>CM072817.1:42872881-43538930 GCA_036937905.1 Salvia rosmarinus
ACGGCGATGCATAAGCATCAGCATCGCATGCGTGCCCTCGCGGTGATGCTCGACGCCGAACAGCCTCGGAGGCGAAATGTACCGGGCGATGGCGAGGCAAGAGGTAGGCAGTGCGGCCGGGTTGGCTGGACGTGATGGGCCTACGCGGCCCAACCACTTGGGTCGACCCGCCCATTAGTGGTCCGTGATCCGCTTCGACCCAAACCCGCTGACATCGATCTAGAATAATTCGACCCACCGATTCACATCGCCTCACCGCTTTTCAATTTTCAACCTAAATCCGCTATGACGAATCCGTTCGCACTGCGTCGCGAGGCCTGCCGAGATTTTTATGATTCAGATTTTGCAAATTTATGTAATAAATTAGTGCGGAAGTACAAGATCCATTTAGTGGGTCATGAATCTAATTTATTTTATTTTATCGCTCAAATTATATCGTGGATATTTAAATTATGCAGAGATGCTATGTATGTTTAATTACGTAGATAAACATGTAATATATTTTTGATCGATGAGCAAGCATCCTAGGTTTATCACGCCAAGTATGTTTTAGAATTTCATAGCATGTTTTACATGTTAAGTTCTATAGAAAGCATGCTAGATTTCGTGATCTCACTTGACAAACCTTTTGAAACAAAAAGATCTAAGCAAGAACACATATTAATTTTTTAAATTAAAGATGTCAAGACTCCACTTATTGATCTCTAAACAAAGTGGTACGGACCGTGAGTAAACATCCACAAACGTGGCTTGCTTTCACTGCTTATCATAAGTTTGTTAGATGAGATTTCTAATAAAATATTTTCATCTATCGAGAAGTGGAGTTTCATGTAAACGCCCACACGCTGGCTTGATTTGAAATTTTCTTAAGTTCTCTAGATAGATTTAAATGAGATGACAAAAGAATTTCAATTCAGTTATGGTATGAGTGAGTATGCAATTCTAAAATTTATTTTCAAAAATTGTGGTCGATTGGCATCACCTTAAGTACAACTTCGCTAAGTCCCTTCTCGCAATAGTGCGTGTGTAATCTAGTAAAATCATTAATTTCATTTTTCATAAGGATAAGTCGAATGGTATATTTTAGTCCGTCGAGGTTTCATGATAAACGCCCACACGCCGCTCGTATGGGATTTCGGTGATCGAAGTTTTATTAATATTTTTTTTTCAAAAGAATACAATATTAGTTACGAATTATGCAACCGATGCTTATGTATTTACATTACTTTTCGATATGTCTTACACCGACTATCAATATGCTCGAACAAAATCTCTATCCAAATCAATTTTATCGAGTGGAAACAAAACATAGAGTATGTTCTTATCGTAGAAGAACACATTTTGTTCTCATTACTCCCAAAATCGACGCCTCATCGACGCAAAGACGAATGAGCACGAGAGTCAAGCTGCGATTGCATAGTCAAATAATACGCGATGCTATATGATGACTACTTTTCCAAATGCTTGCAAATGCAACATCACGATGGTAGCCGTGATCAAATATGGTCAAGTCTCGAGAGTAAGTTTGGGTAGTCGGATCTGACACCGCCACACAATGAGAGAAATTGGCGTAGGATGAAAAACGAAGCTCGATCCATGAACATGTCTCCCACATGACTCATCTTATGAATAGTCTCGATCGCTGAGAAAGGTATCAATGGCGAAGCCAAGGTCGATATAATCCTTAACACACGCCCAAGTTTTGTAAACTTTAATAACGCGATCACAGAAGAACCAGTATACACTTAGCCTGCTAAATGATCTCACTCATGAAGGTGTCATGGGAAAAGGCACATGCCCTTGCTAGCACATCAAGAGCCCCAATTTTCCATTGAAAAGTCAAGAAGAAAAGGGTGCCAAAGGTAGAGGCAAGGAAACTAGTGAGCAAGAATGGTGTTCAACCAAAAGTATATCTCAATCGACTCGCAATCGCATTTAGGTGTTATAGTAGGGAAAGCTAACCCATTCGCCTCAAGGAAAACTTAACAGGCCTAATGTTCGTGTTGCTCAGTAAAACGATTAAAACCTAAACACTCTAACACCAAACGGGTTTTGAAACATACGAGGAATCAAACACAGAATTAAACAAAGAACCTAGGCTGTGGTGTTAATCCCGAGCTAAACTACGAAGCAATAGATCTAAACTAGAGGCTGTCAAACCCTAGATGATTAACTACCAAACATGAGAATGTGAAACAAATCAAAAGCAATTAAATTAGATCTTCAAACAAGGATCAATGAAACTCAACAAAGAACGATTAAACATGAATTTAAAGTTCAACACCACTTGCATAGAATTCAGATTATTAAACCCGAAACAAGAACTAATCAAGAACCTAACAAGAATGTGAATTAAACGAAAGCAGAGAAATCAATACGAAACGAAACGATCAAGAACAATGGAACAAATAACCGAGGAATTACTTCAATCAAATCCCAAAATAACACGACTGAGCATTAAGAATACGAATCAAACAAACTGATGTTGCTAGAATTTGAAGAATAAAGTACCAATTACGTAACGTGAATCAATGTTCAATTGAAGAAAATCCACGAACAGCTCGCAAGCGCAACCCAGAAAACCGTAATAAAAACGAAATTCAACTCCTAAATAACCTAAAATAACGATATATATTAAGGCAACAGAGAGCCGGCTGAAGCGAGGCAAGGCTGAGGGAGGCTGGCGCGTGGAGGTACGCTGGCGGAGGTGCACGGGCGAACCGGCTCACTCCGCGCGAGGGAAATTGGGAACACGCGCCGGAGCGAGCCGTCAGCCGCGGACGAGCGGGCGAGGCGCGGCGGCGGCGGCGCGAGGTGGCGAAAGCGCGCTCACCCGAAGCACGAGGGAAATGGGAACGCGCTCGAGCGAGTGGGTTCAGCCGCACGGGCGCAGGCGGACGGAGGCCCATGCGGCGGGGCGAGCTAGAGCGGGTGTTCGGCAAGCTAGGAGGCGAGCGGTGGAAACGAGCGCGCCGTGAAGAGTGCGTACGGGGTGCCGCGTGCGGAGCGAACAGTGCTGCGCGGGCGCTACGCCAGGCGCGACTTGACTCGCCGACACGCGTTCGCGTCCGATCTCGTAATTACGATCCGCCACCTATGAACTCCAACGCGATGTTTTCAATCGATTTGATCCTCGGTAGATTCATTTAACCTATTTAATGCCGATTTTCTGCAAAACATTGGAAACGAACGTAAGTCCGAAACGATAAATAATAATCGAACTAACGCATAAATTGGATAAACTAATGAAGACAACATGCAAAACAATACCAAGAATAAGCACAAACGACACCAAACAACTCCCCACACTTATTCATTTGCTTGTCCTCAAAGTCTATACAAGCAAGAATAGAAGAATAGCTCATGCAACTAAACTCTTAATCTAATCAATCAAACCTCTTTTGCAATTCCCAAACATTATGATTACATAATCAAGGTTAATGTGAAAAAATCTAAGATTGTAGAATGTCAAATAAACAAGAAGATTATTTTTGCTCGCACCCAACTCCGTTAGGCTAATTAACTAAATGGTTACCTTTAGCAACAAGTTTCTTTTGAGAACACAAAGTATAAACAAATTTTGAACAATGTTCGAAAAGTGAAGTCTCGGCGAATTCGAGTCTCCTATCGTGGTTTCCATGCCCATTTCTCAATTTACGAAAAAGTAATCCCATCCTTCATTTTTACAATCTCAACAAATTATCGAGTTTTCTTCCTTCTTTCTTTTCTTATTCACTTTTTTTTTTTTAAACAAGTATATAGGTAACCAAATCTAACACTTCCCTAACATTAGCCGGATAAATCACATCAATAACCCCCGATTCAAGATTTATTCACACAACCGCTCATTCACATCTGACTTCAATCACACGACATCATGATAAAAGAGAACACATCAAGATTCGACCAATACCACGTAGTTCAGTGCATAAATTATAATCCTAACTTATTCAAGATGAGACAAAAACTTGAGTACAAGATGACAAATAAGCATAGATCCATGGTGTCAATCATGCACATACCCCGAGCAACATATACAATATATCATCAACAACTCCTCCTCCCCACACATAGACGAGCACCGCCCCGTGAGCACTAAACATGAACAACAAAATAAGGCCAAAAGAGAACGAGACTTCTCTCGATAAAATGAGAGAAAAGGAGGTCAGACATCGAGTTCCAAGGATACCCCGCAGCAAAGCACTTAGACAAGGAAAACAAACAAACCACAAAAGGAACAACGAACCACCAAAAAGGACGAGAGAAAAAGAAATATGAAATATATAATACTCCAACAAAGGAAGCTTCACCGTTGTCCAGCGTGGTGGTGGTGGTGAGGTCAGGATAGTGACCCAGCGCCACCCGCTTCAAGGTCACCAAATGCGCCGGGTGGGTTCAAACGCTCGGTAAACATTCTGACGGAAATCCCCAAACGTCCGAAGATTGGATCAAGGCGTGAACTAGCGATTTTGGGCGCCAAGACACCGATATACCTCAAGACGGAACTCTCCGAAACCCCGGGTCAAGATTGGTCAACTCGGAATTGTCACCATCGCGTCGATACCTCTCAAAGCTCGATTCGTATGAGCTAAAGTCCCCAAACCGCCGTGGAAGTGCCGCTGAAATCGCTAAAGCCGGAATCAAATGCCTAGGTCACCGCGCCGCTGGACCGGGGAGGGAGAAGCGAAGTGGTCATGAGGTCCCGCCTCTCCGCTTCGTACCCTGATCCTCGGGACATCTTCATCCATCGGGTGGTAGTACCAACAATAGTCCCGCACGGTTGGTCTCCGCAACGTGATATACTTCGATGAAGACGCCGTTTATAAGGAAGAAGTTGCGGTCGAATCAACCGAAATCACCGAAGTGATCGAATATTTCTATCACGCCCGAGCCCAAATAGGACCATCTTCACTAATGATTCCACAAAATACTGGCTAGAATGAGGGTATGCTCAAGGAGAGTTTGGCCTTACTTCGCCTCATATACTCAAATCGGGCGCCATAAGAAAGGTGCGACAAACCTTCTGTTATCTGACAAGACACCACAAGAGGAAAGCTCTGAGCACTCACTTTATTGGCCCGCTTTCTTTCCCTGTTATGTTGTAGCTAGGAACTTACTGGGCTATAACCAAAGGTGGTCCCGAAATAGCACTTAAGCTTACGATGACCAATTGTCAAAACCGCTAAAATCCTCCATGTCTCAAAGAAGAGGGAAATCTGGTACATCGAAAATCGCTAGTATGAAAACTCAAAACATCACGCATGACCTTAGCGTAATAGTGTATCTGCTCCCCAACCGCGTAATGCACTTAAAATCATCATCGGCTCTAGCTGTCGCATAAAACTCCCTAACAATATTCTTAAACCATCTTCCGTTCCCGTTGCCAAACCAAGGCACTTATAATTTCAAATATCGTTTACGATCCATCAACACCCAATGAAGCTAAAATATTCCAATCAAACGAACGTGGTGACGATATCTTCAACGAATAACGGAGTAAAGATACCTTCGGGCGAAAATCACGAACGGGCATGTAGTTCGCCTGAGATCTTCGGTTGTTCACCCGATCCCAAGCACCTTCATCGCTTGCTGTCGCTTCGCCAAAGAGGCGAGAGGATTTTGTAGCGCACTATGCCGCGTAAATGCTGAAGAATTTGGGATGGTCGTGAGCAGTGCGCGTGTGGAGAGGGTCGCGAGCGAGCGTTGAGCAAACCGAAGGGAGTAAGGAATGCAGCGAGTTGTGCGAGGGCACGAGCAAACGGGCAGGTGAGCCAGGAATGCGCTACGGCGATGACGACGGATGGCCCGGCGTGGGAGGAAAGGCGTGGCGCATTGGCGAGCGGGCGGATGCGACACCGCGGGGCGAACGCTGGCTGAGCGCTTGAAGCGGGCAGCGGGCGTTCGTGAGGAACGCCGGGCCGAGAGAGGCATGGAACGCGGCGCGGCGCTCGCGAGAACACCGATCGGGGCGATGGCGCCGGGAAGGGGCGACTGGCGAAGCCGGGGCGGCGAGGGAAACGCGCAGGTGAGATGCGGAGATGGAGCACGCACCGCGAGGTGGGCGGAGGGAGAACGGGCGGCCGCAGCGGCACGAGAACGCCGTGTAATGTGAATACGGCGAAAGCGGCGCGAATGAGTGAGTTACGACATAAAAATAGGCAACACCAATATATGGGTCCGGTTCAGAGCTGCCGTTCACCCTTTTCCTTTTTCTTTTTAAACCGAGCCGGTTCATATTCAAACGCCGCTTCGAGGGTCTCTTCCAAAGGTTGAGCGCCAGCTTGGTTTGAGCGCAGTCAGAAATTATTTCCCCTTCGTGAACGCCGGTCACACCGAACGCCGGCCGAGAAAAGCTAACGACTAAATTTGAACGCCGTTCTCATAAGACGAGAAAAAGCATCAGATTCCTTCAACGCTGGTTCGATTGAGCCAACGAACGGCTTCAGACCTTCCAACGGTTCGATTGAGCGCCAATGTGATTGGCTTCAGATTCTTCCGAACTGGTTCGATTGAGCCACCGTGAATCCACCCATGTACATCTTTTAAATGCCACCAACAATAAAAGCTGCAATAACAGAGAGAAAGATCGATAACCAAACAAGATAAATCAAAGGAAAAGAAAAGAAAAGAAAAACAGAAAACTGTGGGTAAATGATCGAGCTAAAACACACTCAAATTCACCGCAATCGCATTATAATTGTAGCGTGATAAGTTAACACCAGTCGCCTCTCAAGGAAAACTTAACAGGCCATTGTTCGTGTTAAGCATGTAAAGCATTAAATCCTAAACATTCTAACATCAACGAGGGTTGAACATGCAAGAATTGAAATACGGAAAATAAACTAACCTAAGCTAGGGGTTGTCAATCCCAGCTAAACTAATAAAGCGATAAATCTAGACTAGGGTTGTCAATCCCTAGTTGAACTATGAAAGAGTGATAAATCAAGCGTAAACAAAGCATATGCAACTATTATTCATAGGTTTGTCATTCCCTAATCTAAATCAAATTGCAAATAAACGAAAGCAAGAAATCATTACAAATTAAACCAACGAACATGAAAATCCAATCCATCATTACTATGAATTGAATGACAAAATCATCAAATAATAAACTGTAGAAATCGATTCCATAAGAACAGAGAAATCCCAAACATAAATTGATAAACTAAACATTCAATGATGAAAAAGAGAATAGGAATTAAAACAAGGATTGTATCGAATACTCAAGAAATACCGTGAAATTCTAAGAACAAATACCGCCGCACGGGAGAAACCCAAAATTAAAATCGAAACGGCGACCTAACGCGCCAGATATATATATAAAATAAAGTGAAGCTGTTCGACCGAGCGCACGCTGAAAACGCTCGTCAACTCGAGCGCCGGTTCGAATGAACGTCGTAAAACTCATCGCTTCATTTGCGCCACCAAAGTGAACGCGGCGAGTGAAATGCTACGAATGGGCGCTGCGTGAGCGCCGGCCGAGGTGGCCGGGGACGCGGAGAAGGTGCTGGCGCGCCCGCCGCCACGGGCGTGAAATGGGCACTGGTGAAACGACGGGCGCTGAGCGGGCGCCGCGAAAGCGAGGCGGCGCCGGCGGTTCCGACGGAGCCATGGGATAGAGCCGAGGATGGTAACGCGCTAGGTGCTGGCAACGTGGCGCTGGCAAGCGCTGGAGTCCCGCTGGCCGATCGGACGCCGGGCGGGTACGGGCGCTGCTGAACGGGACCGGGCGCCGGGCCACGGCGAGGGCGGCATCGCGCGCGGCAAGTCGGGCGGAGAGGCGAGGCGAGGCGGGTGAACGCTGGCGCAGGCGAACGCACGCCGAAATGGAGCGAACGCTGCTCGCCGCGAGCGCCGGCGGGTGTGCGAGGTATGCGCGCGCTGGCGTGGGCGCTGCACGCGATGGGCGGCACGACTTTGATCGCTCACCCGCTCTCCTTCGCTCAACTCCGATTTACGATCCGCCACCTACGAACTCCTGTCGAGATGATCTTCAATATATTTGATTCTTGAAGATCCAATTCATCTTATTTTCTGCCATTTTCCTACAAAATATCGAGACGAACTAAGTAAGTCCCAATCGATAAATATTATCAACCAAAGGCATAATAGGACAAACCATAGAAATGACACGTAAAACAATACCAAGAATCATCACAAAATCATACCAAACAACTCCCCACACTTATCCATTTGCTTGTCCTCAAGCAAAGTCTATACTAATAAGAGTCGAAAGATAACTCATGCAACTTAACCCTTATTCTAATCCATCAAACCTTATTGCATTTCCCACACTTGGTGTTTACGATTCAAAGATAATGCGAAATAAATCAAGAACGACAATTGACTTCCAATAAATAAAAAGGTAATCTCTCGCACCCAACTCTCCGTTAGGTGAACTAACTAATGTGGTCACCTTTAGCAACAAGTTTCTTTTATAAAGCACAAAGAATGTTTTAACAGATTTTGAACAATATTCAAAGGTGAACCTCGATGAACTCGAGTCTCCTAACGTGGTTTCCCATGTCCATTTCTCAATTTATAGAAAGAGGATAATCCCATCCTCCATTTCAACAATCTCAACAAATAACGGAGTTTTCATTCTCCTCATTTTCTTCTTTTTTTTCACTTTTTTTATATATATAAAATGAAAAAGATATAGGCAACCACAATGTTAACACTACCCCAACATTAGCTGACAAATCACATCAATTTCCCTATTCATTTTCTATCAATCACAGCCTCATCAATTCACATTATACTCAAATCATATATCACCAAAAGTTTCGAATTCAAAATCGGCTGACCAATACCACGTAGTTTAGTCAAGACAAATCAAAATCCTAACTTATTCGATGAACACAAACTCAAGTCCAAACAATCACAAACTCAAGTCCAAACAATCAAAATAATGCACAACATTAACATACAAAATA
Source organism: Salvia rosmarinus (assembly GCA_036937905.1). Lineage (NCBI taxonomy): Eukaryota > Viridiplantae > Streptophyta > Magnoliopsida > Lamiales > Lamiaceae > Salvia > Salvia rosmarinus. Next base: position 42,881,818 of record CM072817.1, read on the forward strand.
TATATGTCACACCCACAAATCCAAAATACTCTCTCCCCATTTTTAATTCGAGCATCGTCCAAGTGCTCAAAACATAAATAACATAAAAATACCGATAGAGGGAGGCTTCCGATAAAATATGGTGGTTGAATGAGCTGCGCGTAATCCGAATATCATGCTCACCACCGCGATGAAGTCCCACTCGAGCAAAACTAACACAAAGGCAATGCATGATCAAAGAAAAATAGGAAAACAAACAAAAGAAAGAAAGGAAAGAAATAAAACCGAGGGTCAACTCCCACGCAGACTCGCTTTAACGCCATGAGCACGACGTGTTCCGGCCAACAACGGACTATCCGTAGTCCTTCACCGCAGAATACCATCTCGCCAAAGCATCAAGATGAACCATACAAGAACAAGAGACAAGAAAGACAACAAACAACTAATCATTTAAGCACAAGTCGAACATCCTATTCTCCAAAGAAAATAGATGACATCAATTCCCAAAGCACATTTTGGTGAATTAGGATGTTGACATATGGTTACCTCACCTTTATCACCGTGTCCTCCCTGGACACGATTTCACATGTCGAGGTAGTCAATCACTTCCCGAGTGGGATTCGCATGTTTGCAACTTCAAGACGCCCACTCTTCCCCGCCGCCCGTATCAACTTCCTGGGCTCGATTTTGCTCCTCATCCTCACGCGCCCATTCTTCATCAATTTCCACCTCCGCGCGCGCCTTCGTGTGTCTCTCCCACCATATTCAACAATCCACTTTCGACCGACCGACCGATTGGTTTGGTCCTCGCACGTGTTGTTGATACCAAACCACTTCACGATCGATCCCACTTGTCTCTAAACGCCAAGAGTTATGCCCTCTATCATCCAATGACGAACTCGATGGTCACTGGTCGCTCGAGCCTCATAGGGTGATCTGAGGCTCTATTACATCTTGTTGCAGAACTCGTCCAGCCTTCTCACCATCATTTCTAATTTTGCTTACAAGTACCGATTTTGGTGTCGCCAAGATCCAACTTTTGAGAACTTATCATCCCAAGTCGGGCATTTGAGGGAGGTGGTCGTGGGATATGAGTACCGAGGTGATTGTTGTGGTACTATATTGAGGTGGAGGATGTGTTCAGGGCATGTAGGATTGATCCTCATATCAAGAGGCTGTTCTAGGGATTGGAGGCTGATCCTCATAGTACGGTGGACGGTTGATCCCAACATGAATTATAGCTTGTTGCTCGTAGGATCGAGGCTTGATGCTCAAGCCCAACGGTATTCCTCGGAATCGATTGGGCTCCTTCTTCGAGAAGAATTTGCCCAACATGGGAGTTTCTCCCCACCGTCTGACCATTCGCATCCGTAACCCCGACATTAGCAAACCAACAACAAAAACAAGATCACATGCACTGGGAGAAAATAACAAAATGAACTAAAAGAAACAAGAACAAACAACACAAACAATACGCCTAAAGTTTTCCCCAATGGTGCCAAAATTGATCGAGCTAAAACACACTCAAATTCACTCACAATCGTATTGAGGTAATTGTAGCGTGATAAGTTAACACGAGTCGCCTCTCAAGGAAAACTTATGTGGCCATTGTTCGTGTTTGCACAAAGCATTAAATCCTAAACATTCTAACATCAACGAGGGTTGAATATGCAAGAATTGAAATCAGAAAATAAACGACGAACCTGCTGTTGTCAATCCCAGCTAAATTAATAAAGTGATAAATCTAGACTAGGTTGTCAATCCTAGTCGACCATGAAAGGTATAAATCAGTAAACAAAAGCATATGCAATTTATTATTCATGTTTGTCATTCCCTAATCTAAATCAAATTGCAAATAAACGAAAGCAAGAATTATTAAACAAATTAAACCAACGGAACATGAAAATCCAATCCATCAATCACTATGAATCGAATCGACAAAATCATCAAATAATAAACCGAAATTGATTCCGTAATGTAGAAATCACAAACATAAATTGATAAACTAAACATTCAATGATGAAAAGAGAATAGGAATTAAACAAGGATTGTATCTCGTATATTGCTCAAGAAATACCGTGAAATTCAAGAAATACCGTCACGAGAGAAAACCCAAAATTCAAAATCGAAACGGCGACCTAATGCCGCAGATATATATAAAATAAAGGCGAGCCGGTCGATTGAGCGCACGCTGAAAACGTTTCGCTTCAACTTGAGCGCCGTTCGAATGAACTCCGCTCGAAAACTATCGCTTTCATTTGAGCGCCACCAAAGTGAACGCGTGGAGAAATGCTACCGAATGGGCACTTCGTGAGCGCCGTTGAGGTGGCTGGTGACGCGGAGTGGATGGGCACTGGCGCTGAAACGCTGGCGCTGGAGTGGGCCTGCACCGCTGCCGCCAGCCGCTGGATGGAGCGCGAGGATAGAGCAGGGATTACAATGCGCGCTGGCGCTGGGCAGCGGCGCCTGAGTCCCAAGACCGGACGGACGCGGCGGGCGCGGCGCGGCGCTGAATGGGACGCGCCGGGCGAACGGCGAGGGCGCCCGCGTGGGCGGTGAAGTCGCGGAAGTGAGATGGCGAGACGCGGTGAACGCGGGCGCTGAATGAACGCGCTGAAAATGGAGCGAACGCACGCCGCCGCGACGGGCCGGCCGGGTGCGCGGTCGCGTGCGCGCGGGCGCGCGCGTGCGCGGCGAGGCCGACGCCGCGCGGGCACGACTTTGATCGCTCGATTCGCTCTCCTTCGCTCAACTCCGATTACGATCCGCCGCCACGAACTCGTCGAGATGTTTTCAATATATTTCATTCGTAGATCCAATCATCCTATTTTCGCCGCTTTCCTACAAAACATCGAGACGAACAAAGTAAGTCCGAATCGATAAATATTACTCGAACCAAAGGCATAAATAGGACAAACCATAGAAAATGACACGTAAAACAATACCAAGAATCATCACAAAATCACATGCGACGTGCGGGCGCTGATTCAACAATTGCCTCGCTCTCCTGGTCCGAACTCCGACTAGGATCCGCATTATGAACTCCTATCGCGATGCTTTCATTATACTTGATCCTGGTAGATTCATTTCATCCTATTTAATGCCGATTTTCTGTAAAACATTGAAACGAACCAAGTAAGTCCAAAACGATAAATAATAAACGAACTAACGCATAAATAGGATAAACTAATGTAGACAACATGCAAAACAATACCAAGAATAAGCATAAAATCATACCAAACAAGAACTCCCACGTAGTACTTAGTTTAACGTCATGAGCCCAACATAATCCGTTAAAGATATTGGGACCACAGCGTAACGCTTCCACTTCTTCCGACTCATCACGATCAAAATACGGCTTGACTCACACCATTCACAAGAATGATCCGTTGTTTGGTCACAAGAAGAAACCGCTCCGTAAGGAAATACTCCTCAACGAAATAGGCCACCCACCGAGTTGAGCTCGGAAAAAGTTTCGTATTGATCCAATAACAACACCTTCATTCCCTGCCTTAACTCCTTCCGGATTCTCCCATCATGAATCCTCTTGACTTTGTCCTTGTAAATCGGGCGTTTCATATGCTTCTTCCCAAGTTCTTCGAGTTCGGTGATCCGGAGAGCCTCCCTCCCGCTCGTGATGTCAAGATTCATGGCCTTAATCGCCGTAATGCTCGTGCTCGATCTCAACCCGTAGATGGCACGCTTCCATATACAAGCCGATAGGACTCATCCCCAAAATGCTCTCGAAAGCAGTTCGTATGCCCAAAGTGCAAGATTCGCCTTCATCGACCGCCCTTCCGGATGGTTGGACCGCCTCTCAAGTACACCTTGATCCGCTTGTTGCTTGTCTCACTGTCCCAAGTCTCGTGGATGATATGGCGGACACCTGTGGTGATGCCATTATTCTCCATGAGCTAACAACTTATTACGAATGTGCTCCCCATCACTTATGATCGCCTGGAACCCAAACCCGCAGAGAATGTTCTCCGCACAAACTTCAAGACAACATTAGATCACTAGTCCTCGTGGGAATTGCTTCACCCACTGACACATAATCTACAAGAAGCAAGATATATTCAAACCATTAGATTGGGAAAGGCCCCATGAAATCAATACCCCAAACGCCAAAAATTTCAACTACTGTGATATTGTCTCGTGGGCATCTCATTTCTCCTCCCCACATTCCCAACTCGTCGGCATCTCGCCACATGAAAGGTAGAAGGAGGCGCCCTGAAAAGAGTCGGCCAAGAGACCACTGCAAAGACTCGAAAGTCGCTTTCGCCCACCAAAATGTCCCCACAAAGGGTTTCATGACACAACTTAAGGACTTGACTTTGCTCCTCATCGTGATGCATCTTCTAACCACCTCGCCCTTCCCGAGTTTGAAAAGGTATGGATCATCCCAAAAGTAATTCCCGTGAACACTAAAAATCTCTTCCTTTCGAAGTCAAATCAGTCTCAAGGAGCCACAAACCAAGTAATTAATATCAGATACCAAGGCGATGAATTGATTTCCAAAGCATGCTCAAAAGGATAAGACTCAAAGACTCTTCAGGTGTAAAACGAAAAGGGATTCGAGACGAGACAAATGGTACACACAATTGTCACTACCCTTCCTATCTATGATTTCTAGATCAAATTCTTGCAAAAGAAGGACCCAACGAATTAATCTAGGTTTAGCCCGAGATTTAGTCAACATAAATCTTAAAGCAGCATGGATCACCGTGAACAATTACCTTAGAACCAATGATATAAGCTCAAACTTATCCAAAGCAAAGATTACAAAGAAAAGCTCTTTTTCGTAGTCGTAATTCATTTGAGCGTAACTTAAAGTTAAGCTTATAATAAATAACACATAACATTTTATCCACACGCGACCTAATACAGCCCCACACCACATTGCTAGCATCACATTATTTCAAAGGGTAGCGTACCAATTTGGAGCAACAACAAGTAGTCAATTTCTCCTAAGAATTGAAAGCATGCAAACATTTTCATCAAACTGAAAAGAACATCTTGAGCAAGAAGATGACATAAAGGTTTGCTAATCTTAGAAAAGTCTTTAATAAACCCACGGTAAAACCCGCATGTCCTAAAAACCCTAATCCCTTATCAACGGGTGGAGGTAATTCTCAATTACATCCACCTTAGCCTTGTCAACCTCAATCCCATTCCTAGACACAATATGTCCCAATACAATCCCACTCTTAACCATAAAGTGACTCTTTTCCCAACTAAGAGCGAGATGCTTCCACACAACGCTTTAACACACGATCAATCTTATCTAGGCAATCATGAAAAGAAGATCCAAACCGAAAAGTCATCCATGAATACCTCGAGGAAATCTCCAATCATCTCGGAGAAGATTGACATCATGCACCGAAGGTGCCCGCATCAGATAGCCAAAAGGCATCCGCCGGAAGCATATGTCCCAAAGGGACTTGTAAACGCCTGCTGCTTGATCCTCTGAGCAATCCAACCCGATAATAGCCGATAATCCATCAAGAAAAAGAAATATTCATGTACAGCTAATCTATCAAGCATTTGATCTATAAAAGTGGAGGAAATGGTCCTTTTTGTCGCGGCATTCAACTTCATGTAGTCGATGCATACGCCACCGTAGTAGCCCTTTGTAGGTACCATCTCCCTCGCTTCTCCACCACTATGATGCCTCCTTTCGGCACCACATTTACTGGCTAACCCACTCGGCCCAAGATAGGTAGATTAGCCCTCCATCAAAAGCTTCAAGACCTCCTTCTTCACCACTTCACATCGAGGATCGGTTCACCGCCCCGGCATCAATCACCGTTTAACTCCATCCTCAAGCGTGATACGATGCATGCATGTTGGCCGGATCGATCCCTTGATGTCGGCTGACTCCACCCAAATGCGAAGCTTATTCCTCTTCGTAACCGAAACAGCTTCTTCTTCAACATCGAAAGCTCAGAGAGATTATTACGCTTTTCATTTCCTCCTCCAGAAAACATACTTCAAGTGTCTCGCAGCCTTCATTTCTAGAGTGGGCTTGGGCATACTAGCAACTTCACTTGCCCACTCTTCCTCGTCACCGATCTTGCAAAACTTCCTCATGCTATGTTCCCGCAACAACACATTCTCGCCAAGGGATCAATAAAGATCAATGAAAGCACAATCATCAATGGAATTTATGTATGAAACATCACATTGTCCCTAATGTAAAAAGACACAGCCACCAAGCACACTATTTTAAAGTGCCACTTAACGCCAATTAGATTGGTTAGGCCATGAATGGCCTCCCAATAACAGCAGTGTGCTCCTTTCCATCTTCTCTAACCTCACCAATTTCTAACACAACAAAATCAACAGAACTATCAACCCACCAACCTTAACTAAAATATCCTCAATAATACCCTTCGGATATCCGGACTGACCTATCTCGCTAGTTGTACACATGCGAGTGGTTTAAGTTCGCTTAATTCTAATTGTTTAAAATCAATAAGGCATCAAATTTATCCCACCCAAATCAAGCATGCCGTGCCTCCTACCATTACCTAGAGCAATTTTAACGATAAACTACCCGGAGTTTGGGAGGTAATCGATGTCGCAGACGGAATTGCCGCCCCGAGACCACGACCTTCTCATATTCTCCAAACTTTTTCGAAGCCGCCTTGAAAATTTGACGAGGTCGCACATTTCGATCACGCCCAAAAGAGGCAATCGACATTCACCTGGACAGAGTTTGTAGAACTCGTTAAACCATCGATCTTGTTTTCATTTCTAGCCGGGAAAGGTATCGAGGAGTAAGGCTTTGTCTTTATGCAATCGGACCTCAAGATCCTTCTTAGTTTCTTCATCTTGAGATTTCAGCTTCCCTGGATTTCTCCCACCTCATTCTCAATCACACGACCACTTCAAAACAAAGGACACCGAGCCCGCGGGTTGGCAGGAGCTTCCCAACGCTTTTGCAGTACTGCTCACGAGCTAGCGTCGTCCTATTTGCCTCCATACGCTGATTGTGGATTCTATAACATCAATTCTTGTCGCACATCGTGTGGTGGAGGTGCTCACCGACACCGCCGCCGGTATTCGTCACAAATTGCCGGCCGTGAAGGTCTTCAACGGGCGCCTAATTAGAATTCCGACTCGATTTCTCCATCCCACGTTAGATCGATTCCTCCACCCGAGCCAAATTGTTGCCGATAGACTCGAATCCTCCTTGGTTGGAATCTCAGGACTATAGCCGCCTCATGAGGAGCTTTCATCCCGGGCACGATCAACATTGTGCCCGATTTCATTGCGTATACCACAAGGCTCTAAAAACCGTGGCCGGGTTAATTGATCGCTTTCACCCTTACCTGCACTCCTCATCATCACCACCACTTGTTTAGTCATGTCAGAAGGTTCACACAGAGCTTCTCTCCCACCACGACGGACTTCACAGAAGTCAGCCATGGCTTCAAAAATATCGACGATATCCATCGCGCCCTAGAATCGATGTCTCCACCCGCAGCTGCTGTCCACCATGTATTGAAACTCGAGTCAATCCATCATAGAAGAATTGATACAAAATTTCGCTCAAGGGCATGATGAGGGCACTTCGCAATAAGTCCCCGAACTGCTCCCAAGCTTCATGGAATGGCTCGCCGATGTCCGATTGAAAGTCATGATCCGTGATCTCAACTCGACTCTTCTTGTTCGGTAGTATCATGAACTTGTCACCACCTGCCCAGCCTCGCAGAGTGCGGAGAGCGTAAACTAAGACTTTGCTCTATCTTTCGTGGTGTACGGAACACCGTGATCTTCAATGATCTTCATTTAGTCCTCCCAATGGAAGGACCGCAAACCGAGCTAAACTCTTATAAAGCCCAGCATCCTCACTAGCAAGCCCATGGAAAGTAGGCATGAGTGAGAAATGGTTCGTTTCAACTCAGAACCTGGCCGCCGGTCCAAGAACAATGGACGAGCGCCCAATCACCGCCTATAAAATCACGCAGAGCACGTGATTCTCACCCATCTCTCAATCGGGAGTATCTTCAACAACCGGTGATCCGTGATAAACCGCTCGATCGCTCACCACTCTCGAAGGTACCAAACCTCCAGCTCCAAAAGCGACCTTGTAGTTCTTCGAGTGTGGTCCAACGGGTAGCAAGCGTCTATTTAGATCCGCGTGACCTAGCATACAAAATACTCAAACAAGAAAAGATCACACGAATCGAGAATAACAAAAGAAACACGGAAAACAAATCAACACAAACAATACGCTTAAAGTTTTCAAGAACGCGCCAAAATTTGTTCAACCAAAAGTATACTCTCAATGACTCGCAATCGCATTTAGGTGTTATAGTAGGAAAGCTAACCCAGTCGCCTCTCAAGGAAAACTTAACAGGCCTAATGTTCTGTTGTCACGTAAACGATTAAAACCTAAACACTCTACACCAAAATAGGCTAAACATACGAGGAATCAAACACTAGAATTAAACAAAGAAACCTAGGCCGTGGTTGTCAATCCCGAGCTAAACTACAAGCAATAGATCTAAACTAGAGGTCACAAACCTATATGATTAACTACCAAACACGAACGGAAACAAATCAAAAGCAATTAAATTAGATCTTCAAACAAGGATCAATGAAATTCAACAAAGAACCATTAAACATGAATTTAAAGTTCAACACCACTTGCATAGAATTCAGATTATTAAACCCGAAACAAGAACAAATCAAGAACCTAACAAGAACAGAATTAAACGAAGTAGATAAATCAATACGTAAACGAAACGATCAAGAACAATGGAACAAATAACCGAGGAATTACTTTCAATCAAATCCCAAAATAACACACCGATATTGGTAGAATACGAATCAAACAAACCGATGTTGCTAGAATTGTGAAGAAATAGAGTACCAATTACGTAACGTGAATCAATGTCTCGAATAAATCCACGAACAGCTCGCAAGCAACCGCAGAAAACCGTAATAAAACGTAAAATTCAAACCCTTAAATAACCTAAAATAACGATATATATTAGGCAACAGAGACTGGCCGAAAGCGAGGCGCGCTGAGGGCGAAACGCGGCGCGCGGCAGCGGGCGAGGCGAGCGGGCGTGCGCGGGCGAGGCGCGACGGGCGAGGTGCGCTGGCGAACCGCGCTCACTCCGAAAAGCGCGAGGGAAATTGGGAACGCGCTACCGAGTGAGCCGGGCCAGGCTGATGATGCGCTGGCGGAGGGGGTGTCAGCCGGCTGCTCACCCGAGCGACAGGAAATTAGGAACGCCGCCGAGGAGCCGGCGCTCATCGCGCTGGCATGCGCGACGGATGGCGCCGCGCGGGCGAGGGAGCGAGAGGTTTGCGGGCGAGCCGAGGCGAGCGGCGTTGAATCGAAGGCCAGACGAGCGCACGCCGTGGCGGGGTGCGGAGGAGCAGTGCCGCGTGGCGCCGGGCCGTGGCGTGACTTGGACTCGCCGACACGCGTTGTCGCCCGATCTCGTAATTACGATCCGCCACCTATGAACTCCAATCGCGATGCTCTTCACTGCATTTAATCCTCGTAGATTCATTTAATCCTATTTAATGCCGATTTTCGCAAAACATTGAAACGAACCAAGTAAGTCCGAAACGATAAATAATAATCGAACTAATGCATAAATGGTGGATACGGTCGGGGTACTGCTATGTGGAAACGGAGGCGGCTGTCGGGGATATGAGCACCGAGGCGGAGGTGGTTGTTGTGGGTACCATATTGAGGCGGAGGATGGGTTGCTCCCAAGAGGCATCGGAGGCTCGATCCTCATAGTACGGTGGAGGTGGTTGATCCTAATACGGATTACAGCTTGTTGCTCGTAGGATCAGGCTTGATGCTCAAGCCCAACGGTATTCTCAACGAATCAAATTGGGCTCCTTCTTCGGGAGAAGAATTTGCCCAATATTAACGAATCTCTTCTCCCCAACCGGTCGACTATATCATACCGCCGTAACCTCAGACAATGCATGCAAAGAACAACAAAAACAAGATCACACGCACTGGGAGAAATAACCAAACAGAATCTAAAAGAAACACGAGAACAAACAACACAAACAATACGCCTAAAGTTTTCACCCCAATTGCGCCAAAATTGATCGAGCTAAAACACACTCAAATTCACTCGCAATCGTATTTAGGTAATCGTGAGCGTGATAAGTTAACACGAGTCGCCTCTCAAGGAAAACTTAATGTGGCTATTGTTCGTGTCGCGTACGTAAAGCAATTAAATCCTAAACACTCTAATAACAACGGGGTTGACATATGGAATCAAATACGAGAAAATTAAACAAAGATCCCAAGTTGTGGTCACAATCCGAGCTAAACTAATAAAGTTAATAAATCTAAACTAGGGGTCACAATCCTTAGTCGAATCCATGAAAGTTTATAAATCAAAGAGATAAATAAAAGCATATGCAATTTATTATTCATAGGGTTTGTCAATCCTCAATCTAAATCTAATTGCATATAAACTATAACTATCGATCATCCAACAAGAACTTAAAATAAACGAGAGCAAGAAATCATTAAGCAAAGTAAATCAAAGGAAACGAAAGTCTAATCCAATCGTCACTATGAATCAATCCAACAAAACCATCAAACGATAATTCTAAGAAATTTAATCGAGAGAACTCATAATCCAACATAAATCCAACAATAATCTCAAGCAAAGCATGTAAATGTTCAACAGAAATTAAGAAACGAATTACATAAATTGAAAGAAATAAAACCAGGAATTAAACTATGATTGTATCTGAAATAATGCCTGAAGAAATCTGGGAACAAAGCTTGAGAGAAAAATCAAGTAGAGGCGCCGAAGAAAAAACCTCGTAAAAAATGCGGACCGTGACTCAACCCTAAACACAGATATTTAAAATGAAAGCGAGCCAAGGCGCAGAGCGCAGAGTTCAAAATATGTTCGATCGAACATGAACGCCGGTTTAAAGTGAACTCCGGTCAAAAAACATTCTCGCTTGAAAAGAACGCCGATCACAATGAACGCCGCTGGGGAAAGGTATCGCCACAAACGAAGGCTGCTCATGGCAGGAGCACCGGCCAAGGAACGCCGGATGAGGGCCGCCAGCGAGGGGCTGAGTTTTGCGCGCGCTGAGCCGCGTGAGCGCCAAGGGCGCCGCCGAGCCGTGAGCGGCGCGAAGACACGGGTGTTGATGCCACGCCGCTACGGGCGCTGGACGCCGCGACGCGATGGCTGGCTGACGCCAAGGCTGGGCGTGGTGAGGCGCGGGCGCCGCGACGGACCAAGGCTTGGCGGATTCAAGGCCAAATGAGACCGAGCGCACGGTAAAATTCATGAGTGTGCACGGGTGCTCAAGGCCGCACGGGGCGAGGCGATCACTGGTCTCGGCGGGCGAGGCGATACCGGGCGAAGTGGGCGCGGAAGGTGAGCGCTGCCACTCGAGCGCCGAGGGAATTGCCGCTGGGCCGGAGCGAGCCGCATCGGCGGGCGGTGCGCTGGGCAGCGCGCGCGGGTAAAGCGTCGCAGTGCACGGGCGCGTATGCGGCCATGCGACGGCCGCCGTGGCGCGATTTTGGTCGCTCACCGCTCTCCTTCGTCTCGAACTCCGACGACGCACGGCCACCTCACGAACTCCTGTCGAAATGATCTTCAATATATTTGATTCTTCGCTGATCTAATTCATCCTATTTTCTGCTTTATTCCTACAAAACATAGAAACGAATGGCAAGTCCAAACGATAAATAATAATCGAACTAACGTGTATAAACGGGATAAACCAATGAAAATGATATGTATCCTATCGCATGACTTTCTTTGATAGGGCACGGTCCGATGTGACTTCCACACGATCCTTCATGTACTTCTCGTAGTAACGAATCGCACCTGGCTCGACCCGTGCAACCTTGGTGAGTATACCGAGGTATGATTTTCATAGAGAATTCCCTCGCCAAGTGTATATCGCAGTAGATTTGGTCAAGATTTTCCTAGCCCGAGCTTATCACGGGTAGTTCTTCTTCTCCGTGTACTCGAACGGGGTCATCCAACTGGGTTCTTCATCCCGAGACTGGCGCCGACCTCGGCCCAGATCGCCATCATTTATGCCCCGCTTCGACTTTCATCGTGAGTCTGCTGACGACGAGGCTAATTTGCTTAAGACGCCACCGCTATTTTGCTCCCTCGATGCGAACTAACTGAAAGTGCGAAAGCTTGTTGTAGTGCTTTTGGCTTTTCAAGGTATTTCTTCATCCCGTCATTACCAGATTTTCCCAACATGTGACTCACTATGACTTGAGAGTCATCAGTGAACTGCACGGCCTGCACTCAAGGCTTTGAGCCAGCGAAGTCCCGTAATTAAGGTTCGATTCCACTTCGTTGTTCGGATTTTTGAACGCGAATCGGCCGAGAGCGATCTCGCCATCTCGGGTCCTAGTGAGAGACACCGCCCCGCTATTCTGCTTTTTCCCCAAGTCTCGCTAACGAGACTTGCCACAATCTTCGTGTTTTATCTATCGGTTCGGCCGCGCCGCCCTCGACACGGACTTGGGTCTTCGGCTTTCAAAAGTTAGCCTCGAAAGGAAGTCTCACAAGGCCCGACCTGACGGCTCGACGCTGGCAAAAGATATATCGTGGTTCGCCTAACTAATGGCTCACTGCACCTCCCCGAGGCTTCCGGCTTTGTCAATACTTGCCGGGTGATCAAAGGAGAATTTGTATGGGATGTATGGAAGCATGGACGAATCTCCTCAAGATTTACTAATGCTGCGAAGCCCAAGGTCGGCAATTGTTTCGGGTCCTTTAATGCTCTACCGATGAAATACACGGAGTCGACGTCCGAGTCGACGCCCTTCCTCTAGTACCAAGATCGCACTTATGGTTTCGGTCCGAGGTGGCGAGGTATAGGGAAAGGACCTCCTTCTTCTGGACGGAAAGGAGAGTTTGGCATAGTAGTTCTCGAGATCTTCAAAGCGGATCATGGATATCATTCCGTGAGAACTCGAGTCTTTTTGAGTATTTTGAAGAAGGGAAATGCTTATCCGCGCCGAAAGAAAATGGCTGAGTGCTGCTATGCAGCCTCGCCAACTTGTGTACGCTGTGGATTGTTTCGCATCTTCATCTCCACAATGGCTCGAACTCGACGGATCGCTTTTAATCCTTCGTTAAACCCAACGCCCTTAAATTTTCCTGACCGAACTCGCGAACGACATTTCTGGGGTTTAATTTTAGGTCGACTTTTCTAAGTAGTCGAGGATAATCTTGAGGTCGACAACACATACGGCTTCCTTCGCTTTTGATCGATGTCATCTACGACACTTCCACATTCGACCCATGTAGGGTCGAAATATTTTGTCCACCATTCTTGACAGGGCGGCCCCTGATTCTTGAGTCCGAATGGCATCTTCTTATATGCAAAGACTGGTTCTCAGAATGAAGGCCGCTTTGGCCGCTGCCTTCACGTCCATCAAGACCGTGATATCCCTTATACAGTCCGTAAAGTCAAGACCTGCATCCCACCAAAGCGCTCACCTTCTTGTCGATATTGGAAGGGGTAATCCTTTTAGGGTAATGTTTATTGAGATCGTGTAATCGATGCACATTCGCCATCCCTCCTCCTTTCTTTACCATCACCGGTCGGCTATCCGTGTCTGGATATCGACTTTAACAAGAGGCAGCTTAATAATCGTTCACCGCCATGGATGATTTGATTCCGCTCGCCGCAAAACTGCTGCTTTTGCCGAACCGGTTTCACACTGGTCAATGTCGAGACGGGTGATGATAGTTGGCGCAGACCCCGTCATGTCGAAAGCGACTAAGCAAACACGCCTCGAACTCCCTTATGAGTCGGATGATCCGCTCTTTTAATCGAGGTATCCCAGAGAACCAACTTCACGACTTGAATGGCTCGCCTTCATACAACGCGACCTCCTCACCGAAGTTCTCCTGGCGTGCGACGCCTTCCTAGTTCCAACTCCTCGGTTTCGAGTTGCGCACCGCTGCGCCGGACCAGTGCTCGCACCTTCGTAGCGACCGCACGCATTCCTTAGCCCGCTTCGTCTCCCTGATCACGGCTACCCCTCATTTTGTGGGATTTTCATTGTCGTGGTAGGTTGAGCACACCCTGATCGCTTAATTTTCTAACACGAAAAGGTGTAAGTATAGTAAGCAAGTATCGTATCCACGGGATTGTAATGCTAAAACACGTAAGCTAACTCAACAAGGATTCATCATTATCCAAGCAACAACTATGGTTCGTAAGATTTGTGCTTCTAATTCAATCCAAAGCAAAGGTAACAAAACAGAAAGTAAAATAAAGCAATAAACACTTGATGTTAAAAAAAACAGAATGACGACTAACCCTAGGGATGCATTAATCCTATCCACAACGATGTTTATCCTGCTCCTATTAACCAATTCTTAATCCGCATAAGATGGAAGATCACATATAACCGATAATTTCTCACATTTATTAAAAGTGTCAGAGATTACTAGTTTTCCCTATTAATCATACGCTCTAGGTGAAAACAAGCAACCCAAACGGATCACAAAGAATATGCTTCCACGAATATCCTATCTCAGCCTACGACTCGCGCTCATTCAGATTATGCATTCGAGATCGATCGACAATTAACACAATTACGTAATTAACCGACAACCAGATATGCATCAAGATTGATCGAAATCAACACATATAAATAAGCTCAATCGAATCATGAATCAATGCCCGGACGGTAAATAGCGATAACAGAATCACAACATATAGATCGAATCATGCAAACCCCAGATTAGAAACGAAAACTAGCTGCATATAATAAACTAATAAAATACGACGAACCATAAAACGGAAATTAAATATATAAACCCGTGATGAAGTTGTTGATGAACAATCGCTGGCTTCAATCCCAACCTCAGCGAAAAATGGAAATATAAAGATTGTCCCATTTAAACGCTCCTGATCGTAGATCAAACGAAACAAATGAAGAACAATGCGAAATCAACTCTAGAATGAAAATATGTGGAACCTAAAGCTAAAAATCTGAAAACTTATGAAAACCGAAAAGAGGCTCGAATCATAGGTATCCCGTCAGCGAAGGGGGTCGCATATATAGCACACCCCAAACCCCACTTTGCCTCAGGCCGCCGGCCTCGCTGAGCACTCGCGGTCGCTAAAAGCGGTCGCGAGGTAAGTCTCGCCCTTCCGCCATGGTCGCCTCAGGCGCAAGATGGTACCGCGACCCCGCCAGCGGTCTCAGCAATTTCAACCGGTCACAGAAATCGCCCAAGTAGCTTTCTCGGCTGGGCTTCGTCAGGCACGAGGTCGCGGTCGCTATGTTGCCGGGTTCTCGCACAGGTTTAAGGGCCAGCCTAGCTGACCGCTAGGTTGGTCGCTGAAACAAGCCAGATGCCTATTTTCGCTCGCGCTGCTCCTTGCTTCGATTTTCAACATATGGACCCACAACACCAAAAGAACACCCAAGAGCGTGATTCTAGAAATAGATAAAACATTAAGAATCGATACGAACGCACATTAAACGAGCTAAACTCATCTTCAAATATCAACTATAAACGTAAAATGCGCTTATCAAACCCCCAACTTAAATCATTGTTTGTCCTCAAACAAAACCAAAACAGAAAGACACAACGAAAGATCAACGAGCGAAAGTAAAGATGATAACCATTCTAGCCTCTTAAACATATCAACGCTCAAAAACATTAATGCACATGACGACGTTAGTCAACTCAACACAAACAACAATTGACGTAAAAACTCATTTAATTCAACCCTCACAACGGCATGTGTGTAAAATATAGGATACACTAACTCATAAAGAAATGCAGACGGTATATACTCAATGATCAATGAAATGCAACATCTTACCATAGGCTTGCTGCTTCTAATATCTCCACCGCCATTGTGTTCAAATTAGATCAAAGAGGTATTTCATAGGTTGTAATGTAGCACATTGGTTAAGGTAGGATAAAATATGGCTAAGTGACTCAAGAATATTCCAAGCACCCCATTTATACTTTTCACACATATGGATTCTTGTCCATTTTCCTCTTCTTTCCCAACGTATAGATCAACGCTTAATGCCATGAAGGTACCTATACTTTGATTAAAGACCCTTTATGCTCAACACTCATAGTGAACTTAACATTTTCTTTTCTTTTCTTTTCTAGAGCTTATAGGGTTTATCTTTCACAACAAAGGTACTATTCTTCACCACATATGTATTTTTCTACAAGAACTTTTCTCATCATAACTACATCAAAATTTCAACCCCTTTTGATTCTCATATCCATCCTCACCTCCTATCATCCGGTTAATCGAAAGAAAAGTCTAATAAAGGCTCAAAGAAGGCGACAAATGGTATATATCATCGGGTTAGTGTTTGGGTGAATATGTGGTTAACAAAGATGGTCTTTTATCCTTTCCAAATTAAACACATATTGCGGCCTCGACACGTAAACACGGCAAGTTCTAGAAGATAATCACATGCACGATATCACACAATTAATGTAAATCAGATCAAGATATGTATACGGTGAAGCTCAAGTCTCACGGGATAAGCAAATGGTGAAAACAACAAGCCTAAGCCATCTCACGCTATTCATGCGTCATTTTCTAACATATCATGCGCACTATCATTAAATTTCACCAAAAATTTCTATCATCATCGCCACATGAATTAACATACTTCACTTAACTCGTTGATCGATGATACTAAAACGAAAAAAACAAAACAAAACACACAAAAGATCCCAAAGATAACAACTAAACCATAAAGCATAGAAAACATAAACAGATTCTCAACCAACCAAACTCGTCTACTCCCCCAAACTTATTGTGAACATGGAAGCAATAAGGTTTGCGAAAAAGAGTAGTTGGGAGAAAACTTACCTGAATGTCACACACTCGGTATGGCGGATAAAACCACGCCATCGATTCCATTGCCGCATCATCTCCATCATCTTACGTTGTTGCTCGAGATGTGCCTCGTTATCAGTGTAGAGGGCTTGCCGCCCATAATCGAGGTCGTTCCGCCAATATGGTTGAGACGACCATCTATTCGATCTAATCGATCATAAATCCCGGTCGCCGAACGGGTGGCGGTGCAATACGCCGCCTGCCTCGTGAGCCACGGGCTCGGCTTGCTCCTCGGCGTTGCTCGCCTCAACCTCGCCTTGCTTTCACGCTGCGTCCATGCATAGTGTGCCGAGGAACTCAAATTCCACTGGCATCCGCAGAAAGTATCGGCCATACCGTGAGCTCGGGATGCAGTAGGCGGAAGACCGATTCGCCGCTTTGATCATATAACAGCCACAAGTAACGTCGGGTGCCTCTTGAGAACGCCGGACGATAGCACGGCTTGTCCAGAAGATGTCGTGAGATCGGACTCTCTAATCGTAATCCCAAAAATCAAAGAATGGGGGTAACGAATCCCCTATGCATATCTTCGAATTACCCAAACCGTGGATCGCATGTGGAAGTCTTGAGCAAGGAACATGCCGCATGCATCTTCTCGTTGAACATAGCTCCAATCAAGATGCTCATATCTTGTGAGAGGACAAGGCCGGGCGTCGAACGCCATGTAAGGTGAACGTGAGGAGCCGATGGAAGTAACGGACCGATTCCATATCGAGCTAGCCTTCGATCTCGAGGCATCATAGTATGGAGTGTGCTCGAGTCAGAGTCCATGATCTTTGGCCAAACGCCTACGACCGTACTCGACGCCCCTATGTAGTTTCTCCGGATCTCCATTGATGATTCCATTAAGTTCGTCCACGGAGAGTTGACGGGCTCATTGTCGAGCCGAACATGATGTAGTCCGGCATTCCGTTTGTCTTGTGGACATGGAGAGTCGACAAGAATTGAGTGTCGGGATCCGGTATGTAAGATAATTGGCCGTGATAATCGAGTACGGCCGGACCTCTCGCCAACCACGTCACATCATTGGTTATACCCATCTCGACACGTATTGAGGCACATGAAACGTGAATGCCCATGCCGTAATCTCACCAATCGATCCCAACGGCTTCTCGACGAGTCACTCGCGCCCCGACTCCAAAATTTTCGGATCAATTCATCTTGTGGTGCCGTCGGGCTCGTCGTGAGGCACATCATGATGCTCATCGTAGCTCGTCGTGGAGCTCATCTTGTGTCTCGTCGTGGAAGTGGAGACAATGCTCGCCCTTGCGCTTGTGACCGTGAGTACGGCATATTGTACCTAAAAAGAATTTCAAAGTTAGCTGTGTATGAATGAAACAAATCAAAACAACGCCAACCCAAAATGCTCAATATAGATCCCCAAACTTCAACTTAGTCAAATTATTTCCATATTGTCATATGATCTTGCAAGACAACACAAAATGGGAAACACACACATCCAAAATTTGCAAAATTGGACGTTGGCGTAAAAACTAGCGACCACACCTCACAACACGAGGGTGGTGAAGCAAGGTCATCGACCGCTAAAAGGCCTACAAGGCATAGCGCACGCCGAAATGGCTAAACGTTGTTAATAGCCGGCGTCATGAATGCGTCGCGAGCACGTAGTGTTGAATTTTTCAAACGTATTTCTCAAATTATTAACCCAAATCAACAATGTAGGCACATTAGACGAACAATATACGTGTATAAACGTTAATAAACCTATCATTGGACAAATCATGCTCAAACACCAAACAAATCTAACAAAATAAGCCCTAGTCTCTCAAATTTAATTAAACCCACTTCAATAGGATAAATGGAACAAATCCTTCCAAATCATGCTCAATAAATGTAAACCCATGAAGAATGAAACAAATATAGCATACCTTGAGTGGATTTGATGGAGAAACGCAAGAAAATTTGAGAAAGAGGTGTCTTGTGTGCTTGAGAGGGGAAAGGGGCTGCTCTTTGTTTTCAGAAGACGTGTGTGTGTGTGTGTAGGTTACAAGTTTGGGGCAAATAAGGGTTAAAGCGCGGGTCACGGCGGGCGCTGGTCAGACGCCGAGTCGCGACGGATCTCATTGTCGAGCTCGCGATCGCGAGCTTGGCATGAGCTCTGCCGCCGTAAATGAACGTTCGCCCAAATTCTCGCGACCACGCTGCTACCTCGCGGTCGCTAGGGTGGTCGCTAGTTTTTTTTTTTTAAAAGAAAGCTATTAAAACTTAGGGATCTCACAAAACAACGAGACACGACACAAACAAAGAAACAAAACCAAAACAAAACGAAACAACAAAAACAAAACATGTAAAGCTGTTGGGTTACCTCCCAACCGTTAGAATTATCGTCGCTAGCTCGACGGTACTCGATCATGGTTCGCTGAGCTTGGTCACCTGACTTCTCGGTCAAGTGTGACTGAAGTAGGATTTGAGTCTTGGCCGCTCACTTTAAAAATGTTACCCCGAATCTAGGAGCTCAGAACTCCCATCGCAAGTGCATCTGTAAACGGATATCGACCCAAACCATCTTGACTTGAGCTTTCCGGGAATAGACGGTCGAGCATTGTAAAGCAAGACTTCATTACCCGCGAAAATCCTTTGGCACGAATGTGGAGGTCGTGGAATTTCGAGCTCTTTCCTTGATATCCGAGAATTCTCGAAAGCTTCATTCCTCCACCGTCAAGCTCCAACAGTTGGTCACTTCTCATCATACCGCCTCCTTGAAACCATATTGATTCTCCTCGGCCCAATATGCTTTGTGCTCCAATTCAACCGGTAAATGGCATGATTTACCAAATACCATTTGATATGGAGATGGCCGATGGGAGCTTTGTATGCGATCCCAGAGGCCCAAAGAGCATCATCCAACCTGCTTGGCCCAATCCTTACTGAACAACCGATTTCTAAAATCGCTTGATCTCTCGGTTGGCGAGCTCGGCTTGCCCGCTTGCTTGTGGATGGTAGGAAGTGACTCGATCTTCACACCATATTGGCTGAACGTTGCTAGCCACTTATTATTAAACGCGACCCCATCACCGATCAAAGCCCCTGACCCAAATCGAGTCGAATGTTCTTGTGAAGGAACTTGATCACTACCTTGGAGTCGTTCGTGACGGTGGGAATCGCCTCACCCAACGGAAACGATCTCAAAGAAGAAGAATGTACGTGTAACCACAAGACACGGGAACGGACCCATGAAGTCGATCCCATACGTCAAATAGTTCCACCTCCATGATGGTTTTCGTGGCATCTCGTCTTTCTTAGTGACATTCCCACTCTTTAACAACGATCACAACTCTTGATAAAAGATTGGCAATCTTTGAAGATCGAAGGCGAAAAGAATCCACTGTGCAAATCTTTGCATTTGTCTTCATTTCTTTGCAAAATGGCCTCCAACAACGAACTATGGCACTCATGGATTATGTTCTCCCATTCTCCTCGGGAGCAGCGACGATCGGCACCATCGGCACATCGGCGGTAGAGATGAGGATCGTCCCAATAATAGAACTTAACATCGTGGAGAAACTTCTTTTTCAAATGACCTTTGCACGATGGAGGTAGAACTCCAATCACCAAGTAATTTACAAAATCAGCATACCATGGTGTGCGATCGATGACGCTCAAGATGTGCTCGTCTGGGAAGTTCTCCTTTATGCCAATCTTCTTATCCTCTCCTTCGACTGGCTTCTCCAATCGCGACAAGTGGTCGGCTACCACATTTTCGCAGCCCTTTCTATCTTTAATCTCCATGTCGAACTCTTGAAGAAGCAGGATCCATCTCACCAGTCTGGGCTTTGAATCTTTCTTGGCGAATAGATGACGAATGGCGGCATGGTCAAGCAGGTGCGATGGTGTGGGTGCCCACCAAATAAGGTCTAAACTTATCGAAAGCATAGACCACGCAAGTAATTCCTTCTCCGTGGTGGTGTAGTTCATTTGAGCGTAGTCAGAGTCTTACTTGCATAATAGATGACTCGGAAAAGCTTGTCTCGCTTATGCCCCAATATAGCACCGATCGCCCAATCACCGCATCACACATCACCGAATGGTTGACTCCAATGGGAGACCAAAGCGAGTCGAGATCGTGGCTAACTTCAATTTCTCGAACGCCCAAACACTCATTTGTGAACACGAACTTCATATCTTTCGAGCAATCCACACAATGGCTTCGTGATCGCCGAGAAATCCTTGATGAACCTTCTATAAAACCCGCATGATCGAGAAAACTCCTCACCGATTTGACATTTGTAGGCGGTAGTTTCTCGATAGCTACTATCTTTGCTCGATCCACTTCCAAACCCTCGCGAGACTTTGTGACCAAGCACGATACCTTCCTTCACCATGAAATGGCACTTCTCCCAATTGAGAACAAGATTCGCCTCCTCACACCTTTGCAAAGACTTGTGACAAATTATAGAGACAATGGTCGAATGAAGAGCAAACACCTAAAAGTCGTCCATAAAGACTTCCATAATATTCTCGATCAACCCATGGAAGATGGACATCATACATCGTTGGAAGGTGGTTGGAGCATTGCACAATCACACGGCATTCGCCTATAAGCGAAAACTCCATACGGACACGTAAACGCCGTCTTGTGCTGATCTTCGGGGGCGATGGCAATCTGATTGTACCCCGAATATCCATCGAGAAAACAGTAGAACTCATACCCCGCTAGTCTGTCCAACATCCGATCAATAAAGGCGGGAAAATGGTCTTCCTCGGGCGTGTTCGTAGCACGATAGTCGATGCAAACCGCCATCCGTTACGTAGTCTTGTTGCCACAAGCTCCTTTGTCTCGCCTCGATCACCGTGATACCCCTCTTCGATACCACTTGAGTAGGGCTAACCCAACCGCCGTCGGATATGGCATAGATCATGCTGCGTCTCAAGAGCTTCAAGACCTCTTTTCTCGACGACCTCTTGCATTGCGGATTTAATCGGCGCTGAGGTTGCACCTGGCTTGTATTCATTCTCCAACAGATCCGTGCATGCAAATCGAGGGTGAATTTCGATATCGTAAATCATCCACCCAATCGCAGACTTGCATCGCTCAAAGACAACCATCGTTTCGTGTCTCCTCATCCGTCAAAGTCAAGATATTATTACCGGCACGCCTCGCCGCCTAAGAATGCATAATCAAGGTGGTCCGAAACTCTTTCAACTCAATCTTGGGTGTAGTCTCTCCTTCTTCACCACGGCGCCCTCTCCTCCAATCGGCTTCCTCACATCTAAATAAGGCACCGACTCTCGGGAGGGCCTCGACTTCATCGATGGACTCAAGATACTCTAAAATCTCGTCACACGCCTCATCAAGGTCTGCTGGTGAGAAAATCAAGTTCGCATACGTAACTCCACGGATCACCGATTGAAAGTGAGTGGGCGG
The DNA here is from genome assembly GCA_036937905.1 of Salvia rosmarinus. Taxonomy (NCBI): domain Eukaryota; kingdom Viridiplantae; phylum Streptophyta; class Magnoliopsida; order Lamiales; family Lamiaceae; genus Salvia; species Salvia rosmarinus. Next base: position 42,904,079 of record CM072817.1, read on the forward strand.
CAACCGCTTCTATAACTCGACGATCTTCCATGGTCTTCTCGTCGCTTCATAGCATCGTATATAGAGATTTTCATCTCCTCGCCGTTGACTCGAAGGTGAGATCTCCATCTTGCACGTCTATCGTTACTCTCGCCGGTAGCTAGGAATGGTCGCCCGAGAATAAGAGTGTATTCCCATCCTCGCATATCGAGAACAACGAAATCAGTGGGAAGATGAAATCTTGAACTTTCAAGAGACGTCCTCCACTATCCCTTTCGGATAAGTCACCGATGTGTCCGCCATCGAAGAGCTATGGTGGTCGGCTTGATCTCCCAATCTCCAATCTGTTAAAATGGACAACGGCATCGATTGATGCTTTTCAAATCACACGTAACCTTGGAGAATGTCTCCTCCGATGACACATGCTATGGTGAAGCGCTCGGATCTTTCGCTTGAGCGGCAACTTTTTGCGAGACAAGACCGCACTCTTGAGATAGATTTATCGTCTCGAATTTCCCAAGCTTCTTTTTATTGGCAACGGCATCCTTCAAAAACTTCACGTAACCCAAGATATCTCAAGTGCATCAAGTAAAGGAATATTGATGCACCTTTTCAAACATCTCCATGAACCGGTTAACTTCTCATCGCATTGCTTGGCTAAACGGCTTGAAACGGAATTGGAAGCACGATGTCGGAAATTTCTTCACGACTTGCTCTTGCGATCCTCCTCGCGACGCGTGCTGATCGCTAGCACATGTACACCATCTTCCTTCGTCTTGGCTGGGCGCTTCTCGGGCGCTAGGTTTGCGTCAAGCTTCATGACGATTTCGCGCCGCTTGAATTTCTAGCGACCGCTAAGTTGCTCACAGGCTCTCGATCGACTTGTCATGGCGCGTTTTGACTTATTGCGCCCATTGGGCGCGCGAACTCCATCATGGGGCCTGTCATGAGCTCGGTTGTAGATTCTCTCTTGCCCGTTTTCACCGTTCGTCTCCTCGTGACTTTGATAAGCTCGCCCACCTCAATTGAATGGCATTACGGTGATTTTTAGGGTTTACCTCCAGATTACTCTGAAATTGGCCCGACTTGTGTCGCCCATTACATTGTGCGGCTATCGACTTATTTGATTCTCCATCATCTTCATGTTCTTTCCCATAGCCGTCACGGTGGACTCCAAATGATTAATCTTACGCCGGTGTTGCTTATAAACGACTCGATTCGTTGCCAATTATTGGTTGCTTACAACCAAGCGCGCATCATGTCCTCTAGACTCGGCTTCTTCTCTTGAATCACTCCGCTCGAATCGAGAAACTGGCGAGGTCGTTGAAAATTATTGGGGTTGGCGTACGAGAAATTTGGGTGATTTCTGTTGTTCGGATTGTACGCCGGATTCCCCCCAGGACGGTTGTTCCTCTGATTGATGTAATTCACGTCCTCAGCCTCATTCATCTCTGACTCGGCAGCATTTATCTGAGCCACGCCTTTTCCTTTCCTTTCTTTCTCAAATTGGCTTCTTAACAAGGTGAACTGCTCCATAATATTATCGTACTTCGAATCACCTTCAACGGTAGCAGCCTTCACCACCGGTGTCCTCTCCATCGGCCACTGATAACTGTTGGCCGCCATCTCTTCTATGATGCGACTGGCCTCGTCTACACGTCTGTTCAAAAGGCAGCCCCCCGCTGATGCATCAACAATGCTCCTTGTGTGAGGTGTCAGCCCGCTGTAAAACTGGGTAATCTGCTGCTCCCTCGAAAATCCATGCTGTGGGCACCTTCTCAATAGGCCCCTGAATCTTTCCCACGACTCGAATAAAGATTCATCTCCTAACTGGGAGAAGTGGGAAATCTCGGCTATGATCTTTTGTGCCTTAGCCGGAGGAAAGTACTTCGAGAGAAATTTCTCACATAGAATTGCCCAACTGTTGATGCCCGTACGATCTAAGGTCTTGAACCAGTCCTTTGCTTGATTTCGCAGAGAAAATCCGAACATGCGCATCCGGATTGTGTCTTGTGGCACCACATTCGTTTGATGGTGTCACAAATGTCGAGATAGGTTTCGAGACGGGCATTCGGATCCTCTGTGACTCCTCCTCCAAACTGCTCCTGAACCATGCCGATTAGGGCGGCTTCAACTAAAAATTGTTAGCGTTATCGGCCCCATCCGCCTCCTTGAAATTGCTCGGTGGGAGGTCTCACATATAATTCAACGGTCTTGCGTCCGGAGCGAGGACAACGAGTCCCATAGTCGCCAATTACGGCAGATTGTAAAGTGCGCTGCAGGCGTGCGGACTACTTGAGGGAACGCCTGTTCGATTCCCGCCATTGCTTGCCTCTTCTCTCGCCTCCTTTTCCTCTTGTGAGTGATTTCGATCTCTGGATCAAAACGCTGTTCATGAGGTCCTTGGGACCTTGTGAACATAAACTACTGGAGAACAAGAAGAAAAATCAGCTCTGGCGAGAACAAATAAAAATAAAATAAAATACAACTTGAATTAATAATTCCAAATCACAAATTATTCCTATGAAATCTTAACAATCCCGACAACGGCCTAAAATTTGATCGCTAATTTTCTAACACGAAAAGGTGTAAGTATAGGGTAAGCGTTAAGCATCGATCCACGAGGATTGTAATGCGAAAACACGTAAGCTAACTCAACAAGGATTCATCATTATCCAAGCAACAACTATGGTTTGGTAAGATTTTAGGGCTTGAATTCAATCCAAAGCAAAGGTAACAAAATGTAGTAAAATAAAGCAATAAACACTCGGATGTTAAAAAGCAGAAGGACGACTAACCCTAGGGATGCATTAATCCTATCCACAACGTATGTTTATCCATTCTTATTAACCAATTTTAATCCGCATAAGATGGAAGATCACATATATAACCGAGCAATTTACATTATTTATTAAAAGCGGTCAGATTACTAGTTTTCCCTATTCATCAGCACGCCTCTAGGTGAAAACAAGCAACCCAAACGGATCACAAAGAATATGCTTCCTCACGAATATCCTATCTCGCCTACGACTCAAGGCTCATTCGTATCATGCATTCGAGATCGATTGACAATTAACACAATTACGTAATTAACCGACAACTAGATATGCATCAAGATTGATCAGAAATCAACACATATAAATAAGCTCAATCGAATCATGAATCAATGCCTGGACGGTAAATAGCGATAACAGGAATCACAACATATAGGATCGAATCATGCAAACCCTAGGATTAGAACGAAAACTAGCCGAGACATAATAAACGGAATAAAATACGATTTAACCATAAAGCGGAAATTAAATATATAAAACCCGTGATGAAGCGTTGATGAACAATCGTTGGGCGAATCCCAACCTCGGCGAAAAATGGAAATTACAAAGATTGTCCGGACGAAACGTTCCGGATCGTAGACTAAACGTAAAACAAATGAAGAACAATGCGTAAATCAACTCTAGAATGAAAATATGTGGAACCTAAAGCTAAAAATCTGGAAAACTTATGAAAAGCGAAAAAGAGGCTCGGAATCGTAGGTATCCCATTGGGGCGCGGTGTTGCCGTATATATGGCACACCCCAAACCCTAATTTTGTCTTGTGCCGCTCGGTCTGCATGAGCACTCCTCATGTCGCTAGGTGCGTCGCGAGGTAAGTCTCGCCCTCTTCTTCTCATCGTCGCCTCCTTGCGCCGCATGGTACCTCGCGACCCGCTAGCGGTCGCTAGCAATTCGAACCGATCGCGAAATCGTCCAAGAGCTTTCTGGCACCGGGCTTCGCCATGGCACGAGGTCGCATGGTCGCTATGTTGCCGGGTTCTCGCGGGTTGCTAGCGGCCAGCCTAGCGACCGCTGGGTTGGTCGCTAGAAACAAAGCGGATGCCTATTTTGGCTCGTGCGTCGCTCCTTGCTTCGATTTTCAACATATGGACCTACACAACACCAAAAGAACACCCAAGAGCGAGATCTTCTAGAAATAGATAAAACATTAAGAATCGATACGTGAACGCACATTAAACGAGCTAAACTCATCTTCAAATATCAACTATAAACGTAAAATGCGCGCTTATCACCGCCTCATCGATTTAGCCGGCCTCGCCCGAGATGATGTTGTGCGGTGGCGGGCGCGACCACGAAGAACTATACCACTTTAGTACAGCTCGTCGGTGCCGCCTTCCCATCGTGGACGGTAGGTCGATCACTCCGTCTGGGGCGTCTCTTCTCAAGAAGCTTCGGAGTGGTAGCGGCCGTTTGTCGCGCGCCTCTACTCCTAACTTGTCTAAGCATTCTCGAATAGATGCTCACCGACGCCCACCGCCGATGTATATGCGCTTCACCAATTTGTTTGCGACCACCGCCTAGATTACCACGCGTCACGGTGGGGCACTACCGCGGGTACGGGTCGTCTTGAGAGAAAGTGATCGCTCGTCCTTTGAACCTCTTGTTGACGAGTTCGGAGGTGTGGGGACTTGGGCTTCACTTTGTGGGAGGACTTTGTAACCCCGTGAGCCCGTAATGGTGGAGACGACCCTTCCGATGGGGTTCGTCGCCTCCTTCTTCGTCGATGTCGTGCTTTATTTTCTTGTGAGGCACAATTTCCTCCTCTCCGCTTCCTCTTTTCGACCTCGGTGGGGGCTTCGTCTTGTGACTCGTCGGCCGCGCCCTTTGTACTTTTTCAAGACTCCGTCTGCACCAACATCTCGATGTCTCCCATGAGATCTCGCTCCTCCGTATCATGCCCGTAATCCTCATGGAAAGAATAGTACTTGTCCTTAGTTTGGCGTTTAACCCCCGTCATCGATCGAGGCTTCGAACATATTCATGTGGAGTTCGAGATTTACGCCTGGTTTTGTCGAAGCGAGTATATTGAGGTCGCTCGAGGTATTACGCGGTCCGAGCACGGACTCTATGGGCGACGTATTCTTTCCAAGGCACTCCGTCGGCCTTGGCCCGGTCTCCGCCCTCGCCTCCTTCCTTTATCGAGGGTTCCACCTTTCGCCGCGCTTCTTCATCGGCCTCGCCCGCTTTGGCGAACCGGTCGGCTACGCGCCACACTCATCACAAGACGAGGTTCGTGATTGACGATTTCTTTGTATAGGGCCCCGCAAGATGCCATTTGGAAGGTGAGATGATGAGGAGATCATTCACGTCTGCGACCTTCGTGCTCTCCTTATTGAACCCGGTCGAAAGTCACCGATGGACTCGTTCGGCCTTGCCTCGAGGCGAGGAGATGTGCCGACGTCGTTTTGGATTCGGCTCGGAAGAACCTTCGATGGAAGGCCTTCATCAGATCGCGGTAGGAACCGATGCTCACAGGAGGTAGACTGTCGAACCACCGGCGGGCGTTGTCGACTAGTAACTCCGGGAAGAGCTTGCACATATGAATTGTGCCGAGGCGTTGGTTGATCATGTTATCTGGAACCTGAGAGGAAGTTCGGGTCCTTAGTCGCGTCGTAGGCGATGCTCGGCACCGGTATTTGTCCGGGAGTGGAGTGTCGAGTATTTCGTTTGAGAACGAGGTGACTATCTTCCCGCACCCGCCGAAGCCGCCCTCCGAGAGTGGGCGGAGTTCGCCGACCGAACTCAGATTGATGAAAAGGACCGATCTCGCGGCGGTCACGACGTCCTTTCCCGCTGCGTCGCCCTCGCGCGGTTGGTTTGGGCCCCAACCAGTGCAGGTATGAGCGCCCACGACTTGATCTTGGAGGATCCACCGTAACGATGGCTCGTGTTTTGACGAGGCTTGGCGTTCCTTTCTTCGGGATGCCGCCGACCTTGTGCCCGGCCGAGGTATTGGAAGCTCCTCGTTTTCTCGCGAACCCTCGACGGCGTCGTCGAGTTCATTCGAGGCTGGAGGTTCCTCTCGATTCTTTGTTATGGCCTCCTCGCTACTATACTCTTCTTCATGCGGGATGGGATGACCTTGTTCATCGAGGCTCGGACGTGCCGCTTCGGGGTCGGTTCTCCGACCGGTTCTTCCCAGCAGAGCTCGGCGTGTTCCATCGCTGTTATTGTTGTTGTTGCCGGCAGCAGCCCTGGATGCACGACTTCTTGTTATCATTGTCGTGATTGATTCCCTGTAAACAAACTTTGATCGAAAACACGAAATTTGGTTCCCCGAGTGGCGCGGTGATCGATCTTAATTTCGTTCTAAATAAATGCACGCAAGAACACCAAAGATTTACGTGGTTCGATCTATGAATAAGATCTACGTCCACGGGGAGAGAGAGAATTCGTATATTGATAATATGAGAAGCGATTACAGAGAGTTTAGATGATCCTTTCCGTCCCCTTCTAGTCTCTATTTATACATGATTATAATGACCTGATCTCGAATCCAAGATCTATTCTAAGATATGATCTCAATCCTATCTCTTCTCCAATTAGGATTCTCTTAGATATGGTAGAATCTTCTGCGTTCCCTTTGGTTTAGGCTCTTGGGCCGAACTCGTCTGGGCCGAGCTTAATATCAGACCTATTTATATTGGGCCTGACGCTTGGGCCTGATGGTTGGGCCGTATCCTATCAGTTTCGTTTGGGTATGGTTAAATAAAATTTGACAAAAAGACCCCTAACTCAATTAATAATACATAAAATGGTGAAATTGAGGAATGCATAGTCAAAATCCGTTTTGACCATGTAAAGATTATAATCCGTTGGATTTGACTAAATTTAAGGTGGAGATTAGTTCTTAGTTCTCATCTATATAATGGTTCCCTCTATAACCAACCCCTATATATATATATATATATATGGAGTGAATCAATGAGAATCACATCTTTTCATGAACTCAGATAAATCACGATAAGACGTTGAAGATGATGCACAAAACGATATAAAATTGATAACTAAAACTTTCTAAAATTATTTGTTGTTCAACAATTTTAGAAAGTTTTGTTATACACAACTTTATCTGTTTCATGCATCATCTTCGCCTTATATACTGCTCTCAAGTTCTCAAAAAAGATGAGTTCTCACTGGATCCAACTCCTATATATATATATATATCATATGTATAGACTGGATTATCTAACCAAAACAGACGTACAACAAACATTTAACAGATTGTGGTGGGCGCCGCGGAACAAGGTTGTACCTTCATCTCACAATAGCAATATTAGCATAAAACTGCTAATCCCAAAATTTCCCTCTTTTCAATATTTGCGTAAAACTAAACCCCCAATTACTCTGCAACTTCAAGAACCCTTCTTTTCATTGAATTTCACATCTACCTGTCACACACACACACACACTAACAGACACATTAGGCTCTTCACTGTGTATAGAAATGGATGATGGAGATGGGGGTTTAAGCTTTGATTTCGAGGGCGGGCTGGATTCGGGCCCCGCGCATCCGACTGCGTCCGTACCCGTAATCCAATCGGCGGCGGATTCCAACGCAGCCGCCACGGTGGCCAATTCTACTAATTCTTACGCGGCACCCCAGTCGGTGGCGCATACGGCGGAGGGGATGGGCGGCGGCGGGGCGAGGAGGAGCTTTCGGCAGACGGTGTGCAGGCACTGGCTGCGATCTCTGTGTATGAAAGGCGATGCCTGTGGGTTCCTTCATCAGTACGACAAGTCGAGGATGCCGGTTTGCCGGTTTTTTCGCCTTTACGGGGAATGCCGTGAGCAGGATTGTGTATATAAACATACGAATGAAGATATCAAGGAATGCAATATGTATGTGAATGGTGCAGCTTGAAATTATTCTTGTTGTTTCTCTTTTTCTGTTAAATTGTGTGTAACTTGCAATATGAATACTGTTTATCTTTGTTATCTCTGAGAATATGGGGATTGAAGAAGGATATATCTGCAGTCGTCTCGTTTATGCTTGATCCTTTAGGTTATTGGGAGTTTTTGGCATTGTATGTATAGAATATGTGGAAACTTTTTTAAATTTCCATTGCATGTTCAGTATATGAGGAACTTGTGTTGTGTATAATTTTGTTACGAAGCAAACAATTGAAGAACTTATCTTTGTCTCTTGTATCATGCTTATTCTTTATTCATCTTTGGTTTTGCGGAAAGATGATTATATTTCATGAATTGATGTTTTCATTTTCATATGTTCTGCTATCAGCTTTTATGAAACCATTTTTCTTACTAGTGGTGGTATGTGACAGGTACAAGCTGGGATTTTGTCCAAATGGTCCCGATTGTAGGTACAGGCATGCGAAGTTACCTGGACCTCCACCCCCTGTAGAAGAAGTTCTTCAGAAGATTCAGCAATTGGCTTCATTTAACTATGGAAACTCTAACAAATTTTCTCAGAACCGTAATTCTAATTATGCTCAGCAAACAGAAAGATCTCAGTTTCCTCAAGGACCCAACGGTACACATCAAGTAGCAAAGCCCAGTACTACAGAATCGGCTAATGTTCATCAACAGCCACAACAAGCACAGCTACCTCAGCAGCAGGGCAGCCAAGTTCAAATCCAGAATACAGCCAACAGCCAGCAAAGTCAAGCTAGTAGGAGTGCTACACCCCTGCCCCAAGGAACATATAGGTGTGTTCCAAACAAGGTCTTTAATTAGGTGGAAAACTTCATGTATTTATATGTTGATGTTACTTTAAGAGATCCATCCCACATCAGCTGTAATAACTGTGTTTTTTGTGTTTAATTGCTTGTTCTCACTCTTTGGATGATATGTATTATACCTTTGCTCGTTCTTTTGTTCCTGGCTGGTCCATGATGAGAACAATATGCATGCTTTTTAGTGAGTGTAACGTTATTTTTTTGTAAGATGCAGACATGTCGCTTTGCCTTTTTTGAAATTTATTGGCTCTGATTGTATTGCTGCGTTTTAGGTTTAGTGGAAAGTATTTTACATAATGAGGTCATGAAGAAACTCCTAAACAAGATATCTATTGGTTAGAGTTTATAATTAACTTGGTCAATTGATATGAAACAGCTGAAATTCTTTCCGTCTCTTGATGAGAAACTTTGTCCCTATTCATTAATCCACTTTTCTCAAACTAGTGTTTTCGAAAAGAAATTCTTCAAATCAAATCGTAGGCAAGTTTGCCATTTTGAAGTTTTCTTCTGTTGATGCAAATAAGAAGGCCATTATTAATTTTCAATTCTAGCTGTATTGGTTTAAGGGCGATAGGACTCAGAAAAAGCTCGGATTGTTTCTATTAAATTCAAATTTATTCTAAAATCATCGAGCTATTAAATCTATGAAGGCCTTGTGTGACTCCTAATTATCTTTTGGATGGCTCAGTTTACCAACTTGATTGGATGAAGAATTTATCAGTGTCTCCTTGATTTTAGAAAATCTTAGCTGAAATTTTGAAGCTACCTGTGAGCGTTCTGTCCTCAATTAAATATACTTCTTGCCGTGTGAGAGAGTTTATCAGTGTCTTCTTTAGTTTGATGAGCACTAGGTTAGTCGTTACACTCTGGTGGTGCATTTATGACTCGTTATTCATAAGCTATTGCTCCTAAATAAGGAGTTTTCCTTGTTGTCAGGCACATACTTTTTTTCTGGGAAGTGACCATGTGAGTGCTTTATAAGATTTAATCAGTCAAACTCTCACACCTCAGTCACAACTCTTTGAGGCTGACACTCGTTTTTCCTCTACTGTCATGTAAAATATGAAGTGCTCTGTGAAGTTACTGAAACACATCGCCATGCTCAGTAAATGTAGCTAATTATTCTTCAGCTGCATACTGTTGGCAACATACGGAGCTCCCTTCCCCCTAAACTCACACACGTACACGAAAAAGGTTCATAAAGTTGGTCTAGGTCACTTATATACATATTCCAATTTCCATGTGCATGTGGTTGTCTTAGGTACTTTGTGGTGAAAAGTTGCAACAGAGAGAATCTGGAACTATCTGTACAACAAGGAGTATGGGCAACACAGAGAAGCAATGAGGCTAAACTTAATGAAGCATTTGAATCTGTTGACAATGTGATTTTGATCTTTTCAGTTAACAAGACTAGACATTTTCAGGTGATTTGTGCATGTTATTGACATAGATAATGATTTGAGTAGCTCTGAGCCTCTGATTCAAGTATCAGATAGCTTGATAAGGTTGTTTTAGTGTTCAACAATGACTAGTTGTGGTGATAGATCTATTTGTGGTTTAATAGGGTTGTGCAAAGATGACTTCCAGAATCGGTGGATCCGTTGGTGGAGGGAACTGGAAGCATGCCCATGGAACTGCTCATTATGGACGTAACTTTGCTGTCAAATGGTTGAAGGTCCTCACCACATGGCATACTTGATTAAGTTTTAATATGTTGTTGAAGGAGCTTCAGTATTCAGATCTATTTGTTATTTGCTGTTTGATTGTTGTTATGTCTTTTGGAGAACCTAAAGATGGTTGTCAAAGTTGGACGTGTTCTATTTGTAGTATCAGATTCCTAGGCACAACATTAGTTAAAGAGCTCTAGTAGCTTGAGAAATAGGTCTGTTAGAATACTTTGTTGAATACAATGGTGATGATTGGTATGAACTTTACATACCCATTTAATTACCTTTGCCATCATATTATCCTGTCAGAATTTGCAATTTATCTGATGCTAGATCCCACTATCTTGTACATTGTTTGGTTTTCTTGGCAGTCAAAAGAATCCATTTATGATTATTTTCAAGCCAATTAGCAACAAAGTTCATGATGCAGACGACAATTTGCTATCTCACAATGTATTTTATGTTGTATAGTGAAATTATTTGAGTCTATACTCATCTAATGTCAGCGCGTTCAATAATAGTCTTGTTCTGCACGTGTACAATTCAGTCTTCAATCTGGGATTCTAGAAGGTTTCGTTGCGCCTATCCTTGTTATTCTGATAGTTTTAGCTATCTGCATCCTTTGAGATGGTCTGGGGTCAGTGCATATGTTGAGTTCTTACTTGATCAGCATACTATGGTATTTGGTATTTTACATATAGTTGATGGCATAGGCATGTTAGTTTGTGATGATGTTGTCACAGATTCATTCGTAATGTTCAGATCAAATTGTTCTACTGATGGTGGATAGATCAATGGTAATACAGATTGCTTCATATATTTGTTACGTCATACAGTATATGTGAGTCATCATCTATGATGAGGGAGATAGTTGCTACTTTTTGTGTTTCACATTCACTTTTACACAAAAATCTTAAACTTGAAATTTCTGCAGTAGTATTTGAATTTCTAAATGCCTTCATTGTTATGCTAGCCTAGACAGAATATTTATCATAGACCTTACTTTTGGTACTATTGGGGCAATATAGGTTGCTGTTATATGTCATTCTTCATATGCTACTCTGAGATTCTGAAATATTCTCTACCAATGGTGCTTGCTTGCAGCTCTGTGAACTGTCTTTTGACAAAACTCGGCATTTGAGAAACCCGTATAATGAGAACTTACCAGTGAAGGTAAGTTGCATATCTGAGTCTTATTCAAATATATCAGAATTGATTTTGTTTTGTTTCTTTTACTGTCAGCTTTTTTAATTTGTTAAAACAATTGAAACCATCGAATGGTCTCCACTTTCGGGTTTTAACTTAAAAACTCTAATTTACTTAATGAATTGATTGCATTTCAGTGGTAAACAAGCTCTAAGTTTGATAGGGGCATTTGTGGAATTTTGTGAAATAAAATTGTCTGCAAACAGATTTAAGTCAAATTTCTACAGTAGCATATGTTCCCTATTGAACATTTAGCTTTTGACAGTACATAAAATAGATGTTACAGGAAGTTAATTCATTTAGTAAGTTCTCATGGTTGATGTCGGAAAGTTTGATCACATCTCTAAGATTTTTTTCTTTTTGAAGCCATCTCTAAGATTTCTTTTAAATCTCTCTAGGTTGTCTGAGAACTAAGTTATGCAGATATATGTTATCAGAAGAGAGGATGATATTAAGGATGACTTTGTGAAACATGATAAGTATTGCAGATTATTCAGTCATATTAGATGATTGAAAAGATGTCCACGTCTTTTATCTTCCAACAAATATGGGATCATATTTACCTTCTTCTTTTCCATATCGGCCAAGTGGAGATTACATTGTTTATCTCATTGCAGATAAGTAGAGACTGTCAAGAACTCGAGCCTTTTGTTGGCGAGCAGTTGGCATCATTGCTCTACCTCGAGCCAGACAGTGATTTGATGGTACTTAAATCTCAACTTTCTGAATTCAGATTCGCTCTACTCTATCTAGCATATCTCTGTCAAAAAGGTTTTAGGACAGCTCTATCATGCTATTGTTTCTTTCTTCTTTTTTCAAATATATATTAGCCTTGTGAGATAATCATGCTGTTTTGTGATTATCTGATGTAAAATTCAAAACTGTCGTCTTTCAAGGCTGTCTCGGTTGCAGCAGAACAGAAACGTGAGGAGGAGAAAGCTAAGGAGTAAGCCTTGATAATGGAAGTGACAACCCAGATATTGTACCCTTTGAGGACAATGAGGAAGAGGAAGAAGAAGAAAGCGACGAAGAGGACGAAAGCCCGGCAGGCTTTGCAGCTCAAGGTAGGGGACGAGGTAGAGGTATGATGTGGCCTCCTCACATGCCTCTTGCTCGTGGTGTTCGGCTGTTCCCCGGTATGCGAGGTTTCCCTCCGAACATGATGGGAAACGATGGATTCTCTTACGGACCTGTAAATCCTGATGGTTTCCCAATGCCCGATCTCTTTGGCATGGCACCCCGTGGTTTCGGACCGTACCCTAGATTCCCCGGTGATTTTGCAGGTCCAGCCTCCGGGGTGATGTTCCCCAGCCGGCCTCCCGGAGGATTTGGGATGATGATGGGCCCTGGTCGGCCTCCCTTTATGGGTGGAATGGGCATCGCAGGTGCAGGTGCAGGTGCAGCTGCAGTAAGAGGCGGCCGGCCGGTAGGTATGCCCTCTTTTTATCCACCACCGCAACAACAGCCTTCTCAAAACCCCAGTCGTTCGAAGAGAGATCAGAAGTTACCATCTAGTAATCGGAACGAGAGCTCTGATCAAGCCAAGGGACAAGACATGGCGGGACCTAACGATGATGAGCAGAATCAGCAGAGAGGAAAAGCTCAACAAGATGATCATTATAGCGGTGGGAACAGCTACCAGAACGACGAGAGCGAAAGCGAAGATGAGGCGCCGAGGCGGTCGAGACACGGTGAAGGGAAGAAAAAGAGGCGGAGCTTGGAGGCGGATGGTACTGCCGTCTCCGGCGAGAACATTTAGCCGTGAAGTTCGACATTTTGTACAACCTTGTGTTTATAACTGAGGAAAATGTGATGTAGGCTGATCACACATTTGTGAATCGGGAAAAAAATCGAATTTTGAGTACTCGGTTATTCTTCACACTTTTTCCCCTTAATCTACGAACAGATCATAATTATTTTGTACTATAAAAATATTAGGGTGGCTTATGCTAGTATTACATATTATCACAAAAGAGTAAATATTGGATTATATTCTAACGTTTTACTATTTTTCAGATAACATACCAATTAAACATATTGTTATTTTAATCTTGAATGTTTCAAAAAATATCTTTTATTTTCGTTCTGGTGGAATTTTTGGCATTCACCTTTGTACCTGGCTAACAGGAGAGCCATGTATCATGTATGATTAGCTAGTTGCCACATAAAGGAAAAACGGAAAAATAGCTAGATGTCGTTATTCCTCGACGCTGCCCTCATAGGGTGTCGATCAACGGCTAATCATGCCTGAAACTTTCATCACCGCTTGAAAATGTTACCAAATTTCATAAAATCAGATGTATTCTACGTTCAAAGGGTTTTTCAGCAATAGGTAGCCCATTGTCATCCGATCACCAGTGTTGCCGGAATCACACCTGAAAGTTTAGTGGGCTATACTTGGCAATATATGTTCATCGCCAAAATTACATAGGAAAAGGTGATGAAATGCCACGAAACAAAGCTTATATATTCAAAGGGTTTTCCAACAGTAGGCGGTCCATTGTTATCCAATCACCGGTGCAGCCGAAATGGCGTTTGAAAGTTGGCTCATCTACAATGAACGTCGGGATCCAATCGGAAGGACATTAATAGATTTTTTCTTTGAAATATTAAGGATTAAAATAACAATATTGTTAGGTTATTATTAACTAAAAAGTCACGAAATATTGAGATGTAAACTATTATTTACCCTATCACAAAATATTATATAGTTTTTGTTGAGTTAATAAATTTGATACTAGAATCTTGAGAATGTGACTTTACAGGCGCGGCACAACTCCTCTACTTCAATTTTTTGGTCAATGGTCATAATATGTTAAAATTGAGATATCAAATTTTATAAGTCTTTTTGTTTGAATAATTAGAATTTTGAAGATCGATCTATTTGTGCACACTATATTAGACATACTTTTATTCTTGTTGATTTTAGGATTATCAACTTATTCCCTAAAATAGAATAATTCGTATTGGATTATCATCCAATTTTAAAATAGGTTTACATATAGAACTCCAACGTGTCAAATCAGAAATTAGATACTAAAATTTTGATCTAATTTTGAAAATGCATTAAAAGGTCATGGTTTTTCTTAATGCTTATTTTGAAGGTGATAGCATTTTTGTACAATACACAAAAATTCCGACTTTAAATCGGTAATAACCTTAATTTTGAATAGAGTGATACTTGCATTTCAGACAAGTCCAATGCAATCTGTATCCAGACGATATCAAATTTGGACAAAATTGCACATTTAAAACCACTTTGTATTCATAAAAAGCAAGATGAATATAAATACAATATGAATAACAGAATCCTCTCAAATCCTGTTTTACCTAACTGTATTTATATACTTCCAAAATGCAGGAAAGAAAAAATAACTGATATACAAGTTCTGTAGCTGTTCAGCTACAACTAAGATAGGCAAATGTCTTACTATAAAAAATTTCACGTCAGCCCTCCGACTCCATCAATACACGTCATGTCATGTGTTAGGCTTCACCGCGACTCCACTCTTCGACGAGAATCTACATTTACCCCTTCAAAGAGTCTTCTTCGCCTCCTTCAGCTCTTCGGCTGCCCTCACCGGCCTCTGCAGATTGTGGGGGTTCGGCTCCACCATTAGCGTTGGTGGTTTCAGCTGAATCTGGTTCGATCTCGTCTGATTTAGCTACGTTTTCCAAGAGCTCGCCTTTTGGTATTGATAGAGACGGAGCTGTTTCCGATGCATCAGCAGAGGTCGGAGGCGGTTCGAGTGAGTCCGAGCTTTCCCTCCACTCGACCCACTCCGGTGTTTTATTGGAGCCGACAGTTTCAGGCACGTCGGTTTCCAACAAGGGCTTCGATTCAGGAGGTTTTGATATGGCACTATCTGCCAAGTCGTCCTCATCTATCTCAACATCATCATCATCAGCTCTTCCATCAACATCCTCAGCGTTGGGTGATGAGGATGTGTCTGGAGCCTCTTCGTGCTCATTGTCGATCCTCTCGTCCTCGAAAGCAAACCAGTTGGAGTTGGTGAAGAGCGATCCTCCTCCGCTGGAAACACAAGACATGAACAGAGAATATAGTCAGCTCACATCCACGTCGATAAAGACATCTCAAAAGATGAACATATCTACTTACCTGTCCTGATTATCGCCCAAACGGAGGGAGGAAATAACGACTTCAGCAGATTCGTCGTCGAAGTAGACATCCTGCGTAAGTTACAGACGTTAGCTTGTTTCAAGGCACAATCTTGTTTTACAAAGTCGCTAGCTACCAAATTGGAGTTGGCCACTCGGATTCTCGTATATTTGTCGTTCAGATAACCAACCCCGTTATGGGAAACGAATTAAAGTTAGTGGAAAAGCAAGGCAATGGCTTTTAGAGTGCAAGACAAATAGATAAAAAGAAAATCGGAAGAGATGGGAGACAATGATGAAAACAAAGTACATCGTTAAATTGTCTTAGTCTATCACAAGACTTGTGTAAGACACATCTGACAGGTCAAATATCCGGCGTACTTGTAATTTTGTTTTGAAGTGTTTGGATCTGGATCATGACCCGTCAGACCATCTTGCACAAGTTTCCCCATGATCTATAGATGCAGCTAATTCATTTATCATATACAAACCTCATCATCTTGTTCGAGTGAGGAATGTCCCTGCACAAAAGCAAACCGAAGAACAAATTCCGTTATTCATTTTTATCATCGCCAGGAACACCCTTTCTACGAATATTTGTTCCAAGCATAGTGTATTAAGAAACAGGTGCTGAAAAAACTGACAAAACAAACCTCGTTAATAGCATCATTACTGTAAATTCCGTATTTAAAGGCCTGGTTCAAGTTATTTGCCAAAGCTGCAACGTCATAATCACTATCTTGGTAATCATCATCGTCACTATCTCTTGTTCGATCTTGTAGTGGGGTCGGTCTCCTGCAGAGGAATATACAACAAAAATCCTAATCGGGAGTCGAAACAGGAAAGTGGACTGAACAAAATAGATAAACAAATCACAACTGCAGGCAACAGAAATCATAATGGAAGTATCCGAATGTCAAACAGATACAAAACAAAAAGAAGCCTAAAGATCCTATGACCTCAGACAAAATGCCCTTAACCAACCACCCGCTTGATATAGAAACATTACGCATATAAAGCACTTACCCGCATGTCCATTGGAATACGTTTTCCAAAGCGTTGCGCTTAAGCAGAACATTTTTCTGCCAATTTACCCAGTCGCTGTTTTCCTGCAAATTGGAAGACTTGGCATCACTTAAAACATCACAATAACCGAGCCTTAAGAGTATATAAGAATGGAATCAAATTCAGAAAAATAAAAACTAAATTAAATTAATCCAAATACATCCAGCACCCCACTAGGTTGAATATGATCATAAAACTAGCCATCCGGGGTGATGAAAATGACAGGAAGATGAAAATAGAATGAGTTTTGAGCAAACCTGCAAGATCTTCTGAACCTCACTATCACTATTCCCCAATTGAATAAGTTTGTTAGCTATACGGGTTAGATGACCGATATTCCCAATCCTGGACGGTAACTTTCCCTCAGCAGAGACAGTTGGCTGCAAAAACGTCCAGTAAAAGGTAGCTTTTAGTAATTACTATATCTTCAGCAAAAGCTAATGAGAATAAGGAAACGTAACTAAAAACAAAAAAATAATGTAAACCAAAATACCTTGCTCTCATCAGCAGCCAAAGTGAAGTTCTTCTCAGAATCAAGAATCTTCCCGACAAGATTGCACTCATGAAGAAGGTGGTCAACAAACTGATGATTCTTGCTCCCCAAGCACAATATTACAATGTGTTCCACATGATGATGTAAGAAATTATTATAAGGATACCTACGGTCAAAAGAGAGGCCACAAATTCAAATACAATAATGCTTTAGGCGTGACTAAAGAAATTACCAAATGGGGCACATAAATCGCGTACCAAATTATCGACCAGCTACCAATAGTAAAGATAGATCAAATAAATAAATAAACAAAAGTATAAATAATTTGCAGTTACTCAAAAGTAAGAAGTATCTGACTAGCAAAGCGGAGGAGGAGGTGCACTAACTGAAAAAACAATTGAAGAATGTGTTCCACCGCACCCAGGCGAATCAGTTCCTTTTCTGCAGCTTCACTACTAACAGCAACTAAGACTGAAATGAACTCTATAATCTGAGAGAAACACAAAAAATAAATGAGAAAGGGGCATTAAATTGCAAAAAAAAAAAAGAAGAGGAAGAATAATAAATGAAAGTGAGCAATATGTTTGATACAATTGGTTATGCATATGAATGTAGAAGCAATAAATTGTTGTAGGATAAACAAATGAATTTTCTGAATCAAAGTATTTCTCAATGAAGCAATTTCACTCAACAATGCAACAGTTAATATAAAATATATTTGACAGAAATAGAGAAATCTGAAGGTTGCTTAGGTAAAGTGCAGAAGATACCTTCAACCGACGCTTTCCAAGAGGAGGCTGCAATTTTCCATACGTAGTTAGCAGGGTATGTTCCTCGGATGAAACGTCCAAAAGCTTGAGCAGATCACCTGCCCGATACACCAGTTTAGTATTGTCTCCTCATTCTAAGATTATGAAAAAATTACGAACAGTGAAAATTTGGACATAAACATGGAGAATAAGTACATGCATTCAGTTGACCTAATTCACATAGTTAAATTACAATAGTAATACACCTTCGCTAAAAAGACTCATAATTTACTCCCAGGATCGAAATAATCCTGAAAAATGGATCCAAAGTTACCTAGGCTCTCCAGCATGCTTCTAATAGTCTCGGGATTAGCTGTGGCCCCAGGTCCATGAGTGTTTTGACGATTATACATGTAATATATACCAGATGTCAGCCTCTTGGGGTCTAACAATGATATACAAACTAGTAACAGGTTGACCAGAACAGTTTTCGGTCTCGACTCCTCCAATGCGTGACGGAATAATCTTCCTATAAAACTGACAGCAGCCAGTTTCCAGTGACAATAAGAAAAGGGAAACCTAGAGAAATGAAGAAGAATTTAGAAAAAGTGCAACCTTGGGCTGGAGATTTTTGCAGCTAATCCCGGGGGAGCCCATCGAGTAATGGTACAAAGAGTTTCTGCAGCATTAGCATGAACTTCAGGGCAGTCCTGCAAATATATATTTCAGCTACTCGAATATTATTGGCGAAAGATTTTTAGTATTCCGTTAGGAGCATGTGATTCTATAAAATATCACAACCGAAAAAATAGTATTATAGTTGTAGCTTTTCAAGGAAAAGAATATGGATATTTACAAAATAAATCACGAATTTAATTTTCTCAATTGGGGCGTCCCCAATTTTTTGGTGATTGAAAAGATGACATGGACAATAACGTGGAATAAAATCGATGAGAAAGACGACATGGACACCAACTTGGCCTAAAACGCTATGTAATTCCATTCCAAAGGTCATGGATTCTATCTTATTCCACATATTACACTTTTGAGTTTAATTACACAATGAACGTTGTTAGTCTAACCTAGCATCCATGTCATTTTTCTGATAAATTTTAGTCCAAGCAGGAATCCATATTGTCTTTCCGGTCGCGGGGAAAATTGGGAAGTCCCAATTGCAAAAATTAAAAAGATTTGGTATTTATTCGCATAGGTTTGAAAGTGGGGTGGAAATTGCAAAATGGGTATAAATTCGTGATTTATTTTGCAATACCCCAAAAGAATAACTTAAACTTCAACAAAGAGCAAAGGTATCACATACAGTGTGATGCAAGGGTCAGCAAGCACAAAACTAAAAAGCTTCGGTAAACATCGTGCCCTCGTTAGAAACACACAAGAGGCCAAAGGCCTTAAGAACCGACAGAGGCTTGAGGAGAAGAGGATAGCATCGGCATAAAAATTCCTCTTTCCTAATGAAACTTACAGATGAACTGAATTTATCCACAATCATATTGAGGATATCCATGTCTTCCAACCACTGCATAGTGTCGCCGCAATTGGCGTAAATATGTTCGTCGGCACCAATCAAACGAATTAACACCTGTCAAACAAGAAACTATTAGAACTCTACCAATCATACCTTCTTAAAGAGAGACGGGGAGGGTCCGAACAACAAACCTCCATTATAGATGTGATTCCAATTAGGTCGACTAGCTTTTTAATGATATCCTGATGATCCTGGACAAACATTAGATTAAAATTGGATTAGGCTCAATAGGAACACAAATTCCTGCTCACAGCTCATAAATTCAAGGCCTGAAGCAAATGAGACAGTTGATTACTAAAATATACT
The DNA here is from genome assembly GCA_036937905.1 of Salvia rosmarinus. Lineage (NCBI taxonomy): Eukaryota > Viridiplantae > Streptophyta > Magnoliopsida > Lamiales > Lamiaceae > Salvia > Salvia rosmarinus. The sequence goes on from CM072817.1 coordinate 42,923,740, forward strand.
GAACTCACTCGTATATAATTCATTAGAGAGGCTGTCTTCCGCAGCAAGAGGCATACAACAACCTGGCACATAGCGATAAAAGAACAGCAGAACATCAGATACATTTTAGCATAATTTACTGCAATGTCAATTATATAATTCATAATTACAGCCAGTGAGGCAATGAGAAATGTCTCTACTCTGCTTCTAAATTCACTTTTTAAATAGAAACCAATGTTCTACATTGAGATTTTAAACCATTTTAAAATATACTTTACCAGCAACCATCTTATTATATTGGAATAGACAATCATAATATACATTTAGTGATCAGATCAAACCATTAATTCTATTGCAAATAACAAAATACTTTATACACATATGCAGACAAAAAATTGCAACGAGCAAATTCAAATCTGATCGTAATACACCTTTTTAGGTCTATTATGCTAAGCAAACAATAAAAGTTTCCTAATGAACCCCCAACTGAGCATATTGTACCTTGCTAAAATAACCAGCCAACTGAGAACTATGTGAGTGCTCGGGATCCAGAAAAGAGAATAGTAAGTCCATCAACTGTGAACCAATAGTGGGAAGAAATTAATAAACTCCGGATCGAAACGACCTAGAACAAGAACAAATTTTGTGCATCTTTAAAACCTCTTCATCGTCTACCAAAGCCTTGAGTATTATATCAACCTCACATGTAAAAATTTCGCAAGCGAGAAACGGGAACCTACACATGGAAAGAAGGAAATGATGTAAAACGGCTGTGTCAGAAATGTATTATCAATTATAGTAAAACGGACTTGGCATGCAATGTCTGGCAACATTAGCAGACATCTAGTCCAAAGAACACTTAAATGCTCAAGCGTACTTCAATATATGTTCTTTACTGGCACCTTCAGGAGCTTCTTGCACTATATACTGAACAAGTTGTTTAACTTGAGATCTTTCCCGCAAGCTGTGAAAGAAAACTTGGTATAAACTTAGTCTGTGGAAGGCCAAACATACTCAACTTTTGAATAAAAAAGGAACTCGGACAAGCAAGAATGGTCTCCTGTTAATATGGAATCAAATAAATTCCTGAACAAATAAGGAAAGATAGCTTGAAAAAATACAGGAAAAGCAATAATAAACACTGATACTTATTTCCATGGCTGCATAAGCATATTCCATCAACTTGTAAACACAAACTTGGGGAGCAGAAGATATGTACTTTCATTTTCTCTGCATTTTATCAAAGAAATGCTTTCTTTGCAAAAATAAAATAAAACATATTTTATTGGAGCCAATATCCAAGTTGTGATTCACTTATCAAAGCCTTTAAATGTGTAGTATTCCTATTGAGTGCCAAAATAATTGCACGTGATTCACTTTGGTTCAGCTATGGATGAACCAGCTGAGGACCACTTTCAGCAAGACATGATTGTCAGAAAGTAACGAAGGACTTAATAACATGGCAAGTGCAATATGAAGGATTAAAATTAAACTATGCAAAAATGTTATTTTAAGTGAATAGGAGATTACAAGCTGATAAGTCGTCCATTAAGCGCCTTGCACTCTTGAATTATTTCATCCTCATCCAAGAGCTCATCCAAAGAAAAGTTATCCTTATCTAAAATGGTCTCCACCTGATAATAATCAACAGTAGAACTAGCATCAAACACCCATAGACATATGCATAATAGCACATTACAATGTAAATAAGCGCAGATGAAGTGGATTAGGAAATCTCCATAAACAAATTCTACTTGAGAACACAAAGTTAATTATACACCAATAAAAGGGTTCTAAAAAGAAGTGAATGAAAAACACTGGCTAGAAGCCTAGACTAAGAGGAATCATCAATCGCTTCCCATAAATAGCTATATTATGTCCATTTGAGAAAAGAGAGAAATCCCAATCCTGGTCAACAGCTCATTAGTATCACTTGTAATCAAAAGAAGAGGTGGGGTAATCCAGACAGGAAAATACGTGAAAAGTTTATGAAAAGAAGGAAACGGGGGTGAAAATAATTGTATTAAAAAAGAATGCAGAAAACCCCTCCGTAGGAGTCACAATCTCCCATTTAGCTGAAAGTCAGAACTAGCCCTCTTCACTGCGTCATGTAAATCATTTTGAATAATAGATCACATCCCTAACCAGATCGCCACGGCCAAATATTCTTCCTTGTCAAAAATTCACTCTACTTTTCAAAACAATCAGAACAACATTCAGTCTCAATTCAACAAGTACGCTGTATACGGAACCATTGATTTGTACTGTTATATACAGTAAAAGTTCACAGTAAGAATTAAAACTGGAATTGCCTTTAAGACTCCAACAACCAGCAATAACACAAATGACGTGCCATATTAATGACCGACCCACACACCACTCACCACATGGCATGGTTTATTCAGGTATACTGTTACATTGCTACCGGAAAAATGCAGACAAGCATCAATTCGGCCCATAATCCGGCTTCCAATCAAAAGCCTTACGCAATAGAATCACGATTTCACTATAGCACATTGGAGAACAAGCATGCAAGCTCCACAGCCTTCTAATTAACAAGAATAATAGGCCCGATTCTTGAATCACTAATCAACATCTCACACTTCAAGAAATGTAAATCACTCGGCATGACGATATCCAATAACAAGAAACAACATGCCAAGAATTTCGAATCCAACAAGCATTCACAAGATTCCTTTTTGAAGATTGAATTTGTGCACTTACTGGCGATGCAGTTGAGAGACCAGCCATATGCCAAAACATGGTGAAAATTCAGAATCTTGATTATTCAACAGTAACTTCAACTCAGATCCGTTCGCTCAAAACCCTAGCTCAAAAGCTGAATCAAGAAAATCCCTGAAATCCCAAAAAGAGAAGAAATGATCAATCTTTCTAACAATGTCGAGAGACTAATAAACTCCCAAATGCGTTGAATTTCTGATAACGAATCTCACTCACCGAGAAAAACAGATGTAAATTCACCATCTGCTTCAATCAGGAAGCGACTATGACTTTCAAAGAGAAACAAAGATCTGATATAATGCAGTAACATATATCCCCACAAAACTTACCATCAAAAGAAATTTTAACGAATTTTTCCTATCTATTACTATATTGGGGTTGAGAGGGACTTCGACTACCTCTCTCTCTCCCTCTTTCTCCATACAATGGAATTGGAGCGAGAAACAGCTAAAACAATGATGCTTTTGATTGTATATGCGATCGAACCAAAGCCTAATTTGGGCATTTTGTGGCCATCTCAAAGAATCAAGAATCGAATGAAGCCCACAACCAACTGCCCCCGAAATTGTTTATTGCGTGAAAATGGCAATATGTCGCTATTGCCCTTCTCCTACCTTAAATCTGCTGCCTAGTTTAGTATTTGTGTACATCAAATTTTATCTTCAGTTGCACGCAGATTACCAACTTCAAATGTCACTTTAATAAGATGTTATGTTACGCAATCAAATGCCACATGAGGTAAAAATAAGATGTTGGATGAGTTGCACTTTGAATATTAAATTAGTACGTGATCCGGCGAATTTCGACAGAAATTATTTAACATTATAATTTATAAGTAATTATAAAAACTATTTTTCAGGATAGATAAAATCATTTAATAATTTACAATATTATGACAATTTTTCAGAAGAAATGCTATATGATATGTCAAATTATAATAGAAAAATAGGTCAAACTTGAGGTTCTTCTTTTTTTTCCATCTCTCTTGTTTGCAAAAAAAAAATCAAAAGAAATTTATCAAATTCAAAAGTTAATAATAAGTTTATCTTAAAATTTCATTTGAAACAAATACTAATTTAAATATAAAGTTATTCTACATTGTGAACAATTAAATTTGTATTAACACAATTTATTAAAAAATTATGTCACACAATGTCAGTTGTTATAACGTGCATCTAATCATCCTCATCACCATCTAAAATATTAGATTTGGGTTTAGCCATTTAGCCATCTTTCATAATATTAATATTGATCATATTTCTAATTATAATATTCTATTCTTAAAATTTTCAAAAATATGAAAGATAATCTTGAAAATTCCAGGTTTTGATTGTTTCGAAACAATAATGCTATGGAAGATATGTCATGTCGGCATTTAAATACTTGCAATGTAACACCCTAAATTCATAATTTAAAAATGTTATATTTTCTTAAATAGCTAAAGCGGAAACATGTCAAATAATGAATCCAACAAACTCAAGTCTAAACTTTGCACAAGAACTGACGCCAACCAACGACCCGAAGCAAACTACGGATGACTTAATAGCATGAGATAAGTTGAAGTTCTAGTAACTCAAATCCAAAAACGATAATAAAAGAAAAGAATTTAAACAAACATAACACAAGTCTTGGAAGGAATTAAAAGCGACATAACACCACTAGGCACACCCACACCGCCACGCCGCTCCATGATCACGGACCTGAAAACATTTTAGATAAGAAGGAGGTGAGCACAAAAACGTACTCAGTGGTGGGGAACAAGAAATATCATTATTTTTGTTCAAACGTGTATATATCGCAAGAAAGTAATAGTCAATCATATTCAACCTCACCGGCTTAAAATCCTGCCACACAGGCAAATGATACGCCACACAGGATGATACGTCACACAGGCTATGATTTGCCACACAGGCAATGATACGCCACACAAGCTATGATTCGCCACGTGCTATGATTACATACGTGCTATGCCACACGTGCAATGATATGTCACACGAGCTATGATTCGTCACACAGGCAATGATACGCCACACAGGCTATGATTCGCCACACAGGCTATGATCCGCCACACAGGCTACGCCACATAGGCTATGATTCGTCACACAGGCTATGCCACACAGGCAATGATACGCCACACAGGCTATGATTCGCCACACAGGCTATGATCCGCCACACAGGCTACGCCACATAGGCTATGATTCGTCACACAGGCTATGCCACACAGGCAATGATACGCCACACAGGCTATGATTCGCCACACAGGCAATGATACGCCACACAGGCAATGATACGCCACACAGGCTATGATCCACCACACAGGCTATGATTCGCCACACAGGCTACGCCACACAAGCAATGATACGCCACACAGGTTATGATTCGTCACACAGGCTATGGTTCGCCACACAGGCAATGATACGCCACACAGGCTATGATTCGCGGCTATGATTCGCCACACAGGCTATGATTCGCCACACAGGCTATAACCATGGATGTAACAAAACACAACAATGATTATCACCATAAACTATAAACTTACAGATAGAGTAAAGCTCACAATAAATATGTTTATTCCAAATCACATGTTTGCAATTTAAAGAGAATTTTACCCACAATAAATATGCTTATTCCAAATCTCATATTTGCAAGTTAAAGATGATTTCACCCGCAATAAATATGCTTATTCCAAATCACATATTTGCAAGTTAAAGAAGATTTCACCCACAATAAATATCTTACTTATAACTATTGACAACACAACATTGAAAAACATAAATATTTTCACTTAAAAATGTTATCGCAAACATTTATGCAAATTCAGCGTTTAATCATATTACAGATAAAATATAAGCATATAAAAAGAGTAGCATAAAACAAGAAAACAGCCTAGTCTTTTCTTAAACAAATCGTAAAATAAAAGACACTATCTCACACATTCACACACAGCAATGCAAGGCATTCATTCACCTTTCAGTTACATAATTAATATAAACTAAGATATTTTCCTGTTTGCATATAGCACCATACGCAGCTAGAGATGGCAAACAAGAAGGCTCGAAAAAAAAAACGAAGGCCTAAACATTTGGAAGTTTTGAACTGAATATGGGGTAGAAACTAGATCATTATCATACAAACGATCAATATATATGTACTATCAATGCAAGAAGTAAAGCAATATCAATTTGAATACTGGACGAAATGTATATATATAAAAAAAAAAACATATTGCATAGTTTAGGTAAGTGAGAACCCACCTGAAGTTGGAATGCAGAAGAAAAAAAAGTGGTAGCTCGCGCCGTGTGTGTGTGGAGGTGTTGTGTGTGTTCAATGTGTGTGCCGTGTGTGTGTTAAGTGTATATATATATATATAAAAGTATAAAACCCTAATCAAATCCTAATCCTACTTGAACTCTTTTAATTAAATCTCAATCCTAGATAAATATAAGATAGAACTTGGGCTCAACAAAACAATATTTTACAAAGCCCAATTTTTGAATAAATAATATAATTTGACAATTATATAAGCGCAAAACTTAATAATATAATTTGATAATTCCATAAGTCCAAAAATTTATTTTATTACTTAGCCCATATTTTATATATTATTTTTTTATCTTTGTAATGTAATATTTGAAGGCCTTAAAAATAAATTATGAAGTTCGTTTTCTAGCTAGGGTCGCAACTACGGACTCCCTCAAGTCCAACACAAAATCGAGCATGAAAAATATTCACATATCCAACGTAAATTATTTAAAAATTTAAAGAAAATTAAATCAAGCAAAAAGTGAGGCGTTACATGCAATATTCTCAGTTAATCTCACTCCTTTCATATGTTTTATAATGTTTTAGTTTATTAATTAGTTAATTTATGTAACTTTTTGTTGTTACGAATTCTCATAACACATTAGTTATAATAAGGGAAATTATCAAATTAAATCCTAAACTATTTGACTAGTCCCAAAAATGTCCCAAACTTTCAATGATATCAATAAAATACCCAAACTAATCATATTATACCAAAAATATCTTTCCTAATATTTTTACTTTTTAGTTAACAAAAATTTCATTAGTCCAAAATACTAATCTCATCTTTAATAAAAATTTCAAGAAAGATTATCAATTGTACTTGTAGACTTATGAGACTCTGAATGGTTCTTCAGAAAGCTTTGAATAAATAGGCAAAAATCATTCAAGTTCTACATCATCAAAATAGATATAGCTAGAAAGTAAATCTACTATTCAGTCAGATAAACTCAAACATGTTGATGTTTACTGTTTTCCCATCAATTACGTCATCTGATGGTCATCAAATAATAACTAAAATAAAATAAACACCAAATATATTTGTTTTTTTACAAAAAAATGATGACTAAACTACATCAGTGAGGTGTAGAGCAATTAAAAACTTGTGACTTTTGGCTGCTTCCAACTTGTTCTGAATTTGTATCATGTATAAACCGTGACCTCATTCCACTTGGTGTTGTAAAACTAACAAATTGTGGCCTCATTCCATTAACGAAAAATGTTAGGAAATATATTTTTGGTACAACGTCAATCATTTAGGTATTTTATTGATATTATTGAAAGTTCATGACATATTTGGGACAAGTTAAATAGTTTAGGATTTAATCCAATAATTGCCCTAGTTATAAGAACTGAGAAATTAAATGCCGAGAAATCTGATGAAAATTTTGAAAAATACTTGCATATGATGAAGGATGCCAGATTAGAAATTCAGAAAATATAGAACGTAATAACAATTAAAAATATTTATATTTAAATTATATTAATATTAATATTAATATAAAAACAATACGTATAAGTACTTTACCTGATCTAATAAATTATATACCTTAGTAAGTTTAAAATAATTTAAGTTAGTATTGCAAATCAAGTAAATGTTGTTTTGGATGATATATATTATATTATATTTATATCATATACGTGTATTGATTTAAAGGTAAATTTTCTAGTCAACGTATTTAAATCGAGTTACTTTATTTTCTTGCAAAAGTGAAATAGTTCCCTACCATTTTCATGTACTTATTAATCCCTTTATTTAAAAATGTGGATGTTGATGTATAAAATAATTAATTCATTATACACTTATTAGATTAAAAATAAATTAAAATCTAAATTATATATATAATATTTATGGTAATATTATCATCTTAAATAAAACAACCAATGAATAATTTATTTATATGTATAATATTGAAATTATTTATATAGATAGCATATTAAGATATTTATTATATCCTATACATAAGTAAACAAAACCAATAATCTTGTATATAATCAATATAGATAAAAACATAATCAATATCAATCTGATATTGTGAATGTAGTCAAATTAACATCATCTTCTAATTGGGATAAACTAATAATTAATCTATACAATGAAATGATCGTAAAATCCATTACTAAATATTTTGGACCCAATTTAACAATTATAAAGAATTCACTTCTTTAGTTAATTAGACCAAAAATAAAATACAGAAATACATTCTTCTCCTGACGGTGGCTACGTTGTTAATTGTCATAATTCGAACCTATTTCATATCTTACATAATGAAGAAACATATTCTAATCAGCTGCTTCAAATGCTGGTTTTACTTAAATCATGTGTATGCTTTGCTTTCCTGCCAAATAATGGACAATAGTATGAGAGAAAATCATGATTTAAGGAACATGATCGTTTTCCTTATCACCATTCATCTTAATTTGATTATTGAATTTACTTCTACATATCTTAAAGTTACTTTAACATGTAACATGCATAATTATAAAAATATGCACACTCAGATCCAAATACTTTAGAATGTTTTTACTCTATTTGTATAGGTGTTTTGCATGTTTTTGTTTGGTTGTTTTAAACGATTTGGTTCCTATTTGATTTATATTTGAATATTTTTTGTTGGAATCATGTTCGTTTTCGTTTTGTGTAGGGTATGATCGCGTTAAACCATTTTGTGCACAAAAAACGCACCCAAGCGTCGGACTCCGCGTAGCCGGCGCTGGGTGCGCATCGCGTCGAAAGGAAGGAAAGAGAAGACCCGCGTCCGACGCTGCATGGCGTCCGGCGCTGGGTTCCATATCCGAGAGCGCCCGCATCCGACGCTGGGCGCCCAAGCTGGAGTTCGTCCCGAGAGCTCGTGCGTCCGGCGCTGCGCAAGATTTGAAGTTCGTCCCGAGAGCTCGCACGTCCGGCGCTGTATCGCGTCCGGGGCTGCGAAAGATTGAAGATCGTCCAAAGACTCCACGCGTCCGGTGCTGGCCTCCATTTCCGAGAGCTGACAAGTCCGGAGCTGCGATGCGTCCGGCGCTGGGCGAGCCGCGTTTTGCCTTGCTTTTGAGAGTGCGCGTCCGACGCTGGGTTCGCGTCCGGCGCTGCGCGTGAATTTTCGGGAGCTATATATATGTTTTAAACGCCGAAACCCTAGTTTTTTTTATCACTCTTTCTCTTAAATTTATTTTCATTCGTCCGCCTCCTCACGGAATTTCCTCCAACAAGCTTTCCAAGTATTTTTCTTTGCTCTTTGTGATTCAAGAATATTAATTGTAAGGATTATCGTTGTTGGATTTCTATTCCTGAACACTTTAATTTCAATTCCTTCGTTCGTTCTTGTTCATAAGATTTCTTTATCGCTTTCTTCCGTCATCTTGTATTTCTTTGATGTTGATTTATATGCGTTGGTGTTGATTAATGTGGATATTTGTTTAATTATTCTTGTCATTTCTTTAATTTATTCGATTTATGTCTAGGGTTCATCATGTTGGTTCCGTGTTCTTCAATCTAGGGTTTAATTCTTGTTTAGATTATTTATTTGCTTTGTCAATTTCTGCCTAGTTAATTAGTCTCTCTTTCCTTAATAATTCCTCACCTAGGTAATCTACAGTTTTAAAGTGACGATCAAACAACTCTTTGTGATTAGAATGTTTAGGGATTTAATTGCTTTCATGTGGTAACTTAGTAGCATACTGTTAAGTTTTCCTTGAGAGCGACTCGGATTAGCTTGCTCCTAGGGCGACCTCGTTAGATTGCGAGGATCGCTTCAGCGAGGCTGGATGAGCCATTTCATGAAGCAAGAGAAAGATTCAAAGAGCTACAGAGGCAATGCCCACATCACTACTTCCCGTTGGTTCTCTTGTGTCAATTCTTTTATGACGGGATCCTTAAATCCGATCAGGAAAAAGATGACGACGCAGCAGGGGGCAACATAGCTCATATCACAGCCGAGGCTCTAGATGAGATCTTTGAAGTCATGGCGAGCAACTCCCTCCAGAAGGCATCTAGTACTCGCCGGTCTACTGTCAATTCCGTGGAGACAGGATCAGAATTAACGCGGCAGATGGCGCAGCTTATGAGAGAAATGAACGAAATGAAGATGAAGCAGGCTGAGTTCCCTTCACCGTCCCAGGAGTTCGCTGCACCTTCTCAGGAGTTCGTCGCACCGCCTCATGATTTCTCTATGCAGCCTTGTGGAATTTGCACGGAGATGGGACATACAACCGATGTTTGTCCCAAGATGGGAGCACCCGTCTATGAAGACGGAGTAGAAGCCTACGCTATGCAAGGCTTTCCGCCTCGGCAGCCTTATGAGCTGAGGCCGGCATATGAGCAAACTCAGCCGCAGTACAACTTGAGATGGAAGAATCAGAGCCAAGGTCAGGGGTCGGGTTCAAACCCATAGACTCGACGCCCTCCTACGCAGCAGTACCCGTCTCAGCAGTACCCACCGAAGCAGCAGGCTTATGGTCAGCAATATCGGTATCCACAGCAGTCTTATCAACCACCGTCATACCCACAGTATCCCTACCCGCAGCAGCCGCCTCCACCGTAGCAGTACCCTCAGTAGCCTCCGCCGCCACAATAGTTTCCACGCGGCTCCCCGCTATCTCAGCGGACTCCTGCTGAGGAGTCTCTCGACGCCTACATCACTAAGAACAATCAGAGAATCGACAGTACTGAGGCGACGATGAGGCGCCTCGAGGATACTATGGGTCAGATTGCCACTTCAATTAATGAGATGAGACAGTAGAGTGAGAGGAACATGTTGTCGGGGCAAGCTCATCAAGCTCATACCGTGACGGTGCTTCGAAGTGGAAAGGTTATCGACAACAAGGTGACAATGCCGACTCCCTTGCCTTCACAGGCACCCGCTGTCGACGTTGAGCAACCTCATGTGGAAGAAGAGGTTCCCGAGAAGAAAGAGGAGAGTGCGTTACACAAAGCCTCCAATCCTTATGTTCTGTCGGGACAACCTACAAAGGTATTGTTCATGCCTCGAGTCCCTTATCCCCATCAGTTGACGAATGCCAAGCAAGACCAACAGTTCAGCGATTTCTACAAATTGCTGTCTCAAGTACATGTCAACTTGCCCATGTTGGACGTCATCTGGGCTGTCCCTGCCTATGTTTAGTTCTTTAAGGAGCTCACCTCCAAGAAGAGGAATTGGGAAGACATTGACAATGTGGTGGTCTCCGAGACGGCTAATTCGATCATGCAACTTCCTCTTCCACCCAAGCTTCGCGATCCAGGTAGCTTTATCATTAAGATTGTTATGGGAAATGGGAAAGAAGCCTTGGGTATGCTTGATTTGGGGGCGGGGATTAATTTGATGCCTTATTCTATCTTTGAAGAATTGGGTCTTAAGGAGTTGAAACCCACAGGAATGACCCTTCAATTAGCGAATAGATCTATGAGATACCCCAAGGGCTAGTGGAAAATGTTATGGTTAATGTGGAGGGTCTAATAATTTTGATGGATTTTGTGGTTTTGGAAGTCGGGGATGTACGAGAGGATGGTAGGTCTCACACTATTCTCCTAGGTAGACCGTTTATGGCCACCACTAATACCATGATAGATGTAAAGAGTGGCCTTATCAAGATGACTGTTTTGGGGACTACGGTTACCTTTTCTGTGAGAGACAACCTTAAAGCCCCTACTGCTCATTATATTGATGATTGTGCCTTTGTTGATTCTATTGAGCCCTTGGTCGAGAATGTATTTTTGCAGGCACACGCAGTAGAAGAGGTTTTCATGGGATCGGCCGACGAGTAAGAATTAGCACGGGAGCTGGCAAACTTTCCCGAGTCACAGGTCGAGCTCAAGGAGCTCCCAACGCACTTAAAGTATGTGTTCCTGGTGAAGGGGAAAGCCAAGCCAGTGATCATCTCCTCGACTTTGGCTCAGTATGAGGAAGATGCGTTGATTGGTGTTTTGAAGAGGAACAAGCTTGCCTTCGGGTGGAGTTTGGCTGACATCCGTGGTATTAACCCCGCCACGTGTATGCATCGCATCACCTTGGAAGAAGGAGCTCGCCCGACTAGAGATGGTCAAAGAAGGTTGAACCCTGTGCTCTCTGAAGTAGTGAAGAATGAGATCTACAAACTCCTAGGCGAAGGTCTCATCTTTCCTGTCGCCGATAGTGAGTGGGTGAGCCCCGTGCATGTAGTGCCAAAGAAAGGGGACACCACTGTAACCGAAAATAGCAAGGGGGAGTTGGTGCCGGTCCGAACCACCACGGGATGGCGCATGTGCATTGACTACCGAAAGCTGAATGCCACCACCAAGAAGGATCACTTCCCTCTACCTTTCATCGATCAAATGCTTGACAGGTTAGCCGGACACGATTTCTATTATTTTCTTGACGGCTTATCTGGTTATTATCAGGTTGCCATAGCTCCGGAGGACCAATCCAAGACGGCGTTCACGAGCCCGCATGGGACATTTGCTTACCGCCGCATGCCTTTTGGCCTTTGCAATGCACCTGGGACCTTCCAACGGTGCATGATATCCATCTTCTCGAAAATGATCGGCGACTACATGGCGGAATTTATGGATGACTTTTCTATTTTTGGCTCTTCGTTTGATGACTGCTTGGCTAAAATTGATCGTGTGCTTAATAGATATGTCGAGAGTCATTTAACTTTGAGTTGGGAAAAGAGTCATTTCATTGTTAATAGTGGTATAGTACTCGGGCATGTGGTGTCTCGTGAAGGGATTTAGGTTGATAGGGCTAAGATTGACGTCATTGAAAAACTGCCCCCACCTGTTAACGTAAAGAGGATTAGGAGTTTCTTGGGGAATGCGGGTTTCTACCGTAGGTTCATTAAGGATTTTTCAAAAATCTCTCAACCCCTGTGTCGTTTGCTTGCCCAAGATGTGCCTTTTGTGTTTGATAATGATTGCATGCATACATTCTCTGTGTTGAAAGAAAAGTTGACTAGTGCCCCCGTGGTTGTAGCCCCGAACTAGAATGAACATTTTGAAATCATGTGTGATGCTAGCAATCACGCGATGAGGGGCATTTTAGGTCAACGAGTATATAAGATGCTCCGTGTAATTAACTATGCTAGTTCACCTTGAATCATGCACGTGAATTACACAACCAACGAAAGAGATGTTAGCTGTGGTGTTTGCTTTAGAAGTTTCGCCTTATATCATAGGCTCTAAAGTGATTGTCCATAGTGACCATGCGACTTTGAGGTACTTGTTAACCAAACCTCAAGCCAAGCCTAGGTTGATCCTGTAATAACCCGAAAAATTTGAAACTTTTATTAGTGATGCTTAGACCAATTATTTTTGATGATTAGAACTTAACTATGTTTAAGGTAACCAACGAAACGAATTAGAATCGATTCGGAGATCGAAAACTAGAGAAATCAAAAACTAGTGACTAGTCCTACCGGATTGGGTTTTCTGAATAGCCTGAACATAGAATGAAAGATAGAGAATGAATCTTAACAAAAGGATTTCATTTCTAGAATCCTCTCACGAAAACATGTGAGAAGCCAAAGAATGAGAATTTTCGGGCATACTTGCCCGGTCAGTCTTAAAAGCACTATTCACGAGCCAGAACAATTTCCAGTCTGTGCTAATCATGAAAATTAATGATAACAATCAAAATCATGAAGGAATAAATTATTATGAATTTAGAATTTATAAGAATCAATTTCTGAAAGAAATTCCTGAAGAACTTAACCGAACGTCGGGAAAATATACCGGGAAAACCCTAAATTGATCCGAACGACCCGAAACTCGAACCAAGGGTCAAAATCAATAAAATATGATTTATAAGACTCAAATTAATTATGAAAGCTCAAGAATTCAATAGAATTTTGAATGAGCATAATTTAATCGCCGGACGCTGTTTTTCCGCGATAACTCGGAATTGACTTATCGGATGCCATCCGAACTTCATGAAATTATTATAAACATTGAAATAAGTCTTTTAAAGGCTATTTAAGATAATAAAACCTTAAGCTTCCGAGAAATCAATCGAAAGCGCGTTAAAACTTAAAGAGTCGGTATTAACATGCCAAAACGGGTAATTTGACCATTCCTTCTCCCAACTACCACCAAGACCACCCCAAATGGGTAGTGAAAGCCCTTAGGGCTGCCAATACAGTAAGGGGGACGTCCATTACAGCCTCATTCTTTTGGAACACATTTTATCTCTCTTTTTCAAAATTCGCTCTTTGTTCTTCACACTTTTTAGTCTTTAATCCCCCATTTCAAACTTTTCCAACGCTCAAATAATTATTCTAAGACCATAAAAAGGTGGTACTCATCATTCTCCATTTTAATGGGTAGAATTTTTTAGATTTTCTTGAATTATTTCATGAAAAACCCTAGTTTTGCTCCTCATTTTTTTCGTGAATTTTTGAGCCACCAAATGCTCTCAAACCATGAATGAAAAATGCTTAGAATGATGTTATAAGGCTGTAGTTAAAATTTTAGAATTTTTGGAGCATGTTTAATATTTTTCGATTTATGTTATAATTCTTTTTATATGTGATAAAGCATGATTTTGTGAATATTATTTGATATTGTTGCTTGTTGATGTATTAGGAGCATATAGCATAAATATGGTAATTTTCAGAATATTTTTTGAATTTTCTTGTATTTTGATTTTATTTGTTGGAAAATAGTTGAGGTATAGTGTTTAGTATATGATATGAACATCATATATTAATTTTGAAACTTTTGAAACACTACTCCTATTTTTCAAAAATGGACAGAATTTATTTAAGTATTTTTAAGCCATTCTTTGATTTTATTTGTTGAGAAATAGTTGAGATATAGTGTTTAATATATGATATGAACATCATATATTAATCTTGAAATTTTTGAGACACTACTCCTATTTTCCCTTTGAATACCGAAAACTATATGTATATATCTAAGAATTTATTTGATTTCATTTGTTGAAAATGAGAGGATATGTTATGTGTAGAAATAATATGAACCTAATATGCATTGTTGGGAATTATTGAACACATATGTAAAATATGTGTGAGGACAAAAAGAATTCCAAGCATTTGGTGCATATTATAAATATTAATTGATGTTTAATGTTAATATTACATGTTATTGCATAATATAAACATGTTGTGAAGGAATGAAATTTATTGAATATGTATATATATATATATATATAGTGAGTACCGAAAACATATGGGTGGTGAAAAGCATGGGTTTAAATTTTTAATGCATGATATGAAATGATATTTCATGTTTAGTATATGGTATAAGCATGATATAATTTTTGTGGAATTTATTGAACACTAAAGCTCATTAATTTATTATTGCCGAAAACTATATACATTTTAACCTATGGTTTGAAATTTTATATGATGATATTGAGTTGGTAATTAAACTCTATAGTATGATAGGAGTATAACATGATTTTATTGGAATTTATTGGATACATATACTAATTATTTCTAATTATCGAAAACATTGCAAAATGGTTAAGCATGAGTTTAATTTCAATGATAAATGGTGCTATGATAGTTAATCTATAAGCTTGAATGAATGGTTATGATTGTGATGAAAGAATGGAACACTTATGCACACATACACAATGATTGTGTATTATGTTAGAAATTAGGGTTTTATAATGCTTTAGTATAGTTTATGTTGTGTATGGTATTGTATGGTGTTGAATGGTTATGTTTATGTATATCGACAAACAAAACCCCAAACGTAAACAACATAATACTTTGTGTACGAGAAGCCAAAAGAAATCGACAAATTTCAATAACTTAAGAAGGAATTAACGAGAATCAAAGTTAGACATAAATTAGGGTTTTCTATTAATAAAAGGATACTCGGACGTGAGTTCCTAAGTTAGAAAAACAAAAATCGAGCTACAACGTTAATACTCAACCACGATAATCTAATACGATATTAGATTGCGTGTTAAGAAAACTCGATAACGAATAACAATTATACACCTTATACAATCCCAGACGAGTTAAGAGAAACAAACAACGTCGTAAAGTGTAAACAAAGATTCGAACATAAGATGCCGATCCTTATGTCTCAAAAGTCGAGTTAATATTCCCAAGCACTTCATTTATTCTTAGGTACTTACTTATATGATAAGCATGTGATCACTTGAAGCATAAAGCAAGACTTCCTATTTTTTCATCGTCTAATCGACAAGTCGTCAAGCATAACCTACTAGACGTAACTACAATTGTTAAGTCTAGTTAGTGGCTTGAGAATATCATAAATTACCAATCATAACTTGAGTACTAACAATCTATAACGTAATAACGCTTATAAGGACACTAAGGTTAAGAGTGAGGATAGACTCGAGTATGTGATTCATAAGTTGAAGTTCACCTATGAATGATGAAGTAATATAGTTTGAGAATTGAGAATGTAAGATAATAGAAATTATCTTAAAACAATCACATGAAATCATACAGAAACCCTAATTGGGAACCTTAAGTCATAATTTACAAACGACCTTTGATCGATAGAAAGAATCTAAGAACGGCTATTTTCTTATGAAGGGTTTGATCGTACGTAGTCGGCAAGGAAGGACAATCACACTGAAGGGAAAACATATGTTAACCCTCGCCCCGAGGATCCATCTTGGGTGTTTAATTCACCATACATTGATTATAATCCTAGCATGCGTCTATATAATTAAAAGCAACACGTTGGGGTTTTCTCGTGTTTACCTTTGGATCTGTCGAGGTGGATCGAACGGGATGAACGGATTGAACGGTCGAGACTCGTGCTTTGACCTTCTGGACTGTATCCCGGATACCCAAACTCCAACGTCGAGTGAGGACGAGCTATGGAGAATACACCGGAAAATCACCCAAGCTCTCACAAAAACTCACGAAAATATTTCTCTCTCACACTTATGAGATGGCCGAAAATTAGGTTGCAATCTGTGAGTATTCATCTAGACTTTATCTCATACCTTATATTTATAATGCACTACCTTAATCCTATATGGAATGTTACCATAATCCTATATGGAATAATACCATAATCCTATATGGAATATTACCATAATCTTAGGATTATTTCCATACTCTTGGATTATTTCCATACTCTCAGGATTATTTCCATAATCTTATATGGAAAGGATCTATGCATATACCATAAATATAATAATATCCTTGTGGGATAAAGAGGATAAAATCTTGCCTTTGAGAGCTATAGGGGCGCCGATTTCCACAGTGCTACGGGCCTGGATGGGCCAGCCCAGGGATCAAATGCAAGGAATAAAGATGGGCCTCAAATAAATTAATTATCTTATGTTCAGCCCAGAACATAAATTAATTTATAAACATTCGATCATGCCACTAGAGAAAGAATGTTGACTTACCCCTTTATTACCGAAGTTGAGTCGGGCTTGCACTTAGACATTCTGAATCCCGTATTTAAGATATCGAGCGTCCATTAATCATTTCTAGCAATCATTGCTTAAGCGATTAATATCCTTATTTCCTTAAGTAGTACCACTCAACCTTATTATTGTACTTGAGCTAACTCAACTGCGGGGTTTAGTACAATAAACCTTTGAGCTCCTTAGGGGCGTCATCATCCTTAACGGATACGGTGACTCGTCTGAGATAACTAGCGTGACATACAAGATCGCCACCACCCAAGATGCGGAGAATCTTGGGTTAGAACATATAACCCTCACCCATAACAAGTCAAAGTGATGGTCAAGAACTCATACTCACCTAATACCTTATCGAGGTTTAGATCATCGTAAGTCACCGAGATCTTGGTTCTTCACGACGGTCGGAAAGAAGAACACATCTCACCGTGATCCTTCAATACGTCGAGACGCATCCGGCATAGACAAGCAACTAAGTCAAGTCACTTCTTATCTATCTGCGGCCTAAACCGACAACTCGTCCTTAAGTCGTCTCGGTTGTGAAACTTTTATATCTCATTAAGCTTGACCAATCATACGGACTTACGTGATCTTCACACACCGTATGATCTAACTTATATATGAGATAAGGGGACACGAGATATATGCAATCAAGTATTCAAAGCAGATAGGAGATTGTAATAGTGGTAGCAGAAACATTGTATACAAGCTCAACCAAAGCGCTTTCGTTATACAAATCCAACAATCTCCCACTTATACTAAAGCAAACTTTTAGTATACAATGTGTCTTTCTACTAGCTATTACAAACAACCATCACTTTGCTTCTCCCACTTATACAAAAGTTTCCTTTCTAAGTGGGTGCCATTAAGCGCAATCAAGTCCTCTAACGTGTCCATCGTAGACTTTTTGCGGCGAGCTCTTCGTGAATGGATACGCTAGATTTTCCGTCGTATCAATCTTTTCAATCAAGACGTCACCTCGTCTAACGATTTCTCGTATGACATGGTACTTTCTCTCTATGTGTTTAGTCGCTTGTGGGTCCGTGGTTCCTTCGAGTTTGCCACATCGCACTGAGTTATCACGATAAACTATGATACTCTTGGGCAAACCGGTACCACATCTAGATCCATGAGGTAGTTCTTGAACCATCTGACCTCCTTAGAAGCCTCAAGGCGGCTACATATTCGGCTTCCATGGTAGAGTCCGCAATGCATCGTTGCTTTGCACTCCGCCAGATATGGCTCCACCTCCCAAGGTAAACACATAGCCGAGGTTGACTTTTTCTCATCACGGTCGACTTGGAAATCCAGTCAGTATAACCCAAAGGCATTAGACTATCGCATGGTAAACTAGCCTATAATCTCGAGTCCTTTTCGGTACTTGAGTATATGCTTATTGCGATCCAATGAGCTTGTCGAGGTTAGGCGATATCTAGCTACTATGCCTACCGCATAGCGAGATATCGGGCCTCGTGCATAGCATTGCGTACATGAGACTTCTCACGGCGAAGCGTAAGGAACTTGTCTCATTTCCTCTATCTCCTGCGGTCATAGGTATTGCGTTTTGAATAAAGGAACGCCATATGCGAAGGTAGCAATCCTTTCTTGGCGGTGCGCATACTAAAACAGTAATCACGATATCAATGTAAGGCGCCCGAGATAAGCTCAACATTTTCTTCTTGCGATCTCGGTAAACCTTGATCCCAAGAATGTACGCTGCATCTCCTAAGTCTTTCATTTGAAAGCGATCGGATAGCCAACTCTTTCGATGCGATATCGACTTCACGTTGTTGCCAACTAGAAGGATGTCATCTACATAAAGTGCAAGAAATACCACATCACCGTTGACATCTAACCGATACACACAACTCTCGCTAGGCATTTGGGTAAATCCATGATTTTACCACCTCGTCAAAGCGTAAGTTCCATGATCGGGAGGCCTGCTTAAGTCCATAAATGGACTTCTTAAGCTTCCATACTAGATGCTCTTCACCCTTTACCACATAACCTTCGGGTTGCTGCATATAGATGTCTCTACCTTCCTCAAGGTAACCGTTTAGAAAAGCGGTTTAACATCCATTTGCCAAACCTCTAGGTTCAAGTGGGTCGCTATGGCTAGAAGAATTACGATGGACTTGAGCATTGCTACGGTGAAAAGGTCTCATCGAAATCGATGCCCTCAATCTGAGTGTACCCTTTCGCCACAAGCACGGCTTTAAAAGCGAAACCTCCATCGGAATCTCTCTTCCTTTTGTATATCCACTTACTACCTATGGCTTCCTTGCCATCGGTAGAGGTGTCTTTCATATACATCCATAGCCGTTATGGACTCCATTTCTAAGTCCATAGCGGTGTGCCATGATCTTGCATCAATATCTCAGACGCCTCCTTGTATGTCCATGGGTCGATTATTGCATGCATGTCTGCTTTGGGACTAAATCAGAAGATTCACCCACGAACATAAATCGCTCGGGTTGACGAACAACCCTCCCACTACGACGAGGTTCTACAGCACAATGGCAGCGGTGGGTGCAGATACTTGTGGTTCTCTAACTTGCACAACTTCGTGTAGGGTACCACTTATGCGGTCGGTATCTCGGTGGAACTCGACCCACTTCAATTTCTTGAAGTATCGGTGTCGATCCTCCCACTAGACTCGACATCTCGCACCTTTGGCCTGTCGGTGGTGGATTACGATTATCTTCTAATTCTTGAAGAATGATTTCAACTTTGGACTTATGATTTTCATGTAGTCCTCTTCTAAGAATCGAGCATTAGTGCTAATAATGACCTTCGATCCTTGGGACTATAGAATAAACCACCTTCGTTCCTCTAGGATAGCGATAAACGACCTTGCGTCGGATCTAGCCTCAACTTGTCGGCCTTCTTGTTCAAAGACATGTCTTTGGGCCCCATATCCTTATGTGGCTTAAGCGGGCTTGCGCCCAAACCACAACTCGAAGGGTCTTTTCGACCGACTTGGACGGTACTAGATTTAGCAAGTATGCCGCCGTCTCTAAGGCATACCCCGAATCGAAATAAGCGATGTAGCATAACTCATCATAGATCTAACCATTTCCAAAAGAGTCCTATTTCTTCGCTCGACACACCATTTTCTTTGTGGTGTGCCCGGTGAAATCTTGTTGGGATGTAATCCCACACTTCACTAGATAGTCCATAAACTCGTTCTTGAGGTATTCGCCACCGCGATCGAACGCTTGATGACTTGATACTTTACCTAGCTTCGTCTCCACTTCCGCCTTAAACTCTTTGAATTTCTCAAAGCATTCGGACTTGCGGTGAAGCGGTATACGTATCCGCACCTTAGTGTCGTCAATGAAAGTGACAAAATACTGTACCCTCCACGAGCTTGTGTGGACATCGGTCCACGGTCGAATGGACTAACTCCAACATTTACGTGGCTCTATAACCCTTCGCCTTGAAGGGTGCGGGTCGACATCTTACCTTCTATACGAGATTCGCGGTGGGAGCGAGTAACCGTGAGATCACCCAACGCTCCATTCTTAGCGGTCTTTGGATCCTATTTAGATTGATGTGACCTAATCTAAGATGCCGAGAAAAGTAGAGTCATCTTCGAAGAAAACTTTCTCTTTTAGGGTTTGATGAAGATGCGACATAGTTATAGGTATTATGTTTTGCGTAAATAGTATAAAGCGAATTATATAAAGTGCCAACACGATAACCGTCATTTCTTATGATAGAAACACCACTATCAAAAATAATGAGAATATCCATGAGTAAATAATTTGAAAGCAGAAACAAGGTTCACCGAAAATCCGGCACATATAAAGCGTCTTTCAAAACTAAAGCTGTTGTCCCAAAACATAAAAAACATCTCCAAGCCGCAGCTTCGACTTTCGCGCGTTGCCCATGGAGATCGTTATCTCGCCATCAAACAGCTCCCTTGTCCGCAGAACCCCGCAGGTGTAACAAACATGATCGATTGCCAGTATCTACTACCCAAGAATGGGTAGAACAAGTCGCTAAACATGTTTCCGTTACTAAAGCAAGCGGCGTACCTTGAGCCTGAGCATAGGGCACTTGGCCTTCAATGCCCAGTCTTGCCGCTTGAAGCACTTGCCCTTCTCCTTTGGCTTCTTCAAGCCTCGGTGGCAACCATGTTCTTGCTCCCATTACTCCCACTATTTCCCTTGCCTTTACCACCTTTGGCACCTTTTCTATTTCCATTTTGCAACGGAAATTTTGGGCCCTTAGATGTGCTAGCAAGAGCATGTGCTCCTTTTCCCATAACTCCTTCCGCATGACAACGAGATCATTAAGCAACCGACTAAGTGTAAACTCGGTCTTGCTCATGATCGCATTCACGCCGAAAGTTCTCAAAAGACTTGGGCGGTGTATTGAGGATGATATCGACCTTGGCCGCCGTCAATACCTCCTCCCAACCGATCAAGACTATCCATGAGATGAGTCATGTGGGAGACATGTTCACGGACTGAACTTCCTTCTTCCATCTTACACGCCAAGATCTCTCTCATTGTGTGGAAGCGATTGTCCGATCCGATCGCCCAAACTTACTCGAGACTTGACCAAATATCGATCGCGTCTACCATCGATCGATCTTGCGGTACAAGCCTTTGGACATCGTAGTCATCATATAGCATTTAGCCATATTGTTTGACTTATTCCAAAGTCCGCTTGACTCTCATTGCTCATTAGTCGATCGTCGATAAGGGCATCGGGTTTAGGAGTAGTGAGAACAAACATGTGTTCTTGACGATAAGAACATATTCCATGTTTCGTTTCCACTCGATAAAATTTGGACGGATAACGGTTTTGTGCGAGCATATTGATAATCGGCGTAAGAGACATATCGAAGCGATAATGTAAACACATAAGCATACGATCGCATATAATTCGTAACAATAATATTGTAACCTTTTGATAAAACAATATTAATTGAAACCTCCAATCGCCCGAGGAATCCCACATGCAAGCCCGCAGCGTGTGGGCGTTTACATGAACCCCCGACCGGACTAAAATATACCTTTTAGTCGTTTAATTTCAATCCATGTCAACTTATCCTTATGACAAATGAAATTAATGATTGGACCTTACTAGACCACATCACTATCGCAAGAAGGGACTTGGCGGGAAGTTGTACTTGAGGTGATGTCTAAGCAATGACCACAATTTTAACGGGAAGATGAATTCTTAGAATTGGTATACTCACTCGGACCATACCGCTTCCAATTCAAATTCTTTTGTTATCTCATTTTATATCTATCTCTAGAGAACTTATGAAAATCGCACATGCGAGCCACAGCGTGTGGGCGTTTACATGAAACTCCCACTTCTCAATAGATTTAAAATGTTTTATTTAGAAATCTCATCTAACAAACTTATGATAAGCAGTGCAAGCAAGCCGCGCGTGTGGGCGTTTACTCACAGTCGTCTCACTTTGTTTAGAGATCAAAAGTGGAGGTCTTGACATTTTAATTTGAAAAATTAATTTGTCGGGTTGCTTGCTTAGTCTTTTATTCAAAGGTTTGTCCATGCAGATCACGTAATCCTAGCATGCTTTTCTATAGAACTCAACATGTAAAACATGCTCATGAGAATTCTAAAATATGCTTGATAAGCGCGATAAACCTAGCATGCTTACTATGCGCGTCCAATTCGTAAAACACTTAAAGGTTTGTCGGCGTAATATAAACATACATAGCATACTCTTGCATAATTTAAACATCCACGACATGCATATGAGCGATAAAAATAAAATAAAGCGTTCATCGCGGCCCAATCGTGAAACACAGCACAATTAAATCTAATCTATTACATAGATTTACAAAATACGATAATTAAACTTGAGCAGGCCTCGCGTGCGGGCGCGGACGGATTCAACAATTGGGCCTCGCGTGCGGGCACGGGCGGAAAAGCTGAAAAAGCAGTGCGGGCGGTCGGCCCAAAAGAGTCTTGGGCGCGCTAGGGCAAAGCCCGATCGCGCGCCCGGCCAGCAGCGCCGCCGCCCTGGCGCTCCTCGCGGGCTGCCTCATGGTCGCTAAGGCGACCGCGACCCATCGGCTGCAGCGTCTGCGTGACGCCACGCCCAGCGCCGAGCGTCTGTAGAGACATCGTCGCCCGGCCATATCTCGCGACCGCGAGTGCGCTCATGGCGCCGGGTTTCGCGTGCACGCGCCCGTCGCCCGCTAGCTCGCCGCGGCGCGCGCTTCGCGGGTAATCCTCGCGACCGCGAGTTCGCCGCTAAGCGCCCGAGGATCCCGCGCGAGCAGCGCGCCCGTCGCCGCAGCCCTCGCGATCGCCCTAGCGACCGCGAGACTCGCTTCATGAAACCACCCAGTCTGCGAGAACCTGTTTTCCGTCGTTTCGTTCTTCGTTCGTTCGTCTTCGTTCTTCTTTACGGACAAGATTTACATAATAAAATCTAATCTAACCACGGATTTTCTCGTGGTGTAAAAACAAAACCAACAAAACAAGCGAGCCACGATAAGCGACAAATCCACAATTATAAAAGCATGCGTAATAATCAAGCGTGAATTAATCCAGCGAGCCAAGATTCGATCGGGCTCGATACCAGTGAAGGAAAACATATGTTAACCTCGCCCGAGGATCCATCTTGGGTGTTTAATTCACCATACATTGATTATAATCCTAGCATGCGTCTATATAATTAAAAGCAACACGTTGGGGTTTTCTCGTGTTTACCTTTGGATCATCGAGGTGGATCGAGCGGGATGAGCGGATTGAGCGGTCGAGACTCGTGCTTTGACCTTCCGGGTGTATCCGGATACCCAAACTCAACGTCGAGTGAGGACGAGCTATGGAGAATACACCGGAAAATCACCCAAGCTCTCACAAAAACTCACGAAAATATTTCTCTCTCACACTTATGAGATGGCCGAAAATTAGGTTGCAATCTGTGAGTATTCATCTAGACTTTATCTCATACCTTATATTTATAATGCACTACCTTAATCCTATATGGAATGTTACCATAATCCTATATGGAATAATACCATAATCCTATATGGAATATTACCATAATCTTAGGATTATTTCCATACTCTTGGATTATTTCCATACTCTCAGGATTATTTCCATAATCTTATATGGAAAGGATCTATGCATATACCATAAATATAATAATATCCTTGTGGGATAAAGAGGATAAAATCTTGCCTTTGAGAGCTATAGGGCGCCGATTTCCACGATGCTACGAACTGGATGGGCCGGCCAGGATCAAATCAAGGAATAAAGATGGGCCTCAAATAAATTAATTATCTTATGTTCAGCCCGAACATAAATTAATTTATAAACATTCGATCATGCCACTAGAAAGAATGTTGACTTACCCCTTTATTACGAAGTTGAGTCGGGCTTGCACTTAGACATTCTGAATCCCGTATTTAAGATATCGAGCGTCCATTAATCATTTCTAGCAATCATTGCTTAAGCGATTAATATCCTTATTTCTTAAGTAGTACCACTCAACCTTATTATTGTACTTGAGCTAACTCGACTGCGGGGTTTAGTACAATAAACCTTTGAGCTCCTTAAGGGGCGTCATCATCCTTAACGGATACGGTGACTCGTCTGAGATAACTAGCGTGACATACAAGCCGCCACCACCCGAGATCACGGAGAATCTTGGGTT
This sequence comes from Salvia rosmarinus, assembly GCA_036937905.1. NCBI lineage: Eukaryota > Viridiplantae > Streptophyta > Magnoliopsida > Lamiales > Lamiaceae > Salvia > Salvia rosmarinus. The sequence continues at coordinate 42,948,775 of CM072817.1, forward strand.
AGAACATATAACCCTCACCCATAACAAGTCAAAGTGATGGTCGACAACTCATACTCACCTAATACCTTATCGAGGTTTAGATCATCGTAAGTCACCGAGATCTTGGTTCTTCACGACGGTCGGAAGAAGAACACATCTCTTTGTGATCCTTCAATACGTCGAGCGTACCCGGCATAGACAAGCAACTAAGTCAGTCACTTCTTATCTATCTGCGGCCTAAACCGACAACTCGTCCTTAAGTCGTCTCATTTGTGAAACTTTTATATCTCATTAAGCTTGACCAATCATACGGACTTACGTGATCTTCTACACACTGTATGATCTAACTTATATATGAGATAAGGGACACAGATATATGCAATCAAGTATTCAAAAGCAGATAGGAGATTGTAATAGTGGTAACGAGGAAACATTGTATACAAGCTCAACCAAAGCGCTTTCGGTATACAAATCCAACACACACTGCTCACTTAGAACCACTAGCTTTGGATTAGCGGGTGGGTTCTCTTCAAAACAAAATGATATGCATATCTATCTCAAAGCATGATTTACAAAAGCTTTATGAAATATTATCACATGAGCGTTATCGGTCGCCAAATGTTTTATGTTTTGTTGTGATCATATACGAGGTTGGTATATCCAATGTGGTATGTGAATGAGTTGGTCCCAGCGTTAAAAGGATAACGATCGGATCCGACTTAGTTTAGGACTAACTTTCGGATTGTGTACACGTGATGTTGTGTGTTAAGGTTAGCTACCTCGACCGGTCACGGCGACTATGTGTAGGTGGCCACCTCCATAGTGCACGAATGATTGAATGAATGGATGATCATATATGAAATAACGTGGATAAAATAGTCAGGCCTGACACTTTTGGAAAATGATAAAATGTTTGATAGGCATGAGTCTTTTAACTAAAATCCTCATGCGCTATTGTGGCAGTTCAATGACTTTTACAAAGAAAATGTTTTCGGCAATGAGCTCACTGAGTACTTTTGTACTTAGCCCTGCATCTCGTTTTTGATGTGCAGGTTGAGCAGGGATTAATGATGAGTGCGAGGTAGTGCAGAGTAGCAGTTGTTTTGTTGCCTATTTGAAAGGATTTCTAGAACCTTGGACATGTATCGTCATATACATGTCCACACGTTTATTGCTGCCTAACTCTGATATTATTTTGATGCATTGATTATAACTGCTTTCATACCGTATTGAACTTGAGGTCGTACCTCGTTCCTTGAATTGCACCCTGATTGGGTTATATTTGAACCTTAAACATTTTGTCAAGTCCTTCTGTGACTTGAGTTGGTATTGAATAGTTTATTCCTTTTTAGTTCATGTGCTTATGAGTAGTTCATGTGCTTATGAGTAGTTCATTTGTTAATTGCATTGATTAGTATGTATATATCCGCTGCATTTTCATACCAGTGACGATCCGTATGATCCGTACTTCCTTGGGAAGTCGGGTCGTCACAAAGTGGTATCAGGGCATTTGTTCGTTCTGAACCCTAGAAACCCTTTCCTGGAATCCTAAGTTGAAAGTCGAGTCTAGAAATTGTTTATGTTTGACTGCTGATCGATCTTAATTTCGTTAGGGAAATAAATGCGAGAAGAACACAAGGGATTTACGTGGTTCGATCTTTGAATTAGATCTCGTCCGGAGCGAGAGAGTATTCGTGTATTGAATGTGTAAGAAGCGATTACAAAGAGTGTGAATGATCTATTTCGTCTAATCTAGCCTCTATTTATACACAATTATTTAGACCTAGATCTTAAATCCGAGGTCTTCTAAATAGGATTCGAGACTTGGATAGGATCTTAATCCTATCCCTTCTCGAATTAAGATTCTTTAGATATGACCGAGCCTTCGCGTTCCCACTTGGTTTTAGGGGTCTTCTTGGGCGAACTTGTCGGGCCGAGCTTGATGTCGATTTTACTTGTATTGGGCACGATGCTTGGGCTGGCGGTTGGGCCATATCCTATCACAACCCCCAAAAAGGCCAGAGGCGAGGTCGTGTTGGTTTGGGGTTGTTTATGTCGGTAGGCGCGAGCGATCGACTTGGTATGTGTCGATGTTTCGAAGTCATAAGCGCGTTTGCGAGGCATCTGCCGAGGTTGTCTTGTGTTACTATCTCTTGCCGAGGCGTTAAGTCGAGGTTTTGCTTGGCTTCACGACGAGGCGTTAAGCCGAGGTCTCTGGTGACTTCACTGGCGGTGTTAAGCCGAGGTCTTCTGTCAGCTTCACCGACGGGCGTTTATCTAGGTCTGCCATGCGCTTCACGGCGAGGCGTCAAGCCGAGGTCCTCTGACTGACTTCACCTGACGAGGCATTTAACCTAGGTCGGCTGTCTGGCTTCACCTGACGAGGCGTTAAGCGAGGTCCTCTCGACCGACTTCACGACGAGGCGTTGGCGAGGCGAACACGGGATTTTACGCCGTCGTTGAGTACGGGACACGGATCGCATTTAATGCGGCAGCGGTTGGATTCGATAAAGCGCATAATGGGGAATATCTTCCTTGATCGCCATTTCTCATATCACTTTTGCTATTTCAAAATTCGGACTTTCAAACTTCTGAAAAAAAACGTGTAACCGTCGCCATTGTTGTCTCGGAGTTCATCACCATCATCCTCGATAAACCAAAAGTAAGTTATGGCTTCTTCTTCTTCTAGTAAATCTTCTGAGCGTCGTATTGTGTCTGTGCTGCCGTCGGATTCGCCGGCGGTTTTGCATGTTCCCCCCTTTCGGGATTTTGGTAAAGTGTCTTCTTTTTCTTCTATCTTAACAATCTCCGATGTAAAGGAGATTGTCTCCCAATACTATATTTCTTCTGATATTGTTTATGTTACCGTCCAGGAGAATAGGGCTTGTGCCTCAGGAAGGTTTGTCACCGTGTCTGAAGGCGGCCTCCGGGTGGTCTTCGTGTTCATATCCTCGTGTATATCGAACTTCAGCGGATGTTCGGCATATCACTGCCCAACTTACGCCAAATTCTTTACGGCATCCGGTGGGCTAGGTGTCTATGCCCATCGGCATAATTTTCCTTTCACTTTGGGGCTTGTTCTCGGTTTTGCAAGCGAAGGGTGGTTCGGGGTGGTATTATTTATCACCCGTCGCAAATCAGCGAAGATAAAATCGAAGATCTCGGTAGCGAAGAAGTTTTCTTACGCCGGTTCGAGGATCACTGAGTTTATATGGCGATCGGAGAAGATCGTGATGTGATTGTTGGAGATTGACGGTGGCTGGAGGAGCCTTGGACAAAGTAGGTCTCGTGGATGAGGCCTTTACCGAGGCCGAGCTTGCATACCGGGGCTTAGCCTTTATGATCCTGCCATCGAGGTGGAGTCGGTGAAGGGTGAGGCCCTCCTTCTCTTACATCTTTTGTTGCATGATTATCCGTGTGTGTATGCGACTTCTTGTATATTTTTGTAGTGAACTTGATCGGGGATAAGAAGAAGAAGAGGAAAGAGTCGGCGCGGTGTCGAGCTCCTCCTCGATTTTGAAGGATGTCGTGGACACGCTGAAGCGGCGAGGAGGCTTGAAATCCCACAGTCGCAGACCTCTTAAGCGTTTTAAGAGGTTAAGCGTGCTATCCACGAGGCCATGATTCTTTGCCGACCCGGAATGTCGTCGTTGGCACTTTCAGTGAGCTCACTATCTTTCGAAGTGCGTACTTATTCTTATGCCTTGTGAAGTAGTATAAAGAATTTATTCTTGACTGATGGGATTACGTATAGGGGTTGAGGTTGTGTCGGCGAGGGTGGCCAAGATCTGTGGGATGGCGGATGTCCGTTCTCATAACGGACTTCTTGAAAGGCGCCGTTAGCCGGTTTGTGGGGTGGCGGTATACTCAAGAAATGGAGGAGAAGACTCTCCTCGTCGAGAGATTAGCGAGGCCGAGGCAAAGCTCGGGATCTTGTCAAGCGAAGGCGGCGGATCGGCGGTGTCGAGGCGGCGCGGCGGGCGATGGAGGTGGCAAGGGCTAGGGGCGGGCGGAAGCCACGGCTGAGGCCTAAGTCGCCTTAATGAAGGCGGAGGTGGAGGAGGCTCGCCGTCGGGAGGCAGTGGCGAGCTCGCGGGGAGATGCTTGGGCATTTGCGAGAGGCTATTCTGTCTGCAGGGGCTTCTCGAGATGGTCGTGGTGGTGAGGTCCTCAATAAGCGCGTCTCGGATCTGATCGAAGAAGTCGCTGAGGACTACCCATAGTGGATATATCAAGTATGGGTATGAGGAGATAGAGGATGATGTCACGAGGTGGGCCTATTTCGATGTCCTTGTCAGGGGCTGAAGGAGCTTCCGTCTGCGAGCGACTTAGTCCTCGGTTACTGCTGACCGTGGAGTCTGTTCGCGCCTGTCCGTGGACCGAGATCCCCTGACCGACGCTTTAATGGCTGATCGTGCAAAGGGGTCGGGGGAGGCAGCAGCTGGGGCTTCCAAGGGCGACGAGGCTCCGGGAGTTCCTGAGGAGGCCGAGCGAGCGAGGCAGTTAGGGCGGAAGAGGCGAGGCTTTCCGAGCTCGGGAGGCGGTGAGGTGGGCAGGCCCGAAAACACGGAGGGTCGATTGATCCCCCACTTCTCTTTTTTTAATGTAAATGTACGTCGGTTTCTGCCTAAGGGCATATTAATAAAATTACAAGTTTATGGAAGAAACTTATCTTTTATTCGATTATCGCTTTGAAATGCTTGATGCTTCTCCTTGGTTGAACCAAATCGAAGACTTGTCGCGGGCTCTGGAATTGAAAGAGGTTGAACTTCTCCATATAAAGGGACAATTTGGGCCATGTGCGGTAGTCGATATTAAGCATAGAGTCTGCCCAGAGAGGCGTGACGAGCTCGGGCTCGTCTTTTGCAATGGAGGAGTCGTTCGAGGTCGCCGAGGAAGGCTAAATTAATAGGCGAGGAGCATGCCGAGTGCGAGGGAGGTCATCCATGGAAATGGTGGGATGACTATCTCGGATGTTGAAGCCAAGGTTGTCGAGACCCGGCCCGTTGTGCGGTACCGGCGTGAATATGGTCGGACCTCACGGCGATTCACGGAGCGTTATTTGAATTAAAAAGGCTCGGAGGCATATACAAGACCGTCATTGCTCGACAACCACTCGAAGAACCGCTTCGATCGGATCGCAGGGCCTCTTCTTGCTGGGGCTTCTATGCTGCCGGACTACAATAAATGCTCCAATTTTGACGATCCGGAGTGGATAGCTCAAGAGAGGCGCTATGGCCCAAAACGGCGTGGATCCTCAAGGGCGGCCGGGCATCATCGGCGGCCGAGGTCGATCTTGCGAGTGTGTCGTCCAGTGGCGGTCGGTGGCGAGCTCATAGTGTAGATCGAGGGCGAGGTAGAGGTAGGATTAGTATAGATGAGCTGTTGAATCCCGATTTTTCTAGGGATTGGCTCAGTTTTTCCCGGTCTCCTCCGCCCTCGTAATATGTAACCTGCATAACTTATTTTTGAAATAAGAAAGATTTATTTGCTTCGTATTGACTTTATATTGAACAAAAGTAATATATGAAGGGCGTTCGTCCTTGTAGAGAGTTCCGTCTTCGGAATAAACGAAGGAATCCGTTCTCGTACAAAGGTAGCTCGTCCTCGTAGAGAATTCCGTCTTCGGAATAAACGAAGGAATCCGTTCTCGTAGAAAGGTAGCTCGTCCTTGTAGAGAGTTCCGTCTTCGGAATTAACGATTTTTTGCCGAGGTCATCGGGAGGGGTGGTCCCCTTATTTCGTCTACATAGAGAGTACCGTCTTCGAAATAAACGAAGGTAATCTGATCTCGTATGTAGGAATGGTTCCTGTTTTTTGCCGAGGTCATCGGGAGGGGTGGTCCCCTTATTTCGTCTACATAGAGTACCGTCTTGAAATAAGCGAAGGTGTCGATCTCGTATGTAGGAATGGTTCTGTTTTTGCCGAGGTCATCGGGAGGGTGGTCCTTACTTCGTCTACATAGAAATCAGTCTTTGAAATAAGCGAAGGTGTCGATCTCGTATGTAGGAATGGTTCTGTTTTTGCGAGGTCATCGGGAGGGATGGTCCCCTTACAGCGTTTAAATTCATCTTCGTATGAAACGAAGGTGTCGACCTCCGTCGAGGAATTTGTCCTCGTAGAGGGTATAGAATAATGGTGAAGATTAATTATGCATTAGTGACAAATAAGACATGCAAAATCAATAAAATTTTATTGATAAAGGCGGCGTAAAAACAAGTTGTAAAAACAAAAGTAAGACTCGGACTCGATTAAGCAGGACTACGAAAACACGACCGAACAAGACTCGACCTTTGACACTTATGCATAATATCTCTTCGGATGAATGATGTGCCATCGTTGGGTAATTGCTCACAGGACAATTGGGCGACTTATAGGCCCTTTGCCGAGGACTTCGTCGACCGGTAAGGTCCTTCCCATGTGGCTTCCACTTGCCGATTGCGGCTTTCTTGACTTCATTATTTCGGTCTGAGGTCGCCCACTTGAATTGTCGGGTTTTAACACGGCTGGTTGTAATCTCCGAGCTACTTGTTGCTTGTCAAGAAGCTTCCTTGATGTGGCGAGGTCTCTTTTTCTTCGAGTAGATCTAGATCAGCTCGTAGATTTTCCCATTGCTTCCGAGAAAAAGTCGATAATGCGGGGACTCGGTACTCAATTTGCGGGATCTTTGCTTGGTTCCATATACCAAAGCTGTAGGCGTTTCTCCGTTCGAGGTCTAGGTGTTGTTCGGTATGACCATAAGACACTGTGGTAAATTTTCCACCCAAAGGCCCTTAGCTCGGTCGAGGCGAGTCTTGATCCCTTCACGATGGTCTGTTGGTGACTTGGTTTGACCATTTTCTTGAGGATGGGCCGCCGGGGTGAATTTTGTTGGATCCAAGCTCTTGACACCACTCTACGAATGTCTTATCAATGAATTGTGTTTCGTTGTCCGAAAGGAGGATATGAGGGATGCGGGCGACACACTACGTTCTTTCGAGACGAAGTTGAGGCGTTCTTGCTTGTGATTTTGCGAGGGCCCACCGTGAAGTAGTCAATGCAACAATTAGGAATTGGAGCTGTCACGGTGCTTTACAAAGGGGCTACGATGTCGATCCCCATTGCATAAGCGGCGAGGGCTCTGTATGGAGGTGAGGTCGGTGTGCGGTAGCCTCGATGCGTTCCCATGGAGTTGACACTTGGACACTTTTCATAAGGTCGATTGAGTCTGGAACATCATTGGCCAATAGTATCCCGTCTCGTGACTTTTTTGACAAGGCTCGGGGTCGATGTGACTTCCGCATGATCCTTCGTGCCTTCTCATGAGCGTAATCAGCTCGGTTTGGACCCGAGCACCTTAAGAGAGTTTGGAGATATGACTTCTGTATAGGACCCCAACTCAATTGTATATCGCATAGATTTGTTCGGGATCCTCCTAACTTCCGACTTGTCGTGGGGCGATTCGCCTTCTCCGGTACTCTCGAATGGGAGTCATCCAATTGGGTTCTTCATCCGAGACTCGTTGACCTCGGCTCAAGTCATCGGTATCGTCTATGCTTACGCTTTGGACTTCTTCTCTTGGTGGGCTCGTTGTGACGAGGCAATTTACTAAGATGTCGCTTCATTTGTTTTGCTCCCTTGGGACGCGAACTATCTGAAAGTATGAGATAATCCGTTGCGGCTTTTGCTTTTCAAGGTATTTCTTCATCTGTTGCTTTTGCTTCGTATTTCCCCAACATTTGGCTTACTACGACACGAGAATCCTTTGTGAACTTGCGGCTCGTATTTGGAGATTTTGAGCTAGGCGAAGTCCTGCGATCAAGGCTTCATACTCTACCGTTGTTCGTATTTTGAATGTGAACCGAGTGAGTAGGTGATCTCTTGGCCGTCCGGGCCTAGGAGTAAGATTCTGCTCCGCTACCCGTTTTCCGAAGCCCGTCAGCGTGGAGTTGCCAGCCTCCTTTGGTATTTCATCCATTGGTTCGGCCGGCGTCGTACGTCACGGACTTAGTGGGCTTCGGTTTCTCGTGAAGTTAGCCTCGGCAAGGAAATCCGCTAGGGCTTGACCTTTGATGGCTGGCGAGGCGAAGGATATATCGTGCTCGCCCAGTTCGATTGCCCATTTCGCGATTCTCCCTGAGGCTTCGGGCTTCGTCAATACTTGCCGAAGTGGGTAGTCGGTGAGGACTTGTATGGGATGTGCATGGAAGTATGGAAGTAGTCTCGCCATGGCGTTTACCAATGCTAAGGCAAGCTTCTCCAGGGCGATACCTCGTTTAAGGGCCTTTTAGTGCTCGGCGATGAAATACACCGGGGGCGCGTCCTTCTTCTCGTACAAGGCGCACTTATGGATTCGTCGAGGCGGCGAGGTAGAGAAAAGGACCTCTCCCTCTTCGGGACGGATAGAGTGGGGAGTTTGGCAAGGTAGCTCTTGAGATCTTCAAAAGCGGACTTGTGTACATCATCCATGAGAATTTGGGGCCTTTTGAGTATCTTGAAGAAGGGTAGTTGCTTATCCGCGACTTTTGAAAGCGACTCGGTCTTGACTATCTGACACTGTCGACTTAATGTCGTCATGGATGGTCTTTGGCATGTTCATTTCAAAATGGTTTGGACCTTGGGTGGTTGGCTTTTAGCCCTTCTTGTGAGACCAGCATCTAAGAACTTTCGGACGGATGCAAGCGTGCACACGGGGTTCGACTTGAGTTGATTTTTCGAAGAAGGCCGAGGGCGATCCGGTCGGCAACACATCGACTTCCTCCTTGCTTTTGACGATGCGATGTCTCGTATACCTCCCATTCGACCTATGTAGGGTGAAATATTTTGTCCACAATCCTTTGATAGGTAGCCCTGCATTCTTGAGGCGAATGACATCTTTTTATCGCAAAGATTCCGAAGTCGGTAATGAAAGCTATCTTGGCAGCGTCTTCGTAGTCCATCGGGACTTGGTGATACCTTTGTATAAGTCAAGCGAAGACTTAAGTATCCGACCGGTAGCGTCGACCTTCTTGTCAATGTTGGGAAGGGATAGCAATCCTTTGGGCAATGTTTGTTGAGGTCGGTGTAGTGATACACATTCGCCATCCCCTCCTCCTTTCTTCACCATCACGGGTTGGCTATCCGGTCGGATATTTGACCTCGAGCGATTATGTGGGCTTTTAACGGTTTGGTTCACCTCGTCATGAATGACTTGGTTCCGTTCATTGCAAAAATTCTTTGCTTACATCGAGCGGTTTTATGTTCGGTCGATGTTGAGCGGTGGTGATGATACTTGGTGAGACTCCGGTCATGTCGGGGAGACCAAGCAAACACATCTCGAATTCCGTAGGAGTTGGATGATCGATTCTTTATTTGGTGCCTTGGTGAGACCAACTTTGGCGACCTATAAGGGCTCGTCTTCGTACAATGCAACCTCTTACGCTTTGGTTGTCGGGGAGTAGCGATGTCTTCTTGACTCCAACTCCTCGGTTTCCTTTAATTGCTATGCACGTGGGTCTTTGGACCGAGGTCCACGCACCTCGTAAAACAACGCATACATTCCTTGGCTTGCTTTTGATCACCTCGGATCACGGTACATTTCCCTTGTGGTGGGTATCTTTATTGTCGGTGGTACGTTGAACATACCGCCTTTGAGCGTTCAGCCAATCTCGCCCGAGTATGATGTTATATGGCGAGTGGGCCTTCACTATTTAAGAATTGCACCACCTTGGTGGAGCTCGTTGGTGACTTCCCCACCTTGACGGGTAGCTCAATTATCCCTTCCGGGCGCGTCTCTTCTTGGGCGAAGCTTGAGATTGGCGGCGGCGCTTGTGCGGCGCTTAACTTATCACAGCTTGTCAAACATTCCTTGAAAAGGATGCTTACCGGCGCCGCTATCAATGTACCACGCTTCACCAACTTATTCGCGACCTTTGCACTGGATCACCGGCGCATCACGGTGGGGTACTATTGCGAGTGCGGGGTCGTCCTCGGAGAAGGTGATCGCCTCGTCCTTACGAACCTCTTGTTGTTAGGCTCGCGGTTTTAGAACTTGGCTTGGCCTTGAGGAGGACTTCGTGACTCACAGGGAGCCCGTAATAGTGGAGATCACCCCGTCATATTGGGGCTCGTCGTCTCCTTCCTCGTCGGTGTCGCACTTCGATTTTTTTGTGGGGGGCGCAATTTCCTCTTCGCTGCTTTCTCTTCTCTTACTCTGCAGTCGGCTTGGCGACTCTGTCATGGTACTTCTTCAGGGGTCCATCCTGAACCAACATCTCTATCTCTCCCATGAGTTCTTTGCACTCCTCGATGTCGTGCCCATAGTCTCCATGGAATGAGCAATACTTATCCCTGGTTCGGTGCCTCTTTCCTCCTGTCATCGGTCGAGGCTTCTCGAACAGGTTCATATGGAGTGCGTAGATTTCTACCCTCGGCTTTGTCAATGGGGTGTATTGAGGTCGCTCCGAGGTGTCACGTGGACCGAGCCTGGACTTTATAGGCGATGTAATCTTTCAGGCGGCGCCGGCCTTGGTTCCGATCTCCCGTCTTCCGTCTCTTCTTCCTTTTCGAGGGCTCTATGCGCCAGCGCTTCTTCTTATCAGCCTCATCCGCTTTGGCGAACCGATCGACTATGCGCCGCAGCTCCGTCGCGATCGGGGTTCGTGCCAGCGATCTCTCGGTATAAGGCCCGGAAAGATGCCGTTTTGGAAGGCCGAGATGATTAACAGTCGTTCACGTCTTGGACCTTCAAACACTCCTTGTTAAACCTCGTCATGAAGTCAGCGATGGACTCGTTACGGCTTTGCCTCACGGTGAGGAGGTGTGCCGGCGGCGTTTTGACTCCATATACGGAAGAACCCGATGGAAGGCCGCCATCGAGTCGCGATAGGGCGATGCTTCCGTAGGCGGACTATCGAACCACCGGTGGGCGTTGTCGACGAGTAACTCGGAAGAGTTTGCACATATGAGCTGTCTTTGAGGCGTTGGTTGATCATGTTGTATTGGAGCTGAGAGAAAGTTACGTGGGTCCCTCGATCCGTCATAGGGGCGATGCTCGGTACCGGTATTTATCCGGGGCGGAGTGTTGAGTATCTGTTTGAAGCGGGGTGACTATTTTCCCGTACCCATCGAGCCGCCCTACGGAGATTGGGACGGAGTTCGACGATCGAACTTCGTTTTGGTGACTCGGACCGACCTCCGGCGGCCATGATGCATTTTCCCGCGCTGCTCGTTCCTTAGAGAGCGGGGCGGGGTTCGCTGATCGAACTCGTTCTGGCGATCGAGGCCGGCTTCATGGCGGTCACGACGTCCTCTCCCGTGTTGCCCGTTCCTTGCGCGGTCGGTTTGGGCCCCGACCTTTCGTTGTGATGCCTCGTACCTAGATGAGGCTTCGGCGTTTCTGTCTTCAGGACGTGGCCGACCATGTGCTTTGCTGAGGTACTGGAGAAAGCTCTCCTTATTTTTCTCGAGAAACCCCTTGATAGAGTCGTCAAGGTTTACCTGCGGAGCCGGAGATTCCACGGATTGTTCTTTGCGATCTCGCCGCTATGGTATCACTGCCTCTGCGGGCGGGGTGTCCGTGCTCGTTGAGACTTTGGACATATCCTTGGGGTTTCTTCTCGATCGGGCTCTTCCGAGTGAGCTCGGCGTTCCTCGCCGTCGGCGTCGTTGTTGCCGGCGGCGATCTGGATGCATGACTTACGGTGTACTGGTCATGATTATTTCCACTAAAGCGATTGGTTGATCGAAAGCACAAAATTTCATTTCCACAGGACGGCGCCCGATGATCGATCTTAATTTCGTTAGGGAAATAAATGCTAGAAGAACACTGAGGATTTCGTGGTTCGATCTTTGAATTAGATCTCGTCCACGAGCAAGAGAGAGTATTAGTGTATTGAATATGTGAAGCGATTACAAAGAGTGTGAATGATCTATTTCGTCTAATCTAGCCTCTGTTTATACACAATTATTTAGACCTAGATCTTAAATCCGAGGTCTTCTCTAAATAGGATTCGAGATCTTGGATAGGATCTTAATCCTATCCTTCTCAATTAGGATTCTTTTAGATATGACCGAGCCTTCTGCGTTCCCACTGGTTTTAGGGGTCTTCTTGGGCGAACTTGTCAGGCCGAGCTTGACGTCAGTTTTACTTGTATTGGGCCTGATGCTTGGGCCTGGCAGTTGGGCCATATCCTATCAACTGCTACTGCACTGCACTTCATCGTCGTCCTGCTCAACGAGGAAGAAGGTAACTATCTCAACTGAAAATTGTTTTAAATGATGAAAGTTTATGAAATGTGAAATGGACTTAAAAATGTCGCATTTTTTTTTAAGGTTGAAATATGTTTGAAAGGAGAAAAGTCTCAAAATTTCAAATGGAGTTATTGTTTCCAAGGATTTTGGAAAAAGGGAATGATTGAAATTTAAAGTTATTTTCAAAATAAGCTGGTTGTTAGGTTGAAAAGAGTTGAATACTACGGGACATTGATAAAGGAATGATATGAGAATACTGTTTATCGCAATATATGTTATGAGTTGTGTTTACTCCTATATGCAAAGCATGCTAGAGGCATAATGTAAATGAATATGTTTCCCCATGAGAACATAGACTCTTAAGACGCATGATCCCTATTGCGCCGAACTTAGTATGAGAACATAAGGTATCCCCGATTGAACGGAATCCTAAGGAAGAACGAGAACATAGAAATTATATGAATCCCAATACGAACGGATCTGAGGATGACAACACGACGAGTCTATGATGATGAAGCGATTACTTAACTGGAGGTTCACACTGCTATGAATCCCAACTTCTCTATGTGAAGGAATTTCGAACACCATACGTGCTATCTCTATCGTGGCATTAATGAAAAGAATCAAAGTATAACGTTAAGGAAGTATAAAAAGAAATGATGAATTGTAAGTGCATAATGAGAACGGATATGATGTGATTCTATAATGCAAATAGAAATAAGGAATCCAGAACCCAATATGATAAGGTGACCACTTAGCCTTTATCCGAAGGCTAGACATCGATCGTTACTCTACTCCAAGAAACCATGCAGTCTCTTCCCAGAGACCAAACCATGAAAGTAGTTTCATAAGAACTTAGAAATATAAGATGGTTCGGACAGTTTTTACGACTAGGCTCCTTTATCTTCTAGAGTCACACCCGAGGAGGTGGTGCGCTCCTACCGTTCTACCGGATGTGCAGTAGAAGACATCGGTGAGTTCCTTGCTCATTTTATACGTCATTGGGCTGCTGCACATGTCGTGGTACGTCACATTATGACGGTGTACTTCGACTGATCACGAGACTGCCATCCGATTGGCAGGGATATGCCTGTGAGATATCGACAGATTATATCTATCGGCAGAGAGAGCTTTGATCTTGAGGCGGACTTCTCGTTTTTCGGTCACACGAGCTACGTATTCATGGTATCACGGGCTACACCATGTGGATCGTATCTCCCGAATGGGAATACACTGGCGATGAGATTCCGAGTGGCTTCACCTTTGGAGGTGCCTCGTTTGGCGTCGATGACCCGTATTCTTGCTGGTGTGGTAGGAACATGTTCGGCTGGACCTTCCCGTCCTTGATGACTCGCTTTTTCGGTCCTACCGCTAGTAAGATTTGAGCCCCGTCATTGCCCGCCCGACCATTACCGCCGATCATTCCATGCCAGCATCCACCTCTACCTACCGGCGTTTCCCCAATTTAACCGCCGCCACCCCGTACGGACCCATGTGTCACGATACTGTAGAGATTGACGATTCACATGGCCTAACTGCATGCGCCGTGAAAGGAGCTTGTGCCCGTCTTGCTGCTTCTCCGTTTCCAGCCGCTGCTTTCAAGGAGATCACGATTGAGATCTACCGAGACCTGGCTGCTATGGGAGAAGCTATGGTCATTAGAGTCCAGAGCCCGTGGATCCCACATTCGATCTTGAGGTCATAGAGGAGGAGGATCGAGAGGAAGACTAGAGGAGGATCACGAGGAGGACACTGCTGTGACGATGAGATAGAAGGAGTAGGCGGTGCCCGTATTCTCGGTTCGACTCGGACCACGATGAGCCATGTCTACACCCGAGGAGATTATGGATCCGGTTATTAGGACAAGATAGTGTTTGTCTATATACTTTTGTATATGTTTTGATGCGTCTTGGAAGCGATAGGTTGTCCGATATGAACCCTTATTTTGATGACCACGGTGGCGTTTAGATTTTTGTGCGTCTCGTGAATAGGTACTGTGGTGATCTTGATATTAATTTTCGGATTATCATGCCGTGCACGGCCTTTTGTGGATCGTAAAAGTGATGATGAAAGTCCTCGTATAGACATTTGATTTGATATGATGATAGCTCCCGAGAGCTTTGGTTTTGAGGTTGCGATATGTGGTGTTCGATGGCGTGCTAGATTTATGTTTATGATTATATATACATACCGTGCTAAGATATCTATGATCTGACGGATGGTATAAGAAGATATCGATTACGTATATTTATGAAGATAGAATGCCACCGAGAAGAAGAAACCGTGAGGTAACACCGAAAGAGATGACACCTCCACCACCACCACCGGCAAGGCGGATTGAGGAACTATTCCTCGTGCGAACCCGCCCACTTTCAGCGGGATTGGGAATCCCGTGGATCTTGAACTTTGGATTCGCGCTTTGGGCGAATCTTTAACTTCTTTCACTGCCTCTCAAAGCGCTTGTCATGCGTTGCTTTCGGATGGTAGTACGGCCGACACGGTGGGAGGCGAAGAGGAAGACTACGTCCAGGAGGTGGAAGATTTCTCACGGGAGGAATTTAAGGAGGAAGTGTCGAAGTACATTCTTAAGAGCTACCGGAAGAGGAAGAACATGAGTTCTACAACTGCGACAAGAAAAGACCACGGTCTGATTACGACCGTGCATTACGCGAGATGTCGCGGTATGCGCCTCGGTTGGTCGAAACAAGCGAGAAGAGGGCCGAGAAGTTTGGGCGGGACTCCGCCATGAGATCGGTGTCGCTAGCGGTCACGGAAATCGACTTACCGTGAGGCCCTCGGTCGGGCATTGGACATCGAGGTGCTATGCACGAGGGGCGGGGCGGTCGTTATCGTCCCCGAATCACCAAGGGGATCGTGGGAAGAAAGTGGGAAGAACCCCACCAAAGTCGAGGATCCAACAACGGCCGGGCCGACGCATGAGGCCATGTAAGGGAACAACGTGCCATGCAGGGCGCAGGCGAAAATGGGGCCCCGGTACCCGCTGACGGAAACCAAAAATTTGTGAGGCTCCGTATGCCCGAGGTGCCATAGGAGTCACTGAGGGGCATCTGGCATTCTGAATGACGGATGCTTGAGTGTGGCGGAAGGGCCTTTACTCGAGACTTCACAGGATACGCCCGAGGGAAAATGGTCGACGTAATGTGCCCAACCGAGTCCGGCCGATCCGGGTATCCAAGCTCAACCGTTCGACAACGGTCCCAGATTCGGACTTCCGGCCGAATCAATGACCATATCAACCACGATTGGCAGCGACAACGACAATGGCGGCGGCCGCGGCGCAGGACCGACGACCCCAACAACAACAACAACGGCGAAGAACCGTAGCAACAACAACAACATCATCAACAACGACCGCCGCCATCAAGCGGGGCCTACGCCTCAACCAAGAAAGGAGTTCCTCACGAGCAGCGAGGAACCAAGTAAACTTGGCGGTATGGGAATACTTCTCAATTGCCCGTTATCCTCTTGTTTGATCTGGGCCTCGCGTTCTTTTATTCTTTGAAGCATGCGTAGAGAACTTAGGATTAGATCCTAAGCCTTGAACAAATCATGATAATATCTTCTCTAGTAGGAGGCATAAAACGGTAACCCACATATGCTCGAACCTAGAACTTGGACTAGGCTCACTTAAGGTCATGACAGATAACCTTCACGTCATACTTATGACGGATGTGGACATAGTCTAGGAATGGATTGGTTAACCGAACATAGATGCGACCATCCTATGTAATGAAAGGAAAATTTCTTTCCAACATGCGGGAGAGAAACCTCTGAGACTTTCACGGGATCGGCACGGGAGGAGAGTCTCAATCATATCCGCGCTACAAGAAAGGGCGTTCTTGAGCAAGGCAGAGAACCACGCCTACCTCGTCTATCTCCAAGAGGAAGAGCGGGATGAGAGAAGGATAGATGGCGTCCCGATCGTGAAGGAGAATCCCGATGTATTTCCGGATGAACTACGGGATTACCGCAAACCGACGATCGAGTTCACGATCGACCTGAACCGAGTTCTTCCCGTGTCAAAAGCCCCATCTGGGATGGCACCAAAGGAACTTGAGAAATTGAAAATCCAAATTGCAAGAACTCTTGGAGTTAGGTTTATTAGACCTAGTGTGTCTCCATGGGGATCACCTGTCCTTTTTGTGAAGAAGAAGGATGGCACTTTGAGAATGTGCATAGACTATCGAGAGTTAAACAAGATAACTCTTAAGAATAAGTATCATTTGCCCCTAATTGACGATCTGTTTGATCAACTTAAGAGAGCAGGAGTCTTTTCAAAGATAGATCTAAAGACGAGATACCACCAACTAAGAATTAGACCAGAGGATGTACCTAAAACGGCTTTCCGTACAAGGTATGGTCATTTCGAATTCATCGTCATGCCCTTTGGACTTACAAATGCCCCAGCGGTATTTATGGATATCATGATAGGGTATTTCACCCATACTTAGATAAATTTGTCTTAGTATTCATAGACGATATCCTAATATACTCCAAGAATAACCAAGAACACAAAGAGCACTTGAGAACTATCTTGCAAACATTGAGCGAGCAACTCTTTGCCGGGTTTGTAAGTGTGAATTACGGTTAGGCGAGTGACATTCTTAGGTCACATCGTGTCCGTCGAGGGAATCAAAGTAGACCCATCGAAGATCGACATAGTTAGTGAATGGGAGTCACAGAAGAACCGAATGAAATTCGGAGTTTCTTAGGACTTGCGGATATTATCGAAGATTTATCGAGGATTCTCAGCGATAGCCCGACCCATGACCCAGTTAAGAAAGGGGATCAAGTACACTTGGACCGCCGAGTTTGAGGCTAGTTTCGAGGTTGAAGGAGTTCGCGACAACGGCACTGTACTCGCGATGCCAGGCGGATAAGGAGTACACAAATCTACGGATGCTTCAAAGAATGGACTAGGATGTGTCTTTGATGCAAGAAGGCAATGTTATTGCTTATGCTTCAAGGCAATTAAGCTACATGAGTTGAACTATCCTACATACGACACGGAATTAGCGTGATGCGTACATGCCTTAAAGATTTGGAGGCACCACCTTTATGGAGTTAGATGTGAGATCTATCGACCATAAAAGTCTGAAGTATTTCTTTGAGCGAAAGATCTTAACATGAGGCAGCGTAGATGGTTAAAACTAGTAAAGATTACGTGTGGTATCAATTACCACCGAGCAAGGCTAATGTTGTAGCCGATGCCTTGAGTCATAAATCCCACCCTAGTTTGGGATGTCTCCTCGATCGTGAGGAAATACTTATAAAGGAATTTGAGAGGATGAACATCGAAGTCATAGACCTGTCTCGACAATAGAAGGTTGTATTACAGCGTTGATTGCAATCCCGGACTTAAGAGCCCGAATCTTAGAAGCTCAGAGGAAGAGCAAGAAGCTAGAGGAAATACGAGCCAAGATCGAGGACAACAACCACAAAAATTTCAAAGAAGCAGCGAGATAACGTTTTGTTGTATGGCGGGAGAGTGTGTGTTCGAGGCGAATGGCTTAAGAGCGAGATCTTGAAAGAAGCCCATGAGACTTCTTACACCGCATACCCCGGAAGCACCAAAATGTACCAAGATCTCAAGGAGAAATTTTTGTCGGATAGAATGAAGCGGGACGTAGCTTCATTCGTAGAACGTTGTTTGACGTGCCAACAAGTGAAAGCACTCTACCAACGACCGTATGGAACCTTACAACCGCTAGACATACCGGAATAGAAATGGGATGATATAGCCATGGATTTTGTTACCGGGCTACCCAAATCACAAAGAGGAAATACCGCTATTTGGGTCGTCATCGATCGTTTGACCAGAGTGCGTATTTTCTACCCATTCGATAACACATGGATCGGACATACTAGCACGGTTATGCGTTAGAAATCATCGTTTACATGGGTTAGAAGACCATCACGTCGATAGAGATTCAAAATTTACATCCAGTTACGGATGAGTTTACAAAAGGAATTGGGACTCGACTACATTTCGATGCAGCGTTCCACCCACGACAGACGGACAATCCGAGAGGACCATTCAAATGCTTGAAGACATGTTGAGAACCGTTGTCCTCGATAGAGGAGAAAATTGGGAACAAGTGTTACCAACGTGGAATTCGCCACAATAACGACTACCAAGCAACTATTGGAATGGCCCCGTCACGAAGCTCTTTATGGAAAGAAATGTCGATCACCACTCTACTGGGATGAAGTGGGAGAAAGAAGAGTATTAAGACCTGACTCTGTGGGAGAGATGATTGAGATTGTGAGACAGGTCCGCCAACGGATCAAGGAGGCCCAAGACCGACAGAAGTCGTCAATGCGACGCAAGCGTCGCCTGAGCTGCATTTTGAAGTGGGAGACAAAGTCTTCTTGAAGATTTCTCCATCAAAAGGAATCGTGAGAGTTGGAATAAAAGGGAAGCTACGACCACGTTTCATAGGACACTATGAAATTTTGGAAATGATAGGGCCATCGAACTACGGACTTGCATTGCCGCCAAGCTTCGGGAACGTGCACAATATGTTTCACGTTTCACAACTAAGGAAGTACATACATGACCCCAGCCATGTGATACCAAGCGGATATTGTCCTCGATGACAATATGAGTTACGAGAAGCCGCTAACGAAATCTTAGACCGACGTATCCAAAACTAAGGAACAAAGAGATACCGTTAGTGAAAGTTCTATGGCGACACCATGGACAAGAGGAAGCAACACAGGAACTAGAATCAGTTATGAAGAAATACCCGGATCTTTTCCAAGGTTAGCAAATTTGGGACGAAATTTATTTTAAGAGATGATATGTAATAACCGAAAAATTTGAAACTTTTATTAGTGATGCTTAGACCAATTATTTTTTATGATTAGAACTTAATTATGTTTAAGGTAACCAACGAAGCAATTAGAATCGATTCGGAGATCGAAAACTAGAAATCAAAAACTAGTGACTAGTCCTAGGATTAGGGTTTTGAATAACTGAACATAGAATGAAAGATAGAGAATGAATCTTAACAAATTGATTTCATTTCTAGAATCCTCTCACGAAAACTTGTGAAGCGAAGAATGAGAATTTTCGGGCATACTTGCCCGGTCAGTCTTAAAAGCACTATTCACGAGCCAGAACAATTTCGATCTGTGCTAATCATGAAAATTAATGATAACAATCAAAATCATGAAGGAATATATTATTATGAATTTAGAATTTATAAGAATCAATTTCGAAAGAAATTCTAAAGAACTTAACCGAACGCAGGAAAATATCTGGGAAAACCTAAATTGATCCGAACGACCGAAACTTCGAACCAAGGGTCAAAATAAATAAAATATGATTTATAAGACTCAAATTAATTATGAAAGCTCAAGAATTAAATAAATTTTGAATGAGCATAATTTAATCGCGGACGATTTTTCGCGATAACTCGGAATTGACTTATCGGATGCCATCATTATAAACATTGAAATAAGTCTTTTAAAGGCTATTTAAGATAATAAAACCTTAAGCTTCCGAGAAATCAATCGAAAGCGCGTTAAAACTTAAAGAGTCGGTATTAACATGCCAAAACGGGTAATTTGACCATTCCTTCTCCCAACTACCACCAAGACCACCCCAAATGGGTAATGAAAGCCCTTAGGGCTGCCAATACAGTAAGGGGGACGTCCATTACAGCCTCATTCTTTGGGAACACATTTTCTCTCTCTTTTTCAAAATTCTCTCTTTGTTCTTCACACTTTTTAGTCTTTAATCCCCCATTTCAAACCTTTCCAACCCTCAAATAATTATTCTAAAACCATAAAAATGTGGTACTCATCATTCTCTCCATTTTTAATGGAGTAGATTTTTTTTTAGATTTTTCTTGAATTATTTCATGAAAAACCCTAGTTTTGCTCCTCATTTTTTTTCGTGACTTTTTTGAGCCACCAAATGCTCTCAAGCCATGAATGAAAAATGCTTAGAATGATGTTATAAGGCTGTAGTTAAAATTTCAGAATTTTTGGAGCATGTTTAATATTTTTTGATTTATGTTATAATTCTTTTTATATGTGATAAAGCATGATTTTGTGAATATTATTTGATATTGTTGCTTGTTGATGTATTAGGAGCATGTAGAATAAATATGGTAATTTTTAGAATATTTTTGGAATTTTCTTGTATTTTGATTTTATTTGTTGGAAAATAGTTGAGGTATAGTGTTTAATATATGATATGAACATCATATATTAATTTTGAAATTTTTGAAACACTACTCCAATTTTTCAAAAATGGACAAAATTTATTTAAGTATTTTTAAGCCATTCTCTGATTTTATTTGTTGAGAAATAGTTGAGATATAGTGTTTAATATATGATATGAACATCATATATTAATCTTGAAATTTTTGAGACACTACTCCTATTTTCCCTTTGAATACCGAAAACTATATGTATATATCTAAGGATTTATTTGATTTCATTTGTTGAAAATGATAGGATATGTTATGTGTAGAAATAATATGAACCTAATATGCATTGTTGAGAATTATTGAACACATATGTAAAATATGTGTGTGGATAAAAAGAATTCCAAGCATTTGGTTCATATTATAAATATTAATTGATGTTTAATGTTAATATTACATGTTATTGCATAATATAAACATGTTGTGAAGGAATGAAATTTATTGATATGTATATATATATATATATATATATATATATATATATATATAGGATAGATAATATAGTACCCAAGCCCAGGATAGTATGTAATACTCAATCTCATCCATTCATCTCATAAATCCTATGGTTGAGATTTTTGGACTTTTTAAGCTTAATTTCACCGATTTTCGCTTCATTAAGGGTAGATTAGTAATTTAATTTGTTATGTGATTGCGAAACAAACTATGCATTTAGTTGAGCTGAATAATGCATTCAAATGAACAAAAATGCATGCGGTTGAACCTGATAATGCATGCGATTGGAAGTCGCGTCCGGTCTGTGGCGTGCTAGCGTCTTGACACCGCGTGCCAGCGTGCGCTCGTGCTCGTGGCGTGCTCCGGCTCGCTCCGGCGCCGTTGGCGCATTTTACGTTTTGTTCAATGCGTTGACATGTTTTGATCAATGCATGGGCGTGCTTTGTCTGATGCGTGAGCGTGCTTTGTTGATGCATGTTTGTGTTTGATGCAACATGCGGTTTTATGTTTTATTCAATGCGTTGTCATGTTTTGTTCAATGCGGTTTCATGTTTTGTTCGATGCATTTTTATGGTTTCGACGGAAAATCTCTCATTCATCCTTCTATGTCGATTCCGTCGTCTCTTTCGATTACGGTAATTCGCCGTGAACCACCGCCATAGCCATCATATTTCTCGATTCTTCAATCATCTATCAAATTTATCTTCTATTTTTTCTCAAAATCCATCAATTTTGTTTTCAATTTTTTCTTCTTTTCTTCTTTCAAAATCTATTGTTTGTTGTTGTTTGTTTATATTGTTGATGTTAAATCGGTCTTTTGCCGTCGTCGTCACCGGCGTCGTCATTGCCGTTGCTATTCTTTGTCGTCTCCGGTGCCGCCCGTTGCCACCAGGAGGAGGAAGAAGGTTGATTTGATTTCTTCCATTTTGCCCTTGTGAAAATTAAAAGAAAAAGAAAGAAAAGGAGGTGCCATGTGAAACGTGGTGCGACCACGTGTTCAAAATGTGTGGTTTAGATTGAGTACTACATCTATCTGGGGCCGGGTACTACAGGGAACCCAACCCATATATATATATATATATATATATATATATATATATATATATATAGTGAGTACCGAAAACATATGGGTGGTGAAAAGCATGGGTTTAAATTTTTAATGCATGATATGAAATGATATTTCATGTTTAGTATATGGTATAAGCATGATATAATTTTTGTGGAATTTATTGAACACTAAAGCTCATTAATTTATGATTGCCGAAAACTATATGCATTTTAACCTATGGTTTGAAATTTTATATGATGATATTGAGTTGGTAATTAAACTCTATAGTATGATAGGAGTATAACATGATTTTATTGGAATTTATTGGATACATATACTAATTATTTCTAATTATCGAAAACATTGCAAAATGGTTAAGCATGAGTTTAATTTTAATGATAAATGGTGCTATGATAGTTAATCTATAAGCTTGAATGAATGGTTATGATTGTGATGAAAGAATGGAACACTTATGCACACATACACAATGATTGTGTATTATGTTAGAAATTAGGGTTTTCTAATGCTTTAGTATAGTTTATGTTGTGTATGGTATTGTATGGTGTTGAATGGTTATGTTTATGTATATCGACAAACAAAACCCCAAACGTAAACAACATAATACTTTGTGTACGAGAAGCCAAAAGAAATCGACCAATTTCAATAACTTAAGAAGGAATTAACGAGAATCGAAGTTAGACATAAATTAGGGTTTTCTATTAATAAAAGGGTACTCGGGCGTGAGTTCCTAAGTTAGAAAAACAAAAATCGAGCTACAACGTTAATACTCAACCACGATAATCTAATACGATATTAGATTACGTGTTAAGACAACTCGATAACGAATAACGATTATACACCTTATACAATCCCAGACGAGTTAAGAGAAACAAACAACGTCGTAAAGTGTAAAGAAAGATTCGAACATAAGATGTCGATCCTTATGTCTCAAAAGTCGAGTTAATATTCCCGAAGCACTTCATTTATTCTTATGTACTTACTTACATGATAAGTATGTGATCACTTGAAGCATAAGGCAAGACTTCCTATTTTTTCATCGTGCTAATACGACAAGTCGTCAAGCATAACCTACTAGGACGTAACTACAATTGTTAAGTCTAGTTAGTGGCTTGAGAATATCATAAATTACCAATCATAACTTGAGTACTAACAATCTATAACGTAATAACGTTTATAAGGACACTAAGGTTAAGAGTCGAGGATAGATTCAGAGTATGTGATTCATAAGTTGAAGTTCACCTATGAATGATGAAGTAATATAGTTTGAGAATTGAGAATGTAAGATAATAGAAATTATCTTAAAACAACCCTAATTGGGAACCTTAAGTCATACTTTACAAGCGACCTTCGATCGATAGAAAGAATCTAAGAACGACTATTTTCTTATGAAGGGTTTGATCGCATCGTAGTCGGTGAGGAAGGACAATCACACTGCTCACTTAGAACCACTAGCTTTGGATTAGCAGGTGGGCGCTCTTGAAACAAAAATGATATGCATATCTATCTCAAAGCATGATTTACAAAAGCTTTATGAAATATTATCACATGAACTGTTATTGACTGCCAAATGTTTTATGTTTTGTTGTGATCATATCTGAGGTTGGTATATCCAATGTGGTATGTGAATGAGTTGGTCCACCAGCGTTAAAAAGGGTAACGATCGGATCCGACTTAGTTTAGGACTAACTCGGATTGTGTACACGCAGATTGTGTGTTAAGGTTAGCTACCTCGGCCGGTCAATGACTATGTTTAGGTGGCCACTCCATAGTGCGAATGATTGAATGAATGGATGATCGATATGAAACAACGTGGATAAAATAGTCGGGCCCGACACTTTGGAAAATGATAAAATGTTTGATAGGCATGAGTCTTTTAACTACAATCCTCATGCGCTATTGTGGGCGATTGATGACTTTTACAGAGAAAATGTTTTCGACAATGAGTTCACTGAGTACTTTTGTACTTAGCCCTGCATCTCGTTTTTTATGTGCAGGTTGAGCAGGGATTAATGATGAGTGCGAGGTGGTGCAGAGTAGCAGTTGTTTTGTTGCCTATTTGAAAGGATTTCTAGAACCTTGGACATGTATCGTCATATACATGTCCACATGTTTATTGTTGCCTAACTCTGATATTATTTTGATGCATTGATTATAACTGCTTTCATACCGTATTGAACTTGAGGTCGAACCTCGTTCCTTGAATTGCACCCTGATTGGGTTATATTTGAACCTTAAACATTTTGTCAAGTCCTTCTGTGACTTGAGTTGGTATTGAATAGTTTATTCCTTTTTAGTTCATGTGCTTATGAGTAGTTCATGTGCTTATGAGTAGTTCATTTGTTAATTGCATTGATTAGTATGTATATACCCGCTGCATTTCATACCAGTGACGATCCGTATGATCCGTACTTCCTTGGGAAGTCGGGTCATCACAGATCCGTTGGGTACTTCTCCTTCAGGAGTTCGATGTAGAGATTAAGGATAGAAAGGGGAGTGAAAATTATGTGGCTGATCATTTGTCTCGTCTCCAATCCCCGAGTGTTAGGCTCTTGCATGAGACTGTTGCTAATGATTTTCCTTATGAAAATGCCTTTGCGGTCTCATCTTTCCCGTGGTTCGCTGACATTGTTAATTATCTTGCTTGTGGGGAGATGAGACATGATCTAACTTTTCAGGAGAGGAAGCGTTTTCTAACCTCGTGCAGGCAATATTTCTGGGACGAGCCATATCTGTTCAAATTCGGGAAGGATGATGTGATCCGCCGATGTGTGCTTGAGGAAGAGCAATCCCAAGTGTTGGAAAGGTGCCACAATGGTTATTGTGGAGGCCATTTTGGTGGACAAAAGACAGCCTTCAAGGTGCTCCAGTCGGGATTCTACTGGCCATCATTGTTCAAGGACGCCTAAGCGTTCTACCGTGCTTGTGACCGATGCCAGCGCACGGGATCTATAGGTGCCCGGAATGAGATACCCCTCAATAATATTCTAGTGGTCGAAATTTTTGATGTGTGGGTAATTGATTTCATGGGACCTTTCCCTAAGTCGTTTGGTTTTGAATATATTACGCCACCGTTGACTACGTGTCCAGTGGGTCGAGGCTATCCCACTCAGGACATGTGATTCTTATGTCGTTTTGAAGTTTGTGCGGAGAATATACTTTGCAGGTTCGGTTTTCCCAAAGCAATTATTAGTGATGGTGGAAAGCACTTTTGTAACAAGTTGTTCGAGAGGTTGATGAAAAGAATGGGATTAACCATAAAGTGGTGACGCCTTACCACCCACGGACATCGGGACAAGCCGATACTAGTAATCGGCAAATTAAGGAATTCTAGAGAAAGCGGTCCAACCTTCTCGTAAGGATTGGTCCACCAAACTTCCCGATGCATTATGGGCGTATCGCATCGCATACAAAAGCATCCTTGGGATGAGTCCTTATCGTTTGGTGTTTGGGAAGACATGTCATGTTCCGGTGGAGATCGAGCACAAGGCCTTGTGGGCTATCAAAACCATTTCTTTGGAGATACAAGATGCTTCCCAGCGCAGGATGTTACAACTCTCGGAACTTGAAGAATTCCGTAATGGGGCATACGACAATGCTCGAATCTACAAGGAAAATGTGAAGGCCTTCCACGACAAACACATTGTACACAAGGATTTGAAGCCCGAAATGAAGGTCTTGTTATTCAATTCCCGGTTGAAGCTCTTTCCCGGGAAGTTGAAGTCCCGTTGGAGTGGCCCGTTCATTATCAAGGAGGTGAAGCCGTACAGCTCGGTTGTGCTCACTAAAGAAGGTTCGAAGGAATCGTTCAAGGTCAATGGTCAATGTGTGAAGCTCTATGTAAAAGGGGGTCCGACCTCCGTCACGGTGGAATCTATTTCCTTTGCTGACCCCTCGTCGTCATGATCTATTCTCGTCAAGCTAATAACGGTAAACAAGCGCTTCGTGGGAGGCAACCCACGTGTTGGTTTGGTTTTCTTCAGTTCCTTTCCTTTCCCTTGTTTCCCTTTTTTTTTTTTGTCTCTATTTTGGTTTTGTGTGGTGCAGGATGAGGAGTTATTTTATCTAGAATTGGAACATGGATCGGAAAAGACGAAGTGTGGAACATCGAGCCGAAGAATGCACCCAAGCACCGGACGCACCCAAACCGGCGCTGCCACATCTGAAAAAATTTGTCCAGATAGGTACCAGCGCCGGCACATCGAAACCGCGCGGTACTTTTGAAAAGAATCAGAGACTTCACCAGGGCGGACGGCGGAACCGGTACTGGGTCCGAGCGTAAATGGCAGAGTAGGTGACCCGTGCGGACGCCATGAAACCGTACTGGTCCATTAATAAAAAAAAAATATTATTTATATATATATATATTAGACGAGAGTTAGGGTTTCTCTCATACCCCTTTCTCGTTTTTCTTTCAGCGCTGCTCTCTCCCTCCGTTTCTCCAAGCCCAAAGCTCACTCCTCCGTCCAGCGTTACCCTCCGCGCGTTGCACGCCGTGGTCAGATATCCGCTCTCAAGGTTCCATCCGGCGCTCAAGCTCCGCGCTCAGCCTCCACGCATCGCTCGCCGCCCCCAGCGCCAGATTTCTTCCCGTCCGGCGCTCCAGCTCCACTCACATCCTCCGTGCATCGCTCGCCGCACCCAGCGTAAGATTACTCTCCGTCCGGCATTGTAACAGCGCATCGCCTCAGATCCAGCGTCGATTCATCTGTTCCTCCGTCCGGCGCTCTCTCCTCCGTCCGGCGTTTACCCGTCTCCGCTCGACCTTTTGCGCCGCTTCGCGCGCCAGCAAGACCCGCCGTCTCTGTTTGGTGCTATCTCGATCCAACGTTGCGCTGTGCGCGCCTTCGGCGTCGGCCGTTGCCTTTCGTTCGCTTTGCTCTCGGCGCTCCGCGCCTCGCGCCAAGCCCTTGCTACTCTGTCCGGCGCTATCCCAGCACCCGCACGCCCCCGTCCGGCACTACCTTCAATGCCACGCTCGCGCCCCAGCGTCCGCTCTTCTCCGTCCGACGCTGCCTCCAGTGCCGCGCGCCTCATTTCCCAGCTCCAGTGCTCAACCTCCGTCCGGCATCCAGTGCCCACTAGCACGTTTATCAGTATGGTTCGAACAAAACAGGCTGCCGGATCTAGCTCCCGTCACCCTCGAGATGATGATGTTCCTATGGACGAACCAGTGGAAGATATCAGCATAATGTACTCAGCCACATTTCCAATTTATAATCCAGTGGAAGGTACGCATTATCGGCGTTTTGCACATCAAGATATAACTCCTCCGCGTCAATTCAATTGGCAATTGATGCAAAGTTTAGGTCTTGAAGATAGAATAAAGAAATATTTAAAGAACTTAGGACTGCTGCAATATGCTATGATGGAATTGTCGGGTTATTCCCCATTATTGGTTGAATTTTATTGCACGATGAATTTTGATGATGAATCCGATACTATGACCTGTCGTCTGTTGGGGAAAGAGTATGCTTTCACATCTCGTATTATGAAGGGGGTGTTTGGATTTCCGACTTCAGGTGCACGTGGTGTACTCCCTACATTTAATGTGAGAGAAGCTTGGCAAGAATTATCGGGGTTTAACAACTGGTCATCAGTAGGAATGCTGAGTGGATTCATTAAGGACGCAACATTAGCTATGGTCCATAAGTTCATCGCATTCAATGTTTTTGGGATGAGCAGGCCAACAAGGTCAACACTGCTGAAGTTTTCTTGCTCACGTGCGCGGTCAAGAAGACAAAGGTTTCACCGACATTCTTCATTTGGGATCACTTGCAGCTAGTGCAGCGGCGTAAGAAATATCGGCCAACCTTGTGTCAAATCCCTAATGGTTTGTCAGTTCATTTAGGGATAATTAATAATAAGGGACTACATATTCCTAGGCAAGATCTGATACGACCTAAGATGATTGATCTTAGTGAACTTCGAGGCACCCCTTTCGCGTATAATGAGACAACTCGTGTACCTCATCATTCGAGGAATTGTGTGAAGAGATATGCATGCTGCTGACTCGCGAAGCCAAGCGGCGGTGCAGGACCATCTCATGCGCCTTCGGGCGATATGGTCATTTTTGACACTACTCTTAAATCCGAAGATGAAGGCGACCAGCATACCGAAGAGGGGATACAGAGCCCGTTCAGAGCAATACCGATCCAAATCATCCAGAGTTCCATTTTCAGCAAGGTGCATCGGGGCAAGGGTATAATTCCATACATGAAGAGGCGAGCGTTCAGAGTGAATTAGGCAGCCTTTGGGCGAAATTTCGTCAAGATATCTATTCCCGATTTGACGAGTAAAACCAGCGTCTTGACGAACAGAATGAATTGTGGCATGGCGAGAACCGGCAATGAAATCGATATAATAATCGGATGATCGAGAATCGTAATCGCATAGTCGCTCTTGAGGCTCGATGGGAACGCGTGGACCACATTTCATGGCGTTCCTCCTCCACCATCGTCGTCCGACCAATAGTGATTCATCACTATTGGAGTGTATGTATTTTTCTATTTTTGCTTGCGTCGTTTTGTTTTTTTTGTTTTGCTTGTCTTTGTTTGCTGTTTTTTGTAGGTTTTATCTTGTGCTTGATGCCCCGCCGTTCCGTTTCTTCGCTTTCAGGGAAGTCGTCTATACTCTACTCTTATATTTATCTGCAATGAGGACCTTGCCTGTTTTAAGTGTGGGGGGGGGTTTATTTTCTGTTTTGTTTGTGTTTTGTCGTTTCCTGTTTCGTTTTTTTTGTTTTGTCCTTAACTTTTTGTTTGGATAAGAGAGGATTTTATGTTCTTGAAATAAATGGTGCGTGAAGAATTATGCTTTAAGTTGAATTAATTATGTTTTGATCTGAATTTCATTTCGTCTTGGTATATATGGTTTTTAGTGTGATGAAACTTAGTTGTCAATTTGAACTGTGAGACATGATTAGGAAGCTGTGATTAGACAATATGTGTGATCGGTTGTCATATATTTCATACATGGGACCCTTTTCTTGTATGATTTTTCCATTGAAAAAAAGAAAAGAAATCTGAAAATAATTGAAGTTGTGAAATAAGTGGGCTTAAAATTCGAATAAGGGGCTCTACCTCTCTTGCTTGTGTTGTCTCTCGAATGGAGACTCTATGCGATGCGGGAGGGCCATTTCGTATGGGCGGAATGAGAAGCTACCCGCCGGGGCGATCGCTGGGCGGAGTTTGGTTCTCTCGGGTCCCCCCCACGGGGAAGCCCTAGGCTGCGGGACTCAAGTGTCGGAGGCGAGAGCGCCTTGCGTTGTTTGCTCGCGGGCCAAGGATGGGCAAGTGCGCTTGAAGCCCGATAAGACGGAGGATGAGTCCTCCAATCGGGTGGAATCCCATCAAAGAGGAAGGGAGGAGAACTTCCTGGGAAGCACGTCGTGTCCGGGGACGTCCACATTTCAAGTGGGGGAGAATGTCACACGTCGCCTGTTTGACACTTCACGCCTCGCACGACCCGTTGCCTAGATGGGCAAGTCGTGGCGAGGATCAATGGTGAATGACAAGTGTGGACTCACGGGGCGCATACATGAGCGTACTCTGATGGGCACCAACGTGGTTCCGCCAATCTTGAGAAGGCGGGAAGGCATTGAGCAAAACGATTGTCCGAAGGCGTCAGACAAGCTGGTTGGGTGCTGATGCCGTTCCCTTGATGAGCCCTGGCAGGGCGAAACTAGTTGTTGCCCCGAATGTCCCAAGTGTGGGAAAACCTCACGCCGATGCGTGGGGAAAGCGATGAGTATGCGTCCGTGACAAAGTGTATCGATCTTGATCATCTTGATTATCTCATTAAAGTAGAAATCCGCCATCGTTTGTCAAAAAAATCACAACCTCAAGAATGTAAAAGAATGACAGTAACCATTGATCTTGTAGCATTGAACAAATTATGTGGAAGGTTATACATAATTAGTATATCAATCTACAATGACGGTAACCATTGATCTTGTAGCATTGAACAAGATTATATGGAAGGTTATACATATAGTAAATCAAGTAAATAGATGTACACTCTTTAAGTAATATTTATAAGGTAAACACAATATCTAGAAGCTAATTTATCAATTATATATAAAATATGATTTTTAGACATTTCTCAGATAAAATTAACAATAATAATAATAATAATAATAATAATAATAATAATAATAATAATAATAATAATAATAATAATAATAATAATAATAAACAAAGAAAATAGTCAAAACCAATTTGAGAATCGAATTGTACCTCGGTAAGCTAGAAACACAATGGCGAAGGAAAAGAAAAATCTTTGATATCGGCATATATAGTTGAAAATGTATGGTATAATGTTTCCTTGTTTAAATTTAATCTAAGAGATGGAAAGTTGATTGAAGATTTTTAGGCACTTTCCTAACCAAATGGGTTGACCTCCATCCTTCCAAAATCGGCCTGAGCGGAAGTTTAGTATTGTTAATATGGAAACTTAAATTTGGTATTATGAAAATTATGATAAATAAAATATGGGAACATTGAAGGATAGATTAGAATAATTTAGATAATTGAGAATAAAAAAATCTAGTAATGCCACATAGGATTGTGGATGAATGTGGTGCCTCTAATGTGTAATAGTATAAAGAATTAATATAGATATATAGATTATTTATTCTCATCACAAAAAAAGAAATATATTAAATCATTGAAATTTTAATGAAAATATCTTAAATTATTAATTACCTGGATGTACCAATTATTTTAAAATTAGCAAAAAAAAAGGATTATTGGTGCATAAATATACAAACTTTGAGCCCATTTTGATTTTTTCCACGGACTTTAAAATTGTCACAAAATACATAAACTTAATCACTTTAGTGATTTTACCATGATTTTAAATTCAGGTCAAATTAGATTTGACTTGGCATCTCAAAAATTTACTATAGACAAAACCGTTAGTGATATAACCAAAATCATTGAGAGATGACATAAAACATCATCGTTCCATCAAAATAAATCAGATTTTTTTATTTCTAGGATTCATCTCGTCAACTCTCGTTACAATAATAATGTCTTCTCGTTTGTTCGTTTGGTTTTAGTTGGGATCAAAATAATCGATATCCTCTCTCTACAATGTCGTTTATATCACTGATCGTTTTGTCTATGGTAAATTTTTGAGATGTCAAGTCAGATTTAATTTGACTTGAATTTGAAATCGTGGTAAAATCACTAAAGTGATTAAGTTTGTGTATTTTGTAATAATTTTTAAAGTTCGTGGAAAAAATAAAAATGGATCCAAAGTTGGTATTTATACACCAATAACCCAAAAATATATGGTTTATGTGAGTTCCTATTGTAGGAAAAGTGATGTGGCTCGTTGGATACCCAACTTCCGCAAACATTTTTGTTGTTTCCATAGTAGTTTGTTCGTTAAATTGCAAAAGTTATGCATTCTTGACCTATACCATTTTCTTTAGTACATGTGCATTTTCAGTTATATATATGGAAAATATACATTAGGTGTTCGTTGAATCTATATTTTGCATGATTTGATAAGAATAAAATTAATTAATTTTGACTATATTTATTGGACGGAGAAGTTTGACATAGAAATGTTGTATTTTAGTCAATACAACTAGGGGACTATTTGGGTATCGGGTAGATTTCTCGGGTATTGGGTACCCGATTACCCGAAAATCGGGTGTAGGGGTCGGGGTCGGGTATAGCTATTTAGGTGAGATCGGGTATCGAGTATACCCGATCGGATATACCCGATACCCGATTTTTTAAAATATTTATATTTTATATATTTTTATATATTTAAATATATAATTAATATATTAAAATTAATATATTGTAATATAGTTTTATTATTCTTAATTTTAATATGTGAAATTTATAAATGATATCTTAATATTAAAATAGCATATACTTTTAAATACGTGATAATGATATGCTATCATATCTTGGCAAATGGAAGTATATAGCTAACATTATATATTTAAAATTATGTACAAAATAAAAACAAAATAAATAAACACAAAGAAAAAATGCTATAATAAATCCAGGAATATCCAAATATATAGTTAACATAGTTATTAGTAACATTACAACATATATATAGATTTATATACAAATATAAAAATAAAATAAATAAATACAAAAAAATAAAAACAAAAACAAAAAGTGCATCTAGGAAAAACTTTTTTTATTATTTGATATTATTAATTCTAATAAACTAATACTTACAATAAATATATAGATTTATATATAAAAATTTAAAAAAAAATATTGGTCGGATATTCGGGTACCCGATTTATAAAATTGGGTCGGGATCGGGTATCACATTTTATGCAAAATCGGGGTCGGGTACCCGATTTTTTCGGGTAAGGTACCCGACCCGTACCGAATAGTCAACCCTAAATACAACCCATATAAAATGAATTGAATTTTATGATGCTTCTGTTAATGTTTTCCTATTAGTTTAAAGTCAATGGCACTTAGTGTGTAGAATAAATGAGAGTGCTATCCCCTCAAAGTAAAATAAAAATGGTTCATTCATTTATTTGCGTCTTTTCGACGAATCAATCTTTCTTTCAAATCTACTAACTTTTAATCAATCGAATCTTGTGAGACGGATGAATCAATCTTGTAAACATATTACACGTCACAGCACCCAACATAGAATTAAAAGATGATTGAGAAATATACTTGTTGGTCTAATAATAGAGTGATTAATGTCAGTGATTAAAGGTCTTGGATTCGAGTCCATCATAATACGATCTTTAAATTTCTATATTTAATTAAAAAAAAGTGATTTAGAAAAATAGCAGGCAATAAAATTCACTATCTAAGGTTGTTGTAGAATCAATGTAACCATTTGTTGACATTAATGATTAGTGTTTAAACAAGTGTGCACTTTTTTCTAATATAAAAAACAGATGGATTTATACTTATTTACATGGACCACCGCTATACCGGTCACCATTTGTGAACATCGCTAATAATTGATCCACGTCGTACTTTTCTTTTAAATTTTATTTTTATTCTAATGTATATCAAAAATTATCATTAAGATTATCAAATATACAAAATACTAAAAGTCCAAACTCAATTTATTCTTTTATTTATCTATTTGAAATTAAAATAAAAATAATTTATAAATTTGATGGTCACAATAATAATATATAAGAATATTATAATTAAAACAATGCTTCTTTTAATAATAATAATAATAATACGTGGTAGAGAGGTCGCGGGTCAACCCCATCAAACGCCTACATGGGTTTGATGTCACACCTGTTTTCCAAGTGTGGTTTACATGTTAGACAATGAGCATTGGGTTTCAAGTCAAGTGCTAAAGTAGGTCATGGCTTCCCATGATACCCAAAAAAAAATAAAAAAATACGGACCTATGTTTTGGACAGTGAATCCACAAAGTAACATAAAAGGGGCCCATTTAAAGAATAATTCTTCCATTCCTTACATATTAAATAAAGGGAAACAAATATACATCCTCTGATTGTTTTCCCCTCAAAATTTAATGACAGATTCTACACTAACTAACAAAATCCAAAACTGATGAAGTTATCAGCAAAATGTGAGGAGGCCTGCTACAGTCAAGACAAAGATTCAAAGGGAAAGCAGAACAAGGACTTCTGGAAGCTTTAAGCCGGTTGAACCTAGGGGAAAACGAGGTTCTCGAAAAACTTCACACTCAACAACAGCTAAGAAAATTACCTGTATAAATGAAGTCTCGCAGTTAGTGTACATAACAAAGATTAGCATCATCTGTGTCTTGAGCCACGAACAATTTTGAAAGCGGTAGACGATATCAGAACCATTGATTCGCTCAATAGGGTAATCTTTTCTCTTCATTGTTCAAGATTGAGGTATCGGGTTGGATAAAATTGATTCCACTTGGTACCAGAGAAAGATTGGATCTTTTCCATTTATAATCTCATCGTTGAGGACTGAATATGGAATAGTGTCATGACAGCTCGAGAGGATGTATTGCAACTCCATTTTTAGCAGAAGCAGCACGTCCCCACCTTCCTAATCGAGGTTCCTGTCAAGAAATAAAATGTTAGATTGATATTAGAGTTCTTCTGGATGATGATAATGATGAGACAAAACTGTGTGAACCAGAGGGTGTACATACATACATGTGTCATATAAGTCAAAGAAACAATAGCTATCAATTTTGCATACTAATAGAAGTGCTCAAATTCCACAGTGCATCTAAGCCAAACTCCCTCAACATCCTTTATGAATTATGCAATCCAACCATATCTTCGAGGAGCATTTACACCTCAGTAAGCCCATCATACAAACAACCAGTTCCAAATATCTATTTGATCTAACTCCAGATGATGGGTTAAACAATCATATATTATCAACGGTTAAGCTCAACCCTTCTCGATTTAGCTGATTATATATAATAATCAACATGCTTAGCAGAAAGGACTAGGAGTTCTACTATTTTTACAAGTCAAAAAATCAATAGCAGGACTTCTCTCTGCTTTATTAGGCAGGATTTCTTAAATTGCTACCAATTTCCTAGAATGTGCAATTGAGGTGGCTCCTCTTATTTATTCAAAGTTTAACACATTTTTATCCAAGTTAGCACTTCAATAAAGACGAGTTCATTTTGTAATATATCAACAGATGATCTCATTACGAGACACACTTGCACATGGATGCCATTAGAAAAAGGTTACTAATGTACAGAAAAGCAAGTACTGATCCAGTTAGACATTTAAAGACGAAATGCAAAGCCAAATAAGAGAATTAAGAGTATATTTTCCAATTCTAGTGCTAGTACACAGAACGTCAAATAAGAGTACTTTTTACCAATTCTCGCATTAATACACAAACTTCAAATGGTGGAAAGATCTAAAAGTTTATGCAAAGATAAAAGAATATTCACCTGTGCAACCCCAGCAATTAGGAACTTCCCAGACTTTGCAAATGCCAGCGAATTTACGAATCCATCCTGTGTTAACCATCAGAATAACACGTTATAACTACAAATTTGAATCAATAAAAATAAAATGAGCACCGAGGTAGTTCTACGTGATATCCACATAGGTTAGAAGGTAATTTACATGGGGTCGTGGCTTGAATATATTCTTCCTAACTGACAGCATATGGAAATTTGAATCCATTATGACAAACAAATACAAGACAGCTTGTCGAACAAATAGGAAGCGAAAGCTTACCAAGTGGAGCTCAAATAAAGGACGAATTCCTTTCGATTCATTTTCAATTGCCCAGAGGCGTACTAATCCATTTCCAGCTCCTGAAGCAGCAAGATCACTGCTTCTACAGACAGCCACTGAGTTGACCCAGGAAAGAGCAGTTGAACCATGTCTCAATGAATCTTGGGCATCATTTTCTGTAAAAGATGAACACAGAATTATGAATTGCATGAACAAAAACCCATGACCTAAGATAGCAGACAGGCTATTGTTATCAATTCAAACTATGTTGCATTCAGAAATTAGTAACCTTTATGGCCATTCGACGGTCCTTCATAATTATTCTGATCAGACTTGTGTTCACTAAATGAGACATGTGCATTCTTTACAATATGGACAGGCTTCTTGCGCAGCGCATTCCAAATCTCAACATTTCCATCATCGGAACCCGACAAGAAATCATCATTACTAATAAAGCAACAGCACTCCAGTGAAGATGCTGGAGCTCGAAATACTAATTGTGATTCTTCTGGTACCTATTCTTTCATATGTAACAAATGTGGTTGTCAAACAATAGCAAGAGAAGAAAAAATATCAACTACAACCATATAACCAAGTTGAAGAGTAACAATATATTCAGTTAACAAGAGTGTATGAGAAATAAACAGAGACACCATGGTACAAGTTTCCCAAATGAATCCCACAAATTCAAGCTAGAAAGCAGCTCAATTCTTATACTTGGGCATAAGCATTCATTTGTGAGAACTTAATTTCAGTGAGACCTAGCAGAAAGGTGATAAGAATGATGATTTTCCTTTCATAGTTCCCAATGTATTGATGCATATCAGTTGACCAGATACCACATATGAAAGAAACAACGCGAGAGGGGAAAGTAAGGGCCGGCAACACAACACTAGGGTATACTCCCTCCATCCACCAATTTCTTTCCTAGTTTTTCATTTTAGTACATCCCCCAAACTTCTTCCTATTCCATTTATGGAAACTATCCAACAAAATACTCATTATTACCCTCAACAACACCCTTTATTTATATTTTTTATCACTAATGACCCACCATTATCCATCATTCTTACCCTCAACAACACCACTTTTTATCACCTATGGTCCATCACTAATTAATTTAACACTGCACGTGGAACCCTTATTCCACTCACAATACACTCAACAACTTTTATTAAAACTTGTGCCGAAGATTACTAGGAAGGAAATTTGGGGATGGAGGTAGTATATATTTGCTAGCTGCTGTTACAACCTCTTCAAAAGGTTTAAAATTTGAATTACCTTCCACAAATGCATGGTACGGTCACGTCCAACAGTCAATACACGTTCTTTTCTCAAGCTGTCAATGGTCAAAACTTCACTCTGATGACCAAATAGTGTGCTTATGTAAGTCCTATCTTCTGCATTCCAAATCTTGATAGAGCGATCAAATGAGCCAGAGAAGAGTTCTGCAGTCCCTTGCCTAAATGTTAAGCATGAAACAGGTCCTTTATGTCCCGGAAAAGCCTGCATTTAACATAATATGCAATTTCTGGTGTTAAGCAAATGAGGCAAAAGCTTCAGTGCAAGATTGCATCTTTGGATGATGCATCTAAGAAGTATATGCATATGATGCATCATCTAATGAATAAAGAGTTCCCGGAACAAGTAGTTTCAGCAAATATTTAAATTTTATTCAACAAAGTAGGTATGATTACAACAAGAGGGTGTTGCTTAGCTGTAACTGCAAAAAACAAAATCCCTCTTCGAAACTCTTATGCAGTGGGACGGAACACACCTGAACATGCTGGCGTGTGCGGACATCCCACAGATGAACATGCCGATCTAGGCCTCCACTAGCTAAATACCGACCATCAGAGCTAACAGCCAATGCTAGAACCTGTTTACTATGCTTTTTAGCTCGACCTTCTGGGTCCTTCACACCATGAGACTTCAAAACTTCATCAGAAGGCCACAGATACTTTTCAGCCTTCCCACTTTCAACATCCCAGTGAACAATGACACCGTCCTTTGATGCCGAAAATCCTCTCGAGTCATCCTCAGATAGAGCCACACAAGTGACAGGTTGCCTGTGCTTTACTAGAAATCGAAATCCTTCACTAGTTTTTGGCTTCTGAACCCTAAAATCAACATACAAACCAATACTAATTCAAAAACCTACAACATAGACAACAATTACATGCCAGTAATGAACTACAAAATTCAGCTAATGACCATTACAAATTTACAATCCCCAAATTATTACTACAGCTTCAGATATGCTTATTTACTTCAACATGCTAAATTCAGCTAACACAAATATACACAAACCTCGAAGCAATAGCTCGTCGAACGCGGCCACTCTCTTCGAGCTGATCCTGCTGCAAAATCTTCGCAATAAGCGTGTCCCTCTCCCCTTCCCTATCCCTCCGCCCTTCACCCTCCTCCTCCGAATCTTCATCTTCCTCTCTCTCCCTCTCCTTCGCCTGAGCTTCTCCAGAAACACGTCGGCCAGCCGCTTCCTCTTCTCCGCCGCCGTCTCCTCTATCTCCTCCTCCTTCTCCTCCGCCTCTTCCTCTGAGCCGGACTCTCCTCCATCTTCGTCGCTGCTCTTAATCTCTTCGTCGTTGTCGAATTTACGGCGCCGCTTCTGCTCCGTAGCTGCGAAAAACGAATCAT
This sequence comes from Salvia rosmarinus, assembly GCA_036937905.1. Classification (NCBI taxonomy): domain Eukaryota; kingdom Viridiplantae; phylum Streptophyta; class Magnoliopsida; order Lamiales; family Lamiaceae; genus Salvia; species Salvia rosmarinus. The sequence goes on from CM072817.1 coordinate 42,986,564, forward strand.
CCGCGATGGAGGAGAACCGCTTCTTACTGTTGCCCTTGCCCTTCGCTGGATTGGACGGCCTCTTCTTCAGATTTTTTCCGCCTTTCATGATTTTTCTTGCAGCCGCGACTGTTGCGGACAGCGGAACTCCGGTCACGGCGGTGGCGGTCGGAGTGTGTGTTTTGTATGTGTGTATGCAATTGGGAGAGGTTTAAGGAGTAGGGTTTTTGGGTTGAGAAATTGCAGAAGAAAAAAGAATGGCTTCCAATCTCCTTAATTGGGCCTTATGCAACAAAATTGGGCCGATTTGTTGATTATGTTAATATATTTTAAGGTCAAATTAAGAGGTGTTTGGGTAGAACATAAGCGGTCAAAAAGCCTTTATAAATGCTTTTTTTAAAACAAAAAGCAGTTTATAATTTGTTTGAGAACTTATGTTCTCACCAAACACCTCTAAATGTTGTTGATCTCGCAATTGAGCTTTGATTTCTTAAAGAAATACACTAGATTAGTCACGTGGTCCGGAAATCAAATTTCCGTTACTAATGTCTAACACGTCAAAATTCGATGGGAAATTATATTACATTGTATTGATGGTTATAAGAAATAAAATATTTACGTATAAAATATATATTAATCTCCTTAAAAGATTTTAAATAGAAATTTAGATAAATAATGATGTGGAATATAATGGTGTCAACATCACATAAGATATGTGGATGATGTGACATTAAGTTTCACTAATCTTATTATATATTGATAAGCGACATTAAATTGATAGTTTAAAATTTTAAAATATAACTATTTATTTGGTCATCTAATCAATTAATTAGCCAAATTAAATTAGTGGTATAAAATATATAACTATTTATTTGGTCATCTAACTAATTAATTAACCAAATTAAATTAGTGATGAAAAATAATTGTATGATTAAAAAATATATATTGATTCTAAGTATATATATATATATATATATATATATATATATATAAAAGTTGTTCAATTGGTGGAGTATGTAGGGGTGCTTATTGGATCGATTTCGATTAGCAGAAACCAATATCATTAATCTAATAATCGATACCGAAACCGATTGGTTAATCGGTTAGTCGGTTCGGTTATTGGATATCCAAAATTATCCAATTCATATAAAAACACCATATTTATTTGTTATTTCATTAATTTTCCCATGGTTCGACTCAAAAATCAAGTACGAAAATACCACCAAATCTACACATTGCAACACCATCAATTCTCCAACAAGACAACAACAAACTGAAACAGGTGAAATAATCAATTCTCCAACAATAACCAACACAAATTACACAACATAAATCCATAAAGTCTCCAATAATTCAAAAACAAATACAAGTCACAAAACACAAGTTACATAAGTGCAACAACAACACCAATGATTCAAATTTCACAAAGCCCTTCGACCGATCTGACTCAAGGCACTCTCTGTCGCCGTCTTCGTCTACTGGTCCAGAAAAGAACCCTAGCCTTTTTTTTATTTTATTTTTTATTTTTCCGTGTTCTAACCCACTTAAGTTCTTAACTATTAACTTGTGTATTTAATTTAATAATAATAAATAATAAATTAATAATGATTTAATTTTGGTTATTCGGGTATACACATTCTGTTATCGGTATACCCGATAACCGAAATTAACGTCAATTCATTATCTAATACCGAATCAAATATCCAATTAATCGATTATTGGATATCGATAACCGATGGATACCGATTTGTTTCGGTATTATCCGTTATCCACTTACCCAATAAGCAGTCCTAGGAGTATGATTAGAAATCAATGTGAGATAAGATATTTTAGCATGATTATAATTAGAATTTAAAAAACATTAAATAGAGGATTTAGATAAATAAGAATGAAGGAATATAATGGTGTCACATAACATATGAGGATGATGTGACATTAATTTTCACTAATCCTATTATATATTGATATATGGAAATCAAATTTCCATTTATTCCAATTAGGGTAATAATCGGATCGATTACGGTTAATCAAAATTTTAAAATTTTTATATCGATAACCGAATCGAACCAAAAATATCGGATACCAATTATCCTATAACCGATAATTATCGGTTCGGTATCGGATATAACTGAAACCCTGCTGATCGAAAATTTCATATGTCCTTGTAGGAGACTCTGTGCATATCCTCTAACTAAAAAACCTAGGAAAATAACAAAATTACGAAAACAAAAGTACTTATATAATATTGTTAGTTTTGAATAATAAATACCTCGATGTGTTGACATTATGTTGTACAAAACTACTAGAATAGAAAAGTTGAGGGAGAGAGTGGAAAAATCCAATTCTAAAGGGGTCATATTGTAATTTCAGTAGTTCAATCTTCTCTCCCTAAACTATCAAATTTCACAACGTATAAGTAAACCAGCTGATCTAATTTCCGCCCCAATTCCAACGACTGATTATCAACAAAATCGCAGCTAAACACGCTTCGGATTGTGGTACGAGATGATGGGCGGATTGTACGGCGACCTTCCGCCGCCGTCGTCTACGGTGGACGACAATTCCACGACCAAATCCACCACAAATGTCTGGTCGAGCAGCGCCAAGATGGCGCCGCCGACGCTCCGCAAGCCCTTCGCCCCTCCCCAAACAATTCTCCGCCCCAAACCGCCGCAGCCAAAGCCCGCGCTACCGGCCGCCGCCAATAAGCATGCCGCCGCGCCGCAGCCGGCTACCGACGAGAACAGAAACCCTAATCCAAGCTCGGCAGTATTCCAGCCCGCCCTAGTCGGAGTCACCAGCTCCGTCGTGGAAGAGTACGATCCCGCCCGGCCGAACGACTACGAGGAGTACCGTCGCGAGCGGAAGCGAAAACAGGCGGAGGCGGAGGTGAGGAGAGGTGGAGGAGAGAGAGGAGGGAGAGGAGAGGAGAGAGAGAGAGAGAGAGGAAAGGAGAGGGAGAAGGAATTGAGCATATCGGAGAGGAGGCTTGGCGGAGGAGGGCGGCTTTGAGTGGCGCCGGAGGTGGTGGAATGCCGAGACCGCCTTCTCCACCGCCTAATGCGAGTGGCGGAGAGGAAGGGTTTCGGATTGGGAAGTCGGAGAGTGGGGTTTGGGGCTGGGAGCTGAGGGAAGATGACCGCGGCGCAGAGAATGATGGCGAAGATGGGGTGGAAGAAAGGGCAGGGTCTAGGGAAGCAGGGCAGGGATTACAACGCCATTGATGGCGAAGAAGACAGATAAGAGGCGGCGTGATCGTGAATGCCAGTGAGTCGAGCAAGAAGGTCAAGAGTGTTAGTTTCAGTGGAACACCAACAAGAGTTGTGCTTCTCAGAAATATGGTAATTGATCATTTTATATGTATTTGGTCATCATATTTGATTAATTCTGTTGTGTTTCTTATTGTATTTTGAGCTCTGGGACCATTGACTTTGTGTGTTTCTGGGGATTTTGATGACCATAATGTTATGGCTGATGCTTAGTAGAGATGGGTGTTGGGTTTCTTGATTTCACTTGTAATTCGTTTGTGGATAGTTTAGTTGAATGAACGAAGTAAATCTCTAGGGCGCTCACCTTTCATAAAGACTAGAGGTAGATTTCAGAAATTGCTTATGCTTCGAGTTCAGTTTTGAGGAGGTAAAGGCCTAGTTAGTTGAGTAGTAGTTAAATCAATGATGTGAATCTTTAGCATGCTCACCCTTGGTAGAGACTAGAGAACAAAATTCAGAGATGCTTGGAGTTGAGTTTTCAGGACATGGAGGTTGAGATTCTACGTATTGCTAGGTACGATTTGAAACATTAGGTTGGAATTAATTAGGCCTTCCTCCAAGATTGGGCCAACATCTATTTGAAGTGGCATTTCTCTTGCAAATCAATTTGGAGCCTACGGCTCATACATGTTATTAGAATGCATGGTGGATCTGTGCTATGATCTTTCTTCATTTGCTAAAAGAATGTTTCTAATGGTTTAAGATGGTAACCAATGTTCTGCGTAGTTTCTTTGTTGTTTGAATTGTAAGAGTAGTTTTTATGTATATCTTTATAAACTGTTTAAGTGTATATCTTTTTAAACTCTTTCCTTTTTCAGTTTTATAGTTATATCTGAGCGTCATTTGAGCACAGCACCATATCCTGCTCTTTGTTTGTAACCTTGTGTAAACGAGTTGAAACTCGTTTTGAGTCACTTGTGTACTAGAAAAAGCATCAAATGGTTAGAAACTATCTCTATCTGTATTCTGCAACAATGGTGCATGAAAATAATCCGTGTGTGTGTGTTGGCCTAGTGGTAGAGTGGTTAATGCCCGAGGCCAAAGGTCTCGGGTTCGAGTCCACCGTGACGTAGCCTTTAAAATTTCTGTATTAATTTACCAAAAAAAAAAAAAATATCCACAATTTGGCCTTTTAATTCTTTGATCCTTGTTCTTCACATGATTTTCATGTGGCCTCTATTAATGTGACTGATTTTCAGTCGTGCATTTCATATGCTTGCTAACTACTATGCATTGTAGAGTAGCCTAAACCATGTGGTTTTATTGCTGTTTTTTGTTAAGGTTGGTCCTGGTGAGGTTGATGACGATTTAGAAGGTGAGGTGGCAGAGGAGTGTACTAAATTTGGTACGGTGACCCGTGTCTTGATCTTTGAGATCACAGAGCCGAACTTCCCACACGAGGAAGCCGTAAGAATCTTTATCCAGTTTGAGAGATCAGAGCAAGCAACTAAAGCCCTCATTGAACTTGATGGTCGCTTTTTCGGGGGAAGGGTTGTCCGCGCTGGCTTCTATGATGAGGAGAGGTTTGGTAATAACGAGCTAGCTCCCATGCCTGGAGAAATTCCCGGATTCTTCTGAGTATTGGAGAAACAAGTCATGGCATTCGGTGATTGTGCGGTTGAGTTGTGCAAGGGGCTCGTGTTTATCTCTTTCGGATGGTCTGGTTCGCCTGCTTCGACTGAACATCCATTTAGTTTTTAAAGTTGTAAGCTCAAGACTCTCAAGACTCATTTGGTGTGAAAGGTATATAGCTTAAATTGTTGAGTTAGTCATGTAGAAGAGTTAGAACTTGTTTCTGACTGCAGATTTCTCGTTTGCATATATTTATAATGCCTTGACTGAGAACCTTTATTTTTGTATTTCCATCTTCGAATTATCTTGTTGCGTTCAGATTTATTTTGTGTTATTTTCTATTTTGCGATGATCTGCTATATCTTTCTTGTTTTTAACTTTTGTAATTCATATGCGACAAAAACTCCCATGGGATATCTCCTATTGCGTGCGCTGGTCAGATCGGGTCCGATCTGAATACCTGCCCATCATCCATATATATATATAGGGGTTGGATCAGGTGAGAATTAATCTTTTGAGAGCTTGAGAGCCATGCATAAGGCGTTGAAGATAATGCATAAAAGCAATATAAAGTTGTGCATGTGAAAACTTTTAAAATTGTTGCAACAAAATAATTTTAGAAAATTTTGTTATACACAACTTTATATCGTTGTCATCATCTTCAACGTCTTATCATGGTTCATGTAATCGCAAAAGATGTGGTTTTATTGATCCCTCACTATATATATATAGGAGTGGATTAGGGTTGACAATTTTCCGCGACGACGAGAACACGATCGAACGTGCACGAAATTAACGGGTTGGTGTTGACCTTATCGTGTTCGTGTCCTTATCGTGTCGACACGATAAGGACACGATAATTTCTTATCGTGTTCGTGTCGGATCCGTGTCGTGTTCGTGTAGCGATAATTTTCGTGTTGCATTTGCGTTTGTGTCGCGTCGTGTCATTTTCGTATAATTCGATAATATTTATATATATTTAATATTAATTTAATTATATTTTATATATTTTTATTTCTTTTATTAATTTATTTTCTAATTTTGATTTAAATTTATCGTGTTGTGTCGTGTCAACACGAAAAAAATCGTGTCATATTCGTGTTCGTGTTGTGTTCGTGTCGTGTCCGTGTCATTATATTTCATGTCGTGTTCGTGTTCGTATCGGACAGATCCTTAACGGATCATGTTCGTGTTTGGCCTTATCGTATCGTGTCGTTATCGTGTCGACGTGATGTGACCCGACACGCACTTAATTGTCGATCTAGAGTGGATCATGTAGCTATGAAAAATATTAGTAAGTAATATGAATAAGGTCACAGTTTTTGATAATGCTATATCAATGGATTAGATTAATTATGTACATGTTGTTATTCGTGTTATGTTTTATTGCTGCAAAAGTAATTACTAAATATATTTGCATAATTTTATTATTATATGGATCTATTAATTCTTATTTTTATGGGATTTAAAAAATATATATTTGTTTTGTACAGATGGTACATTAAATATGTGTTACGTATTATTAAGTATGTGCAACAAATTAACATTCAGAAGTGACAATTAACCACTGAAATGTTACAGTGATGGAATAAACACTTCAAATATTTGTATAACGAATGTATTTAATTTGTACTAAGTGTCTATAACAATTAAGTAATATCGAAAAAAATTATATAAAATCACATAAAATTAGAAAATAACTAATACGCATAAAATTAAATTATTAATAGGTCATCTTCATTTCTCCCACGTTTTAAAATCATTGTACAAATAATTATCAATCACAACACATATAGATCTAATTTGATCCATCGATTAAGTATTATCAAGTGTTGTGGTTTATTCATATTTCTTACCAATATTTTTATTTCTATGTGATTCATTCCTTATATATATGATTGATTCATGTATATATAATCTTTAACATATATAAATGAGAACAAATCATGTTCATTAGATTTGTAAATTTAATGGTCTATATTTAAGTGTATATATGAATTAGTTATATGTATATTTCTAATGTAATTGTGTAGTGTATATGTGACTTAAATTGTGCATTGAATCTGAAGCGATATATATATATATATGACAGTTTTTCTAAATAAAAATGACCATTCTTGTAATATCCCTAAAAATTTAAAACTTTTATTAGTAAATGTTAAACCAATTATTTATAGTGCTAAGACCTTAAATATGTTTAAGTGATCAACGAAACGGATTAGAATCGATTCGGAGATCGAAAACTAGAGAAATAAAAAACTAGTGACTAGTCCAACCGGATTAGGGTTTCCTGAATAGCCTGAACATAGAATGAAATATCTAGACCGAATCTCAACAAACGGATTACGTTTCTAGAATCGTCTCACGAAAACATGTGAGAAGCCAAAGAGTTAGAATTTTCGGGCATACTTGCCCGATCAGTCTCAAAAGTACTATTCACGAGCCGGATCAAATTTCAATCTGTGTTAATCATTGAAATTAATGAGAACAATCCAAATCATGAATGAATAAATTATTATGAATTTATGTTTCATAAGAATCAAATTATGAACGAAATTCCTGAAGAACTTAACCGAACGTCGGGTATATATACCGAAAAAATCCTAAACTGATCCGAACGAATCGAAACTCAAACCAAGGGTCTATATCAATAAGAAATGATTTATAAGACTCAAATTGATTATGAAAACTCAAGAATTCGATAGAAATTCGAATAAACATAATTTAATCGTCGGACGTCGTTTTTCCGCGATAATTCAGAATTGACTTACCGGATGCAATCCGAACTTCATGAAATTATTATAAACTATGAAATAACTCTTTTTAAGGCTTTGTAAGCTAATGGAACCTTAAGGTTCCGAGAAATCAATCGAAAGCGCGATAAAACTTAAAGAACTAATATTAACATACCAAATCGGTTAACTTTGACTAGTCCTCTCCCAATTACCACCTAGGACTGTCCTAGGCCATTAATTCAGGCTCCAAAACCGTGCCTCCCTCTCTCTCTCTCTCTTTGGAACCATTCTCTCTTTGTTCTTCAAATTCTTCACATTCCTCAAGCTTTAATCCTCCATTCCAACCCATTTCAACCCTCAAAATAAATTTATAATATCATAAAAATGTATATCTCATCATTCTTTCATTTATAATGGAGTAGAATGTTTTTTAGATTTTTTTTGGAATTCTTTCATCTAGAACCCTAATTTTTGTTCTTCATTTTCTTCATGACTTTTAAGTCATCAAATGCTCTCAAGCCATGAATGAAATATTCTTAGAAATGTATGTTAAGATTGTGTTTAAAGTTTGGAAATTTTTGGAGCATGTTTATTATTTTTGAATTTTTGTTAGAATTTTTTTTAATAAAAGATAAAGCATGATTTTGTGAATGTTAGTTCATATTGTTGTTTATTGATGTGTTAGGAGCATATAGAATAAATATGAGAATTTTTGAATTATTTCTTCTAATTTCTTTAAAAGGGTCGAACCATATATGAATTTTTTTTTTAGAATTATTTTGATTTTATTTATTAAAAAATAGTTGAGATATAGTGTTTAATATATGATATGAACATCATATATAATCTTAAAATTATTGGAACACTTCTCCTATTTTTTTTGAAAAGGCCGAAATATATACATAATTTTTGGAATTAATTTTGATTTTATTTGTTAAAAAATAGTTGAGGTATAACGTTTAATATATGATATGAACATCATATATTAATCTTGAAATTATTGAAATACTACTTTATTTTCAAAAAGGACCGAAACTATCTATATATATTTTAAGATTTATTTGATTTTTACTTGTTGAAAATAATATGATATATGATGTTTAGAAACAATATGAATCTATTATGCCTTGTTGAGAATTTATTGAATACATATACAATATATGTGTGAGGACAAAAATAATTCCAAGCATTTAGCTCATATTTTAAATATTTAGTTGGTGTTTAAAGTTAATATTCCATATTTATTGCATATTACAAACATGTTGTGAAGTGGGTAGAATTAATTGATTATATATATTATATATATATATATATATTGATATTATCGAAAAATATATTAGGTAAATAAGCATGTGTTTTAATTTTAATGTATGATATGAAATGATATTTCATGTTTAGTATATGATATAAGCATGATATGATTTTGTGGAATTTATTGAATACCGATGTTCAATAAATCAAATTACAAAATAAAAGCCTATATTAACTCATGATTTAAATTTTATTTGATGATATTGAGTTGGTAATTAAATTCTATAGTATGATAGGAGCATAACATGATTTTATTGGATACTTATGCTAATTATTACTAATTATAAAAAATATGGCAAAATGGTTAAGTATGAGTTTGATTTTAATTGTGAATGATGCTATGGTAGTTAATATATGAGTTTAGAATGAATGTTTGTGATTATAATGAATGAATGGAACACTCATGCACACATACACAATGGTTGTGTATTATGTTAGAAATTAGGGTTGTCTAATACTTTATTATGGTATATGTTGTGTATGGTGCTGTATGGTTATATTTATGTTATGCCGACAAACAAAACCTCAAACGTAAACAACATAGTACTTGATGTACGAGAATCCAAAAGAAATCGATAAATTTCGATAACTTAAGAAGAAATTAATGAGAATCGAAGTTAGACACAAATTAGGGTTTTCTATTAATAATATGGTATTCAAACAAGAGTTCCTAAGTTAAAAAAACCAAAAGCCGACTTACAAACGTTAATAATCAACAACGATAACCTAATACGATATTAGATTGAGCATTAAGACAACTCGATACGAATAGCGATTATATAACTTACACGATCTCCGACGAGTTAAGAGAAACAAACAATGTCGAAAAGTGTAAGTTAAGATTCAATCATAAGATGTCGATCCTTATGTCTCAAAGGTCAAGTTAGTATTCACAAAAAAGTTCATTAAGTTCTAAGTATTTACTTACGTGATAGTATGGGATAACTTGAATCATAAGTCAAGACTCTCCTTTATTCGTCGTGTTAATATGACAAGCCGTCAAGCATAACATACTAGGACGTAAGTATAATTGTTAAGTCTAGTTAGTGGTTTGAGAATATCCTAATATATCAATCATAACTTGAGTATCAACAATCTACAACGTAATAACATTTAGAAGAACACTAAGGTTAGAGTCGAGGTTAGACTCGGAGTATAGGACTCATAAGTTGAGGTTCATCTATGAATGATGAAGGAATATAGTTTGGGAATTGAAAATGTAAGATAATAGAAATTATCTTAAAATCATCATACGAAATCATAAGGAACCCTTAATTGGGATCTTTAAATCGTAATTTATAAACGACACTCGATCAATAGAAGGAATGTAAGAAAAGCTATTTTCTTATGAAGGGCTTGTTCGTACGTAGTCACTGAGGAAGGACAATATCACAGTTACTCCGTTCCCAATCTGCGAATCCTATATAAAGGGAAAGATGTCGATCGGACCCTTCAAAACGAAGGGGTATAGAGCCAAACAAGTGTTGGAGCTAGTCCATTCTGACCTGTGAGGACCAATGTCCACACAAGCTCGTGAAGGGTATGAGTATTTTGTCACTTTCATTGACGATTACTCAAGGTATAGATCGTATACATACTTGACGCAAGTCGAATGCTTTGAGAAATTCAAAAATTTAAGGCGGAGTGGAGGCGAAGCTAGGTAAGAGTATCAGTCACTACGATGCGATCGCGGTGCAAATACCTCAGTAACGAGTTCATGGACTATTTGGTGCAGTGTGGGATTACTGGTCCGAGCTCTAAAAACATGGCAACATTATTTGTGGACTAAGGAGTTAGTCATTCACACCGATCATGAGTCATTGAAGCATTTGAAGGGGCAGCACAAGTTGAACAAGAGGCATGCGAGGTGGATGAAGTTCATTGAGACGTTTCCATACGTCATCAAATACAAGCAAGAAAAAGAGAATGTGGTGGCTGATGCACTTTCTCGGAGGTATGCCTTGATCTCTACTTTAGATGCTAAGTTGCTTGGATTTGAGTACATTAAGATTGTGTATGTGAGTGATGATGATTTTGGTGAGATATATCAAGCATGTGTAAAATCTGCTAGTGGAGAGTACTTTAGGGATGATGATTACTTGTTTAGGAAGAATAAGCTCTGTGTTCCTAAATGCTCTTTGCGTGAGTTGTTATTACTTGAGTCTCGTGGTGGGGATTAATGGGACATTTGGTATTGCTAAGACTTTAGGCGTGTTACAAGAACATTTCTTTTGGCCACACATGAAACGGGATGTTGAACGTATTTATGGTAGATCTGTTACATGTAGGCACGTTAAGTCTAGGTCTAGTTCCCATGGTTTGTATACTCCATTGCCTATTCCTACAGCACATTGGATAGATATTTCTATGGATTTTGTGTTAGGATTGCCTAGGAGTAAAAGCAGTAGAGATTCCATCTTTGTGGTTGTTGATCGATTTTCTAAGATGGCACATTTCATTCTATGTTATGAATCTGATAATGCATCTCATGTTGCTGATTTGTTCTTTAGAGAAATTGTTAGATTGCATGGCATGCTTAGGACTATTGTTTATGATAGAGATGTTAAGTTCTTGAAATACTTTTGGAAGACTTTGTGGTGTAAGTTATGTACTAAACTTTTGTTTTCTACTACTTGTCATCCACAAACTGATGGTTAAACTGAAGTAGTAGATATGAGTTTTTCTACTTTGCTTAGAGCTATAATCAAGAAGAACATTAAGTCTTGAGAAGATTATTTGCCGCATGTTGAGTTTGCATATAATCGTTCTGTTCATTATGCTACTCAATTTTCACCTTTTGAGATGAGATTGTGTATGGTTTTAATCCTTTGACTCCATTGGATTTGTCTCATTTACCTGCACATGAGCATACTAATCTTGATGGTCAGAAGAGGTGAGTTTGTGAAGCAGATTCATGAGAAGGCAAGGATGAATATCGAGAGGCGAACATAGTAGTACACCAAACAAGCCAATAAAGGATGTCACAAGATGGTGTTTGAACCCAGTGATTGGATGTGGCTGCGTAGGTGTAAGGAGAGGTTTCCACTGCAAAGACGTTCCAAGTTACTACCGCGAGGCGATGGGCCTTTTCAAGTGTTGGAGCGCATCAATGATAATCTTACAAGTTGGACTTACCAGGTGAGTATAATGTGAGTGCTACTTTTAATTTGACTGATTTGAGTCCGTTTGATGTAGGTGATGACTTGGTTTGAAGACAAATCCTCTTGAGAGGAGGGAATGATGCACATGAGTTCGTTGATTCCGACCGGTTCGTGTTCCCCTGGACCAACTACAGGGGCTCGAGCAAAGCTTTTCAAGGAAAGGTTGCTGGTCTTAGTTCAAGAAGTTTGGGATCAAGAGTTGTCAAAGAAGCCCATTGGAGATGGCGGTCCAATCGACGAGCGGTCGATTTAATTATGACGAATGGACTTGATTTTTTAAGACTTTTTAGTATCTTATTTTTGTGGCACATGTAGGCCACGTTTTTTTTATGTTTTCGCAGCCCATTAGTTTAGATCTTAGATTATTAGTTTCATTCTAGGATTAGAGTCCCTCTTGATAAGGAGTCTTTCTTTGATAATGAGTCTTTCGTTTATAAGGATTAGGATCATTTTTCAGCCTATATAAAGGCTTGTAAGGGGGACGAAATATTCAGCTTTTGATTATCAATATATGTGAGTTTTATTCTCTCTTCAAGAGCTCTTCGAATTTCTTGAGATTTCCCAAGTAATTCAATTACCGACGTATCAACGAGACATTCATCCATCGTTCGTGTGTCATTTATCGTCCCCGAGTTGCTAAATCAATATCACGTTGGGATATAGGGAGTCAATCAATCCTATATCATTCCTTGGATTAGATTTAGAGATTTTGGGATATTCCATCATTTCAAGATAAGCCTTCCTTTTGCATGTAGGACCGGTTGGGTTCAGATCACGTAGTATCGCCTGTCGTCGCGTCTCGTCGAGCTGCCGAGGCACCTGCACATGTCGCACGCCCGCTCACCCATCGACTGCCAATGCTTGCCTAGCTACTGAAAAAAACTAGCGATGTCGGATGAGCTGCCGAGATGCGCATGGGTCTGCACGCAGGATGCGTGCCCGCCATGTATTGCTTCGTCGATCTAACCGGCGTCGCGCGATGCTATCGACTACCGACATCGCTCGCATGCTGCTGACTGCCGAAGTTGTCCACAAGCGTGCTGCTGCCGACTATCGAGGTCGTTCGCCCAGCTGCTATCGGATGCTGCCGAGGCCTTCCGAGACATGCCGCCCGTCTGTCAAAACACACGTCGAGAACCCGTGCACCTGTCTGTGTGCTACCAAGGACTCCCACACATGCTGCGAGGCGGTGCACTGCTGCTGGCGGCGGCGTGCAGCGCCGAAAGCACGCCTGGTGTGCCGTCGCGCTGCGTCCTTACCTTTGTGCGTCCGTGAGCCTCCCGTCACACCGTGAGATGCGACTCCATCGTCTTATCTCATTCTTCATGTTCTTCGTCTTCATTCTTGTTTTATAGATTTGATTTTCAAAAATAAATCCTAATCTAAACACGGATTTTCTCATGGTGAAAAAATGAAATCCGACAAAAACTAAAACAAACATCCGAAGCCGCGATGAGCAGCGGATCCACAATTAATTAATTGCACGTAATAATCAAACATGAATTAATCAGCAGAGCGAAGATACGATCGAGGCTCGATACCAGTGTAAGGAAATTTGATTTTAACCCTCTCCCGATGATCTATCTTGGATGTTTAATTCATCATATATTGATTATTTACCTAGCATGCACCTACATAATTAATTACAACACGTTGGTGTTTTCTCGTGTTTACCTGTGAATTTGTCGGACAAAAGTAGGATCAAAACTCGTGCTTTGATCTTTTGGACTGTATCCCGTTTGTCAAAACTCCAATGCTGAGTGAGAGCAATCTATAAAGAGTACGGCAAAAATTCGTCTCCTTCCTCTCACCTTGTGGATTTCGAAAATAAAAAATATGAGGATGGATTAATTTTGATTTTCTCTCACCTTATATTTATAATGCATCCCTAGAATCCTATAAGGATAGGATCTCTGCATATCTAAAAAATACAATCTTATCTTTAAAGATACAACATATAAAGAATAATATCCTTTGATATCTAATGATATTAGATATAATCTATCTAGATATAGAAGAATCGAGCGAGTCGGTGGGACTCTACTAGGAAAGTGGTGAAAATCTCCGGCTAAGGCCTTGATGGGCGGTCCAGGTAGGGATGTCAATGGGTGAGCATTACCCGGACCGATCCGGAACCGTTCAAAACCCATTAAATTTTAAAATGACGGTTCCGGTTCTGGTTTTGGTTTCAGATCCGCTTGGACTCGGACCGGTACAAACCCGACCCGTTTGATCCGGTTCGAGTCGACCGATATTTTTTTTTGCTTTGTGCCTGATTGTCTCTGACTACCTTGGCATCTCCGGTTGGTGTTTAAGGCATTTCTCATCATTTCCCTTGCTCTTTTGCCATTACACCCTTCATCAATACATGAATTTAAGAATGAGATCATAATCTCCGGTTTGTTTTTACCCAGTTCGTTCTGTTCCTCCCAAGCGTAATAATTTCATTTCCACCTTTTGTGAATTACTCAACTAGCGAATAATTATACATATTAATAAATTATAACCTTAGCATAAAAACCGAGCTTATTAATTAATTAAGCCACATAAAGATAAAGTACGGATGACGAGTAATATAGAATTATTTTAACAGTAAATAAAAAAATTAACATGTAAGGAGTTAAATGGTCATAGTTTTTGAATTAGAAGGAAATTAGATCAAGAAAAAACAAGCATAAAAAATCCAAAAGTTTTTGGAGAAATTTCCTCACCACATGATCTGTACTTTTATGACTTATCCACATGCCACCGCCGCCGACCGAGTAAGAGACCAACAATGAAAAAAGACGAGGAACATTTACAGCCCATTTCTCTCTCTCTATATATATATATACATATAATACAATATCTTAAAAAACTGCGGTGGGAGTTATCGAAAACAATCGATACAGTGGCCTTGGTAATTCCAGCTTGGCCCTGTTTGTAACTAGCTCCTGCAAATTAGAAGCCCTAACCTGTTACAAATTGTTGATGCCCAGCACAAAGCATATCGAGTACAAGTTGTAGCAACTATGGATTGAAATTAGGAATAATTACTGAAGATTAGGGGGAATTCGGAAGGAAGAAGAAACAAACAAGGTGTTTCAGATTTTTCCTTTGTTGAAATTTGAATTATGAAAATGGCGAATTTGGGTGTAGCGGCCCAGCGGGTAACCAGTCAGCAACGGGTAATACCCGATCCAGATTCATAACTTGACGGTCCAGATCCGGTCCGAGTCTAATATTTACTAGGTCGGTTCTAGAACCAAAACCAATATTAATTTATTGGTTCTGGTCCGGGTAAAGCCCGCCCGTTGACATCCATAAGTCCAGGGATCAAATGCAAGGAATAAAGATGAGCCTCAAATGAATTAAATGCTGACTTACCCCTTTATTATCGAAATTGAGTCGGGCTTGCACTTAGACTTCACGAATCCCCGTATTTAAGATATCACACGTCCATTAATTATTTATAGCGATCTGACTGCTTAAAATAATTAATCTCTTTAATTCATAGCGTTACCACTCAACCTCATTATTGTACTTGAGATAACTCAACCTGTAGGGTTTAGTACAATAAACTTTTTGAGCTCCTTAAGGGGACGTCATCATCCTAAATGGATACGGTGACTCGATACAGGTAACTAGCATGACATACAAGCACTGCCACTACCCAAGATACGAAGAATATTGGGTTATCTCATGTAACCCTCACTCATAACAAGTCAAAGTGATTGTCGGTAACTCATACTCACCTAAAACCTTATCGAGGTTTAGATCAACATAAAGTCACCAAGATCTAGGTTCTTCACGACGGTCGGATAGAAGAACTCATCTCATTGTGATCTATCAATACGTTAGAGGCGTGTCGGTATAGACAAACAACCAAGTCAAGTCACTTATCTATACGCATTTATACCGACAACTCGTCCTCAAGTTGTCTCGGCTAGGATCCTTTTATATCTCATTAAGCAACCAACCATACGGACTTACGTGATCTTCTACACCTGTATGATCTAACTTATATATGAGATAAAGGGACATACATATGCAATCAAGTAAATAATTCAGATAGGAGATTGTAATAGAGGTAACATAAAACATTGTATACAAGCTCAACCAAACAACTTCCAGTATACAAATCCAACACAAATGGCACCTACCCAGCAAGTTGTGTAAGAAAGGGATCCATAAGTTACTGCACCCACCGTTGCCATTGTGCCAGTAGCGTCTCATCGTAGTGGGAGGATTGTGCGACAACCTGTTCGATTTATGTTCGGGGGTGAATCTTTGGATTTAGTCTCAGTAGACGAACAAGCTATAATCGACCCATGAACATACAACGAGGCGATACAAGACATAGATGCAGAAGCATAGCACACCTCTATGGACTTAGAAGTTGAGTCCATAACAATTATGGATGTATACGAGAAAACACCTCTACCAGATGGCAAGGAAGCCATAAGTAGTAAGTGGGTATACAAAAGGAAGAGAGATTCTGATGGAAATGTTTTGGCTTTTAAAGCTAGGCTTGTAGAGAAAGGGTACACTCAGATTGAGGGGATCGATTACGATGATACCTTTTGCCTGTAACAATGCTCAAGTCCATCAGAATTCTTCTGGCCATAGTAGCTCACTTAAACCTAGAGGTTTCCGATCATGGAACTTACGCTTTGACGAGGTGGTAAAAACCTATGATTTTATCCAGTTGCCTAGCGAGAGTTACGTGTATTGTTTAGATGTCAACGGTGACGTGGTATTTCTTGCACTTTACGTAGATGAAATCCTTCTACTTGGCAGCGATGTGAAGTTGTTATCAGACATAAAGAGTTGGTTATCCGATCAGTTTCAGAAGAAAGACTTAGGAGATGCAGCGTACATTCTTGGGATCAAGATTTACCGAGATCGCAAGAGGAAAATATTGAGCTTATCTCAGACGTCTTACATTGATACAATAATTACTTGTTTAAGCATCCAAACCGCCAAGAAGAGATTGCTACCTTACAGATATGGTGTTCTTTTATCTAATGAGCAGTCGTCGATGACTGCAAAGGAGATAGAGAAAATGAGACATGTTCCCTACACTTCCGCCGTATGAAGACTCATGTATGAATGTATGAGGCCTGATATCTATTATGCGGTAGGCATAGTAGCAAGATATCAGTCTAACCCTGGACAAGCTCATTGGACTGCGGTAAACCATATACTCAAGTATCTAAAAAGGACTCGAGATTATATGCTAGTTTACTGGATGATAGTCTAATGCATTTGGGTTATTCATACTCGGATTTTCAAGCTGACCGTGATGAGAAGAAGTCTACCTTAGGCTATGTGTTTACCTTGGGAGGTGGAGTGTAAAGCAGTGGTGCATTGCAGACTCCACTATGGAAGCCGAATGTGTAGCCGCATCTGAGGCGATTAAGGAGACGGTATGGTTCAAGAATTACCTCATAGATCTAGATGTGGTACCTCGTTTGCCCAAGAGTATTATAGTGTTCTATGATAACTCTGGTGCAGTAGCAAACTCGAAGGAACCACAGACCCATAAGGCGATGAAACACATAGAGAGAAATGACCATATCATATGAGAAATTATGCGGCGGTGATGTGCCTATAGAGAAGATTGGTACCGTGGACAACCTAGCTGACCCATTCACGAATAGCCTACCGTAAAAACTCTACGACGAGCATGTTTGAGGACTTGGATTGCACAAGATGACCCCCACTTAGAAAGGAAACTTTTGTAGAAGTCGGAGAAGCAAAGTGATGTTGTTGTTTGTAATAGCTAGTAGGTAGACACATTGTATGCCAAAAGTTTGCTTTAGTAGAAGTGGGAGATTATTGGATTTCTATACTGAAAGCATAATGGTTGGACTTGTATACAATGTTTCCTGTTACCACTGTTACAATCTCCTATCCGAATTGTTTTCTTGATTGCATATGTTTATCCCATTATCTCATACAAAAATTAGAACATACAGTGTGTAGAAGATTACAGAAGTCTGTATATTGATTAAACTAGTTGAGATATAAAAAGAATCACAGCTCAAACAACTTGAGGGCGAGTTGTTGGTATAGGCTGGAGTATAGATAAGAATTGACTTGACTTGGTTGCTTAGCTATGTTGCTACGTCTTGACGTATTGATGGATCACAATGAGGCGAGTTCTTCTATCTGACCATCGTGAAGAACCTAGATCTCGGTGACTTTACATTGATCTAAACATCGATAAGGTTTTAGGTGAGTATGAGTTATCGACCATCACTTTGACTTGTTATGGGTTAGGGTTACATGAGATAACCCAAGATTCTCTACATCTTAGGTGGTAAACACGAGTAAACACCTACGTATTGTAATTAATTATATAGATACATGCTAGGTATATAATCAATGTATGGTGAATTAAACATCCAAGATAGATCCTCGGGAGGAGTGTAAAATCAGATTTCCCTATATTAATGAGTCATTGCTCGTTGTTTTGTTGTCGTTTCGGTTTGTTTTTATCAGAATATATCATTTCATGCTTAATTGGTTCAATTCGTGTTTTTATAGGAAACAATGCGTAAGTGAGATGAAACAAGACAAAGACGAAGAATCACGCATGCAAGTAGTCGCACCCGTGACCGTGGGCGTACCACGAACGATGTTGGTTGCGGTGTGCATTGGCGTCCAAAGAAGAACCCCCAAAGCTTGCGAGTTAGCGGTAGCACAAAGCACACAACACCCATTGGGTGCCTTCCGGCGCTGCGTTTGCTGAGGAGGATATGTGAAAGGAAACAAAAAATACTTCCCAACACTGATGGCATTTCTAGGATTGGCCATTCATACGTGTCAGGTCGGTATCGTGTCGACACGATAGCGACACGATACGATAAAGCCAAACATGAACACGGCACGAAATGGACTGACATGGACACGATACGAGCACGACGAGAACACGAATATGACATGATTTTTTTCGTGTTGACACGATAAGACACGAAACGACAAATTCAAATCAAAATTAAAAAATAAATTAATAAAAGAATTAAAAATGTATAAAATATAATTAAATTAATGTTAAAAATATATATATAAATGTCATTGAATTACATGAAAATGACACGATCCGACACAAACACGAATGCAAAATGAAAATGATCATGTTACACGAACATGACATGAAATGATCGTGTCCTTATTGTGTTGACACGATAAGGACATGAACACGATAAGCCTGAACACTAACCCGTTAATTATTGCATTTGTATACTAAAAGTAGAATGGTTTAGCTTGTATACAATGTTTCATGTTACCACTATTACAATCTCATATCTGAATTATTTAGTTGATTGCATATGTTGTCCCATTATATCATACAAAAGTTAGATCATACAGTATGTAGAAGATAACAAAAGTCTGTATGATTAGTTAAACAAGTTGAGATATAAAAAGAATCACAGCTGAGACAACTTGAGAACGAGTTGCCAGTATAGGCTGCAGTATAGATAAAAGAAGTAACTTGAATTGGTTGCTTGTCTATGCTGGTACGTCTTGACATATTAATGGATCACAGTGAGATGAGTTCTTCCATCTGATCGTTGTGAAAGACCTAGATCTCGGTGACTTTATTTTGATCTAAACCTCGATAAGATTTTATGTGAGTATGAGTTACTGACCATCACTTTGACTTATTTTGTGTGAAGGTTACATGAGACAACCCAAGATACTACGCATCTTGGGTGGTGGCAGTGCTTGTATGTCATGCTAGTTACCTGTATCGAGTCAATGTATCCGTTTAGGATGATGACATCCCCTTAAGGAGCTCAAAACGTTTATTGTGCTAAACCCTGCAGGTTGAGTTAGCTCAAGTACAATAATAAAGTTGAGTGGTACTGCTTAATGAATTAAAGAGATTAATTATTTTAAGCAGTCAGAGTGCTATAATAATTAATGGACGTGTGATATCTTAAATACATGGATTCGTAAGTCTAAGTGCAAACCCGACTCAATTTCAGTAATAAACGGGTAAGTCAGTTGTAATACCCCTAAAATTTGAATTATTTTTCCTTAAATTATGAACTAATAAAAAAAATTGAGTTTCGAATGTTTTTACAGGTTGTTCGGCTAAGAGCGAGGATGCGCCCTAACGAAAATGTAAAGTTTGATATTATAAGTTTAAAATTCTAGTAAATCATAATTATGGTTTTAGAATGAAAGTTTAAATTTTTATGCATTGAATATTAATTAATGATATTAATGATTTGAATATAAGAATTGATTAGAGAATTTATTTATTATACATTAGAATAATAATTTGAGTAGAAAATAATAAATGGTTATATATATATATATATATTTTTTATGCATGAAATTGTAGAGAATTGTAGAATTCTCTAGAAAGTGTACACTTGTACACTTTGTGTATAAATGTATGTATATGTGGGTATAAAATAAAACAAAAAATAAAATAAAATTTAATATATATAAATATAACACCTCCTTACTATTCACATTGATAAAAAAAAATTCTTCTTCTTCTCCCTCAATTTCGAAAAAACACACACACTCACACACACACTTCATTTTCAAATTTTAAACCTCAAATTTAAGGCTTAATCTACTCCAAATTAGTTACTAAGCTTGTTAAAGAGGTATGTTGCTACATATTTCATGTTTAAATTCCTGAAATTTCATAAGTTAATTTCAAATATTTTAGTTTATATGAAGTTCAAAGTTATTATTTTATTTGTTGATTATTGTTATGTTAATTGTTTAATCTATGTTTAGAAGTTAATCTTACGCATAAATGATAGATTAATTGTGATAAATATGTGGTTTAAGAAAGAGGGCTAAACCCTAGAATTTTAATTTGGGAATTTGTTGTGTGATGTTTAAATTATGTTATGATTATGTATTTAAGTGTAATTGAGTATGTATTAAACAAGAAAAATAGATTAAAAATCAAGTTATAACTATGCCTAATTTTTGAAAATTACTAGGTTGAATGTTAATGTAATTTTAATTTTTATATGTTTCAAATGACTTGATTTATGAGCTTTAGAAAGTAAATTAAGCATAATGTCATTTATTTGGAATTTTCTAAATATGCATGTGAAAGTTAGAAAAGTTAAGTATATGTTTTAGTTGATATATTCAAGTTTAGCTATGAATTAATTAAAAGTGATTATGAATTAACAATAATGATTGTTAGTTAAGCATGAAATAAATAAGAAATTAGATAAAATCAAATTTTATTTTATGCATAAATTTTGAAATTTAATGAGGAAGAATTATGAAGATTTTGAGTTTATTTGTTTCAAATAAGATGTTATATGAACTTTATGAGGTGAAATGAGTTCAATATAATTTATTTAGATTATTCTAAGATTATATGTGAAAATTTGAAAAAGTTAGTTTGTATATATATTTACATTTTTATGTTTAACTTTAGATTTATAAAAGTTGGTTATAGATTGATGATAATGGTTTATAAATGAGCATGAATAAGCATATTGAAGATTAATTTGAGTTTAAGTGAAGGATTATGTTTAAATTTTTATTTTGGTTGAAGGGCATTTTAAGAAATCAAGTTTAGATGATTAGTATGAATGTACTTATGATTTATAAAGGTACATTTGAGTATATGAAACTTAAATAAAAGCTAAGAACTAAATTAAAGGTATCTTAGAGTGCTAGGTGGCGCAACATCCAAAGCTCAAGGCGAACAACCGAGTTAAGCTACAGAGTCTCTTTTAAACGTCTACACAAGGTGGGGTTTACTTTCACTGTAAGTTTATAGTTATAATTATTGTTGTGTTATTGCATTCATGGTAAAAACCTGTGTGGCGTATAATTGCATGTGTTGCGTATTATTTCATGTGTGGCGTACAATTGCATGTGTGGCGAATCATAGCCTATGTGGCGTAGCCTGTGTGGCGGATAAAGGTACCCTTGAAGGGAAAGAGATTGGTCTTGTTAACGAATTTAATAAATATGTTCGTTATGTTATGTTTTATTACGATTGATTATAGCGCATGATATATCCCCATCGAGTGTGTTCGCAGCTCACATACCCTACTTGATATTTTGTGTTGCGTAATGGCTAAGCGATCGATGGTTGATGCGATCGGTGAGAGCCGCATACCCGTCCTCACGAAGTGTCATTTTATTTTGTGAATATGTACATGATATATATATTAGTACCTAAGCGTTGCTAAGTATAAAATTTAAGTGGTTTTGGTTGCGATTATATTGAATGGGTGTATGAAACTTTGATGAGTATGTACATATTTGATGAGGCTATGACCCATTTTGCTATTGTTTGATCTTTGTTGTGGCTTTGTTGTTGTTGTTGTACATGTTGACTTATACATATATAGGGTACATGTTGTTCGTTTGTCAAATTTTATAACCTCCGCTATTATAATATTATTATTATTATCATTACTATTTTATATAAATATTAAAGATTTAAAGATTTTAGTAATGTCTCTATTGCAATAATGGGGTGTTATAGAATGGTATCGAGCAAGGTTTACATTCTGTAGACTTGCTAATAGTATGAACGTATTATATGTGTTTGCAAGATTTTGAACTTCTAGTTGAGATGGGAGAATGTGTGGGTCATGACCGCTGCTCAACGTCGACCCCCAGGTAATTTATGTTTATGAAAATGTTTAATTATCCCAAAAGTTATGATGTGAGCATGAAATGAAGCAAAATGAAAAGAAAGATTGTGTCGGGATAGTGTTTGAAAGTTTTCGTATCAAAAGTAATGAAAAGGTTAAGAATTTGTCCGCAAGGGACAAAGTTTTTGAATTAATTTGTCCACAAGGGACAAAGTATATTGAATTGTTGCACTTGATACGAATCAATATTTATATAGTTTTCCCGACACATTCTTTATAAAGTTAAAGATGAAAGTTCTATAAAACATTTCTTAACTTTTGAAGTTTAGTATACAAGTTGAGAAATATGTGTTATGCTATGAGAAAGTGATATGATCCTTGCTGGTACGAAGGATCTATCAGCGCGCGAACGGAAGATTTTGGACGAAACCGATGGAAAAATCCCAAAACCTCTGAATCTAACTCAAGAAGTGATATAGGTCGATATGTTGCCTATATCCCAACGTAAAGTTGACACAGCAACTCGGGGACGATAAATGACACACAACGAGGGGTGATCGACTCGTTGATACGTTGATAGATGAACTCGTCTTGGAAAAACCAATTGAAACTCGAACACTCTTAAAAGAGAATAAAACTCATGTTTTGATTAATCATTCAACTAATTCGTTCAACATATTACAAGCCTATTTATAGGCTGGAAAACAAATCTAAACCTAGAAGGAAGCAGTTTAATAAAACCTAAACCTAGAAGGAAGCGGATCAACTAAAAGAAAGGCCCAAACAATGTCACAAAAGCAGGCCCAAAAATATGTCACGAAGAATAAAACTACTCAAGCTCCAGCCCATTTGCCTCAATTAAATTTATTACTCTTGGGTTGCTCGGTCCAATCTCTCCAATGAGCTTCTTAGACAGCTCTTGCTCCCACACTTCTTGGATTAAGCCTATCAAACTCTCCTTGAACTTCTTAGCTCGTGCTCTTGTAACCGCCCAACGGGAACACGCATCGGGTTTGGAATCAACGAACCTTGGGCTGCAGGTTGCATCATTCCCCTCTCAAGAGGATTTGTCCTCAAATCCAAGTCGTCACCTACATCAAATGGACTCAAATCAGCAACATTGAAAGAAGCACTAACATTGTACTCATCGGGTAAGTCCAATTTGTAGGCATTGTCATTGATGCGCTCCAACACTTGAAACGGCCCATCTCCTCGAGGGAGTAACTTGGATCACCGCTGCACTAGAAATCATTCTTTGTGCATATGCAGCCACACCCAATCACCGGGTTAAAGCACCACTTGACGACGCCCTTTATTGGCTTGTTCAGCATACTGCTTCGTTCTCCTCGCGATGTTCATCCTTGCTTTCTCATGAATCTGTTTCGCAAAATCAGCCCTCTTCTGGCCATCAAGGTCAGTATGTTCATGCTCATGTAACGGAGATAAATCCAATGGAGTTAAAGGATTAAATCCATACACAATCTCAAATGGTGAAAACTTAGTAGCAGAATGAATAGAACAATTATATGCAAACTCAACATGCGGCAAACACTCTTCCCAAGACTTAATGTTCTTCTTGATTATAGCTCTAAGCAAAGTAGATAAAGTCCTATTTACTACCTCAGTTTGACCGTCAGTTTGTGGATGACAAGTAGTAGAAAACAGAAGTTTAGTTCCTAACTTACACCACAAAGTCTTCCAAAAGTAGCTCAAGATCTTCGAATCCCTATCCGAAACAATAGTCCTATGCATGCCATGCAATCTAACAACCTCTCTAAAGAACAAATCAGCTACATGAGATGCATCATCAGATTTATGACATGGAATAAAATGTGTCATCTTAGAAAATCTGTCCACAACCACAAAAAATGAATCGCTACCACGCCTACTCCTAGGCAATCCTAATACAAAATCCATAGAAATATCAATCCAAGGTGTTGTAGGAATAGGCAATGGTGTATACAACCCATGGGAATTGACTTTAGACTTAGCCTGCTTACATGTGATACATCTACCACAAATTCTCTCAACATCCCTTTTCATGTGAGGCCAAAAGAAATGCTCATGCAAAACAGCTAAAGTCTTAGCAATGCCAAAATGTCACATTAATCCCCCACCATGAGACTCAAGCAACAACAACTCACGCAAAGAGCATTTAGGAACACAAAGGTTATTCTTACTAAACAAGTAATCATCATGCCTAAAGTACTCTCCACTAGCAGATTTTTCACATGCTTGATATATCTCACCAAAATCATCATCACTCACATACACACTTTTAATGCACTCAAATCCAAGCAACTTAGCATCTAAAGTAGAGATCAAGGCGTACCTTCAAGATAGTGCATCCGCCACTACATTCTCTTTACCTTACTTATATTTGATGACATAGGGAAATGTATCCACAAATTCCATCCACCTTGCGTTTCTCTTGTTCAGCTTGTGTTGCTCCTTCAAATGCTTTAACGACTCATGATCAGTATGAATGACAAACTCCTTGGCCCAAAAATAGTGCTTCCACATTTTCAATGCCCGAACCGGTGCATACAGTTCCTTATCATAAGTTGGATAGTTCAACGTGGCTCCGTTTAGCTTCTCGCTGAAATGCGCCACTGGTCGCCCCTCTTTGCATCAAAACTGCACCAATACCAACACCAGAAGCATCACATTCAATCTCAAAAGATTTCGAAAAGTTAGGAAGAGATAATATCGGGGCATGGGTCAATTTGTACTTCAAAAGCTGAAATGCCTCTTCTTGGGCCTTCCCCCATTTAAACTCCACATTCTTCTTGATGACTTCAGTTAATGGGGCTGCAACACTGCTAAAATGTGGCACAAAATGTCTATAAAAGCTAGCAAGTCCATGAAAACTCCTAACTTCTCCAATACTCTTTGGACTTGGCCACTCTTGGATAGCTCGTATCTTTTCCTCGTCAACCTGTACACCATGTGCACTAACAACAAAACCAAGAAACACAAGCTTGTCCGTACAAAATATGCACTTCTTAAGGTTAGCAAACAGCCGCTTCTTCCGAAGCACATCTAAAATAGATCGCAAATGTTGAACATGCTCATCATGACTCTTACTATAGACTAAGATGTCATCAAAATAGACCACAACAAATCTACCGATGAGCATGCATAAAAGATGATTCATAAGGCGCATAAGCGTGCTAGGTGCATTAGTTAAACCAAAGGCATAACTAACCACTCATCTGACCAAGTTTTGTCTTAAAAGTTGTTTTCCACTCATCCCTTCCTTAATCATAATCGATGGTATCCCTACGCAGATCGATCTTGGAAAACACGCAAGAACCATGCAACTCATCAAGCATATCATCTAAGCGAGGAATATGATGTCGATGCTTTACCGTGATGTTGTTGATAGCTCGGCAATCACAACACATCCTCATAGTCGAATCCTTCTTTGGCACAAGTAGAACGGGTACCGCACAAGGACTCAAACTCTCCCTCACGTGCCCCTTGGCTAGCAACTCCCCAATTTGTCTCTCTAACTCCTTCATCTCCTCTGAATTGGTTCGGTAGGCTGGTCTGTTAGGAAGTGTTGCTCCAGGCACAAAATAAATTTGATGCTCGATCCCTCGAATTGGTGGTAAACCATGAGGCGTATCTTCAGGAAAGACATCATCAAAATCCTGCAAAAGAAAAGAAATAGAAGGTGGTAGAGAAGTGAGATCGTTAGTGATAATCAAGTTCTCCTTGTACAACAGCACGACCAACGACTTCTGCTTGTTCATGGCCCACTTCCAATCACTATCCCTTGCAAGAAAGGACTTATGGATCAGACAATTCTCCTTTTCTCCACGATCGCCCCCTTACTAGACTTCACCTTCTCCGCCTCGCCTTGGCGGTTGCACTGATCCTCATAAACTTGAGAAGGGTAAGAGGAATAAGTGACACCTTCTTCTGCTTATACTCAAAGGTGTATCGGTTGGTGAATCCATCATGAGTAACACGACGATCAAACTGACAAGGTCATCCCAACAAAATATGGCTCGCTTGCATTGGGATCACATCATACAACACCTCATCCTCATATTCCCAATGCGAATAGGAATCTGCACTTGCCTCGTCACCTTGATGACGCCGGTATCATTCAGCCACTGCAAACGGTATGGCTTGGGATGCTTCACCACGAGCAGCCCCAATCTCTGAACCATGGCTGCACTAGCCACATTCGTGCAACTCCCTCCATCAACAATGACGCTGCACACCTTATGTAATAACCCGAAAAATTTAAAACTTTTATTAGTGATGCTTAAACCAATTAATTGTGGTTCTTAGACCTTAATTATGTTTAAGGTAACCAGCGAAGCAATTATAATCGATTCGAGATCGAAAACTAGAAATAAAAACTAGTGACTAGTCCCTGGGATTAGGGTTTTCGAATAGCCTAAACATAGAATGAAAGATCGAGAATGAATCTCGACAAAAGGTTTCATTTCTAGAATCCTCTCACGAAAACATGTGAGAAGCGAAAGAATGAGAAGTTTGGGCATGCTTGCGGTCGATCTTAAAAGCACTATTCTGAGCACGATCAATTTTCAGTCCGTGCTAATCATGAAAATTATTGATAACAATCAAAATCGAGGAGGAATATATTATTATGAATTTAGAATTCATAAGAATCAATTCTGAACGAAATTCTGAAGAACATAACGAGCAGCAGGAAAATATACAGGAAAACTCTAAATTGATCCGAACGACCGAAACTCGAACCAAGGGTCTAAATCAATAAAATATGATTTATAAGAATCAAATTGATTATGAAAGCTCAAGAATTCAATAAATTTGAGCGAGCATAATTTAATCATGGATATTTGCTTTTCATGATAACTCGGAATTGACTTATCGGATGCCATCCCAACTTCATGAAATTATTATAAACATTGAAATAAGTCTTTTAAAGTCTATTCAAGAAAATAAAACCTTAAGGTTCCGATAAATCAATCGAAAACGCGTTAAAACTTAAAGAGTCGGTATTAACATGCCAAATCGGATAATTTGACCATTCCTTCTCCCAACTACCACCAAGACCACCCCAAATGAGCTAATAACATCCCTTTAGGCTGCAATACAGTAGCAAATACGTCCATATGCAGCCCTTCACTCTAGAACCTAATTTCTCTCTCTAATTCAAAATTCTCTCTTTTGTTCTTCATGTTCTAAGCTTTAATCCCCCATTTCAAATCATTCCAACCCTAAAATAATTATTATAAGACCATAAAAAGGTATCATTCATCATTCTCTTCATTTATAATGGAGTAGAATTATTTCTTGATTTTTCTTGAATTATTTCATGAAAAACCCTAGTTTTGCTCTTCATTTTTTTTGTGACTTTTGAGACACCAAATGCTCTGAATACATGAATGAAAAATGCTTAGAAATATGTTATAAGGCTGTTTTTAAAGTTTGGTAATTTTTGGAGCATGTTTTATATTTTTTGATTTATGTTAGAATTTATTTTATAGAATATAAAGCATGCTTTTGTGAATATTATTTGATATTGTCACTTGTTGATGTATAAGGAGCCTGTAGAATAAATATGAGAATTTTCAGAATTTTTCTTGATTTTTTTTAAAAATGCCGTGAGCTTTGGGGTTTTATTAGGCCATGTTTTTAATTTTTTTTTATTGAAAATAGTTGAGATATGGTGTTTAATATATTATATGAACATCATATATTAATCTTAGAATTTTTGAAACACATCTCCTATTTTTTTATAAAGGCCGAATACATATATATATTTTTAGACTATTGTTTGATTTTATTTGTTGAAAATAGTTGAGATATAGTGTTTAATATATGATATGAACATCATATATTAATCTTGAAATTATTGAAGCACTACTCCTATTTTTCTATAATGACTGAAACTATATATGTATATTTTAGGTTTTATTTGATTTTTATTTGTTGGAAATAATATGATATGTGATGTTTAGAAATAATATGAACCTAATATGCATTATTGGAAATTTATTGAAGACATATAAAATGTGTGAGGGCAAAAAGAATTCCAAGCATTTGGTTCATATTATAAATATTAGTTGATGTTTAATGTAAATATTACATGTTATTGCATAATATAAACATATTGTGAAGTAAATGGAATTTATTGAATGTATATGTATGTATGTTGAGATTACCGAAAATTATGTGGTGAAAAAGCATGAGTTTAAATTTTAACGTATGATGTGAGATGACATTTCATGCTTAGTATAAGGTATAAGCATGATATGATTTTTTTGGAATTTATTGAACACCAATGCTAAATTAATCATGAATGTCGAAAACTTTGATGATTTTAACCTATGGTTTAAAATTTTATATGATGATATTGAGTTGGAAATTAAATTCTATAGTATGATAGGAGTATAACATGATTTTATTGGAATTTATTGGATACATATGCTAATTATTGCTAATTATCGAAAACATAGCAAAATGGTTAAGCATGAGTTTAATTTCAATGATAAATGATGCTATGATAGTTAATCTATAAGCTTGAATGAATGGTTATGATTGTGATGAAAGAATGGAACACTTATGCACACATACACAATGATTGTGTATTATGTTAGAAATTAGGGTTTTCTAATGCTTGGGGGTTTCGGACCACATGAGTACCTTGATTTGAAAAATCTGCTCGGGGTTTCACGAACGGCTTCTTTTCCTCTCTCTGCGGTGTCTCTTTCTTCCATTGGTTCCGTTTGATGAGGAACCACTAGAGGCTAGTTGGGATTGCCTCAGGTTGGTGCGAGTGCGCCTCGGGCCCTTCTTCTTCATCGCTACCCTCGTCTTGGTGATTCTCTACCTTTATGGCCATGTGCACCATATCATCCGGTCGACATAATCTTGCAGCTCACTCTATCTCGAACCTCCCAATTCGGACCAGCCAAGAATCTCGCCATTGTGGCTTCCCTGTCTTCTTCCACGTTAGCTCGAATCATCGCTACCTTCATCTCCATATAGTACTCATCCACACTCTGTTGCCTTGCCTAAATTTCGCAACTTGTTGTACAAGTCACGATAGTAATGAGGAGGAACAAAGCGGCTTCCATCATCGCCTTCATGTAGTCCCATGTATCGATCGGTGGTTCTGCTTCGTCTCTTGTTTGTCACCAACCGATCCCACCAAACAAGTACATAATCTGAAAACTCAATCATTTGCCGACTTCACTTTCTTGAGATCGGAATAGTTATGGCATTCGAACATGAGTTCACCTTTCTCTCCCACTCGAGATACAATTCTGGATCATTCTTCCCTTGGAAGGAGGGAATATTCATCTTGATGGTGCCCAAATTGTTATCTTCTCGATCTCTTCCTCTTGGGCACCTATCTTCAAAATCTGAAAATTCATCTTCCTCATCTTCAAATTCGGGCCCTTCAGTATCAATCACTTTGTGAAGAGGTCCTCCTCATCTTCCTCCCTGCGTCCTCCACCTCGTGATATATATTTGGATCCCTTGACGTCTCTCATCGGTGTTTCTACAATTCTCTGCTCAAACTCCCTAGTGATGCGTTCATGCACCCTTCGATTTCCTTTGTGTGATTTTCCTAGTTCACTCGTAAGGCCTCAAATAAGAATTTATTACGAGGCGTCAAATCTTCTTCTTCGTCCGTGGAATGGAACCTTGGAATTTGTTTTCTTAGACATAGTGCAAGAAACAAAGAACCTCACAACCTCACTATCACTCGTGTATCACTCAAGATTAATCACTCGACACTCGTGTATCACTTAATAATTTTGCTTTTTCTTCATTTTAATAATCTCACTCTCTCTTGCCCTTTTCCACTCAAATTCTCTCTCAAGTGATCGAATTCCCTCAATCTACCACTTTAAGTTCACCAACAACGCACCAACAAATCAATTGGATTTTTTTTTTTGAAGAGCTACACAGAAACTGACTCAAAAGACTCTAAACTATCCAAAAGACCATAGGACATGAAGACACGACACTGCAAATCCGAAAACGTGTTGTGCAGAAATTTACTCAACACGATCTATTCTACCCAAGAAACCTAAAAAACACGAGGTTTAACCGAATTTCGGAAAAAGTGCACACAGAATACGCACCAAACGACTCTAAACGTACTAAGGAACGCAAAGAAAAAATTTGCTCGAAACATGATTCAAAAATTTCTATACTCTGAACGAAACAGGATCTATTTTTTTTTTTGGAATCCTCACGAGCGTGGATCTTTGAAAATCTCAAGAATGGCAAAAATATTGATATGGATAATGATAGCCCAAATGATATGGATAACGATATGGATAAGATAGGGATAATGTATGATATGGATAAGATATGGATAATGTATGATATGGATAAAACAGGGATAATGTATGATATAGATAACGATGTGTGCAGGATGGTGTAAATAGATAGCATTGAGATACGAATATGGATTCCCACTTTGAAACCCTAACCACCATGATCGATTTATAAGACTACAACGTGAGCGGATCCCCAGAAACACCGAAGCAGACCTAAACAAAAAAATAAATGAAACTGACCCTTTTTTTTTTACGAAACTAATACGAAGAAACAAAAGCAACCAATACAACTCGATCAGACACTAACGACACGAGCAAAAAAACGAACAAAACTCAGTTACGAAAATCAAAAGAAAAGGCGAATACGGGCGATAACTCGGGCTCGATGCCAAATGATACTATCCTCGCTGATGCGAAGGATCTGTCGGTAGCATAAGCGTAAGATTTTGGGCGAAACCGATGGAAAAATCCCAAAACCTCGAATCTAACTCGAAGTGATATAGGTCGATATGTTGCCTATATCCTAACGTGAAGTTACGCAAACAACTCGGGGCGATGAATGACACACAGCGAGGTGGTCGACTCATTGATCGTCGATAGATGAACTCGTCTTGGAAAAACCAAGAGAAACACGAACACTCTTAAGAGAGAATAAAACTCACGTTTTTGATTAATCATTCAACTAATTCGTTCAACATATTACAAGCCTATTTATAGGCTGGAAAACAAATCGTAAACCTAGAAGAAAACGGATTTAATAAAACCTAAACTTAGAAGGAAACAGATCAACTAAAAAGAAAGGCCCAAACAATGTCACGAAAAACAGGCCCAAAAAATATGTCACGAAAGAATAAAAACTACTCAAGCTCCAGCCCATTCACCTCAATTAAATTTATTACTCTTGGGCTGCTCGGTCCAATCTCTCCAATGGGCTTCTTAGACATCTCTTGCTCCCACACTTCTTGGATTAAGCCTATCAAACTCTCCTTGAACTTCTTAGCTCGTGCTCTTGTAACCGGCCCAACAGGAACACGCACCGGGTTTGGAATCAACGAACCTTGGGCTGCATCAGAAAGAAAGTAAAGAAATTATTTTCATGTGTGAGAAAGAAGTCCTCGAAATATAACTGTAGGTTTGAATGCAAATGACTCGTATTTCTTGATTTAGAAATTGAAATATGCCGTCAAGACACAATCCTGGTCAAGAAAATGGGCCACAAGCCCCAGATGCAAATAATAATGGTGTAGATTTTGCTTAGCTTCTACAAACGCTGCAAGGGTTTATGCAGTAGCAAGCAACTCGAGGTGTGGGCGTGAACACCCAACCGAGAGCTTATGAAATTTTTGATCAATTTAGAAGGATTGATCCACCAAAGTTTAAAGGATATGAAAGACCAGAAAATATTGAGGAATGGATCCGAGTTCTTGAGTGGATTTTTGAGTTGATGGGTTGTTCCGAAGAACAAAAAGTCTCATGTGCTATATACCAGCTGGTTGAGGAAGCAAGTTATTGGTAGGAGTCCCATGCCCGAACAATGACTGCTGAAAAACGTCAAGCTTTGACATGAAATGATTTCAAATATTTGATTTGTCACGCCCCAATTCCCAAGGGAAGGCACAGATGCCGGGGTGTGATTAGGGGTGGGGGTTAAGAAGGGGGGAAATATATAAAGCATACATAATAAGAAGATATGACCATAAAATCGGACGAATCTCTCTCATAACTAGGACATATCACGAAGGGAGGGTGAGCAAATAATCCACCCAGAATTATATCGACATCATAACTTCAATGAACGTGATCTTGATTAAATATTAGTAATGCAGGGAAACAAAATAGCATTATATCCTGTTAACTAGACTGGTTAACCACATAGCAAGCTCTTATCGAGACTCACAGCATAATAACATCATAGCGAACCTTGTTCCAATCACGAGCAAAATAAAGGGACAAGAATACACCAACAGAGAATACATATATAATGCGACATCGTGGAGCAGAGAGCATGAAAGAACCATGACTCAACCTCTCAAAGACGCCGCCGTCCACCCTCCTCCATACGTGAAAACATTTGAAAAAGATTTTGGGGTGAGTACTAAGCGCAATCGGTTGTGGTTTTAACATAAAAAAATCCATGATACAGTGTTGAGCTCTTACCTTAGAAGGTTTTAAAAGCGTAAACCCACTTCTAAGTAAGCAAAAGATTTTCCTTTTTGATACGACCGTTATTCTTGTTCTCCCATCATAGAACCACGGCTCGGAGCGTATCCCATCACCCATCACGTCTCGGCACGGAACATATCCACCACCCATAATATCTCGGCGGAACATATCCGGTCATTACGCCGGGCGTATCCGGTAGGCTAAATCGGTGTGGACTTGGGGTCTATCCCGTCGAACCATAACCACTTCATTATCATTTCCGTGTGGACTTAGGGTATATCGCCCGAACCATAACCACGAGTTGGGGTTTATCCCTTCGATCAATACTCGAGATGGTGAT
Source organism: Salvia rosmarinus (assembly GCA_036937905.1). NCBI lineage: Eukaryota > Viridiplantae > Streptophyta > Magnoliopsida > Lamiales > Lamiaceae > Salvia > Salvia rosmarinus. Next base: position 43,019,986 of record CM072817.1, read on the forward strand.
CAACCCACGAATAGAGATCCGTGCACAATCACAATAGAACCATATCTCGGGCGAGAACGATAATAACCGTTAAAACATTTTCACGACACACATGTTTTATTTTGAAATATCGAGTAAATAACTCAAAATAAGCATATATAACCCAATCGAGCGATTGACGTCGGTGAGAGATATCCGCGGATCAGCGATCTCACCGATCATCTTGGTAGGTACACGGTAACAAGATGGAACAACTTTTGGAGTCACATTCCACAAAGCAAAGCAACAACGCGATCCAAACGAAGATCGAAGCGAAACGGGGGTTTTCGACTTTCTAAACCCACATTTGGCATCCTCCGGGTTATCAAATCAACTTGATGCAGAAGGGAAATATATTCAGGGCATCAATACCTATAATAGGGTACCTTCAAAATATGCATGCATGCAAGTTGACACAAATCTTAGCAGCGAAGAAGCTTAAAAAATCGATGCCTATCCTCAGATCCAGGATAAACCATCCAAAACCGATGCATGAAAATGGAAACATAAGCAATATGCATAACGAGGAACATGGAATGATAAGCTATGTTGAAAATGGATAACCCGAGCATGTACTTTCTTTAGAAACTCGAAACGACGGAAAATATCCCGACATGCAAAAACACGAAAAATGAAAAACAGAATTGGTATTTTAGTAGAACACATAGCCCGAAACTCAAAACCTAAAGGGCCCATAGCCAAAAAGTAGCCCGTCGGCCAACATGGCGACGGCGGCGGTCGGCGGCGGTTTTGGCCGTCCTTCGGCCGTTTGTTTGCCTTGTCCCTTTAGAAACCGAGTTTTATGCTATTATATCTACTAAAAGGCGGAATCAAAACAAGAAAAAGACAAAACATAAAAGCAGGGCTCTGGGGAGGGCTTATCGGCGGTGGTGGCGGCGGCCTTGATAGCGCCACCACCGAGCCTTCTGGCTCGATCCCCTCCTCCAGTGACTTCGCGGCATACACAAGCTGCTCGGCTCATCTGTAAACATAGAGGCGAAGAAAATGAGCGTTTAAAATGAAGGCCTAGCCTCTATTTATAGGAAAAAGCATGGGGCTATGACTACTTGCATAAGCAACCACTTTTCAGCATAGCGATGCATCTTTGCAAACGGACTCAAAATTAGCAAACTTGGTACCCATAGACTCGAAATAAAATACGGACACAGCGAATATAAACAAGATATGCTTTTAAAGACCCGTGAAAAGTCGGTTTTCGATAACTTCACTGAGTGCAAACCTTCGTGGTTGGTGGAAACACGCATACTTAGTGTCTATGAATTCGTCATAAGACACTTTTCACAACTCCTGAGGTTTCATGACGGTCGTATCACCGAAACAAAAAGTCAACCTTTGATCTTTCTCGAAAAATATGCCATACAAACCTGAAGCTTAGGAAGGACGGGGTATTACATCCCTCACTCCTTAGAAAAATTTCATCCCCGAAATTTCATACACGTGGCGTAAACAACTCAAGGTACTGAGCCCTGAAATTATCTTCCAACTCCCACGTATCTTCTTCTTCGCCGTGGTGATTCCACAACACTTTCACCAGCGGAATCTGCTTGTCCCTCAATTCCTTGACTTCCCATTCTAGGATAGCCACTGGTTTCTCCTCGTAACTCAAATCCTAGGCAAGGACTACCTGATCAAGCTTGATCACATGTTTTGGGTCGAACACGTACTTTCTCAACTGAGACACGTGAAACACGTCGTGCACATCTCCGATGCTAGGCGGCAACGCTAGCCTATAGGCAATAGGGCCTATCCTTTCGAGAACTTCAAAAGGTCCAACGAACCTCGATCGCAACTTACCTCACTTTCCAAGCGAGCGACTCCTCTCGTCGGGAAACCTTAGGAAGGCGATCTCAGGCCATGAGCGAAGATCCGTCGACGCTTGTCGCATGGGACTTACGCATCTGAGCTTCCTTGATCCTTTGCTTGATCGATCGATAACCTCCATCGTCTGCTGAACCATCTCTGGTCCTATCATCTTTCTCTCGCCCACTTCATCCCAATAAAGTGGCGATCGGCACTTCCTTCCGTACAACGCTTCATAGGGAGCCATTCCTATGGTGGCCTGATGATAAACGTGTTTTTTACTCGTTTATTGATGATATATTAAGATGAAATAGATCTATTAAGTGTGTTTATATAGTCGATCTTTATGCTTTTAGCTATTTTTGGAAGATACTACTATTGGGTTTCTCTTTGGTGTTTTGTAGGCTTTTCAGGTGATGATCGATGCACAAGGCAAAGATGTAACCAAAGATGATGACATTTATATGATAATTATGGATGTGAAAAATTTATAATGTTAAAGATTATCTCGATAGGAGTCCATAGGCGCAAACAGATCGTAATTCAGAGTTCGGACGAGAGAGAGCGAGCAAAAGCAGTGATCGCGCATTCTGTAGAAGCTCGCGACCGAGCTCACGGCCGTGCCCAAAACGTAAAAAAGCTCGCGACCGAGCTCGCGGCCGTGAGCCTGGCCACGGCGTGACCGCTGGGCCAGTGGGTTTTGCCTGCACCTATATATATCCCTAGGCTTGCCTGTCGCCTCAAACCACAACACACTTATTTTACGTTTTCTTGGTTTTCACTTACTTTTGCTTTAGATTTGATTTTCCATCCATCTAGGCTTAGATTATTATTGTTCTACATTAGATCTACGCATTGTTATCGCTTTGGAATGTTTTCATCAGAATGAATTCATTATTTTCCAGTTTTCTTCTTGGGTTTGGATACGAACCCAAGCATTGTTCTTCAGACGCCGCATTACGGGTTTTATCTATTTAATTCTTATTTTTATGGTTAATTCTTATTTTATTCCATTTATTATATCTAGCTAATTTCTTGTTCTAATCCTAGGGTTTGCATGATTCTATCCTAAGTGTTGTGATTCCTGCTATTGCTATTTACCTTCCAGGCATTGATTTATGATTCTTGGTGCTTAATAATATGTGTTAATTTCTGATCAATCTTGATGCATATCTAGTTGCCAGCTAATTACTTAACAAATTTAATTGTCAATCGATCTTGAATGCATAATCTGAATAAACCTTGAGTCGTGGCGAGATAGGAACATTCGTAGGAAGCATAGTCTTTGTGATCATTTTGGAGTTGCTTATTTTCACCTAGAGGCGTATGTAATAGGGAAAATTAGTAATCAACTGCCACAATTGTCATAACTGAAATTGTTGGTTACATATGTGATCTTCCATCTTATGCGGATTAAAATTGGTTAATAGGAGCGGGATAAACATACGTTGTGGGTAGGATTAATGCATCCCAGGGTTAGTCTTTCTTTCTTATTATCTCTTTGAGTGTTTATTGCTTTAGTTTCTTTTACGTTGTTACATTTGGCTTTGAATTTAATATTGAAGCCCCAAAACCTTCAAACCAAATCATTCTTGGATAATGATGAATTATTGTTGAGTTAGTTTACGTGTTTTCGTATTACAATCCACGTGGATACGATGCTCGACTACCCTATCTACTTGCACGTTTTCGTGTTAGAAAAAATAGCGATCAAATTTTGGCGCCGTTGCCGGGGATGGTTAAGATTATATAGGAATAACTTGACGATTTGGAATAACTAATTAAAGTTATATTTTTATTTCTTGCGGTGATTTCTCTTTTCTCGGGTAGTTTATGATCACAAGGTCCCAAGGACCTCCCGAACTACTTTTAGATCCAGAAATCGAAAATATCCAAAGGAGAAGGAGACGAGAAAGAAGAAGGCAAGAGATGGCAGCGAATCCGAATAACGGGGGTGTACCTCGAGAATCTTGCCGTCTTACGGCGAGTTTGAGAGATGCAGCGCCAGATGACGATCATGGGACTCCTCCCTATTGTTGAGACGAGACCGCTAAATTACATGTACCGACCACCAACTGAGCAGTTCCAAGGTGGTGGATGGGGCCCGGAAGTGAATGCAACCAATTTTGAGTTGAAGTCGGCCCTGATCAGCATGGTACAAGGAGAGCAGTTCGGAGGAGGAGTGACAGAAGATCCGAATGCTCATCTAGAGACATACCTGGACATATATGACACCATCAAGCAAAATGGGATGCCACAAGATACGATCCGGATGCGCATGTTCGGATTTTCTCTGCGCAACCAAGCGAAGGATTGGTTTAAGAGCCTGGATCGAACTGGAATCAATAGTTGGGGGAAGCTTTGCGAGAGGTTTCTTTTGAAATATTTTCCGCCGGCTAAAGCGCGGAAGATCATAGCCGAGATCTCCCATTTCTGCCAACAAGGAGATGAATCATTATTCGAGGCATGGGAGATTAGGGGCTATTAAGAAAATGCCCTCGGCATGGATTCTCCAAAGCGGCAGATCACACAATTCTACAATGGGCTGACACTTCACATGAGGAGCATTGTGGATGCATCGGCAGGAGAATGCCTATTGAATTGATTGCAGTGGATGAGGCCAGCGAGAATCATAGAAGAGATGGCGCTAACGACTATCAATGGCCGATGGAAACGCACGTGGTTAAGCATTTCTTGTGAAAGTGACTTGAGATCTGACGATCTCATGGAGAAGTTTACTCTTTTAAAAAGCCGATTCGAGGCGGGCGTTAATTTTATAAATAAGAGGAACCGTCACGGGAAAATTCGACGTACCATCCTAACTTTTCATTATGCCAACCCCAACAACTTCCAACAACCTCCGGCGAGGCGCGTGCGAGAATGAGATGATTTGAGGCTGGCGAGCTTAGAGGATATGATGCAACAGTTGGTTGAGAGCAACCATGAATTAGCGACTTCGTGAGCGCCTTCATTAGTAGCGGTGGGAGGATAACTCATGGGTCCTTGTGGCGGATATGGGAAACACATGAAGATGATGGAAAACCAATCGGTCGAATAGCTGCACGGTGAATGTGCAACAAAAGTCGGGCCAATTTCTAGCACTACTGAGTAAACCCAAAGAATCGTGTTTTGCCATGCGGTTGAGGAGTGGGAAAGAGTACCAGAATCATCCCGAGCAAGAAAAAGAAGAATGTGAGCTGAACGAGGAGCTCGCGAGTGAGAGCCTGGCCGCGAGAAAGGAGGCAGAACATTTTCCTGAGAAGCTCGTGATCGACTTAGCGACCACTGGGCCGGCCACGAGAAACTATCCAGAGAGCTCCGACGAGGAGTTAGCGACCAAGCTCGCGGTCGTGCAGATTCAGTTCGTGTGCCTAGCGACCACCCTAGCGACCGCGAGGGTGGCCGCGCGGCAGATCGAGGAAGAATTATCAACTTATACTCCTCTCGTTCCTTTCCCAGTCGACTAGCTCGATCGAAATATGATGAGGAGTTCGCCCGATTCAAAGAGATATTCAGAAAATTAACATCAACATACCTCTCTTTGAAGCACTCCGAAACATGCCCGGATATGTTAAATTCCTAAAAATGCATTAGCGAGCAAGAAGAAGTTAGGAAATTTTGAAAAAATTAACCTTTCTGAAGAATGCAGTGCAATCTTACAGAGGAAGTTGCCTCTGAAGCAGAAAGATCCTGGGAGCTTCACGTTGGAGTCGAGATTGCGAGCATACATTCCCTAACGTGTTGTGTGATTTATGGCGAGCATAAATTTGATGCCCTTATCGTGTTCAATTGCTTGGAGCTAGGGAAGATGAAGTCAACAAAAATCTCATTGATGATGGCTGATAGGTCAGTCGCATATCCTAAGGGAATAGTTGAAGATGTGTTGGTAAGAATTCGGGACTTCATATTTCTTGCTGATTTTGTTATTTTAGACATTCCTGACTTTAAAAATCAACCACTAATCTTGGGTCGGCCTTTTCTAGCCACTAGTCGTGCTTTAATTGATGTGCAGGAAGGTGATCTCACGTTTCGTGTCAATGATGAGGAGCTGAAAATTTCAATGTATGATGCCATCAAGCAACACGATAGTTCATAGCATGAGAAGTGCTATTCAATCACCACTGCCACAGCTAGACAAGTCTCGCGCTTGAATGTCAACCGACCAGTCGATGAGGATGCTACAAAGAAGAAATGGATCGGTATGAAACTCCGAGTGATTCGTTCAAGTTTAGGGGGGCCACTTCCACACTCGGTGGTGATGCTGCTGTGAATCACAAAGTATAAAACAACCACAAGTTTGGCAAGAAGGCGGTTGCCAAAACACGGATTGATCAAGGTATGTGATGGTCAGCTAAAGGCGTTGAACTAAGCACTTGTTGGGAGGTAACCCAATCTTTTGTTTTGTTTTGCTTTCGCCTTTGTTTTGTTTTGTTTTAGTCGTTCTTGTTTTATTTTTCTTGTTTTGTTTTGTGTTTGTTTGGGGTTAAGTTGAATGACGGCGATCGATGATGAGAATTGTTTTTATTAGAAAATCGATTGCAACTGATTTTGTGATACGAAGCATGTTATGATTATTGTGAGTATTGAGCCTTTGAAAACTTGATCACATTTTTGAAACATGTGAGACTTGAGCTTTTGACTGTCATATATTTGCAGTCTTGTTTCTTTCTGTGTGAATAGTTTGAAATAGCATGTGTTTCTCTAGAACTTGCTTTGGATCTTTTTCGAGGTTGCATTTATGTGCATAAGAATTGGGAGATGATATTAGGCATTCTTTTCTTAGCCTATATACTATCCAAACACTAACTTGTTATTCATATTATCCTTTGATGAGCCCGTTTGAGCCTACCTTATTCTTTCATATAGCCGTGGATCGGGTTATGTAGATAGTATGATTTTTGGTTGCGAGAATTGAGGGTTGAGAAAAAGAAAGAAAAGAAAAAGAAATAGATGATGAAAAGTGATAATCAAAAATAGTTGCTTACCCACATAAGTTCAAAAAAAAAAGAAAAAAAAAGAAAAAATGGCACACATGTGCGAAAAAAACATAAATGGGTAAGTAGTTAGTGCTTTGAGATGAGTATATCACTTATATGATAAGTGTGATGTTCTTAAAAGAAAAATGACTTCTTGGTATGGAAAATTGAAATGAATTGTGAAAAGTTGGGAATTGTGTCTTATGATATTTATGGTGTTTTATTATGGGATTACGAGTCAACTTAGCCTAAATATATCTTACCTTACCAAAGAGCTACATTATAACTTCGTTATAAAGACCTTTTTGATCTTGGTTCTTGAGCACATATTTGAGCAATGGAGAATTAGGCGATTTGCAAGCTTATGGTAGATTAGTGTGTTTTCAACTTTGAGAGTATACACATCCTCATTGATACACTTGAGTGTTTGAGATTCTTATATATATATATATCCATGTCGTGAGGATTTAAGTTTGAGAAGGCTTGTGCTTATGGTTTTTATGATATATGGAGTTGAACGGAAGATGTTGTGATTTGTTTCATTTGAGGTGAATCTTTTGTTGCTCATTGCTCTGAGGCTTATTGCTGTTGTCGTTCGACTCATTCACTGTCGTCTTGTTGTCTTTCGTTTGTTCTGTTTTGTTTGAGGACAAACAATGCTTCAAGTTTGGGGGTGTGATAAACGTGCTTTTTACTCGTTTATTGATGATATATTAAGATGAAATAGATCTATTAAGTGCATTTATATAGTCGATCTTTATGCTTTTAGCTATTTTTGGAAGACACTACTCTTGGGGTTTCTCTTTGGTGTTTTGTAGGCTTTTCATGTGATGATCGATGCACAAGGCAAAGATGTAACCAAAGATGATGAAATGGATATGAAAAATTATGGATGTGAAAAGTTTAAAATGATAAAGAGTATCTCGATAGGAGTCCATAGGCGCAAACAGATCGCAATTCGGAGTTCGGACGTGAGAGAACGGAGCGAAACAGCGAAGTCGCGCATTCTGCGTAGAAGCTCGCGACCGAGCTCGCGGCCGCGAGAAAGTGCCCAGAACGTAAAAAAGCTCTCGACCGAGCTCACGGCCGCGAGCCCGGCGCGGCGTGACGGCTGGATCGAGTGGGTTTGCCTACACCTATATATATCCCAGGCTTGCTGTCGCCTCCAACCGCGACACACTTATTTTACGTTTTCTTGAGTTTTCACTTACTTTTGCTTTAGATTTGATTTTCCATCCATCTAGGCTTAGATTATTATTTTTCTACATTAGTTCTACGCATTGTTATCGCTTTGGAATGTTTTCATCGAATGAATTCATTATTTTCCGGTTTTCTTCTTGGGTTTGGATCTGAACCCAACCATTGTTCTTCAGGGCGCGCATTCGGGTTTTATCTATTTAATTCTTATTTTATGGTTAATTCTTATTTTATTCCATTTATTATGTCTAGCTAATTTCTTGTTCTAATCTAGGGTTTGCATGATTCTATCTAAGTGTTGTGATTCTGCTATTGCTATTTACCTTCGGCATTGATTTATGATTCTTGGTGCTTAATAATATGTGTTAATTTCTAATCAATCTTGATGCATATCTAGTTACCGATTAATTATATGAGTTTTAATTGTCGATCGATCTTGAATGCATGTCTGAATAAACCTTGAGTCGTGGTGAGATAGGAACATTCGTAGGAAGCATAGTCTTTGTGATCCTTTTGTAGTTGCTTATTTTCACCTAGAGGCGTAACACTAATAGGAAAATTAGTAATCAAGCTATACAATTATAAATAGCGAAATTGTTGGTTACATATGTGATCTTCCATCTTGTCGGGATTAAAATTGGTTAATAGGAGCGGGATAAACATCGTTGTGGGTAGGATTAATGCATCCACAGGTTAGTCTTTCTTCTTATTATCTCTTTGAGTGTTTATTGCTTTAGTTTCTTTTACGTTGTTACATTTGGCTTTGAATTTAATATTGAAGCCCCAAAACTCTTCAAACCAAATCATTCTTGGATAATGATGAATTATTGTTGAGGTAGCTTACGTGTTTCGTATTACAATCCACGTGGATACGATGCTCGACTACCCTATCTACTTGCGTTTTCGTGTTAGAAAAAGTAGCGATCACACGATAGCATTGTTATAGGCAAACTCCACGAAGGTAGTATCTCTTCATAATTTCCTCCTCTGTCGACCATGACGGCTCATAACATATCCTCTAAGACACAGATCGTCCTTTCCGATTGACCATCTATTTGAGGATGAAAGGTTGTCTTGAGATTGACTTGGTCCCCATGGCTCATGCGAGACTCCTCAAAACCTTGGCGTGAACCTCGGGTCACGATCGGCGTGTCGATACCGACACACCATGTAACCGTCGATTTCTCGGCGTAAAGGTGAGCAAGCTTATCTAACCCGTCGTCATCGAATCGATAAGAAATGAGCGACGATCGATCTGTCGGCAACAACCCATATAGCGGTGTTTCCTTGCGCTGACCTTAGAAAACTCACCACAGAATCCATGCCGATATGCTCTCATTTCCACTCACGGGATTGGTAGCTGTTGCAACAAACTGACGGACGTTGATGCAGCTTTCACATCGCGACAAGCTAAACAACGTTCCTAAGCAGCTACATCATTTTCATCCTTCCCACCAAAGTTCCTTTTAATGTCTCAGTACATTTTGGTGCTTCTGGATGAAATTGTATATGGTGCCTCATGAGCTTCACTCATGATCTTATCTCTCAATTCCTATTGAGTGGCACACATAACCTTATCGGAATAATAGCGCGTTGTAATTCGATTCCGTGAAACCCTTGCTATCTTCTAGCCTCGCTTTCAAACCATCCTTTCGGGAACTCGTCTCACCATTGCTGGCGTTCGATCGCTTCTCTCGGTCGGTTCATTTGTCGGGCTGCGGCGAAACCTGTCTTGATTACGGCGGATGAATCACTTCGGTGAGCTTTTTGAAATCTCGAATAAGCTCTTTCTCTTGCCTAAGAAGATATCCCAACTTCGCTCTCGACTTGCGGCTAAGGGCATCTGCCACGACATTGGCCTTTCCTGGGTGATAGCTGATAGAGCAATCATAATCCTTCACTAGCTCCAGCCATCTCCTTTGCCTCATGTTCAACTCCTTTTATTCAAAGAAGTACTTTAGGCTCTTGTGATCCGTGAAGATCTCACACTTGACCTCGTAGTGATAGTGCCTCCAGATCTTCAACGCATGAACGACTGCTGCTAACTCCGGTCGTGAGTTGGGTAGCTTAACTCGTGCGGCTTGGCGGCGAGGCGCGTGAGCTATAACCTTCCGTTACGCATAAGAACACAACCTAAACCAAACTTGGATGCATCGGTGTAGACCACAAAACCATCGTTTCCTTACAGCACGCTAATCTTGGAAGCGGTTGTTAGCTTATCTTCAACTCTTGAAACTTGCTCCAAGCTTCTAAGCATGAGAACTTGATTCCTTTCACGGACATTGCGTCATCGGCCTTGATAACTTTAAAACCCTTCGATGAAGCGTCTATAATACCTGCCGAGCCTAGAAAGCTTGAACCTCATTGGCATTAGTGGAACCTTCTAGTTACTTCTTGCTTCAACCTTCTTGGGTCGACTTTGATTCCTTGCGGACACAAAATGTCGAGAACATCACTTCTTGAGCCAAAACTTCGCACTTACTATACTTGGCATACAACCTATCGCTCGTGCGTTTCCGAACATTACGGAGGTGTTCCTCATGCAACTGCATTCTTGGAATGAGCGAGAATATCATCGATAAAACCCGAGCGAAGCTATCCGAATCGATGAAAAACTCAATTCATCGGATCTATGAAGCTAACTGGCGCATTGATCAAACAAGCGGCATCACGATGAACTCGTAGTGCCCATACCTTATTCGAACGCGGTCTTTGTTTGGTATGATTTTGTGATGATTCTTGGTATTGTTTCGTGTCATTTCTATGGTTTGTCCTATTTATGCCGTTGGTTTGATTAAGATTTATCGATTCGGACTTGCCGTTCGTTTCGATGTTTTGTAGGAAAGCGGAAGAAAATAGGATGAATGGATCCGCTAAGAATAAATTATAACGAAGAGCATCTCAGCAGAGTTCGTGGCGAAACCCGTCGCATGGCGCGCGCGCCCACGCCTGCGCGACACGCTGCTTAGCGCGCTAGCGCGCCCCGACCAGCGCCGCGCGCGCCGTGCGTCCGCGCCCGGCGCCCGCCGCGCGCAGCGCCGCTTCCCCGCGCGCTTCGCTTCGAGCCAGCGTTCATATTCCTCGGCGCTCACCAGGCGTTGCCCCAGCGCCTCGCCTCGCTTTCAGCCTTGCACAACCAGCGCCGCGCGCCGCCATAACGCCTCGCCGTCCGTGGCTGGAACTAGCGCTCGCCAAGCTCTGCGTCGCGCTTCGCCAGCGCCGCTTCAGCAAGACGCCGCATGCCCGCGCCCGTCGCCTCGCCCACGCCTCGCTCGCGCCCGTCGGTCTTGGGCCTTACCAGCGCCTTCTCCCGCGCGCCCATACCTCTTCAACCGGCGCGCACATCAGCGCCCATCTCGGTAGCGCTTTCACCTATTTCCCTCGCGCGTTCACTTTGAGCTGGCGCTCACAAAGGCGTCAGAATGTTTTCTCAGCGAGCGTTCGTTCCGAACCAGCGTTCACTTTCAAGTCAGAATGATTTCTTAGCTCACGCTCACTCATGAACCGGCGCTCATCTTTAATTTATATAAATATCGCGCCTAGGTCAAGAGAAAGGGCTCTTAGTTTTACTCTCCACGCCGCGGCGCTTCTCGCCCATTTTTCTCCCAGGAATTCATCAGACAACAAGAGATCAAACCACAGTATTGTTTTATGTCCCTATTTCATCGATTGAATACTTTAGTTTATAGTTTTTATCTTTGTTGAATTTATGTTCTTGGATTTATCGGTTTTGGATTTATGTTCTTGGATTTATCGACTTTATTGGAATCAATTTCACAAGTATTATTGTTTGATGATTGTTATTGAATTCAACTCCATAGTAATGATGGATTGTGTGCATGTTGCTTTAATCTATTATGCTTCGTTTAATTTACATTCTTGTTTGGTTGGTTGATGATGATGATTTATGTGCAATTAGATTTAGATTAAGGATTGACAAACCCTATGAATAATAAATTGCTATAAACTTTTGATTTATCGCTTTCATAGTTCAACTAGGGATTGACAACCCTAGTTTAGATTTATCGCTTTATTAGTTTAGCTGGGATTGACAACCCTAGTTTAGGTTCATTGTTTAATTCTCCGTATTTCAATTCCCTGCATGTTCGACCTCGTTGGTATTAGAATGTTTAGGATTTAATCGCTTTACGTGTGTGACATGAACAATCGCATTAAGTTTTCCTTGAGAGCGACTGGTGTTAACACCACGCTTCGATTACCTCGTCACGATTGCGAGTGAATTTGAGTGTGTTTTAGCTCGATCAATTTTGGCGCCGTTCTTGGGAAAACTTTAGGCGTATTGTTTGTGTTGTTTGTTTTCTGTGTTTTCTTTTTGTTACATTTAGTTATTTTCTCCCCAGTGCGTGTGATCTTTTTTGTTGTTGGTGTACATTAATGCGGGGTTACCAAGCGATGCAGATGTGGTCAGCGGTGGGGAGGAAATAAATCGTATTGGGCAAATTCTTCTCTGAAGAAGGAGCCCAATTTGATTTCGAGGAATACCGTTGAGCTTGAGCATCAAGCCCACGATCCTACCCCGAGCAACAAGCCTATAATCCATATTGGGATCAACCATCTCCACCGTACTATGAGGATCAAGCCTCCAATCCCTATTGGGAACAACCGCCTCCGCAGCACTATGAGGATCAATCATACAATGCCTACTGGGAGCAACCACATCCTCCACCTCAATATGAGTACCCACAACAATCACCTCAGTACTCATATCCACAACAGCCGCCTCCGCTTCCACCGCAATCATACCCGCAGCAGCCACCTCCACCTCAAATGCCAGCTTGGGATGATAAGTTCGTCAAAAAGTTGGATGCTGACGACACCAAAATCAGGCGCTTGCAAGCAAAATTAGAAATGATGACTGAGAAGCTGGACGAGTTGCTGCAACAAGATGCAATAGGGGAGCCTCCAAGCTCACCCTATGAGGCTCGGCGACCACCGACCATCGAGTTCGCCATTAGATGATAGAGGCGCAACTCTTGGCGTTTAGAGGAACAAGTGGGACTGGTTCTTTGCGAAGTGGTTTGAGTATCAACAACGTGCAGCGAGGAACTTCAAACCAATCCGGTCAGTCGGTGTTGTTCTTGAAAGTGACCCAATTGTTGAAGATATGGTGGGAGAGACACGAAGAGCCGTTGCGGCCGGAGGAGGTGGAAATTGATGAAGAATGGGCACGTGAGGATGAGGAGCAAAATCGAGCCACGAGGAAGTTGATACCGGGGCGGTTGGCGAGGAAGAGTGGGCACTCGAAGTTGATGACATGCCAAACCCACTACGGAGGTGGAAGAGCTACCCAAACACTTGGAGGAGGATGAAGAAAGGTCGAAGGTTGAGGTAGTTTCTATAATTTGTCAACATCTTAATTTACTAAAGTATTGTCTTGTAGGAGTTGAAGTTATTTATTTTACTTTGGAAAATAGGATGTTTGATTTGAGCTTAATTGATGTATTACCTTTCTTTCTCGTCTCTGTGCTTGCTCTGTTACTACTCGATGCTACAGTCGAGATGGTATTTACGCAGGTGAAGGACTATGGATAGTCCGTTGTTGGCCGGAACACGTCGTGCTCATGACGTTAAATTGAGTACTGCGTGGGAGTTTACCCATGGATTTTTATTTTCTTTTTTCTTTCTTTCTTCTTTTTGCTTGTTTCGTTGTTCTTTGATCATCATCTGTTGTCTTTGTGTTAGTCTTGTTTCAATTTGGGAAGGAAGGTTTTGCATATTTTGATCGCGGTGAGATGGTCAGGATGCCCAACTCTACATCGCACATTAAATCGATTATCGTGGAAGTATCATCCTCTATGGTTATTTTGAGCTTTTAATGTTTTGAGCTTGGGGCGGTTTCGATTTAAAATAATGGGGGATGTTTGCTCGGTTTTGTGTCGTGATATATAGTTTTCGTATGCTTAATGATGTGCCTTGTGCTTATTTTGATTGTTTGGACTTAAGTTTGTGTCTATGCGAGTAAGTTAGGATCTTGATTTGTTATCGAACTACGTGGTATTAGTCGGCGATTTTGAATTTTCAAACTTTTGGTGATATATGATTTGAGTATAATGTGAATTGACGAGACTATGATTGATAGAAATTGAATAGGGGGAAATTGATGTGATTTGTCCAGCTAATGTTAGGGGGAGTGTTAACATTGTGGTTGCCTATATACTTGTTTCATTATATATATAAAAAAAATGTGAAAAAGAAGAAGAAAATGAGGAGAATGAAAGCTCCAGTATCTTGTTGAGATTGTTGAAATGGAGGATGGGATTATGTCCCTCTTTCTCGTAATTTGAGAAATGGACATGGGAAACCACGTTAGGAGACTCGAGTTCATCGAGTGCACCTTCGAATATTATTCAAAATCTGTTAAAACATTCTTTGTGCTTTATAAAAGAAACTTGTTGCTAAAGGTGACCACATTAGTTAGTTCACCCTAACGGAGAGTTGGGTCCGGCGGAGATTACCTTTTTATTTATTGGAAGTCGATTGCCGTTCTTGATTTATTTCACATTATCGTTGAATTCGTAAACACCAAGTGTGGAAATGCAATAAGGTTTGATTGATTAGAATAAGGGTTAAGTTGCATGAGTTATCTTTCGACTCTTATTAGTATAGACTTTGCTTGAGGACAAGCAAATGGATAAGTGTGGGGGAGTTGTTTGGTATGATTTTGTGATGATTCTTGGTATTGTTTTACGTGTCATTTTCTATGGTTTGTCCTATTTATGCCGTTGGTTTGATTAAGATTTATCGATTCGGACTTACTTCGTTCGTTTCGATGTTTTGTAGGAAAACGGCAGAAAATAGGATGAATTGGATCCGCCAAGAATCAATTATAACGAAGAGCATCTCAACAGGAGTTCGTAGGTGAAAACCGTGCGCTAATCGGAGTTTAGACGAGGGAGAAGCGAGTCGAACGTCAAAGTCGCCACGGCACCCCGTCGCATAGCGCGGTGCCTCGCACACACGTGCGCTACATCGCCAGCCCAAGCGCGCGACCCCAGCGCCGCCCACACCCGTCGCGCCCCGCAGCGCCGGCGCCCGCGTGCCCTGCGCTTGCCAGCGCCGCGCGCCCAGCGCTTCCACCCAGCAGGCCGCCTTCGAGCGCACGTTCGCATATTCCCTCGGCGCTCAGGCGGCCCAGCGCTTCGCGGTTGCCCCAGCGCCTCGCCTCGCCCGCGGCAGCGCGCAACCGCGCCGCGCCCACGCCCGCCGTCCTGCCGCTGGAGCCCAGCGCTCGCGGCTCATGCGTCGTCGCGCTCGCCCGGCGCTGCTGCAGCCGCCGCCGCATGCGTGCCGTCGTCGCCCACGCCTCGTTCGCGCCGTCCGGCGCCGGCCTTGCCCATCGCCTTCTCCCGCATGCCCATGCCTCTTCAACCGCACGCACATCGCGCATCCATCTCGCTTTTCACCTATTTCCCTCGCGCGTTCACTTTGAGCTGGCGCTCACAAAGGAGTCAGAATGTTTTCTCAGCGAGCGTTCGTTCCGAACCAGCGTTCACTTTCAAGTCAGAATGATTTCTGAGCTCACGCTCACTCTGAACCGGCGCTCATCTTTAATTTATATAAATATCGCGCCTAGGTCAAAAGAAAGGGCTCTCAGTTTTACTCTTCACGCCGCGGCGCTTCTCGCCCATTTTTCTCCCAGGAATTCATCAGACAACAAGAGATCAAACCACAGTATTGTTTTATGTCCCTATTTCATCGATTGAATACTTTAGTTTATAGTTTTTATGCTGTTGAATTTATGTTCTTGGATTTATCAGTTTTTGGATTTATGTTCTTGGATTTATCAGCTTTATTGGAATCAATTTCACAGTATTATTGTTTGATGATTGTTATTGAATTCAACTCCATAGTGACAGTGGATTGTGTTCATGTTGCTTTAATCTATTATGCTTTCGTTTAATTTTTGTTCTTGTTTGGTTGGTTGATGATGATGATTTATGTGCAATTAGATTTAGATTGGGATTGACAAAACCTATGAATAATAAATTGCTATAAACTTTTGATTTATCGCTTTCATAGTTCAACTAGGGATTGACAACCCTAGTTTAGATTTATCGCTTTATTAGTTTAGCTCGGGATTGACAACCCCTAGTTTAGGTTCGCTGTTTAATTCTCCGTATTTCAATTCCTGCATGTTCAACCCTCGTTGGTATTAGAATGTTTAGGATTTAATCGCTTTCTGTGTGTGACATGAACAATCGCCCTGTTAAGTTTTCCTTGAGAGACGACTCGTGTTAACTTACCACGCTACGATTACCTCGTACGATTGCGAGTGAATTTGAGTGTGTTTTTAGCTCGATCAGTCTTCACAACATCCTCTTTCCTGATCTTCAGCTGATGGTAGCCTGACCTCAAATCGATCTTAGAGAAAACACTCGCTCCTTTGAGCTGGTCAAACAGATCGTCGATCCTTGGAAGAGGGTATCTGTTCTTGATCGTCAGCTTATTTAGCTCTTTGTAGTCAATGCACATCCGCATTGACCCATCATTCTTCTTGACGAACAGAACTGGCGCTCCCCATGGCGACACGCTAGGTTGGATAAAACCTAGATCCAACAACTCCTGCAACTGCGCTTTCAGTTCTTGTAATTCTTTAGGTTCCATTCTGTATGGTGCCTTTGATACTGGTGCTGCTCCTGGTTTCAGATCAATAGTGAATTCCACTTATCTATCAGGCGGCAAGCCTGACAAGTCCTCGGGAAACATATCCGGATATGCACACACCACTGGCTCATCTTGCAACTGTTTGTGCTCTTCAGCGTGCCCTGTCAAACTTACCAAGAAAGTTTGACAGTTTCCCTTCCTGATCATCCTCACTGCCATCAGTGCTGAGATCATCGGCACGGAAACACCCATCCTTATGCCATGGAAGCAAACTTCCACTCCTTTGGCTGTTCGAAAAGCAACTTCTCTCTCGAGACAACGTATAGTTTCTATGCTTTTCCATCCAATCCATGCCAAGATTACATGAAATCTTCCATTCAGATGACATGCAAATTGACAAGGACCTTATGCTCCTGATTTCTACCTCTGGTTGGGCAATCTCTTTTGCCTTTAGCACTTTCACGATGGGATGCTAATTTCAGTACTCTGTGATTCTTTGGTACCAAACCCAACCTCACATGCAACTCTCGAAACGAAACAATGTGAGGCTCCTGTATCAAACAAAGCAAAAACAGGTATATCACTCATATGGATTATATCTGCAAGCTTTCCGGGAGCTTGTCTTTTCTTCTGGCGATTCAAGCGTACACACAGCTTCTTTGTGGCGGCATTTGGTTTGTTAGCCTTGGATAACTGCTGCTTGTGGTTCATCCTCGGCGAGCTGGTTACGCCTCTGCGAACTCGATGTCGTCTCATCTGGCGATCGCACCGATGGTCCTCCTATCGATGGGCAATCTCGAGCGTAATGACCAGACTTCCTATAACGGTAACACTCGACGTAACCTTGCCTGCATTCGCCCAAGTGATTCATCTGGCATTTCTAGCACCAAGGCCTTTCCGCACCTTGTCCCCACTGCTGCATGGGTTGGAAATTCCTTCCCCAAGGTTGCCTTTCTCTTTCCTGAATACCCAGATTCCTCGGAATCACTGGACCGCTCTGGTTCCCTGGAACCCCGATTGCCTCTCCTCGATCTTCCGTTTCCTTTACCTCTTCCTCCGTCGACTAGTTGTCGGTGGCATCGTTCTCCCGGGCAACATTGACTCAATGTTTAATGCCGGTTCAGGGCGTGCATCGTCGGGTCTCCACGGTCGACGAGCAAAATTCGATCCTTTGGTGAGTCCTCTTCGAACATGCGCCTGGCGCCTCTCGTGCCCGACCGGTGCATGGCGTAACACGATAGACGATTGAGCGGCGATCGTACTCGGTGATCGCCCTTCTTCCTTATCAAAGATTCGAACTCGTTTTTCTCTCGCTGTAGCGCCGAGCACGTACTTTCCATGAGTTCTTCCTCGAAATCTTCCCATATACCATCCCCACCGTCACGGTGTCGGGGTCCTTCTCACAATTCCACGTAAATCGGCCTCATCGATTAGGCGAAAGATCGTGCAATTCGAGCTTTTCCTTCTTCGCACCGATGTATTCGAAGATCCTTTCGGTGGATCGTATCCAGTTCTCAGCATCGATCGGTTCGCCAAGATCGTCGAATG
Source organism: Salvia rosmarinus (assembly GCA_036937905.1). NCBI lineage: Eukaryota > Viridiplantae > Streptophyta > Magnoliopsida > Lamiales > Lamiaceae > Salvia > Salvia rosmarinus. Next base: position 43,038,171 of record CM072817.1, read on the forward strand.
TGAGGGGATTCTACCTGCGAAAAATCTCGATCGCATGTCGCTGAACCAAGGGTGGTTCTCGAATTTCTCTTACGTTATTATTCCTTTGATTCCTTGTTCCGGCATTACGTACGACGTTGAAACGTTATAATCATGTTCGCATGGATAACCATGTACCATCGTATAACATATATCATCACCCAAAATCACATATCATCACATACTACGATCACATATAATCATGCAATCTCATTCGCACACCATAGTCATGCATTTCACATCACATCATCACATAGATCATATATCATCACAACATAGCTCATACCACATATAAGCATTAAAATATAAACATCCTGTCATAGACAGCGTTAGTATCAGAATTATCCAAGTGTCCATGAAGGACTGTCAAAATACATGATCATAGGTATGTCGACCAAAAGGTCGATATGAGCAAAAGAATCGACTCTACATTGCCAAAAGATGTCGCTCTATCTCGCATGGAAAGAACTCTGCGGCTATTCGCATACTGTGACCACCTAGATCTCTATCCTCCATGTCCGTCTACTGTCCCCCTTTCACATCATCCGTTCTATTCTGCCTTTCCTCCTCCTCTCTCTTCCTTCCTATCAGTGCTCGGACTCGGGCTGCTACCTCGGTAAAGTGATCCCGCATGGTAGCAAGCCTCTCATGACTATGGTCCCACCTAAGATGTGCTCTGATTGTCTGGGTCTCAGGTGAATACTGTTCCTGGATTCCAGTCTCCGACGCTTGCCCTTCCTCTATATGCTCTACCTCATCCGAGTCATCCACTATCCGGATTACCAGATCCTCTGAATCATCACTGTCCTCCTCGTCCTCCTCTGGGTCTTCCTCCTCCTTTGAATCTCCTTCCCGGGAGGCCAACGTCTTGGCGGTGGCACTGTAACTCTTATCCCGGCCTCTTCTGCGCTCTGATGGATAGATCATCTCCTTCACCTGGGAGGGTCCTGTCTCAAAATCATTCCAGATCCTTCGGAAGGTGAGGGTCGTAGATGGAGGATAGTGATTGGCGTTTCTGATGCACCGGCGATCGCCCGAGTGATGGTTGCTCTCCCAATGGCTCCTCGGGAATATAATCCTGTCATCGATCTGGATCAGCCATCGAACATGCCTCGCGATCACATCTGCCTCAGAAGGTATGCCCCGATGATCGATCCACTGTCTCCACACTCGAGCAGCGAACTCAGTGAAATCCAGAGTGAGATGCCTGGTAATAGGATCCCGACGGAACATTACGCACTTCGCTTTCTTGCCCATGGCTGCCAACCCGTTGGTAGCCTCTCTGTCATCCGGTAATAAGCCTCGTACTCAGATACTTTCCCACTGTCTCGAATCTTTCTCCACAATCCAACAAACCTTCCCAAAAACACTCCCAATGGCTCGTGGACATTCCTGGTACATTCTCTGAACTTACGGATCTGCTCATCCATGCCTTAGACACAAGTTCACTTTCAACACATATTAATATCAATATCGATATTCATAACAATAATCACGCAAGTAAATACAGGATTCACTTACAAGCACTCGTTTATCAAAATAAACAAGATTTCAACCAACAACATATTTCTATGTAAACACATAGATTCATATCTCCATCCGTGATCATTTCAATCACATCACATCATATCATAGCAATGATTTTCATATCACAGTCGTATAAGCTCTTCCGTCCCATCGAAAAATCACTTCCACATCCACATCAACATCCAACCATACCACATCCACATCCACATCACCTCAACATCCACATCACGTTTACATCACGTAAACTCTTACCATGCCAGAACACATGAAACCAAGATCACATCAAGATCACATAACCACATAAAGCATCAACAAATAAACACGTACCTCATCCCATTTTTAAAGGAGGCGGCCAGACGGTGAGCTGAGGGTAGCTATACCTGATAAACAGTTTAGAAGAACAAGTTCTAAACACTCAATTTCAAGAACGTACAGGATATAAAGCAAATGAACTGCCTTGATATCAAATAACTATAGATACCCAAAGACAGGAAAACTGCTCTGATACCACGCTGTCACGCCCCAATTCTCAAGGGAATGCACGGATGTCGGGGTGTGATTAGGGGTTGGGGTTAAGAAGCGGGGAAGAAGGGGAGGAAATATATAAAGCATACATAATAAGAAGATATGACCATAAAATCAGGCAGCATCTCCTCTATAACTAGGACATATTCTGAAGGTAAGGGGTGAGCAAACAATCCACCAACATAATTATATCGACATCATAACTACAATGAACGTGATCTTGATTAAATGTTAGTAATGCAGGGAAACAAAATAGCATTACATCCTGATGACTAGACCGGTCAACCACATAGCATGCTCTTATCGAGACTCACAGCATAATAACATCATAGCGAACCTTGTTCCCAATCACAGAGCAAAATAAAGGGATAAGAATACACCAACAACAGAATAAATATATAATGCAGCATCGCGGAAGCAGAGAGCATGAAAGAACCCGCAGCACAACCCCTCAGCATCGCCCGTCCAGCCCTCCTCCATCTGTGAAAACATTTGAAAAAGATTTTGGGGTGAGTACTAGCGCACTCAGCTGGGGTTTTTAACATAAAATAAAATCCATGATACCGTGTTCAGAGCACTTACCTTAGAAGGTTTTAAAACGTAAACCCACTTCTAAGTAAGCAAAAAGAGATTTTCCTTTTCGATACCTAACTCGTTGTTATCATATTCCCATCATAGAACCACGGCTCGGAACGTATCCTTGACCCATCACATCTCGGCCCCAAACATATCCAACCAGCCCATAGTATCTCGGCCCGGAACATATCCAACAGCCCATGCCCGTAACGTATCCAGTCGGCTAAATCAGAGTGGACTTCGTGGTCTATGCCCATCGAACCATAACCACTTCATTATCATTTCGTGTGGACTTCCGGGTCATCCCTTCGTAACCATAACCACGAGTTCGGGTCTATCCTCACGATCAATACTCAAGATGGTGATCAACCCACGAATAGAGATCCGTGCACAATCACAATAGAAGCACGCCCTCGAGCGTGAACAATAATAACCGTTAAAACATTTTCATGGCACACTGTTTTATTTTGAAATAACGAGTAAATAACTCAAAATAAGCATAAATAACCCAACCCGAGCAATGAAAGCGCCAACCGGGAGATATCCACAGATCCAACGACCTCACCTATCGTACTAGTAGGTACCTGGTAACAAGATGGAACAACTTTTGGTGTCACATTTCACAAAGCAAAGCAACAACGTGATCCAAACGAAGATCGAAGCGAAATAGGGGTTTTCGACTTTCTGAACCCACATTTGGCACCCTCCGGGTTTTCAAATCAACTCGATGCAGAAGGGAAATATATTCATGGCATCAAGACCTATAATAGGGTAGCTTCAAAATATGCATGCAAGTTGACACAAATCTTAGCAGTGAAGAAGCTTCAAAAATGGATGCATATCCTCAGATCCAGGATAAACCATCCAAAACCGATGCATGAAAATGAAAACATAAGCAATATGCATAACGAGGAACATGGAATGAAAAACTATGTTAAAAATGGATAACCCGGGCATTTACTTCCTTTAGAAACTCGAAATGACGAAAAACATCCGGACATGCAAAAAACGCGAAAAACGAAAAAACGGAATCGCTACTTTAGTAGAACACATAGCCCGAAACTCAAAACCTAAAGGGCCCATAACCAAAAAGTGGCCCGTCGGCCACCAATCGGAGGCCAACATGGCAACGGCGGCGTGAATGGGGCGGCGGCGGTCGGCGGCAGTTTTGGCCGTTCTCCGGCCGTTTGTTCGCCTCGTCCCTTTAGAAACCCGAGTTCTATGCTATGCTATCTACTAAAAGGCGGAATCAAAATTAGAAAAGGATAAAAACGGAAAAATGAGACTGCCGAGGAGGGGTTGATCGGCGGTGGTGGCCGGCAGCAGCGCAATGGCGCTGCCACTGAGCCTCCCCAACTCGATCCCCACTCCTCCAGCGCTTCCGCAGCGTACCTGTCATCTCATCCGCAAACACAGAGAGACGAAGAAAATGAACGTTGCAAATGAAGGCCCTAGCCCTCTATTTATAGGAAAAAGCAGGGGACTGCGCAGCTGCTTGCGCAAGTGTCCCTTTTCGAAAACGCAAAAAGCGATGCATCTTTTGCAAACAGACTCCAAAATCAGCAAACATGGTACCCATGGACTCAAAATAAAATACCGAACACAACGACTATAAAATAGAATGCTTTTAAAAGACCCATGAAAAGTCCAGTTTTTCGATAACTTCCCCGAAGTGCCAAACTTTCGTGGGTGGTTGAAAACCAACATACTTAGTGTCTATTAATTCGTCATAAGACACTCTTCACAACGCCTGAGGTTTCGTGACGGTCGTATCACCTAAACAAAAAGTTAACCTTTGACCTTTCCCGAAAAATGTGCCATACAAACTTGAAGCTTAGGAAGGACGGGGTATTACATGATTAGGGATCGCTATTTCCCTCAATCATACCGGCTGCAGAAAGAAACTGAATTTCTTAATTTAAAGCAGGGTAATGTGACAGTGGTTGAATATATGAGAGGAATTTTAATAGATTGTCTCGATATACACCGTATCTGGTCGATACTAATGAGAAGAAAGTACATCTTTTGAGCGAGGGGTTGCACTGTAAATTGTGGATACTAGGCGGCCTAAGATTGGCAACTTATAGGAGTCGATTGAACGAGCCCAAACAATTTCTAGCGGTTTGCAATTGGAAATCAAAGATCAGAGATGTGACATATTTAGGAAAAGAAAATGGGAAGAATCGGGAACAAGTAGGAATGATCATCTAAACAAGAGATGGCAACAAACTTTACGATCTTCCATGGGCTCTGCAACCACTGGGTCCAGTACTGATAAGCCTCAATGCTCAAAATGTGGAAAACATCACAGAGGCGAATATTGGCAAAGAAAAATGGTGTGTTATTCCTGTGGAAAACCAAGACATATGGCAAATAATTGCCCAAGTAAAATGAAAGAATCCGAAAAGAAGACACAGGAACCTGAAAGAAAAGTGAAGCCTCGAGTTTTTGCCCTGACTCAAGAGGAAGGCAACTCCAAACATGTAGCAGACACGATGTCAGGTATTCTTCAAGTGTCCAATATTCCAGCTTTGATTTTGTTTGATTCTGGAACTACACATTCATTTATCTCTACAAAATTTTGTTCCAATCTTGAAATGCCTTGCTATGTTGATTGTGATGCACTAGAAGTTTGTATTCCTTCAGAAAGAACCATTATGACTTCTAAGATGATAAAAGACATAGTAATAGATTTAAAGGGAAATGAACTAGAAGTTGATCTTCATGTTATAGAAACGCGAGATTTTGATATAATCATAGGAATGGACTGGATAGGTAAGAATAATATAACACTCCATATTCTGTGCATCCTGGAAAAACAAAAATGTACAAAGATTTGAAATCAATCTACTGGTGGCGAAACATGAAGATGTCTATCGGAGAATTTGTAGAAAAATACATTACATGTCAGCAAGTGAAATTCGAACATCAACGACTATCTAGACTGTTAAATCCACTTTAGATTCCCGAGTGGAAATGGGAACACATTTCTATGGAATTTGTGGTTAGATTACCTCGCACAGTTAGAGGTAATCACGTTATTTGGGTTACTATTGACAGATTGACAAAAATCAGCTCATTTTCTTCTCATGAAAATGACTTATAGCATGGATCAGTTAGCTCAACTTTATATTAATGAGATTGTAAGAGTATATGGGGTTTCTAGTGTCAATCGTATCTGACCAAGATACGAAATTTACTTCTAACTTTTGGAAGAGCCTTCAGACAACCTTGGGCACTAAATTAAATTTCAAAGACAAATTATCATCCGCAATCGACGGATGTATGACAGAGAACTATCCAAATTTTAGAAGATTTTTCTGTGACTTGTATGTTAGGTATGGACCGTAGGAAGCCACATGGAAAAGAGAAGACGAACTCTTCGTTCGCTATCCCAACCTTAGAGATTTACCAGGTTAATTTCGAGGACTAAATTATTTTTAAGGGGTAGAATGTAATATCCCTAATTTTTAAAGATATATATATATATATATATATATATATATATATTTTAAATGTTAATTATTTTTCCTTAAATTATGAACTAATAAAAAATTGAGTTTCAATGTTTTTCTGAGTTGTTCGACTAAGTGCGAGGACGTGTCTCTAGCTTAAAATGTAAAGTTTGATATTATAAATTTTAAATTTAGTAAATTATAATTATGATTTTAGAATAAAAGTTTAATTTTTAATGCATTGAAATGATTCGAATATAAGAATTGATTAGAGAATTTATTTATTATACATTAGAATAATAATTTGAGTAGATAATAATAAATGAATAAATATATATATTTAATGCACGATGCATGAAAGTGTAGAGAATTGTAGAATTCTCTAGAAAGTGTACACTTTGTGTATAAATATATGTATATGTGAGAATAAAATAAAAAAAATAAAACAAAAGTCAATATATATAAATATAACACATCCTTATTATTCACATTGATAAAAAAATTCTTCTTCTTCTCCATCAATTTCGAAAAAACACACTCACACACACACTTCATTTTCAAATTTTAAACCTCAAATTTAAGGCTTAATCTACTCCAAATTAGTTACTAAGCTTGTTAAAGAGGTATGTTGCTACTTATTTCATGTTTATATACTTGAAATTTCATAAGTTAATTTCAAATATTTTAGTTTATATGAAGTTCAAAGATATTGTTTTATTTATTGATTATTGTTATGTTAATTGTTTAATCTATGTTTAGAAGTTACTCTTATGCATAAATGACGGATTAATTATGATAAATATGTGGTTTAAGAAAGAGGGCTAAACCCTAGAATTTTAATTTGGGAATTTGTTGTGTGATGTTTAAATTATTTTATAACTGTGTATTTAAGTGTAATTGAGTATGTATTAAACAAGAAAATAGATTAAAAATCAAGTTATAACTATGCCTAATTTTCGAAAATTACTAGGTTGAAGGTTAATGTAATTTTAATTTTTATATGTTTCAAATGACTTGATTTATGAGCTTTAGAAAGTAAATTAAGCATAATGTCATTTATTTAGAATTTTCTAAATATGCATGTGAAAGTTAGAAAAGTTAAGTTTATGTTTTAGTTGATATATTCAAGTTTATCTATGAATTAATTAAAAGTGATTATGAATTAGCAATAATGATTGTTAGTTAAGTATGAAATAAATAAGAAATTGGATAAAAATCAAATTTTATTTTATGCATAAATTTCAAAATTTAATGAGGAAGAATTATGAAGATTTTGAGTTTATTTGTTTCAAGTAAGATGTTATATGAACTTTATGAGGTGAAATGGGGTTCAATATAATTTATTTAGATTATTATAAGATTATATGTGAAATTTTGAAAAAGTTAGTTTGTATATATATTGACATTTTTATGTTTAACTTTATATTTGTAAAAGTTGGTTATAGATTGATGATGATGGTTTATAAATGAGCATGAATAAGCATATTGAAGATTATTTTGAGTTTAAGTGAAAGATTATGTTTAAACTTTGCTTTTCGTTGAAGGGTATTTTAAGAAATCAAGTTTAGATGATTAGTATGAATGTACGTATGATTTATAAAGGTACATTTGAGTATATGAAACTTAAATAAAAGCTAAGAACAAAATTAAAGGTATCTTAGAATTAGAGGTGGTGCAACATCCAAAGCTCAAGGCGAACAACCGAGTTAAGCTATAGAGTCTCTTTTAAACGTCTACACAAGGTGGGGTTTACTTCTACTGTAAGTTTATAGTTATAATTATTGTTGTGTTGTTGCATTCATGGTAAAAGCCTGTGTGGCGTATAATTGCATGCGTGGCGTATTATTGCATGTGTGGCGTATAATTGCATGTGTGACGAATCATAGCCTATGTGGCGTAGCCTGTGTGGTGGATTGTCATGACCCGACTACTTAATTAAATAATTAACCAAGTAATCGGGCTATGACTATTAATTTCTAATTTAAACATCTCCAAAAATCAAAAGAGTTAAACTAACTAATTGACAACCAAGATAAAGACCAAGGTTATACAACTTTAACATACAAAAGAGATTGTCATAAGTTATCAACAAGATCATATGAGTTTGACAACAAAAGGATGGATGAACGTCATGTGTGAAGACATGACGTTCAGAGCATAATAATTACAACAAAAGAACCCTAACTCAGCTTCCTCTTCCATCGTCATCTCCGAGCTCAACCTGCATATAAAAGACAAACAAATACAGAGCGTGAGTACCAACAAGCACTCAGTGGAATATCGCCAAACTTTAAACTTAAATGACTTACCGAACTTTCTCAACGTAAGAGTTGAAATAAATAATACCTGAATAGATTTTCAGTGACAATAGATTTTATGCCATTGTAACCATGAAATCCAAGGTAATATTGTGCTATGCTGGTATTATCTTCATGTGTTGGACCCGAAGGTTACCAATCACGCCCCGTCTCTATCTACGTTCTTTGGTAATGGAAGTAGGCATCCTTCTCAATACCACGACCGTCTACATAATTATAAACTTCCGGTTGTTACAGGTACAATCATAAACTTTCCGATCATTGCGGTCTATACACTTATAACTTCCGGTCATTAACATAATTCTTCCGTAGATAGGTAACTCGAACTTATTTTCAATAATAATATGATCTTATGTTCAACAAACAACATGAACTTATTTTCAATAAATAACATGATATTATGCTCAACAAACTACATGATATTATGTTCAAAGAGTAACATAACCTTATACTCAACAAGTCACATGATATTATATTCAAAAATAACATGATGTTAGGCTCAATAAATAATGTTATTTATTTACAACATGTCAAAAGTTAATATTTCACAATAATATACAAAATATAAATGAAATATTTAACATCAAACACATATTAGGGAAAAGAAAACCCACATGTACGTCGTCACTCTATGATATCCTCCTTCTCTTCCTTCAGGGTGCCCTTGTCTTTACTCGATCCTTCTAAATAAAATAAATATCGAATTTAGCAACATTCTTATTCATTTGAGCATATTACATCTTATTTTTGATTTTACCAAATTCTAAGATGTAAGTTAGGCTATTGCATTCCTTAATATTTTATGTCCTTAATAAACTTTAAATTTTACTAAGTTATATAACATGCCATAATTAAAAGAATTTAAGTAACATATGCTTAGTTTCATTAATGTACAACATTGTCAAACCTTAACTTAAGATAATCAAGTGAAAAAATCTCACTTATACACTTATCACAAGTTTACTAATTAAATTCTCAAAATATTTTATTAATATGCCGATTCTAACAAAATTTCGGCAGAGTAAGTTTTATAAAATGAATCGCCATTTCATTCCAAATTCAACCAATTCATCTCAAACTCCACCAAATCTTCATCATATGCTTAGATATATACTTAAGAACTTAAAACAAGTTTAAATCAATCCATTCACACCATACTTTAACTATGCCCTTCAACCACATTATTATCTAAACAAATAAATTTTTCAATCTACAATCAATTAAATCTCAATCAATTCATATATATACTTATCCATCATCAATGATCCCCAATCCAATATCAATTTAAATCCTAATCAAACCCTTCATATAGTTCTAACAAATTAACATAAACTTTAATATTTCAACTTTCAATATATAAGTTCATAAAATCCCATAAATTCAACTTAAGCATTATTTATATCCTAGATCTCAAAAATCATATCAAATACATCAAATAAAATCAAGAATTCAAAGATCAATCAACCTCATAATTTTAAAAATGAGGGAATATACATACATTCAATTCATTCCAATTTCTTTTACTAAATCATGTTTATTTCCACTTAATTACACATATCTAAACTCAATTTAATCAAATCATAATAAATAATTAACATGCAAAATTAGGGTTTATACATGCTTACTTGAATTCATCAACTTCATGAATTTCAAGAATTTAAACCATAGAAAATAATATTTAAGCATCATAAACATAAAGAACTCAATAAACATAACAAAAATTAAACAATTCAACCTTAAATTAAATCTTCAAATTTTCGAAAACCACCATATATGAGAAGATCATATTCTTCAATTTTAATCACAAAACTTAGATGAAATAAAGTATTTACCTTCTTTGGAGTGATTTCCAATTAATTCAACACTTAAATTATGGATTAAAAGTGGAGAAAATTTGTGTGTGTGTGTTTAGTGTGTGTGTTCGAAAATGGGAGGGAGGAAGAAAGCTTGAAGATGATTTTAATTGCATATGGTTCTAGAAGTTGTATATATATATATATATATATATATATATATATATATTCATTTATTTATTCATTTTCTATTTATTTCCTACAATTTTTGAAAATTGCATAAGTATTTTTCTAAAATTACTAATGTTGCACATTAATATTCTTTAATAGTAAAAACTCAATTTCTCATTAATATAAGGATCCAAAATAATTAAATCCATTATTGGAATTCAAATCATATAAATATAGCTTTAATGCTTTCATATGCAAAAATTCAAATAATTATTCTTTAAATTCATAAATTCATAAATTTTTAAAATTATAGAAAATAATTTCTTTATCACTAGATGTAAATAAATGAAATTTATTTAAGCCATTTAATAGCTTAAATATTATTTCATTTCATTTTATAAATAAATCTCACATAAATAATAATTAATGCATTTCTTTAGAACATTTTCTATTTAATGAATTTTTCATACAAACACACAATATTAACCATATATTTCCTATTTTATCATAATAAAACTTGTTTCTAAATAATCTCTACTTCTTCTAAATTCTATTCATTCGATTAACAATTAATCGAATTTCTATCACTTACTAATTTATGATGCACTTATTTATAAATTTATAGTGATGCAATGCCTTTAAGCCCCTAATTAATGCTTAATTAGGCTCTAATTAAGACTTAGAGATTTTCGGTTACTACATTCCATCCCCTTAAAATAAATTTCATCCCCAAAATTTGCACCGTAAAATAACTCGATAGTTCTCTTTCATCTGGTCTTCTAGTTCCCAAGTCACTTCTTCTAGATTATGGTGTCTCCACTGAACTTTGACTAAAGGAATAATCTTATTCCTTAGTTTTTGCTCTTTTCGGTCTAGAATACATTCTGGTTTCTCTTCGTAGCTCAAATCAGACTCGGGAATTATTTCCTCATAGTGAAGAATGTGTTTGGGGTCATACACATACTTCCTAAGTTGGGAGACGTGGAATACATTATGAACATTAGCGAAGTTGGGTGGCAACGTTAATCTGTATGCTACTGGCCCGATTCTTTCCAGTACTTCATAAGGTCCGATAAATCGCGGGCTTAAGTTCCCCTTTTATTCCAAAACGGTGAAGTCCTTTGGTAGGGGAAACTTTCAGAAAGACTTTGTCTCATACTTTAAAATTTAACTCCGTTCGGCGATTGTCCGCGTAAGATTTTTGTCTATCTTGGGCTTCTTGCATTCTCTTCTTAATCTGCCGCACTATCTGAATCATCTCTTCTACTGCTTCGGGACCAAGGACATTTCTTTCTCCAATTTCGTCCCAATAAAGAGGCGACCTATATTTCTTACCATATAATGCTTCGTAGGGAGCCATATTTATTGTCGCCTGATAATTGTTGTTATAGGCGAATATAATCAACGGCAGAACTTGTTCCCATTGGTCTCCTATGTCTAACACCACGGTTCTGATCATGTCTTCAAGCGTTTGTATGGTTCTCTCAGTCTGGCCGTCAGTTTGTGGGTGAAATATTGTCAAGTTTAAGCGAGTACCCAATTCCTTCGAAGCTCATCCAAAATCGGATGTAAACTTAGAATCTCGTCTCAAGTAATCGGATTGGCACTCCATGTAACCGAACAATTTCACGAATATAAATTTGTGCTAGCTTCTCGGCTCCATATGTCACAGAAATCGGAATGAAATGAGCACTCTTTGTTAGCCGATCAACTATCACCCAAATCACTGTGTTTCCTCGTTTTGATCTAGGTAATCCCGTTACGAAATCCATAGCTACGTGGTCTCACTTCCACTCAGAAATTTCTAAGGGTTGCAGCTTTCCATACGGCCTTTGATGCAATGCTTTAACTTGTTGACAAGCTAAGCATCGTTCAAAATATGACGCTATTTCTTGTTTCATTCCTGTCCAAACAAACCTTTGCTTGAGATCTTGATACATTTTCGACTCCAAGGCAAGCGGTGTATGGAACATTGTGAGCTTCACTCAAAATTTCATTTTTCAGCTTTTCATTATTGGCACGAATATACGATTACCTAGCATAATCGTATTATCTCTAGCTTCATGATATCCTTGATGGTCTCCAATTCTAATTCTCTCTAGCAATTTTTCAAGTTGTGCGTCTTGTCGTTGCGCCTCAATTATCCGAGCTTTTAAATCTAGTGTCACCACTAATGCTGCTACAATTTCTTGAGTAGTTTCAGGTGGTACTACAACTTCTAGTTTCATTCTTTCAAATTCTCTCAACAACTCTTCCTTTTCGGTTAATAAGAATCCTAACCTTTCTTGACTTTTCCTGCTCAAAGCATCAGCAACAACATTTGCCTTTCCCGGATGGTATTTAATTTCACAATCATAGTCCTTGCCTAATGATAAACGTGCTTTTTACTCGTTTATTCATGCTTTATATAGATAATTTTAGATTAATTAAGTGCGTTTGTATAAGTTATTTCAATGCTTTTAGCTATTTTTGGTAGATACTAGTCTTGGGTTCCTCTTTGGTGTTTTGTAGGCTTTCAAGATGATAATCAAAGCACGAGGCGAAGCACGAGCCAAAGACGGACAAGAACAGGGGCTAGCAGCTATCTTCGCGACCGCTAGCCCGGCCGTGAGCTCGGGCGAAAACATTCTGGATAGTTTCTCGTTACCGACCTAGCGACCGCTAGGCCGGCCACGAGGAAAAGCCAAGCGACCGCAAGTCTGCCAGCGAGAGACTCCGAGAAAAACTCGCTGAAAACTAGCGATCGAGCTAGCGATCGCGAGCTTGGCCGTGAGGCATTCCAAACGACTGCGAACAAGGCCGCGAACGCATCGTAGGACTGACTGACTTAAAGCTCGCGACCGTGAGCTCAGCCGCGAGGCGAGGCGGCTGGGCGCGAATTAAGGTTTCAACCCTGCGCCTATATATACCCCTAGGCTTGCTCACGCACCTCCAACCTTTTCCAGCACGATTTACTTCAGTTTTTAATAGTTTTTCACATACTTTCTCTTTAGCTTTATTTTACTTTCATCTAGGCATTAGATTTTCATTGTTCTACATTTATTCTACGCAATGTAATCGCTTTGGAACGCTTTCATACGGATGAATTGATTTCCGCTTCTACTGGTTTGGATTCAAACCCAACCATTGTTCTTCCAACGCTACATTACGGGTTTTATCTATTTAATTATTATTTTATGGTTAATTTTATTTTATTCCAATGTCTATGTCTAGCTAAATTCTTGTTCTAATCCTGTGGTTTGTATGATTCTATCCTAAGATTGTGATTCCTCGCTATTTGTCGCTTACCTTCCGCATTGATTTGTGATTCTTGGTGTGCATTCTTATGTGTTAATTTCGATCAATCTTGATGCATACATAGTTGCCAGTTGAATACTTAACAGTTTTAATTGTCAATCGATCTTGAATGCGCAATCTAATAAGCCTCGAGTCGAGTTGAGATAGGAACATTAGTAGGAAGCTATTCTTTGTGATCTTTTTGAAGTTGCTAATTTTCACCTAGAGACGAATAAAGAATAAGGAAAATTAGTAATCTCGCCACAATTGTCGTAATTGAAATTGTTGGTTACATATCTGATCTTTTATCTTGGCTGGATTAAAATTGGTTAATAGGAAGCAGGATAAACATACGTTGTGGGTAGGATTAATGCATCCCTAGGGTTAGTCTTTTAGTCTCATTATCTCTTTAAGTTATTATTGCTTGCTTTATTTGTTTTATTTGCTCTTGACTTTGAATTTAATATTCGAAGTCCCAAAATCCTTTTCAAAACTAAATCTGTCACTTGGATAATGATGAAGGATTATTGAGTTAGCTTCTATATTTTCGTGTTACAATCCCTGTGGATACGATACTCGACTTACCTATCTACTTGCACGTTTTCGTGTTAGAAAATAGTGAGATCAAATTTTGGCGCCGTTGCCGGGGATTATTTAGATTATATAGGAATAACTTGACGATTTGGAATTATTGATTCAAGTTGTAATTTTATTTTATTTGTTTTACTTGCCAGAGCTAATTTCTCCCTTTCTCTCCAGGTAGTTTATGATCACAAGGTCCCAGGGACCTCCTGAGCAACCTTTAGATCCAAAAATCGAGAATACCCAAAGGAGAAGGAGACGAGAAAGAAGAAGACAAGATATGGCAATAATCCGAACAATGTGGGTGTACCTCCCGAGCATCGCACGCCTTCTCGCGTAATTTAATGAGATGCAGCGCTAGATGACGAACATGGGACTCCTCATCCCTACGGTGAGAGACGAGACCGCTGAACTATATGTACCACCACCAACCGAGCAGCCCAAGGTGGTGGATGGGGCCCGAAGTGAATGCAAACAATTTTGAGTTGAAGCCGCCCCGATCAAGATGGTACATGAAGAGCGATTCGATGAGGAGGATGTAAGATCTGAATGCCTATCTACAGACATACCTGGATATATGTGACATCATCAAGCAAAATGGGGTGCCACAAGATACGATTCGGATGTGAATGTTCGGATTTTCTCTGCGCAACCAGGCGAATGATTGGTTCAAGAGCTCGGACCGCATCATACATACGCTGGGGAAACTTTGCGATAGGTTTATTTCGAAATATTTTGCGCCGGCTAAAGCGCAGAAGATCATAGCCGAGATCTCCCATTTCGCCAACAAGGAGATGAATCATTATTCGAGGTATGGGAGAGATTCTGGGCCTATCGAGAAAATGCCTCAAGATGGATTCTCCAAAGAGCAAAGAACAACGCAATTCTACAAATGATCGACACTTCACACGAGAAGCATCGTGATACATCGGCAGGGGATACCGCTGAACCGTCGAGTGGAGGATGCCACCAAATTATAGAAGAGATGGCTGCCAACAGCTATCAATGGCCCATGGAGAGGACGCCAAGGTTAAAGCAATGCCAGAGGTTTACTCGAGATACGACGATCTCATGGAGAAGTTCACTTTTGAAGAGCCGCTCGAGACGGAGGACGGAATTATATAAATCAGAGGAACCGTCCTGAGAAAAATCCGGCATACAATCCTAACAATAGGAATCATCCTAACTTGTCGTATGCCAACCCCAATAACTTCCAACAACCTCCAGCAGGCTTCGCAGTGCAGAATGGGATGATTCAGGAGCCGAAAAAGCAAAGCTTAGAGGAGGAGATGCAACAGTTGGTTGTGAGCAACCAACAACTGGCAACGCAACAGAACTCATTCATTAGTACTACTGGTCAAAGGACGACACAATTGGAATCCACCGTAGGAGTGATGGGCAAACATCTGAAAATAATGGAGAATCAGATCATCCAGATAGCTACACAGCAGAATGCGCAACAAAAGTCGGACCAATTTCCTAGCACTACGGAGGTAAACCCGAAGAATCAGTGCTTTGCCATCCAACTGAGGAGTGGAAAAGCTTATCAGAACCACCCGGAACGAGAAGAAATTCAGAATGGCGAGTTTCAAGGCCGACCCAGCGACCGCTAGACGCCACGAGGATGCGCATGTAACGTGTTGAGAGAAAATCTGATCGAGCCATGCACCGCTAGCCCGGCCGCAAGGTACATCAGAGATGCAAGCGCAGGTGCTCGCGACCACCCTAGCGATCGCGAGGGTGGCCGCGAGGCAGAGAAGAAGAAGAATTATCCAACGTACACTCCTCCAATTCTGTTTCCAAGTAGGCTAGCCATGCCAAAACATGACGAGAGGATGACCCGGTTCATGTAAATGTTCCAAAAGGTGAATATCAATATTCCATTGCTAGATGCACTCAGAGATATGCCGGGATACATAAAATTTTTAAAGGGTGCTGTTTCCAACAAGAAGAAGTTGAAAAAGTTCGAGACTATAAATTTGTCTCAAGAGTGCAAAGTCGTATACAAAAGACGCCGCCATGAAGCATAAAGACCTGTGCAGCTTCACAATACCTGTGTTATTGGAGTGCATACTTTCTCCGTAGTTCTCGGCGACTTTAGGGCAAGATCAACCCGATGCCGTTGTCCATATTTAACAAATTGAGATTCGAGAATTAAAGCCTACTACATTCATCTCCGTATGGCGCACACATCGCCTACCCGTCCAAGGGGATAGTGGAGGACGTGTTTCATCAAAGTAAAAGATTTCATCTTTCCAAATGGATTTTGTTGTCCTTGATATGCCGGAGGACGGAACACGCCTCATTCTTGGGAGACCATTCTAGCCACTGTGCAGGTGGCAATCGATCGATGTGCAAGATGGAGACCTCACATTCAGGGTCAATAAGGAGGAGATGACTATTTCAATCTATGATGCCATGAAGTAACATGATAACTCAAAGCATGAAGATTGTTGTTCGGTCACCACTGCCACAGCCAACCCAATTTGAGCTTGGATTTCAATCAACCATGTGACGAGCATGCTACAAAGAAGATGTGGACTCGGCATAAAACTCCTAGTGAGTCATTTAAGTTTGGGGGAGGCTACTCCCACACTCAATGGTGGTCTGCTGTAAATGATAAGTATAGAGGCAAACAAAAGTTTGGGAAGAGGTCAGTTGTCAAATCGCCCGACTGATAAAAGGTAACGTCGAGCTAGCGAAGAAAAATGTAGCACTGGTTGGGAGATAACCCAACATATTTACCCGCTTTACAATTTTCGTTTTGCTTGTTCTGTTTTTCTTTGTTTTTGTCGTGTCGTGTTTTGTTGGTCGTTTTTATGTCCCAAAGTATAATTGCTTTTATTAAAACATATATAAAAAAAATCAGGTCAGTACTAGCGACCACCCTCGCGATCGTGAGAGTGGCCACGTGAAAGTGGGCAGAATGTTTTGGAAAAGAACTGGCCGTGAGGGTGGCCGCGAGAAAGTAGGCAGCACGATAGTGCACTCGCGACTGTGCTCGCGATCGCGAGCTCGGTCGCGAGGACCGATCCGACCCACGATCCGGACGTCGACCCGCGTGTTTTTGACAGATTTTAACACCCATCCCCCTCATTTTTCACACTTCACACACTCTCAAGCACTCAAATCCCTTGTTCTTCAGTTTTCTTGTGTTTTTTACGTCAATTTCACTCAAGGTATGCTTCATTTGTTCAATTCTTCTTAGATTTTGAGCTTGTTAGCATGAATTAGAAGAGTTTTACCAATTATTTCTTCTTGTTGTGGAACATCAAGAATTGATGAACTAGAGCCTATATTGCTAGATTTACATGGTTTTTGAGCATGCTTCTTACAATGTTAGTGTAATGGTGTTCATCGACATGTATTGTGGAAGTAATCGACCCACATTGTCGATTTGGGGTCGAAAACTCAACCCTAGCCGTCACCGATCTCGCGACTGTGCTCATGACGCTAGCCCGGCCGCGAGCGCTCACGCTGGCGTGGGGTAGTGCCTAGCCACCATCCTCGCGATCGCGAGGGGATGGCCACGAGGACCCTCGAATGTTGTGTTTTCACGTGTTTTAAACTTTGTGCGCTTTCCTTGTTATGCCTTATGCGAACATATGTTATTATGGGGGGAGGAATTTTGCTAATTCTAAGTTTGGGGGAGCTATATATATTGATATGGGTTAACGTTTATGTTGAATTTTTTAAAAAGTACATGAGCTAACTTGGAAATATATTTTTAGGTACAATATGCCGCGTACATCCTAAGTAAGCGCAAGGGAAATGAGGTCGCTTCATCCTCACACGAGGAACCGATAGACGAGTTCCACCCCGAGACTTATGGGTGCGATCACGAATCCTCTTCAAGGGACCGTTGAGGAGGTTGTGCAATTGAAGCAATCGACATTACCGATTTATGTGCACCGAGACTTGTCAAGCGACGGGATCGCCAATGATGTCACATGGCTTGCCGAGAGCCTGGTCTCTATTCCGTCCTTACAACGAATTATCTGACGTACAGTATCCTCACTTTGTAATTTCTGTCGACCGTTCACGTCCATAAAACACAAGGGTCGTCGGATTATCTCACATTCCAATTAGACAACGAGCACCGCCAGCTCTCAGTTGATGAGATGAATGCAATCATCAATGGCGCCCCCGACGGCCATTACATTGGGGATATAGAGAACTCGGCCTTAGAGATGTGGCCGTTGTTTGTTGATCCAGCAGCGGAGCAAACTCCGTATTATGATGCCTCGAGGGTATTGTTTGTGTATTAATGCAACACAATTAAATATACGCAAGTGCACGTAATCAACAATTAATACACGTATATTCGAGATCGAATCCATGTGATTTCAATACACACACCGATAACAACTTTGTTTTATAGGAAAGATTTAAAGGGAAATTAAACAGCGGTAGCTCTTTAAAATAAAAACGCAACTACGAACTTAAATTAAGAGGAGTTCAGCCAAACGAAGTAAACACCAAACACAAATAACGAGGAAAACACTGATATCAAGGAAGAGAAACTGACTTGATCTCTCGATTCCACTCATGCTCTGTACTAATAATGCTACAACATTATCGTTGCATCATCGCTATGACATGAACTTCTCCGATTCTTAGTATTTTTCCAAATCTAAGATATATTCTGCAAAGCCACTCAATATATTCCTATATCGAACTACTCTTAGAATACCTTTACTAATCCATCATATTTGCCACGCAAGGTAAACACATATTCTATGCTATTCACACACATAATATTAAAATCATGTTCTTATGTCACTCTTTTGTGTTCCACTTATAAGAACTTCCCAAAGATTTATAGAAGTAAGATCTCACTAATGGTGATCAAGCACAAGTAAGATAAAATAATCCCAAAAGAGCAATAGCGATTTTAACAAGATATGAGAGATGAGTTCACACACGAGCATGGGTTTCATCAAGAAATCAAGCTTACGTGTGTTTAGCTCATAGCGAGTCTGCTCAACAAAGATTCAAACAAACAGATGCCATAACAAACTAAGAAGAATTCGAGAAACGAAATTAGAACTAGTCGCCGAATCACAGGTGCTCGCCTTAGATCGCGCTCTTCCGATGACTTCCTCTCCAAGAGATCACCTTGATTTCCTCTCGCAGATGATTCTGTTTTTCCTCATGAAACCGAATACCCCTTTTCGATTGTCGCCCCATTTTTAATAACAACCTCCGCGCTTTTAGGGGTGCATCTGCATCCGCCACCCTTCATCCTCCGATTCTTTCCCTTCCGCTGGCTCGACAGAGAATGTAACGCTGCCTCCGATCCTTTCACCGCCGTGGCCACCGCCACGTGGTTGTGGTCCCACGGATCTCCTCTTCGCCTTCACCATAACCTTCCACGCCTGCTGTTAGCCTTCCATAAGCACGGCCTCGCCCACTAGTACGAGCTCTTCTACTCATTTGCACAAGCACGAGCCTGCCTCTCTTAAGAACTCGACGCTCACGAGCTCAACCTCTTACGAGCTCGACCGTGACTTCGCTTACTTCGCCATAAGCTCGGCTTTGCTTATGAGTCCAACCTCGCTACCAAAGATCATTCCAAAGATCATATGTTCTCTTCGAGTTCGCCTTCTTCGCTTCATGAATGTGAGCTCATCCGCCACGAGCCCAACTTCACCATGAGTTCGACTGTTACGAGCTCGACTTAAGTCACGAGCTCGACTTCATTTGTTCTCTTCCGAGCTCGCTCGAGACTCGCCCGCATCCCCGCTCTTTCACCTTCCTTTGAGCTCGACTTCGCCTTCGAGCTCGACCTTGCTTATGCTCGACCGGAGCTCGCTCACCAACAGACTTCAACATCGCCTTTTCGTCCGCTCTTCCCGCTACATGCCATAGATCGATTAAATGATGCTTAAAATGCATATGAAACCCCATAAAAGCACTTGACTCAATCCTACACGCACACACACACGAAAACATAACATAAACATTCAAAGCAACACAAACATACTAATGTAACACACAATACTCAAGGTTATTATCATCAAAGGTCACATAATAACTCTTTTTATAAGAGTTATCACACCCCCAAACTTAGCTCATTACTCGTCCTCGAGTGATGCGCTACCACACAAAGAAAACACACCAAAAATAAGAAGCTGATGTGTACGACGCTCGATGACAAATGAGATGATGGCCTAATCAACTAAGGATGTTGCTTTCACCAAAAATTTTCAAAGAAAATGAATCATTCAATCCTTCTCGTTGCAAGTCTAGTTAATCACCTCATACCGCAAGGACGTCCGACTACAAATATCAACATGTATAAAACACATTAGCAACTACATGAATCTTCCCATACTTTGTTCTCCTTAGTATGACCATAATTTGATTATCAATGCACAAATGTCTCCACAAATTCAATTCACCAACCCCTCCACTAACATAAGTGAACATCAATATTGATCAAGAGGTCTTTAAAAGCTTATAATGTTGGGCTTGGGTGACGGTAGATTATTTGGGATAATGTAGCTCAAAACACCCGCACCTTTACTCATTCTTGGTTTCGCATCGCTTTATAAATACCTTTCTTCTTTTCTATGTATATCAATTCTTCTTCTTCATTGTTTCTCTCCTTTTCATATACAAGAAGCTCAAAACTTCTCCCTTTTTTTGTTGCGTAAACAACCCACATTTAACCCACATTTTGCAAAACTTAACTTCACCTTCAAGAGGTTACCTTACCTCGCCACCCCAAACTTAGAATCGCAACATTGTCCCCAATGTTGGAATTTATACCAAAATGGGGATGAAGCACTTTTAATTCAATTCGAGGCAAAACACGGCAGCAATAATAGATAAGATAAAGGCCGAGCCACAAGTAGACATGCCCAAGATGAAGGGTAAGAAGAGATAAAATAATATATGGGGTATAAAGGAGAGTATTTAGTGGATGCATGAAAGAAAAGGTCAGAAGCTCAACAAGTGGACCCTAAGGAAATCATGTTATAAAGGTAGGCTAAGAAAGGCACAATCGATCCAAAATAGCCTACGCCCCATCCATATTAACACACTCATGTATATTATTTCAAGGGTACCAACCTAATATGAAAGACAGCACTCATACAAAAGTGTAGACTAACCAAGGATTACCAATGCAATGGTCAATCCCTATAGGAACTAATATGCTAACACCCAAAATATTAGAGGCACACCTCACAAAATAAGAGTCAAATCCGCATAAGTAACAAGCAGACTAAAGATCACAATGTAAAGCAAAAGAGACTAACATCATTAAGCTATCCATCGTCAATCACAGCAACCTTCAAGAATAATGAAAATGTAATAACATGCACCTCACACCACAAATGTGAACATGACAAGCAACGACACAACAAACCAACAATGCTTCAAAGAAAGGACAAGCAAAGCCTAAACCAAACAAAACACGAAATACACACACAACCAACATCAAACAAACAAAGGATCGAGTCGAAAACGCCTGACTACACCCTCGGGAGGACCCAAAGAGTAGGGAAGAGGGGGTAGATGGAGCAAAGAGGAGAGGCATCCTACTCGCAGGAGAATCACCACCGCATCACGGGATACAAGTGAAGTACTGGGTGGCATCGAGGACATCTTCGAAATTTCCTTCAAGGTGACATGGGCGCCAACACCCTTCGCCTTTCTCCCGAGCATCCCTTCCCAAGAACTTCATGGCACTGACCTGTGGAAGCACCATCGAGCGGCACTTCACAGATGGAAGAATGGCGCCCGAGCTCAGGGGTAATCGGTCTGACTGTGTGGTCGAGCCTCGACTAGGCCAAGATTCGTTGAAAATTGAGCACGGTTAGGCCCCGCCGCCTCCTTTTCTTCCCGTGTCGTGATTACATCCCATGGTAGAAGCCAAGCCCGAACAACCGTGTGGAAATTTCGAGAAGGCCGGCATTGCATTGTAGATAACCCATCCTGCATTACTTTCCAGTATGCGATCACGCTGACGAAAGTAAGCCCAATAATGCTTGAGATCATCCTCAAACGCCGCAGACCGAAGCATGAGGACTTTGATTTGCAGGCAGAGGAACTTCGTGATTTTGCGTAATCAGGCTCAAGGGTCGGCAATGGGGAGATGGACCACCGGAGCGGCGTGCAAAGAGGGTCTTCAATCGGACCATGACGATGAGTCAAGGTATTGATATCAATAAAACTTTCTCGCTGAGGTGGTCTTCATCATCCCCAAAAGGCACTCCGCCCGTATGCACACCGAAAGTTATCAAAGAGGGAAGAATAGCCGCCCTTTCTTCCTCTTACGGCATTCATCCACCTCGTACAAATTTGACGCCCACATCGATCGCCCTCCCGTAAAATACACAGGAGTAGCAAGATACGCCTTCGTAAACAAGCAGTATCATGGGTGGTAGGCAAAATACGGCTTTTAATGAAATGAAGCCACACATGAGCTTCCAATCATAACGACGCTGCTTTGATGGAGCCGACACCCATGTGTGGAAAAAGCCCAATCCGCGCCCTCCACGACTCGCCGCCCCCCAAATACCTCTAGATCATCCACGAGGGAGCCCTCTTCACAACGGAGAAAACATCATTCACATCATTCTCCAAGTTGAAAAGTCATTAATAGTTTCGAGAGAAGACCACCATTTACCCCTCACCACATCCGATAATCCTCTTTATTCGGCAGAGAGTGATGTTCGCGTAAAATTCTTTCGACTAAAGGCGAATGGGTGGAGGTGGAATTTCGCAAAAGATGCCCAACTGTTGAGGGATATCAACTCCACCACAAATATCGAGTTTCTTTAGATTTTGGAAACCATTTTCCATCCATAATTGTCTTGATTTTAAACGCTAAATCTCTCAAACCACCATGAGCTCGGAATTTCGGAATGTTGTCGATCGACCGACCGCCATTGTTGACGAGGTTTGTCCACCTTCGCCTTCTCGACCAATAGCCTCGTGCCCGCTTTTTCCAACACTTCGCTTTACCTTTATTCATACCGACTATTTTCCTTTTAGAAGAGGAGGTACAAAGAATCGCTAAGAGATCTGTGAAGCTTCCAACGATACTCGGTGTCCGATATGATAAAGTATGCACGCGTTATTGCTCGGAGTATTCAATGATTCCGCTTGCCTCCGGACCCGGTTTCGAGTATTCGCATGGTAGCGAAATTTTCTGAGAAACGACGGCGAGCGAGATTAATTTGCTAGAACCGAGCAAGAGCGTGAGAATTTGAACGGCGACGTGGATAGTGAGGGCAAAATTGCAAAGAAGGTAGGGAAAATAGGAGGAGAGGTTGGTCGTATGTGAAAAGAAGAATTGCGCCGCCTTTTAAACAAAAAGTCAACCAAATTTCTCCCGCCTTTTCGACCAAAAATTCAAGCTAATATTTCACCTTTTCTACCCGTTGCGTGTCCAATACCGAGCAAAATTAGCACAATGCTCGTAATTTTGCTCAGAAGTACTCATGTACCATACCGCAATCCAAACTTCAACACATCAGCTTAAAATAAAATCCTCATCCTTCTTAAAACAATGCTATAGCAATTTATTATCAAAGCCAAAACCAATAAGACAAAAGAGCAAGAAAATAAATATGTACAAACAAAACACTAGGGCTGCAAGGCGCCCGATCGCCATGGCAACCCATGATACCCGTGGTCGCGCCTTCAAAGATGTTGAGGTCTTCTCACGAACGACCCGCCACCACAATAGTGCTCGACACGCTGCCCATCGACTTGAAATTCACTACCGACGCTCCTTCAGAATGTTATAGCACCATGGGCGCTACACGAAGAATTGTGAAAGGACCCACCATCGTGATTTCACCACCCGGAATAACCTCACTGAATCGAACAACAACACCACGACCCGGTAAGAACTCTCGCAAGATGTTGTTATCATGCCATCTCTTTGTTTTCTCCTTGTACAATTTTGCATTCTCATAAGCAAACCACCGAATTCATCCATTTCACTTAGTCAGAACAACCGAGCTTCTCCAAAGAAATTTTATGATCAAAATTTATTTTTTTATCGCCCAATAAGCTCGATGCTCAAGCTCCATGGAAAGATGACAAGCTTTTCCATAGACCAAACGGTAAGGCGACATCCCTAAAGGTGTTTTGAAAGTCGCTCAGAGCCCACACCGCATCATCCAATCGCATGGACCAATCTTTACGCCCGGATTCACCACTTTCTCCAATATACCTTTATCTCTATTGAGAGTTCCGCTGACCATTCGTCTCATGGATGGTATGTCAGTAGCAATCTTGTGGCGTAATGTTATACTTAGCTAGCATGTAACTCACGGCCTTGTCGATTTAAATGTGCCTTCATCACTAATGATCGCTACGAGGAGTACCAAACCGTGTGAAGATGTTCTTTGTAAGAACTTGATTACAACCTTCATATTATTTGTGGTACTCGCCACGGTTTCTACCCATTTAGATACGTAATCAACCGCCACCGTGATGTAGAGGTTACCAAACGAGTGGGAAAGGACCCATAAAATCGAGGCCCCACACGCCAAAGAGTTCAATTTCCGCAATAAAGTTCATGGCATCTCATTCCGAGAAGATATATTTCAACTCACATCGATCACATTTTGCACAAAAGCATGGGTATCTTTAAACAAGGTAGCCAAAATAACTGATCAAGTACCTTAGCCGCCATTCTTTATCCCGCAAAGTGACCACCATATGGAGTGGCATGACATCCTCTAGAATTGATTCCACTTTTCATGCGAACGCAGTACCATCAACCCGTCAAGACAGGCGCATTATATAAGAATGGTTCATCCCAAAAGTAATGTTTGACCTCAAAGAAATTAGAATCTTTTCTTCCGATGTGATGAGAATTCGGACGCAACACTCA
This sequence comes from Salvia rosmarinus, assembly GCA_036937905.1. NCBI lineage: Eukaryota > Viridiplantae > Streptophyta > Magnoliopsida > Lamiales > Lamiaceae > Salvia > Salvia rosmarinus. Next base: position 43,063,273 of record CM072817.1, read on the forward strand.
CGCACTGTGAAGTTGACAAAGTCCGATACCAAGGGTACTACTATGATGCATGCTCATCAATTGCTCATCGTGAACGCGTCCCGAACTTGGACATGAGTCTTGTCACCCCTACCGTCGGCAATGATACAAATGATCACCTACTTGATTTTCTGCTCCTTCCCCGCCTCGATTTCAGATCAAATTCTTGCAGGAGCAAGATCCACCGAATTAGCCGTGGCTTTGCATATTTCTTGGCGATAAGATACCTGATGGTTGCGTGATCTGTATAGACTATCACTTTCGACCCTATGAGGTAGGCTCTAAACTTCTCACATGCAAATACCCCAGCAAGCAACTCTTTCTCCGTTGTGGTGTAATTGATTTGGGCCTCCACCAGTGTTTTACTCGCATAATAGATGGAATGGAATACCTTCTCCCTTCGTTGACCCAAAGACGCCCCCACAAAGCAAAGTCACTTGTATCACACATCACTTCTAAAGGTAAGGACCAGTCTGGACCAATAATCATCGTGGCTGTCACTAGAGCTCTTTTCAAAACTTCATACGCCTTCAAACATTCGGAGTAAACTCAAAGTGGCGATTTTGCTCCAAGAAGGCACATAGCGGCTTAGCAATTTTGAAAATCTTTATGAACCGCCTATAAAATCCTCAGATGCCCCAAGAAACTCCGCACACCTTTACAAGAGTAGGTGGTGGAAGTTTGTCTATCACTGATCTTTGCTCGATCCACTTCTATTCCCGCCTGGATATGTGATGGCCTAGCACGATGCCCTCGCACCATGAAGTGGTATTTTCCCAATTTAACACTGCGCGCCGCCTCACAACGCCCGCAACATTCCCCAAATTACTCTGCATATCCCATAAGTATCTCCAAACACGGAGAAATCATCCATGAAGATTTCCACCGACTTCTCCACCATATCCGAAAATATGGCCATCATGCAACGCCGAACGTTGTCGAGGCATTACAGAGTCCAAAAGGCATTCTTCTAAAAGCAAAAGTGCCATAGGATGTGTGAAGGTGGTTTTGTGTTGATCATCGTGCAATAGCAATTTGATGATAGCCGTAATACCCATCTAGAAAATAGAAAACTCCTTACCAAATGAAGTTTGTCAAGCATCCGATCCATGAACGGCGTAGGAAATGATCTTTCCTGCTGCCGTGTTCGCTTTTCTATAGTCCACGCAAACACGCCATCCGCTTATCACCCGAGTTGGAATCAATTCTTGTCGATCATTAGCAATCACAAGAATCCCCTTTCTTAGGAACACATTGCACTGGGCTTACCCAAGTACTATCCGAGATTGGATAAATGATTCCAACGTCCAACCATTTAATAATTTCTTTCTTCAACACTTCTTTCATCACTGGATTGAGACGACGCTGATGCTCTATGGAAGTGCTATGGCAGTCTTCCATCAATATCTTATGCATGCACGTAGAAGGGTTGATCCCTTTATATCGACGATTGACCATCCAATAGCTCTCAGATTTTCAAGAACACCTATAACAAGGATTCTTCCTTGTAGTGTTTCGAGAGCGGTGAAATGATTATCGGAAGAGTTTTTCCTCTCCCAAATAAGCATATTTCGATGGTTGGGCAAGGTTTTCGAGACTTAACGCTGGAGGTTCATCGATCAAGGTTCGACACCGGACGACACGATCCGCAAGCCCCAAATGACTTTGGGACGCGGCCGGCACGAGGTGTAACAGACACTTCGTTAGAGGGATGCTTAGGAAACCCCTACCTTGCTCTAACTCCACGAGGTCGGCATATTCCTTGTCACTATCTTCGGATCGAGACGAGTGCTCCAAAGATTGTATCCGCAACGACCGCTCTAGAACTCAATTATCGAGCATTCCTCCACTTCGTCCGATACTTCATAGCATTGAATACATGAAGGTAACCTTCGATCATTTACCCTCATTGTGAGGTCGCTTTTCGACATCAATCAAAGTCCTTCCATTGCAAGGAAAGGACGTCCCAAAATAATAGGCACCTCGTGATCTCGCTTCATAATCCAAAATGATGAAATCATGGAAAGATGAATGTATCCACCTTTACTAGCACATCTTCAATTTTTCCTTCCGACGAGCCATAGATCGTCTCGCAATCGCAAGGTCATGTAGTAGCCTAGCTTCCCTATCCCTAGCTTCCGAATATCGAGAGCGGCATTAAATTTATACTTGCTCCCAAATCACATAGAGCACGACCGACGTCGCGTCCTCCAATTGAGCATGGAATTGTAAAGCCCCGGATCTTTCAACTTGGGCGGATTTTGCTTTTAACACGGTACTCATCGCTTCTCGGTCGCCATCAAGCTTTCAACTCATCCAAACGCTCTTTCTAGTCGATGTCTTTCAAGAACTTCACATAATTTCGCATCCGCTCCAAAGCTTCACCAAAGGAATATTAATGTGCGCTTGTTTTAAGACATCTAGAAATCTCAAACCGAGTATCTTGTTTCTTTTTCACCTTCGTGGAAAGGAGGTGGTGGCCGATATACCACCGTCCGTTGTTTCGCAATGGGTTTATCAAGGTGCTTCAAAGATTAAGAGATTGCTTGGTGCTTCCATTTCGACACTTTGCTATTAGTTTCGACGACTCCGCCATTTCTTCTGGTTCAAGAACTCGCTTCATGCATTTGCTTTCCACTTCTCGCAGTGACAGCCTCGACATGTTCTTTATCTTCCGTGGTTTTCCGTGTCACTGGTAGATTACCAAGTGGTCGATTCCTTATCTCGCTGGCTAATTGTCCGATCCGACCTCCAAATTCCTTAGAGAAGTGGATTGCCCTCAGTATTATCGCATCTATCTTCGCCATATACTCCTTCATCAAAATTTCAATAGATTTGGGCTGTAAGGCTCTGTTGTCGCTCGGTTGGAAATTTTGCTGGCACGTATTTTCTCAAAATTTCCACCACCACTGTTCCGACCCTCGGCCTCCCACGAGAAATTAGGATGTTGTCGCCATCCCGGATCAGTATGTTTATGAATAAGGATTATTCCTCTAGCCATTCTCGATTTCCATGTAACACACCGAGGTTAGTTTGACGGGCAACTATCAAAAGTATGCCCTTCCCCACAATAAACGCATGACACCGCTCACTTGCATTGTAGGTGCAACCACGTGAGCACTTGTCGGTTGAACAACCGGATTGGCTACTTGCAAGCCTTTTAACATATTGCTCATGGACGCCACTGAGTAGTTAATGCCATCAAGGCATCAACCTCCAACACACCGGCAATGCATTTTTCCCCATCGAGCACGAGAATGGACCATCGCGCTGTTATTTGCAATCCTTTCCAAGATCTCATATGCCTCATTGTAGGATTTAGAGAGAATAGCTCCATTTATGAGGCATCGAGCACCAAGCATGTGGACGCTGCTTAACCCATTATAGAAAGTCTCAAGTCAATGCAAGCAAGGGATGCCATGGTGAGGCATTTCGTAGCATTTCCTTATAACGCTCCCATGCCTCGCACACCGACTCATCATCATTCGCTGAAATGAAATGATGTCATTTCAAATTCAGATTCTTTGTAGGTGGAAAATACTTCATCAAGAAATTTTCCCCTAGCTTGTTCCATGAAGTGATAGAGTCGATGGAAGACCATTCAACCATGCTTTGCACGATCTCGTAGTGAAAAGGAAATAGCCAAGCCTCCTGCCTCGGCCGAAACTCCGTGTAACTCAACGAGTCACCGACCTCCAAGAAAGACCAAGCACGGCGCGTGATCCTCTATGGTTGACCACCGAATCGCCCCAATCGCTTGGAGCATTTGAACATGACAGTTTCACCGAATCGATTTGCTTGCACTGGGTCTTGTAATTCCCATTCAGCTCATTAAACTGGGGTTAGTATAATCACATATACCCTCTCCTGGCCATCGCAATAACTATGGCATTTCCTCCATCACCTCCCGCCGCGCCATTCGCTTGCGCCTGCGGCTTTTTGCCGCCGCCTCTACGAAAGGTGCATTCATTTCGGATCTAACGGTATAATACCCGCTTTTCCTGCGCATGTACCACAATCCCCAGCCTGCTTTCAGCAGAAAAGAAAATAAACAGAGTGAACCACTAATTATTACGAAACACAAAGTTGCAAAATCAACGAATTTATAATTGGCAATCCCGCAACGGCGCCTAAAACTTGTTGTTTGTGCATTAATGCAACACAATTAAATATACGCAAGTGCACGTAATCAAAAGTAATACACTAAGTATTCCGAGATCGAATCCATGTGGATTGCAATATGCGCCATGTCGATAACAACTTTGTTTTATAGGAAAGATTTAAAGGAAATTAAATGTGGTAGCTCTTTAAAATAAAAACACAACTACGAACTTAATTAAGAGGACTTCGGCCAAACGAAGTAAACACCAAACACAAATAACGAGGAAAGCACTGATATCAAGGAAGAGAAACTGACTTGATCTCTCGATTCCACTAATGCTCAGACTAATAATGCTACAAAGATTATCGTTGCTTCATCGCTATGACATGAACTTCTCCGATTCTTAGTATTTTCCAAATCTAAGATATATTCTCGCAAAGCCACCAATATATTCCTATATCGAACTACTCTTAGAATACCTTTACTAATCCATTCATATTTGCCACGCAAGGTAAACACATATTCCTATGCTATTCACACACATAATATTAAAATCATGTTCTTATGTTACTCTTTTGTGTTCCACTCTATAAGAACTTCCCAAAGAATTATAGAACTAAGATCTCACTAATGGTGATCAAGCACAAGTAAGATAAAATAATCCCAAAAGAGCAATAATGATTTTAACAAGATATGTAGAGATGACTTCACACACGAGCATGGGTTTCATCAAGAAATCAAGCCATACAGTGTTTAGCTTATAGCGAATGCTCAACAAGATTCAAACAAACAGATGCCATAACAAACTAAGAAGAATTCGAGAAACGAAATTAGAACTAGTCGCGGAATCACAGAAAGTCGCTGGATCGTCGCCTCTTCCGATGACTTCCTCTCCAAGAGATCACCCTCGATTTCCTCTCGCAGATAATTTCGTGTTTTTCCCCAAACCGAATACCCTTTTCTCGATTGTCGCCCCTTTAATAACAACCTCTCGGCGCTTTTAGTGCATCGTGCACCGCCAGCCCCTTCATCCTCTCGATTCTTTCCCTTTTCCGCTGGCTCAAGAGAATGTAACGCTGTCTCCTTTCTCGCCGCTGCGGCCACCGCCACGTGGTTGTGGTCCCGCGGATCTCCTCTTGTCTTCACCAAACCTTCCACGCCTGCTGTTAGCCTTCCATAAGCACGGCCTCGCCCACTAGTACGAGATCTTCTACTTCATTTGCACGAGCACGAGCTCGCCTTCTTATGAACTCGACCGTGACTTCGCTTTACTCGATTATGAGCTCGGCTTTGCTTACGAGTCCGACCTCACGCCAAAGATTATTCCAAAGATCATATGTTCTCTTCTCGAGTTCGCCTTCTTTGTTTCATGAACAGAGCTCATCCGCCACGAGCCCAACTTCACCATGAGTTCGACTGCCACGAGCTCGACTTCATTTGTTCTCTTCTCCGAGCTCGCTGAGACTTCGCTCCCCGCATCCTCGGCTCTTTCACTCTTCCTTGAGCTTGACTTCGCCGAGCTCGACCTGCTTACGCTGCTCGACCGGAGCTTGGTCGCCTCGCCAGACTTCAAGATCGCCTTTTTCGTCGCTCTTCCCGCCACATGCCATGATCGATTAAATGATGCTTAAAATGCACATATAACCCCATAAAAGCACTTGACTCAATCCTACACGCACACACACGAAAACATAACATAAACATTCAAAACAACACAAACATACTAATGTAAACACAATACTCAAGGTTATTATCATCAAAGGTCACATAATAACTCTTTATAAGAGTTATCGAGGGCAAATGCAAGTTCAATCCGGAATCCTGCCATCCGTTATTTCCACCGCCTCCTAACTTTCACGATTCATGCCCGCACCAATGCCGGCACCTGCCTCTCACAAGACACGAGCCTCATGATTGGTGTTGTAATCAGACGAAAGATGCACGACGACATTGTTCTCACCCAAGATTTCCATTTGCAATGTAAGTTTCGGAAATGCGAGGATTTGTATTGGGGGTTTTGTCACCCCTATTACCGATTTTTTTTGGGTGACGATTCATGAGAATCCTATCTCTCGTGATATTTTTCTGGACAAGTCATACCTTTATGTCCAGACGTTCCTAAAGGGACACCCCAGCCATATCTCCGGGTCGCTTCACGACAAGAACGGCTAGTCCATATTTTGCCTGCCCAACACCGATCTCACCAGGTTAAACGACATTGGGCAGCCTGACGCCAATTGGAACATGTGCTCGTAATTTCACTACAGATGGGCTCAGCGTTTAAATACGCAAGGAGAGGTAGAGGAAGAATAAGAGGAAGAGGAAGCAGAACGGGAGGATGCGCCCGAGACAGGTGGTGCGTTGCACCCACCACCTACCTAAGGCGATCCCGGGATTTAAGAGCGTTTGGATCTCATAGATGGTCGTCTCGACCGCATCGACGAGAGTATGACCTCCATGATGGCCCAACAGCAGGCCCTCCTCGCCCAACACCAGGCGCATCAAGAACACCAACGTCAAATGATGGAGATGATGTAGCGGTGGGATCAGTGGCGATGATTTTATCCGTCGCCGAGTAGCGGCATATGAGGTGAGAGGTCTCTCTCCCAACCACTCTTTTCTCGCAAACTTTATCGCTTCCATTTCACACTTTTCACAATAAGTTTGGGGGTAGATGAGTTTGATCGTTGAGAGCCCTTTTATGTTTTCGCTTTGTCTTGTAAAGTTTTAATGTTTGGGGCTTTTGTCGTGTCTTTTGTTTTCGTTGTTGTGTCTGTCGATCAACGAGCTTAAGTGAAATGTGTTAATCTATGTGGTCAATGATGATAGAAATTTTTTGAAAAATACGTTGATGGTACACATGATGTGTTAGAAAACGACGCATGGATGACTTGAGATTGCTTAGCTTGTTGCTTTTCAACATTTGCTTAAACCGTGAGAGTTGAGCTTCACCGTATAAACATCATGTTACGCTTTTAATTGTGTGATATCGCATGTAATTATCTTCTAGAACTTGCCGTATTTTTCGTGGTCGAGGCCGCAATATGTGTTTCAATATGGAAAGATAAAAGGCTATCTTTGTTAACCACGATTTCACCCATACATTAACCCTTTAATATACCATTTGTCACCTACTTTGAGCCTTTATTAGGCATTATTATTTCAAGAATGGATGATAGGAGGTGAGGATGGATATGGGAATCAAAAAGGTCAAGTTTATCATGTATTTACGCCAAGTTAAAAATTAGAGTAAGACCCAAGTGGAAAAGAATGGACCCTATAAGTTTCTAGTACAAAGAAAATAAAAAGAAAAATGTTATGAATAATAGGAGCATAAAGGGATTTATTAATCAAAGATAGATATCTTGAGTGTGCATGAACGTTGATTTAGCATGTTGAGAAGAAAAGGGAAATGGACAAAGTCCATATGAGTTGAAAGTATAAATGAGAGTGCTTGGAGTTGTATTTGAGTCACTTAGCCATATATCACCTACCTTAACAAATGTGCCTACATTACAACCTACGAAAAGACCTTTTTGATCCTAATTTGAACGCATTTGATATGGTGGAGATATTAGAGAAACGGCAAGCCTATGGTAAGATTTTTGCATGGCATTGATCTTTGAGTGTATACACGTCTTAAATTTTCCTCAGAGTTTGAGTGTACACTATATTTTACACATGCCTTTAATGAGGGTTGAATTGAATAAGATTTGGCTTTCAATTGTTGTACATTGTCGAGTTGAATAATGTCTTCATGTGTGCTGTTGATTTTTGAACTTTGAAAGATTTCGAGGCTTGTTATGGTTATCACCTTGGCCGACTTCGCTAATCTTTCGCTTTGTCTTTCTTTGTGTTTTTGTTTTTGTTTTGGGACAAACATTGCTTCAAGTTTGGGGGTTTGATAACGTGCTTTTTACTCGCTTATTCATGCTATTTAGATAATTTTAGATCAATTAATGTGTTTATATAAGTGATTTCAATGCTTTTAGCTATTTTTGGTGACATCGCCTGGTCGTGTGACAGCCCGCCTTTCCAAAGTACGGATTAGACGGATCACATCAACTAAGGTGGATTAAGAACATAATGACCAACAAACCTTCAAGATTTCAAACTTTATAGATAAACACACAACGGTTTCATACAAACTAGACCAATGCATCATTAACAAAAGAATTCAACCGATCCGAGGTAATATAAGTAATATCCAAAATATAATAAAGTGTTTTGAACAATGAAAGCATGTGAACGCATATATGAAGATATACATCCAAGTGAACAATTAACGACAAAACTCCGATCGCTCAACACTTGTCCATCCTATCACATTTCAACTCGCACATTTAAAACAACATGCGTGGCTAAGTACAAGATTGCACTTAGTGGACTCATGCCAAAATCATTTCATAAAATTACACCGCCCATAAGTATAACACGAGGATTTTAGTTGAAATAACTCGTGAATACCAAAATACTTTATCATTTTCAAAAGATTCGTCACAGCAGTATTTTCCGCTACGTATGATCCGTATCATCCACATAATTATTCATAATTCATCTCATAACCGATCTCACGTCCGTAGAAGTAGGCCTCCTTCACCGACGCCGTGATCGGTCAAGATGTTGCTAACGGCCCCAATCACATAGTCGTGATTCTTCATCCGACAGATCCACGACCGCCGATGATGTTGCTAACGGCTCACAACACAAAACCGGTGTACACGCTAATCTTAGCTGTGAATTTCGCCCGACTAAGATCCGATATCGATTTAAAATTGGGAGCGACCCAATAATCGATTCACATACATCGCCGCTCGCCCAACAACATGATAGATCCATACGTTAAAACATAAATATTTTGGGCATGTAATAGTTCATAATCATTTCTCAACCGAAAGCTTGTAAATAAATACTTTTCAAGAAAGCATCGTAAATAAAAGGGTTTTCGAGTAAAGCCCACCGACACGTAGTCTCTTAACTATGGTCCTTTCCCACGCCAACGCCCGTCCACGTATCACCTTAACGTAAGAATTATTTTTAGTACGCCGGTCACGCTCGATAGAGACGAACATAGTCTATAACGCTCTACGATCAAATAAGGCTAACGCCGGACTTAATTTGACGCTTCTTAATCGATCGATGTCGATTATGAAATTTCTTAACTTATAAGAGATATTCTATCTTTTAGAATATAACGACGCTTTAATGTACTTACGTAACGTAAGTAGCATTGTTACTAAACGCATTCACGCCACATTGATCACGATTATCGATTGCATGCGTCTGCTGACCTTGGTCAACGATTTTGGTCAACGATTTTGACCAAGTCAACCAAAAGTCAACAATTTTGACTTTGGTCAACGAAAAGTCAACATTTTGACTTTTTCAACTATTTATGAAATTTTATCATTTTATGTGCAATTTTGTTCCAAAATTTTTATAAAATCATACTATGTCTAAAACATTATTTTAGATCATAATATGTAATTATACTTGATAAAATAAATTTATAACATTAATGCACATAATATAAAGTTTTCGGTAATTACAAATTAAATAGCTAGATCAGGTAAAATTTTATAAATTCACATGTTACACTATTTTATCATGTGATTAATAATATGTAATTACCTTAGTCAAATAAAATTTATACACCTTAGTATTATAACCTATAGTTTTCGGTACTTCACAACTAACCCATCAAATGATTTTTAAAAATTCCAATAAAATCATATCTCAATTAATCACCCTCAATTATGCTTACTACAACATAATTGTTATTTATTGTGACTTATTGAATAAAATTTACCTAAGTCACTTTCTAAATTTTCGACTTAGGTCAAAATAATATTTATAAATTTCAATAAATTTCCACAACCATATATTATGAATCTACACACTTAATATGCTATTATAACACTTAAACATGAATTATATCACATCATCATAACATATGCTATAATTTTCGGTATTCATATAAATATAAGCTATAGTTTTCCAAAAATTCTACATAAATTCATATAAGCATATTTAATACCCTAGATCATGATTTCATACTTAAATCAACAATTAAAAATTAAAATCAACAACATATACTAACCCTAAGTTTTCGGTCCAAACTTTAAATTTAATAGCATGTTTAATTTCATGATATAATTAATATACATGCTTAATAACATCATATAAACATGATATCTAAACATTTTAGCATATGATTCAAATTTTCAAAATCATATATATAAACTAAGATCATATCATAAATTTAACGGATTTAAATTCAAAATTTCGTATGTAATCGAAGCTCAGAAATTTCTAACCTTTAATCGGTTTCGATTTTATTGTCAAGGTTTATATGATCTAAGTTCGAATGGAATCAAGAACTCTCCTTTCTTTCTCTATGTTTCAAATTTAGAGTGAGCAAAATGGGAGAATGGAGAGCTTAGGTTATATTTATATGTTAAGCAACTTGTGCTATAATTATTACATTAAAATATCTTGTACACCTTGCCATTCTTTTTCAAAAAACGCACCTCCTCTATACTATGAGACAAAATTTTAGTTCTTATCATATATAACTCATCCTATTCTTTATCATTTAATTATCAACTTGTATATTAGTTGTCATTTAACTAATTAAACATGTATATATTAATGTGTGTGTGTCGCCAACTATGTAGAGACTAGGATTAGTTTATTTGTTTAATTACTATATTATATATTTTATTATGTTATATAATTAATTTATAAATTTATGGCATAATTATCAAGAGAAAATGATTTAATCACTTAATGTCACATTTGTGACATTCTCGCCATGCTTTTTTAATTGGAGAGAATTTTATTATTTTTATATTATATACTATATTATTATCATATTATTAATATAGTATAAAGTAGCTTTTGAAAAGTCAAAATTTCAACTATACATGTGGCCTCTATTATATAGTATGAAATCAAATATTTTCTACCAAATTTTCAAAGATTTCGCCCACTACATTAAATGAACATAGATGATTTGTTTTATTAGCTAATTAATGTTACTTTACAACTAATACAAGATAGGATCCAACTCATAACATCTCATTAATTATAAGATGATATTTATACAAAATCATACTAAATATCCTCAAATTTTCGTCCATAATGTGCAAGTGTGCTCCCACACTTGTGCAACTTGTATTACACTTCATTTAGTCCTTAATGACATCATAATAATATAATAATTATCATATATCATTAATTAGATAAGAATAAAATATTAAATCATACTTAAAACTCACAATTTTAAAAATCATTAGGTAATGCCAAATATTTTATTTTCTTGTATAAAATAGCTACTACACATTTATATGACATATTATATGTCTTAGATAATAAATTTAATCATAGAAAAGTATTTAAAATAATTTAGGTCATAAAACCCTAATTTAAATACTTAGGTTTTCAAACCCATAAATAAGGTACATTGCATTCTTTAAATTTTCTAGCATTATTTAATGATAAATAATGCTCTTATATAATAATATAATCATAGGAATTTGAATTTTATAATTCGAGATCATATGCTAAAGTTATCGCATTATTCTAAACGTAGACGTTCAAACGCCTCTAAATTCTCATAGCTTAATTATCTCCAAAATGTTCAAAATAAAGTTTGTTACAACTTTATTTATTCCTATAATAATAGGAATTTCAAATTAAGCTTAATCGCTAATAATATCAGAAGACGTAAACGCCGAATTCATTCAACGTTGAAAATTACGCTCAAGGAATATTGAAAATTATATTCCTTAATTCACTAAGGCTCTGAATCTCATACAGAAATTATCCAATTATGCTTGGTCAAAGTCAAGAGTCGACTAATTAAGATTTTAATTATCAATTAATAATGCTAATTACGTAATTAATTATCGTAATCTAGTATTAAAATTACGGATATTACATTCTACCCCTTAAAAAAATTTCGCCCTCGAAATTTGCATACCTCAAAAGAGTTCGGTATCGCTTTTCATGGCGCCCCGAGTTCCCACGTAGCTTCTTCCCCGTCCGTGGTGCTCCATAGACTTTCACTATCGATCGATTTATTTCTCAACTGCTGAACTTTATGGTCCAAAATGGCCACGTGTTCCTCTTCGTAGCTCATATCGATTTAAGACCACGCCATCATGATGTATCACGTGTTTCGGATCATACACGATTTCTCAATCGAGACACGTGAAACACATTATGAACATTACCCAAGCTTGGTGGTAACGCTAATCTATAGCTACATGTGGCCTATTTTCTCAAGGATCTCGTAAGGTCCTATAAATCGTGGTTTCAACTTTCCCTTTACCCCAAATCTTACAATGCCTTTCGACGGAGAGGTTTTAAGGAAAACCTTGTCTCCACATTCAAATTCTAGCTCGGATTCACGAGTATCGCATATGATTTCGCCATCCCGAGCTTCTTTTATTCTTTGTCTTATCCGACGACAATTTCAATCATTTCTCGATCGTATCGGGCCCTAAGATTTTTCTTTCACCAACTTCATCCCAAAGAAAGTGGCGATCGACATTTTCTTCCATATAATGCTTCATACGGGCCATGTTGATTGTCACCGATAACTATTATTGTAGGCTAACTCAATAAGTGGTAAAACTTGTTCCCAAGTTGCGCCGATCCAATACTACCGCTCTCAACATATCCTCTAGCTTGATCGCTCGCTCGATTGGCCGTCTGTCCGTGGATGAAAAGTTGTGCCGAAATTCACCTGCTCCCCAATTCCTTTTGTAAGCTTACCCAAAATCTTCAAGTAAACTTCAATCTCTATCAAGTGATAGATTTGGTATTCCATGCACGCACAATTTCCTTCACATATAGTTGAGCTAACTTGTCGGACCCATAGGTGATTCAGATTGGTAGGAAATGAGCACACTTTGTAAGGCGATCCACTACTACCCATATAGCAAGTTGTTACCCTTTTGTGACTTTGGTAAACCCGCTATAAAATCCATAGCTATGTCGTCCCATTTCCATTCGGTATCTCCAAAGGTTGCAGCTTTCCATATGGCCTTTGATGTAACGCCTTTACTTGTTGACAAGTAAGACAACGCTCGATTTAACGAGGCTATATCTCTTCATTCCTTCCCACCGTAATTTTCCTCGTAGGTCTTGTACATTTTGCATCGCCTGGACGGGCGGTATAAGGAGTATCATGAGCTTCACTCATGATTTCATTTCTAAGCTCGTCATTGTTTGGAATACATAGCCTTTCCTCAAACAATATAGCGTTATCACCGCCTCAAACCTTCTGCTCTCCCTTCTCACCTTAGCCCTTATCTTTCTAGTTCCTCATCCTTTCTTTGTTCTTCTATGATTTTATTCCTTAAATCGACATCATAGTAAGTGTAGCAACATTATCCATGATTGTCCTTGGTGGTTCGACTATCTCTATCGACATCTTTTCAAACTCTTCAATGAGTTTTCCTTCCGCTGTCAAGAGACATCCAAGTTTTGATCGACCTTTACGACTTAAGGCATCCGCTACTACATCGCTTTTCCCGGATGATAGTTTATGCCACGTCGTAGTCTTTACTAGTTCGAGCCATCTCCTTTGTCTCATGTTCGATCCTTTTGCTCGAAAAAGTATTTTAAACTTTGTGGTCAAGAAGATTTCACATCTTACTCCATAAAGACGATGTCTCCAAATCTTTAATGCGTGAACCATACCGCCAATTCCAAGTCACGAGTCGGGTAGTTCAACTCATGTGGTCTAAGTTGTCGGATGCGTAAGCTATTACCTTCCTTCTTGCATCAATACACAACCAAGTCCATTTTGGAAGCATCGGTATAGATAACATATTCCTTGTTCGAACTGGGACAGCTAATACCGTGCACTAGTCGGCTTTCTTTAACGCTTGGAAACTCACCACACTCATCACCCATGTGAATTTGATCCCCTTCGAGTAGTCTGTGTCATTGGCCTTGCTATCTTGGAGAATCCTTCAATGAATCTCCTATAGTAGCCACTAATCCTAGGAAACTTCGAATTTCATTTTGAGTGGTCATGCTTCCATCCTCGCACGTACCGACCTTGCTTCTGATCAACTTTATTCCTTCCACGACACAATGTGTCCAAGGAATATCACTTTAAGCCAAAATTCACACTTGCTGAATTTAGCATAAAGTTGTTCAACTCGTAGGTCTCAGAACATCGCTCTCAAGTGTTCCCTATGTTCCTCCTCATTCTTTGAATAGATGAGAATATCATCTATAAAGACTAAGACAAACTTATCCAAGTATGGGTGGAATACTGCTCATAAGATCCATAAATACGGCAGTGCGTTTGTTAGTCCGAACGGCACTACTACAAACTCAGAGTGGCCATACCTTGTTCGAATGCCGCCTTTGATATATCCTCCTATCGCACCTTTAGTCGATGGTAGCTCGATTTAAGATCGATTTTCGAGAATATGCTTGCACCTCTCAATTGGTCGAACAAATCGCCTATCCTTGGTAGCGGATATTTGTTCTAAGCCAATTTGTTTAATTTCGTAATCGATGCACATCCTTAACGAACCATCCTTTTCTCGACAACAGATGGTGCTCCCCATGGTGAAACACTTGGTCTTATAAAACCCAAGTCCAATAACTCTCGAATTTGATTTTCAACTCTTCGAGTTCCTGGGTGCCATTCGTCAGAAGGCGCTGACACCGGAGCCGATCCAGCTCCGCATCAATTGTGAACTCTAGCCGCCTATCCGGGGTAGTCCCGGTAATGTCTCAGAAAGACGCCTGAAATTCCGAACAATTTCCACGCCTTCGACCCTTACTCCGCCTTTTCTCTCCATTTAGATACACAAGGAATGCTCGACATTCCTTCTTGTTCATCATTCTCCTGCTTGAGTGCGGATATTATCGATTTTCTTCCCATACTAATCCCATAGAAATTGTAGCTTCTTTTCCCTGGTTGCATCGAAATTCTTCTCTCCTTGCATAAGATCGTGGAATGGTTTTCGCCAACCAATCCATCCCTAGATTATATCTACATCCCCATAGGTATTACGCTCAGTTATTTGCTAGAACCTTAATTGAGCCTAAGTTCAATTCTAAGTTCGAGCAAGCCTGTAACGGTCATAATACCTCCTATAGGTGATGAGATTCTCATTTCGATTTGTTTCCTCGTGGTTAAGTTCTAACATATCAACGCATGCTTTTGAAATGAAAGAATGCGAAGCACCCAGATCGAATGTAAGTATAATAGGTATATTGCAAAGCAATCCCATACCCGCTAGGTTACCTTGATTTCGCTGCTCGACGCCTATGTAGCGCGCAGGCTCGCCCGAGCTGGTTGCGGCCGACGAGGTGCTTGCCTCTGCTGATTTTTTGCCTGCTTGTCGCCGCTGCTGCCGTCATTGCCGTCTTGTCGCCGCGGCCGCCGGGTTGGTACCGAATCGCCTTAACGGTCAAGGTGGCCTCGCTGATTCGGCCTTCCCATGGTTATCTCAAGGATCCTGTGGCATTCATTTGCATAGTGGCCCTCACGCCACACTTATAGCAATGGGATTCCTAGCCATGCATACCCCGTGCCTTTTGTTGCATTTTGGGCATGGTCAATCCTTACCATATCTTGGGTAGGTGGAGTATATACGGTCTCCTCCAACCTCGCCCTTGTGGAGCCATGTTATTTCGCCATGGCCTCTTATTGTTATTGATAAATCCTCCTCGTCGACGTTGTTGTTATTGGAACTTCCTCCCATTTGCGCTTTCCTTTGTCACCGACATTTTGTGACGGGTCGGCAGATTTCTTCTGCATTGCCGCCTATGTCTAATGCCCTACTAAGAGCCTCCGATAAGTTAAGTCGCCGTGACCGCCAAATGACATCCTTATCTCATGTCTTAATCCCGCCTTGAATTTTTCTCGACATCTTCATGTCGTTGTTCACTATATCCGGGCGATCTAGACATATCGCAGTAGCAATGGTCGTACTCAATGACCGACATCTTACCCCGCTTTAGGTGAAAAATTCAATCTCCTTCTTGTTCCGATAGCTTTGGGAATGTACTTATCATACATTTCCGCCTTGAAGTCGCCCTGTAAAGTATTCCATTTGTTTCGGGGTCGTTGTCTTTCTCCTCGCTCCCACCGTAAATCACCGTCCGTGAGTTGAAAGTTACGCAAGATAACCTCTCTGCGTAGTACAAACAAGAAAGTCGAAAATTGCTCTATAGCCCCGACCCACTGCTCGCATCCTCGTGGCTTCCTTTACCATTGAAGGAGGGCGGGTTCTGCCTTAAGAAGAGTTCTTCCACTCTTCGGTCAGGTGGAGGTGGGGGTGGTACCGGGATCTCTTCACTTTCTGCCCGTGGTATCCTGCCTCTACCCCTGCCTCTTCCTCTTCCCCTGCCTCTCACTTCCCACCGAGGTGCACGTCTGGCGGCATTCGTTAATAAACGTAATTAGTATTCGAATAATGTTCATTGCGGTTGAATATACGTAACATCTTTATAAAATCGTATCATAAAACAACTTAAGTAGTCATCATTCTTTTCGCACAACTTGATGTTCATAAAACCCATTCTGGGTCATCATCATATATATATGGAAAACTTTGCCTCAAGGACTATTCTGCAAGTCATTGTTTAAAAGGAAACTAAGTACACACCGTACCACGATACTATTGTCAACTATATACTAGTTATAAGGCCTCAAAATACTATGCTTCTATAACTTTGTTAATATCACTACTACATACTACATACTACTCAGATACTAATATCCGTCCTCGCCCATGTTTCGCTCACGCTCCATGGTTCGCCTGCAGTTTCGTCCTCGCTGATCCTCTTCAGATCTTCTCTTCTTCCGGGTCCTCTTCGATTCCTCCTCCGAGCTTTCCTCTCGAGCACGCCCACGTGACGGTCCAGCCCTCTCATCCCCAATGGCATACACATCGCGATAGGAACATAACCTTCTTGATGGCCGATGCTTCCATGTATGTCCTCTCGTGATTGGGTGCCGCCATTGGTGGTGGAGCTGGTGGTGCGGTCGCGCCGGATGTCCGAACGCCATAGGTGGAAGAACCGCACTCCAATGACTGGTCGCGATGCCCTCGCCACATGCTCGGTCGATCTCCGCCCATGAACCTCGCACCGCAGGTTGACCACCGAGGAACTCTCCGATATAACCATTCCGGTGTGTCGCCCCGCCAAGTATACTCCTGGTGGCAGATAGGCCCTGGTGCAGCCCTATATATACTGTAGACATATATGAGATGGCCGACAAACCTCGCAAATCTCCAATCAGTCATAGTCAATGCCCGCACGATAGATATAGTCACCCGATATCTCTTGCATAGTCTTCCCAATCAATCGGCAATCGAGTGAGTAACCGCTGATGCCGCCATATCCCGTCACACCGCACTCATGGGCGCCCATCCATAATCGTAGATAGCTCATCGTGAACTCTCCTAGACTGCTGCCCCAACTCATGCTATATGTACGATAGGCTTGAAGTACTTCTCTCGGTGTAACCCTCGGCATCATCCTTCGCCTGGAGAGTAATAACGATCGCCATCTATCACGAGATAATACTAGCGAAGTCAATCTATATCGATAAATGATAAAGAATAGAATATATCTCATATGATAAAGCAAACACATCTGATAAGCAGATAAATGTTTACATCAAAGATCCTATGTTCATTCTACATCATAATTATACTTATGGAATTTCTACTTTCAACTTCTTAAGTTCTCTATTTTCAGCAAAAATTTTCAGTCTAACTTCAACTGTTCCTCACGAATTCTGGAGAAGGATTCAGGATTTCTGTCCTTCATATGAACTGAAGTTCGTTGAGATAAGAATATGTGAGCGAAAACCGTTTGCAAAACGGAGTTCAAACGAATGAGAACGGGTCAAAACAAAAACACTGCGCAGTGCAGTTTTCTGCCTGCGCGATTGTGCGCCGGAAATCACTTCCTCTCGGACAATTGTGAGCTCGTGCCCCGCTTCGTACGAGATTTTCATCAAAATTTGTTTAGCTTTCACTGGTCCTTATCGAACCCATACGTCTTGCACCTTTGATCCTCTCTTTTGCTTTCGTCAGCTTTTCGTTCAAAACGCGAGTTCGTTTTCAATCGACTTTTCGTTCATTCGTAAATCAATTCCTCACTATTGTTCTCGCAAAAGGGATCAAGCTCCTAGAATTCATACTTCTATGTTCAAGAGGTGAGCATGCTTCTTAGAGCATCTATGTTCTTGTGGGAATAACATACCCATTTTCAAAATGAACGATAAAACTTTGAATAAATATTTCAAAATCATAACATAATTTCGCATTCATGCTTTCAAGAAGCTAACATCACTTTCGACATTATCATGTCAATTATTTTCATTTTTCGTGAACTCGTCTCGCACTAATCGATAACCCATTATCATATCACCTTTGACATAAAATTGTCAACCTTTTGCAAAACATTGAAAATTTCCTTTTCGAATACGCTCCAAAACTTTCATAACTTTCACCGCTTTCAAAATGTGCTGCTCAATCTCATTTTCCAAAATTTCAAGTTCACCGCTTCAACTTTCAACTTTCAATATCAAACCGAGAAAACAATTTACCTCTTTTCCCGGTTGAGCTAGATGTGATGGAGTGTTGAGCACAACCACTAATTTCTAGAAGTCTAGTGACTCGATCTAGACTTAACTTTTGAAAGAAGGTTTTAGGTTCAAAAGAAGGACGACCGCTCGATATTAATCGTGATGCCCGCCTTTCCAAAGTACGGATTAGACGGACCTATCATCAACTAAGCAGGATTAAGAACATAATGACCAACAAACCTTCAAGATTTCAAACTTTTATAGATAAACACACAACGGTTTCATACAAACTAGACCAACAGACCATTAACAAAAGAATTCAACTGGTCTAGAGGTAACATAAGTAATATCCAAAATAAAATAAAGTGTTTTGAACAGCGGAAAGCATGTGAATGCATATATGAAGATATACATCCAAGGTGAACAATTAACGACAAAAACTCCGACTGCTCAACACTTGTCCATCCCATCAACAGCTCAACCTGCACATTTAAAAACAAACATGCAGGGCTAAGTACAAGATTGCACTTAGTGGACTCATGCCAAAATCATTTCATAAAATTACACTGCCCATAAGTATAACACGAGGATTTTAGTTGAGATAACTCGTGAATACTAAAATACTTTATCATTTCTCAAAAGATTCGCCTGCGCAGGCATTTTCCGTTACGTATGATCCGTATCATCCACATAATTATTCATAATTCATCTCATAAACTGATCTCACGCCCGTAGAAGTAGCCTCTTCACCGACGCCGTGATCGTCAAGATGTTGCTAACGGCTCCCAATCACATAGTCGTGATTCTTCATCCGACTAGATCCACGACCGCCGATGATGTTGCTAACGGCTCACAATCACAAAATCGGTGTACACGTTAATCTTAGCTGTGAATTTCGCCCGACTAAGATCCGATATCGATTTAAAAATTGGGAGCGACCCAATAACTGATTCACATACATCGTTGGCTCGCCCAACAACATGATAGGATCCATACGTTAAAACATAAATATTTTGGGCATGTAATAGTTCATAATCATTTCTCAACTGAAAGCTTGTAAATAAATACTTTTCGAAGAAAGCATCGTAAATAAAAGGGTTTTCGAGTAAAGCCCACCTCGTATACGTAGGTCTCTTAACTATGGTCCTTTCCTACGTCAACGCTCCGTCCACGTATCACCTTAACGTAAGAATTATTTTTAGTACGTCGGCCACGCTCGATAGAGACGAACATAGTCTATAACGCTTCATGTATCAAATAAGGCTAACGTCGGACTTAATTTGACGCTTCTTAATCGATTGATGTCGATTATGAAATTTCTTAACTTATAAGAGATATTCTATCTTTTAGAATATAACGACGCTTTAATGTACTTACGTAACGTAAGTAGCATTGTTACTAAACGCACTACGTCACATTGATCACGATTATCGACCATGCGTGCCCGCTGACCTTGGTCAACGATTTTGGTCAACGATTTTGACCAAGTCAACCAAAAGTCAACAATTTTGACTTTGGTCAACGAAAAGTCAACATTTGACTTTTTCAACTATTTATGAAATTTTATCATTTTATGTGCAATTCTTGTTCCAAAATTTTATAAAATCATACTATGTCTAAAACATTATTTTAGATCATAATATGTAATTATACTTGATAAAATAAATTTATAACATTAATGCACATAATATAAAGTTTTCAGTAATTACAAATTAAATAGCTAGACTTGTGCAAAAATTTTATAAATTCACATGTTACACTATTTTATCATGTGATTAATAATATGTAATTACCTTAGTCAAATAAAATTTATACACCTTAGTATTATAACCTATAGTTTTCGGTATTTCATAACTAACCCATCAAATGATTTTTAAAATTCCAATAAAATCATATCTCAATTAATCACCCTCAATTATGCTTACTACAACATAATTGTTATTTATTGTGACTTATTGAATAAAATTTACCTAAGTCACTTTCTAAATTTTCGATTTAGGTCAAAATAATATTTATAAATTTCAATAAATTCCCACAACCATATATTATGAATCTACACACTTAATATGCTATTATAACACTTAAACATGAATTATATCACATCATCATAACATATGCTATAATTTTGGTATTCATATAAATATAAGCTATAGTTTTCCAAAAATTCTACATAAATTCATATAAGCATATTTAATACCCTAGATCATGATTTCATACTTAAATCAACAATTAAAAATTAAAATCATCAACATATATAACCCCTAAGTTTTCGGTCCAAACTTTAAATTTAATAGCATGTTTAATTTCATGATATAATTAATATACATGCTTAATAACATTATATAAACATGATATCTAAACATTTTAGCATATGATATGAAATTTTCGAAAATCATATATATAAACTAAGATCATATCATAAATTCTAACAGACTAAATTCGAAAATTCTCGTATGTAATCGAAGCTCTCAGAAATTTCTAACCTTTAATCGGTTTCGATTTTATTGTTGAAGGTTTATATGATCTAAGTTTCGAATGGAATCAAGAACTCTCCTTTCCTTCTCTATGTTTCAAATTTAGAGGAGCAAAATGGGAGAATGGAGAGCTTAGGTTATATTTATAATGTTAAGCAACTTGTGCTATAATTATTACATTAAAATATCTTGTACACCTTGCCATTCTTTTTCAAAAAAAACGCACCTCCTCTATACTAGAGACAAAATTTTAGTTCTTATCATATACAACTCATCCTATTCTTTATCATTTAATTATCAACTCAGATATTAGTTGTCATTTAACTAATTAAACATGTATATATTAATGTGTGTGTGTGTCGCCAACTATGTAGAGACTAGGATTAGTTTATTTGTTTAATTACTATATTATATATTTTATTATACTATATAATTAATTTATAAATTTATGGCATAATTATCAAGAGAAAAATGATTTAATCACTTAATGTCACATTTGTGACATTCTCGGCCATGCCCTTTTTAATTGGAGAGAATTTTTATTATTTTTATATTATATACTATATTATTATCATATTATTAATATAGTATAAAGTAGCTTTGAAAAGTCAAAATTTTAACTTATACATGTGGCCTTATTATATAAGTATGAAATTAAGAAATTTTCATCCAAATTTTCAAAGATTTCGCTACTACATTAAATGAACCATGGATGATTTGTTTTATTAGGTAATTAATGTTACTTTACACCTAATACAAGATAGGATACAA
This sequence comes from Salvia rosmarinus, assembly GCA_036937905.1. Lineage (NCBI taxonomy): Eukaryota > Viridiplantae > Streptophyta > Magnoliopsida > Lamiales > Lamiaceae > Salvia > Salvia rosmarinus. The sequence goes on from CM072817.1 coordinate 43,085,219, forward strand.
CTCATAACATCTCATTAATTATAAGATGATATTTATACAAAATCATACTAAATATCCTCAAATTTTCGTCCATAATGTGCAAGTGTGCTCCCACACTTGTGCAACTTGTATTACACCTCATTTAGTCCTTAATGACATCATAATAATATAATAATTATCATATATCATTAATTAGATAAGAATTAAATATTAAATCATACTTTAAAACTCACAATTTTCGAAAATCATTAAGACATGCCCAACATTTTATTTCTTTGTATAAAATAGCTACTACACATTTATATGACATATTATATGTCTTAGATAATAAATTTAATGATAGAAAAGTATTTAAAATAATTTAGGTCATAAAAACCCTAATTCAAATACTTAGGGTTTTCGAAACCCATAAATAAGGTACATTGCATTCTTTAAATTGTCTAGCATTATTTAATGATAAATAATTCTCTTATATAATAATATAATCATAGGAATTTGAATTTTATAATTCCGAGATCATATGCTAAAGTTATCGCATTATCTCTAAACGTAGACGTTTGAAACGCCTCTAAATTCTCATAGCTTAATTATCTCCAAAATGTTCAAAATAAAGTTTGTCACAACTTTATTTATTCCTATAATAATAGGAATTTCAAATTGCTTAATCGCTTAATTATATCAGAAGACGAACGTCGAATTCATTCAACGTTGAAAATTACGCTCAAGGAATATTGAAAATTATATTCCTTAATTCACTAAGGCTCATGAATCTCATACGAAATTATCCAATTAAACTTGGTCAAAGTCAAGAGTTGACTAATTAAGATTTTAATTATCGAATTAATAATGCTAATTACGTAATTAATTAACGTAATCTAGTATTAAAATTACGGATATTACAGATCGCAAGTCCGCCTGTGAGAGACTCCGAGAAAAGTTTCTGCCTAAAAACTAGCGACCGAGCTAGCGACCGCGAGCTCGGCCATGAGGCATTCCAAACGACCGCGAACGCATCGAAGGATTGACTGACTCAAAGCTCACGATCGAGCTCGCGACCACGAGCTCGGCCGTGAGGCGAGGCGGTGGGCATGAATTGGGGTTTCACCTGCGCCTATATATACCCCTAGGCTTGCTCACGCGCCTCCAACCTTTTCCAGCATGATTTTCTTCAGTTTTTAAGAGTTTTTCACATACTTTCTCTTTAGCTTTATTTTACTTTCATCTAGACATTAGATTTTCATTGTTCTACATTTATTCTACGCATTGTAATCGCTTTGGACCGTTTTCATCCTGACGAATTAAGATTTCTCGTTCTCTACTTGGGTTTGGATTCGAACTCAACCATTGTTCTTCCAACGCTACATTACGGGTTTTATCTATTTAATTATTATTGTTATGGTTAATTATTTTTTTATTCCAATGTCTATGTCTAGCTAAATTCTTGTTCTAATCCTAGGGTTTGTATGATTCTATCCTAAGTTTTGTGATTCCTCCTATTTGCTGTTTACCTTCCAGGCATTGATTTGTGATTCTTGGTGCTCATTCGTATGTGTTAATTTCTGATCAATCTTGATGCATACATAGTTTCCAGTTGAATACTTAATAGTTTTAATTGTCAATCAATCTTGAATGCGCAATCTAATAAGCCTCGATTCAGAGTGAGATAGGAACATTCGTAGGAAGCTATTCTTTTGATCTTTTCGAGTTGCTAATTTTCACCTGTAGACGAATGATAATAAGAAAAATTAGTAATCTATCGCCACAATTGTCGAATCGAAATTGTTGGTTACATATGTGATCTTTCATCTTGGCTGGATTAAAATTGGTTAATAGGAAGTAGGATAAACATACGATGTGGGTAAGATTAACGCATCCCTAGGGTTAGTCTTTTAGTCTCATTATCTCTTTGAGTTATTATTGCTTGCTTTATTTGTTTTATTTGCTTTTGAGTTTGAATTTAATATTCGAAGTCCCAAAATCCTTTTCAAAACCAAATCTGTCACTTGGATAATGATAAAGGATTATTGAGTTAGTTTCTGTATTTTCGTGTTACAATCCCTGTGGATACGATACTCGACTTACCTATCTACTTGCACGTTTTCGTGTTAGAAAATAGTGAGATCAACTAACTCGAGCCACCTTCGTTGCCGCATATTTAAATCTCTTTGCTCGAAGAAGTATTTCAGACTTTTATGATCAGTGAAAATTTCACACTTTGATCCATATAAATAATGTCTCCATATCTTCAATGCGTGAACCACCGCGGCTAACTCCAAGTCATGAGTGGGATAATTAAGTTCATGGGGTCTTAATTGTCGTGAAGCATAGGTGATCACTTTCCCCTCTTACATAAGAACATATCCTATTCCATTTCTCGACGCTTCAGTATAAAGGGTGTATCCTTTCTCTGGATCAGGTACTATTAAGACAGGAGCAGTGGTCAATTTATCTTTGAGTTCTTGAAAACTGTCTTCACATTCCTGAGTCCATTGAAATTTCACTCATTTCTTCAACAACTACGTCATCGGCCTAGCTATTTTAGAGAATCCTTCGATGAATCTTCTATAATAACCTGCTAAGCCTAGAAAACTTCGAATCTCGTTCGGAGTTGTAGGCGATTTTCATCTTGAAAACTTGCACTTTCATAGGGTCAACTTTAATTCCTTTCGCCAAACAATATGCCCAAGGAAATTCACTTCTTTCAACCGTAATTCACATTTCTTGAATTTAGCATATAGCTTCTCGTCTTTAATTTCTCCAAAATGGTTCTTAAATGCGTTTCATGCTCCTGCTCGCTTCTCGAATATATCAAAATATCATTGATAAACACTAATATGAATTTATCGAGAAATTCATGGAAGACACGATTCATAAGATCCATAAACACAGCAGGAGCATTGGTCAATCCAAACGGCATCACTACAAACTCGTAGTGTCCGTATCTAGTCCGAAAACTAGTCTTGGGTATATCTTCTGATTTAATCTTCACTTGATGGTAACCCGATCTTAAATCAATCTTTGAAAATACACTCGCTTCCCTTAATTGATCAAACAAATCATCTATCCAGGAAGCGGATACTTGTTCTTTAAAGTCAACTTATTCACTCCCGATAATCAATACACATTCGCAATGTACCGTCTTTCTTTTTAACAAAAGAAGCAGTGCACTCCCAAGGTAACGCACTCGGCCGAATGAATCCTGAGTCCAAAAGTTCTTGCAATTGAATTTTCAACTCTTGTAACTCCTTAGGAGCCATCCGGTATGGTGGTTTTGAAATTGGTGCCGAACCAGGTTCAAGATCAATGGCAAAGTCTAACTGTCGATCCGGCGGCAATCCTGGTATTTTTTCTGGGAAAACGTCCTGATATTCTCGCACAATCGGTACATCTTCTAATTTCCTTTCTATTTTACCCCCATCATTCAGATTTACAAGATAAGCATGATTCCCATCACCTCTCATCAATTTATCTACTTGAAGGGCCGAAATTACGGGAATTCGTCTTTTCCTTTCATCAATCCCATAGAAACAAGAAGGTTTTTCCCCTGGCGGTTGGAACGCTATTTCTCTTTGTTCACAATGGATTGTTGCAAAATTCTTAGTTAACCAATCAGTAATATCCCAAAGTTTTAAAACTAAATTACGATAATATAAGTCGTAAATTGTGGTTTTGTTTGATAATTAAAATAGTAATTTATCGAAGCTCAAATTCGACTATCCATAATATGAGGATTTTCATATTATATTCATAAACGATAAGTGAATTGATGAATATATATATATATATATATATATATATATATATATATATATATATATTATTCCTTCAAGAGCATTTTTCTAACGTCGATTAGTTCTCGATAGTTAGTCTTATGTTATTTTCTAAGCGACGAAGATAGAACTTAATTCCTTCTTATCAAAGAACGAATAAGGTGATTATGACTTTATTATTTAACGCTTTAGAGACGATTCGATTATCAACGTTTTGAGACAATTCGAAAACTTAGTATAACGTTTAAAGAATTACAATATTCAAAGTCCTATGATTATTTTATGAAACAAGAGCATTATTTTTATATAATCCTTCATTAAAATAATTTTAGTTATTAAAGGAATAAATATTGGATAATTTATTTTTATTTTCTAACTATGGTTCGAAAATTTCATTTTAGGTCAAAGAATTGTTCTTATTTATTTTTCCTATGATTTATTCTATCATCTAAGACTTATATTATGTCACATTGCTATTAAATGAAAGAAATAACACATGTAGTATATTATTATGCATAGTGGACGAAAATTTGGTTGTAGGTGTGAAAAGAAGAAAAATTTCATCTCTTATGATAGTGATGTATAATTATTATGATGTTGAGATGTTAATATGTAGATATAAGATATTTATTGAAAAAAATAAAGTGAGGGTATGATCTAAGGATAAGGGCCGAAAACTTTGACAATTTGGAAAAGAATAATAATTCAAATTCTATGATAGTGATGTGTTATTATGTTGAAAGTGATATGTATTTAATTATTGCATAAGATAAGATGATATTTTTAATAAAGTGATAAAGTATTTTTGTTTGCTAGTAAAGGTGTAGTATTTTAGTAAATAATGAAGTGTAAAATGTTGACTTTTAAATTGGATATTTTGCTAAAGGTGATATTGATGTATATTAACATCAAATAAATAAAAATCACCTCCATTTCATTTTGAGGGTGTCGAAACCATGAGGAAAAAAGGGAAGAAGATATTTTCATTTAAAGTTTGATAAGGAAAGGTTGATAATGATAGGTAATTAATTAATTATATGATAAGAGTAATATATCATCAAAGGAATAAAATTTCTCTCTCATTTCTTCATAACCACCGAAACTTTGAGAGAGAAAAAATAGAGAAGTGTTCTTCAACTTTTCTTCAAATCTTAAGTTAGAAAAACATTTTCGTCGACAATCGATTCCGATTAAAAGGTTAGAAATTGTACAAGCTTCTTATATATGCAAAAATATTAGAAATCCATCCATGAATTTTTAAGTTATATGCTTTTGTTATTTTATGTGAAATTTGAGAAATTTTGTTAAATGTTTAAGTTGTTAATTAAATATGTTTATATGATGTTTATAAGCATGTACTATGAATTTAGTGCAAAGTTGAGCATGTTTAATCTTTCTTTATTTTTAAAAATCATATGTTGATGGAAATAAATTTTTATTGTTGTTTTGAGCATGGATTGATGATAGTTAGTAATGTTTAAGCATATATGAATTAATTCATAATTTTTGGAAAATATTGGATATTATTTCATGAAAATTTCAAAAACTATAGGATATGATATATTGATGTGTGATTTGTGTATAATGGATATTATGGCATATTATTGATGTATGATGATAATAATGTGTTGTGTGAATTAATTAGAATTTTTGAAAATTATTTAGTTGATATTCCAAAAATTTCGAAAACCATAGCATATGATATAATGATTTGTGATTTGTGTATGTTGGATATTATGGCATATTATTGATGTATGATGATAATAATGTGTTGTATGAATTAATTAGAATTTTTGAAAATTGTTTATTTAATTTTTCAAAATTTTCGAGAACTATAAAATGTAGAGTTATAATGTCAAATTTTACTATGTCTAATGTTATTTTATATTATTGATCCTATGTTAATATAGTGTGTTATGTGAATTTATAGGAATTTATGCATAAGTTTTGGAAAAAAATCCAAAAGGGCCGAAAATGATATAGTTATAAAGTTAAAGTTTCAAATTTATTTTATCAAATGTAATCACCTATTTAGTCCCAAAAATGTTTTTTAGACATACTATGAATTTATGAGATTTTTAAAACGAGGTATAATATTTTTACGTCGAAACGTTTTGTTAAGTGACGTAAGGTTTGAAATATAGATTGTTATGCTTAAGTTAGATCATACATATGTATTTTCGAGCATGATTGATTGTTAATGTGAAAATCGAGACTTATGAGAATGTGATTAGAAATCGATTAGATTTAGAGTATATATATATATATATATATATATATATATATATATATATATATATATATATATATATATATATATATATATAAGTTAATAGTTTTATATATGAATGTTGAGAAATACATGTTTTGAAGTTGAAAATGATTTGATAAGGATGCGAATGTGTAAAGTATGTTAGTGCATGAGTAGAGTTATGTTTAAATACGAGTTATGTTTTACGCCTAGTATAAATATGGGTTTCTCTAAATAGATATACTAAGACGTGTAAACGCATTAGAGATATAAGAATATCTCTTTTATCGTAATCGATTTCATAATTGAAATCATTTTATCGAAAAATGTCAATATGAGTTCGATAATTGACCAAATTTATGAGTATGTGCTCCGAAGCAAGGTTTCGTCGCAGTTAAAAAATGAGAAGTTATAAGTTAGAATATTCGATGAAAAGACGTACTAAATTTGTTAAAAGATACCAAATCCTTGGAAGGTTCATATTTGATTAATAAGTCTTAATAAGATTTAGAAAGTTATCAAGTTATTTTAGATCTTGACGATTTCAAAAAAATACGACCGACGTACTAAATTAGTTTCTTACGTTAAGGTGGAGCACGAAAGTGAAGGCTGAAGTAAGAAGGAAATCGTTTTGAGAAACAAACATGCCAGGTGGGCTTTTTCTCCTCAATGATTAAATGAAAGGACAAATGTTTTATTTACAATGCTTTCTTTTGAGAAATGATGATGAAATGCTATTATTTAATTACCTGCCCAAAATGTTTATGTTTTATGTATGGATCCTATCAGTGTTGGTTTGCCAACGTAAGTTTAATCGAATTCGGATCCTATGCTAGAGGGAGAATTCCTAGCAAGGATTAACGTGTACACTAAGGTAATCGTAGTTCTTTGAAAGGTTTGCTCAACCAGTTATGGTGACAGTGTGTTGAAAGGTTTGCTCGGCGGTCACGGCGTTCGTGGAAGAGGCCTCCTTCTACGGCGCAAGATGAGTTATATGAGATGTGATATGGATCATACAGACGAGTAAAATATGTCCGGCGCATAAAGTTTATGGAAAATGACAGAAAATGTTTAGTAAGCACGAGCATTTCAAATAAAACCTCGTGTGTTACTGATGGGGTAGTGTAATTCAAAGTTATGAGAAATGTTTTTGGCATAAGTCCACTGAGTCTTTGTACTCAGCCCTGCATATTTGTTTTTAAATGTGCAGATTGAGCTGGTGATGCGATGGAGCAGTGTTGAGCAGTAGGAACCTTTTGTCGCTGATAGTAGTACCTTGAATGCACATCGTCATATGTGTACTTCATATGTTTTCCGCTGCAAGAACACTAAGTTATATTTTGAACAGAGAACTAATTTCCTTCTGATCAGTTGAACCCTTTTGTTAAAGATCTGATGGTCTAGTCTCGTATGTAAATTATGTGTGCTTAATCTTAAATGCCTTGAAGTTCTATAAGTATTCTTGATATATGTCTCACAATTCGATATCCCATTTTCTTTCTATGATTCTTAATTCCCGTTCCAAGTAATAGTCCCTGCTAATCCGTCCTTTGGAATAGTGGGCTGTTACAAATACATTCCTAAAATAATATCTACGTCTCTCATACACAAAAGACGTAACGATTCAGCTCTCAATCTGAGTGACCCTAACTCAAGTTCTAAGTTAGGACACACTTGGTTAACTACTGTTGTTCCACCTAAATGGGTAAGCACTTTAAAACTCATATCAGCTTGTTCTACAGGAAGTTCAAGATTGTCTACGCATGCAATCGAAATAAAAGAATGCGATGCTCCAGTATCAAATAGAACAATGATAGGCACACCTTTTAATAGAGCCATACCTGTAAAATTGCCAAGACTCTTCTCAGGTTGTTTCTATTTTAGGGCATATGCTTTCTGATGCTGATATTGTGGTTGAGAAGATTGAGTCTGCATTTGTGAAAAAGAAGCATCTAGACTATGTAGCAAAGATGGTTGTGGAAACTGATACTGGAATTGCTGAGGATATCCAGTAATAGCTTTCATCGGTTGCATTGGCCTGGAGGATTTTGTTCGTTCACCACGTCCAGATAATTTCGATCGATAAGGACAAGTGGATGCAAAATGACTAAACTGTCCACAAGTATAACAAGTATTGCTTCCAAATCTGCAGACGCCTGAGTGTACTCGATTGCATTGTGGACAAGTTGGTGGTCTTGCCGGATTCTGAGAAGGTTGATATTGTCCAGGAAATGATGGCCGAAACGGTCTCGGCGGAGTCGGTCCTTGCTTCAGAAACGGTTTCTTATTTGGGAATTCTTTACTTTCCCATTTTCGTTTACCTTTGAACTTCGCTCCGCTTGAGAAAATTTTGGTGGAACAAAACTCTGAGATAAACTAGGTTAGCTTCCATAGTAGTTTTCTCAGTTTGTATCTCTATTTTCATGTCCAGTGCCCGATTTAGGGTTTCAGCGTACGACATCGATGGTTGAGCAGCCCAATATGATTCGAATTTCTGGTCGTAATCCAGAACGTAACATCTCTGCCATTTTCTCGTCAGTTTCCACCTTGTAGGGTGCATATCGAGATAAAGTATAGAATTCTCGATCATATTCTGCTACACTCCTGCTGCCTTACTTCAAATTCATAAACTCCATTTCTTTTTTATTTCGATAACTTCGTGGGATAAACTTTGCATATAACTCTTCCTTGAATTGTTCCCAAGTGAAATTAGCTAATTGTTCAGGAGCAAGAGTCTTTTGTCGTGCTTCACACTAGAAGTTTGCTGGTCCTTTCAGAAAAAAGGATATGCATAATAGACATTCTTGATCGCTACATTCCAGAAACTTGAATATTCTTTCTATTACTCGCACCCATTCTTCAGCCTCAGCAGGACTACCAGCCCCAGTAAAATTTGGTGGGTTTTGTCGGAGGAAAAGTTCAGCTATTTTGCGACTGGGTTGAGGAGATGTAGCATCAGGTATATTTTGAGGAGTTGTTTCACTCCCTTGACCTTCAGAGATTGAGGTTCTTCTTCAGGGCGGCATACTAAATTCGAAAGAAGACTACAATATTTAAAATAATTGGTTGAACATCAATACAAAGGAATAAAGCATGTGTAGAGAAGTTTAGCATAGAAGTCATTCAATCACAACAATAACGAACAATAATGTCAATTAATTCACATTTATATCAAAGAAAATTGCCTCCCCGAGGACTTTTACAAAAGACAAATAGGTCTCGATGATACTTGGGGCTGATAGCACTGCTTCCCAAAGTACTTTATAGCACACATAACTTTTATATACACCATGCTTCACCTTTCTACTCGTATCTGGGGATAGTATGTCATCCAGAATTTGATGGAAAGGTTACCAGTAACTCTGGCTTCCTTGTCAGGATATACCAAATCCAAGGCAGCCACAGAAGCCTATCCACGCCAATTAAGAGGTAAAGCTTGCACTAACTGGAGTAACCCGTCTAGCTCTGTAACACCGTGCTGCCTTACCAATGCCCATAATTGCATATATATATAACTATCCTCTTTTAGATCAAAACTTCTCACTTTTTCTTACAGCACATTCATCTTTCATCATACTTTTTCAAACATATCACATCACATAATTTACATCATGCTCATCAAACTTTTTCCCATACATGCATATTCAATGATTCTCATACCAAATCATAACTTATCTTACCTGGTTGAGCTGGAGAGATGGAATTAGAATGCTGAGCTACTATCATGTTCTTTCTATTTTTAAGACTCAAGGTTTACAAAGAAAGGTTGGCTCAAGAAATAAAGATTCACAGGTCCAGGGCGAACAACCTCGCTCTGATACCACTCTGTCACGACCCGACTACTTAATTAAATAATTAACCAAGTAATCGGGCTATGACAAGGTTGGAGTATGAACATATTAATTTCTAATTTAAACATCTCCAAAAATCAAAAGAGTTAAACTAACTAATTGACAACCAAGATAAAGACCAGGGTTATACAACTTTAACATACAAAAGAGATTGTCATAAGTTATCAACAAGATCATATGAGTTTGACAACAGAAGGATGGATGATCATCATGTGTGAAGACATGACGTTCAGAGCATAATAATTACAACAAAAGAACCCTAACTCAGCTTCCTCTTCCATCGCCATCTCCGAGCTCAACCTGCATATAAAAGATAAACAAATACAGAGCATGAGTACCAACAAGCACTCAGTGGAATATCGCCAAACTTTAAACTTAAATGACTTACCGAACTTTCTCAACGTAAGAGTTGAAATAAATAATACATGAATAGATTTTCAGTGACAATAGATTTTATGCCATTGTAACCACGAAATCCAAGGTAATATTGTGCTATGCTGGTACTATCTTCCTGTGTTGGACCCGAAGGTTACCAATCACAGTCATGTCCTATCTACGTTCTTTGGTAATGAGAAGTAGGCATCCTTCTCAATACCATGACCGGTCTACATAATTATAAACTTCCCGGTTGTTACCGGTACAATCATAAAATTCCCGATCATTGCCGGTCTATACACTTATAACTTCCCGGTCATTAACATAATTCTTCCGTAGATAGGTAACATGAACTTATTTTCAATAATAATATGATCTTATGTTCAACAAACAACATGAACTTATTTTCAATAAATAACATGATATTATGCTCAACAAACTACATGATCTTATGTTCAACAAGTAACATAACCTTATACTCAACAAGTCACATGATATTATGTTCAAAAAATAACATGATGTTAGGCTCAATAAATAATGTTATTTATTTACAACATGTCAAAAGTTAATATTTCACAATAATATACAAAATATAAATGAAATATTTAACATCAAACACATATTAGGGAAAAGAAAACCCACCTGGACGTCTTCACTCTATGATATCCTTCTTCTCGTCCTTCAGGGTGCCCTTATCTTTACTCGATCCTTGTAAATAAAATAATTATCGAATTTAGCAACATTTTTATTCACTTGAGCATATTACATCTTATTCTTGATTTTACCAAATTCTAAGATATAAGTTAGGCTAAATAGCATTCCTTAATATATTTTTTTCCTTAATAAACTTTAAATTTTACTAAGTTACATAACATGCCATAATTAAAAGAATTTAAGTAACATATGCTTAGTTTCATTAATGTACAACATTGTCAAACCTTAACTTAAGATAATCAAGTGAACAAATCTCTCTTACAAGTTTACTAATTAAATTCTCAAAATATTTCATTAATATACCGATTCTAACAAAATTTCGACAGAGTAAGTTTTATAAAATGAATCACCATTTCATTTCATATTCAACCAATTCATCCCAAACTCCACCAAATCATCATCATATGCTTAGATATATACTTAGGAACTTAAAACAAGTTTAAATCAATCAATTTACACCATACTTTAACTATGCCCTTCAACTATATTATTATGTAAACAAATAAATTTTTCAATCTACAATCAATTCATATATATACTTATCCATCATCAATGATCCCCAATCCAATATCAATTTAAATCCTAATCAAACCCATCATATAGTTTTAACAAATTAACATAAACTTTAATAGTTCAACTTTCAATATATAAGTTCATAAAATCCCATAAATTCAACTTAAGTATTATTTATATCCTAGATCTCAAAAATCATATCAAATACATCAAATAAAATCAAGAATTCAAAGATCACTCAACCTCATAATTTTCGAAAATGATGGAATATATATACATTCAATTCATTCTAATTTCTTTTACTAAATCATGTTTATTTCCACTTAATTACACATATCTAAACTCAATTTAATCAAATCATAATAAATAATTAACATGCAAAATTAGGGTTTATACATGCTTACTTGAATTCATCAACTTCATGAATTTCAAGAATTTAAACCATAGAATATAATATTTAAGCATCATAAACATAAAGAAATCAATAAACATAACAAAAATTAAACAATTCAATCTTAAATTAAATCTTCAGATTTTCGAAAACCACCATATATGAGAAGATCATATTCTTCAATTTTAATCGCAAAAACTTAGATGAAATAAAGTATTTACCTTCTTTGGAGTGATTTCCAATTAATTCAACACTTAAATTATTGATTAAAAGTGGAGAAAATTTTTGTGTGTGTGTTTAGTGTGTGTGTTCGAAAATGGGAGGGATGAAGAAAGCTTGAAGATGATTTTAATTGCATATGGTTCTAGAAGTTGTATATATATATAGATTTATTCATTTTCTATTTATTTCCTACAACTTTCAAAAATTGTATAAGTATTTTTCTAAAATTACTAATGTTGCACATTAATATTTTTTAATAGTAAAAACTCAATTTCTCATTAATATTAGGATCCAAAATAATTAAATCCATTATTGGAATTCAAATCATATAAATATAGCTTTAATGTTTTCATATGCAAAATTTCATAATTATTCTTTAAATTCATAAATTTCGACAATTATAGAAAATAATTTCTTTATCACTAGATATAAATAAAAGAAATTTATTTAAGCCATTTAATAACTTAAACATTATTTCATTTCATTTTATAAATAAATCTCACATAAATAATAATTAATGCATTTCTTTAGAACATTTTCTATTTAATGAAAATTTTCATCCAAACACACAATATTAACCATATATTTCCTATTTTATCATAATAAAACTTGTTTCTAAATAATCTCTACTTCTTCTAAATTCTATTCCTTCGATTAACAATTAATCGAATTTCTATCACTTACTAATTTATTATGCACTTCTTTATAAATTTGTAGTGATGCAATGCCTTTAAGCCCCTAATTAATGCTTAATTAGGCTCTAATTAAGACTAAGAGATTTTCAGGTTACTACACGAATAAAGGTACCCTTGAAGGGAAAGAGATTAATCTTCTTAACGAATTTAATAAATATGTTTGTTATGTTATGTTTTATTACACGATTGGTTATAACTACTTACGGTATATTCTCCACTGAGTGTGTTCGCATGCTCACATACCCTACTTGATATTTTGTGTTGCAGGCTAACGCAGTCGATGGTTGATGCAGTCGGTAGAGAGACTGCATACCCATCCCAACAGAAGTGTCGTCTTTATTTTGTGAATATGTACATGATATATTAGTACCTAAGCGTTGCTAAGCATAAAATTTAAGTGGTTTTTGGTTGAGATAATATTGAATGGGTGTATGAAACTTTGATGAGTATGTACATATTTGATAAGGGCTATGACCCATTTTGCTATTGTTTTGCTGTTGTTGTTGTACAGGTTGACTTATACGTATATAGGGTACATGATGTCCGTTTGTCAAATTTTATAACCTCCGCTGTTATAATATTATTATTATCACTATTATATTATATAAATATTAAAGATTTAAAGATTTTAGTAATGTCTCTATTGCAAGAATGGGAGCGTTATATCAGTATTTATTCTCTAGTAGAATGAATAAATATTTATGAATTAATTTATATTTTGGGCTAAACATAAGAGACTTAATTCATTTTAGGACTATCTTTATTCCTTGCATTTAATCCCTAGGCTGGCCCATCAAGGCTTGTTGTCGCTAAGAATTTTGCTCATCCCTATGAAGAGTCCACTGGGACTCTGTTCTGATTTTTGTATTATTTTAATACATCTCCACTATCTAGATAGATATTATCTAATAATATTAGATATCAATAGTTAATTATTCTAGATATGATTTATCTTCATGGATTAAAGATAATTATTGTATTTATTAGATATGCAAGGATCATATCTAAATAAGATTCTAAGAATACATTATAAATACAAGGTGAGAGAAAATGAGAAATCAATCATTATTGATTGAGATTTTTGAAAATCTCATTGAAGCAAATATGAGGCGAAATTTTGCAGTATTCTTCATAGATTGCTCTCACTTAGTATTGAAGAATAGACATCCGGGATACAATTCAGAAAGATCAAAGCTGAAGTCTGCATTGATCTCATATCCCAGAAATTCACAGGTAAACACAAGTAAACACATATGTGTTGCAATTAATTATATATGTGCATGCTAGGTATATAATCTATGTATGATGAATTAAACATCCAAGATAGATCATTGGGAATAGGGTAAAATAAGATTTTTGTTTGGTTTCATTTTGTGCTTATTCTTGGTTTTGTTTTGCAAGTTGTTTTCAGTGGTTTGTCCTATTTATGTTGTTGGTTTGATTATTATTTATCGATTCGAACTTATTTGGTTTGTTTCTATATTTTGTAGAAAAAAAACATTAATTAGGATGAATTGGATCAGCCAAGGATCAAGTATATTGAAGAGCATCTCGATTGGAGTTCGTAGGTATAAACGAGTCGCAATTCGGAGTTCGCACCGGGAGAAGCGGGCGAATAGTCAAAGTCGTCAGACGGCACCCGTCAGACGTCAAGGCCCGCCGCCACACCGCTGCGCAACGCCAGCGGCCTCGCCAGCGCCGCCGCCTTCACAACGCGTGTTGCCGCCGCCGCGCCCACCGCCATCGTCCTTCTCCACCCGGTGCTCGACGTCCCCTCGCGCGTAGCACGTCCAGCGTTCCAACCTCACAGCAAGACGGCTGACAATACAAGACGTCCCATCCATCTTGGCTTCATAGCACGACTGTCACCTTTCTCCGCTTCGCTGTCCATCCAGCACCGCCGGTCATCGTCCTTCTCCACCCGGCGCTCGACATCCCCTCGCACGTAGCACGTCCGGCGTTCCAACCCCAGCGCGCATCGGCCGCAAAGTGCGCACTTCCCATCCAACGCTGGCTTCCTAGCGCGCGCTCGATCACCTTTCTAGCTCCCGCATGACTCCATCCGCGCCGACGGCACGGCGCCCACTCCAGCGTCCGGTGCCCGCGACTCCACCCGGCCGCCCACACCTCTCAAGGCTGCTCCGCCTCCCAGGCCGTGCTCGGCGCCGCCGCCAATCTTCCTCGCGTTCAAGCTCGAACGCCACCACCACCCGGCGCGCCCGCCTTTGAACCGCATTCGTTTCGAGATAAAGCATCTTCGGCCGCCACCTTCACCAGCCGCCAAGCCCAATCTGAACGTTTCTCCGGCCGGCTGCTACCTCCAAACCGCCGCTCACCTTATATTCTGAACTCTCCGCTCAACCTTCGCTCACATTGCAACCGGCGCTCATTCTCACTTAATATATATATACGCGAAATCACGTTAGGGCAGGGAGTTCAATTTTATCTGATCGTGGCGTTCTCCTCGACATCAATTTACGAGCTTGGTGTGACGACACAGAGATAAATCTTAGTTTAATTTCCTGCTTTTATTTCTTCAATTAAAACATTTGTCATTCGATTCATACTGTAGACTTATGCTATTGGATTTACAGTTTTATGCTATTTGATTTACCGATAAGATTTCTGTGGATTCAATTTAATAGTAGACATTGAATTATTTAGATTGTTCTTGATTTAATTTGATAAATGATTTCCTGCTTTCGAATAATTCATGTTCTTGTTGGTTGATTGATTATTATGGTTCATTTGCAATTAGATTTAGATTATGGCTTGACGAACCCTAAGAATAGGATTGTTATTGCTTTCGTTTATTGCTTTTGTTTTACTGCTTTCGTAGTTCAACTAGGGATTGACAACCCCTGGTTTAGATTTAATGCTTTATTAGTTTAGCTCGGGATTGACAACCCCTAGCTTAGGATTGCTGTTTATTTTCCGTATTTTAATTCCTATTTATTCAAAAACCACCTTTGTTATTAGAATGTTTAGGATTTACCGCTTTCTGTGTACGACACGAACAATAAGCCCTGTTAAGTTTTTCTTGAGAGACGACTTGGGTTAACTTACCCTATTATAACACCTCATTCGATTATGAGTCAATTGAGAGAATACTTTTGATTGAAACAAATTTTGGAGTTGTTGCCGAGGAAAACTTTAGGCGAATTGTTTATGTTGATTATTTTCTGTGTTTCTTTTCGTTTCTATTTTGTTATTCTCCAGTTGCGTGTGATCTTTTCTTGTTTGAGTGTTGTGTATGCTGCACCGCAGTCTAAATAGACCGCTTGCTACCCCGTTGGATCGCACTCGAAGATCTAAAAGATCGCTTCTTCCGGCACTGGAGGAGTTTGGTGCCACTTCTGTGAGTGGTGAACAGTCAGAGCCGATAATCAGAGATCAACCTGCTATAGAGAATACTTCCCAGTTGAGAGAGATGGGTGAAAATGCAAGAGCACTGCGTGATTTCTACAGACCTGTGATTGGGGCAGCTACCTCCCCAATAGTTCTTGGACCGGCAGCACGTGACTATGAGCTGAAGCCAAATCATTTCTCGCTCATGCCTACTTTCCATGGGCTAGCTAGTGAGGATGCCTTGGGATTCATAAGGGAATTTTGCTCGGTATTGCAGTCCTTCCCGTTGGGAGGACTAAATGAAGATCAACTAAAGATGCGTTGTTTCACATACACCCTCAAGGATAGGGCTAAGTTGTGGTTTTTAGCACTTCCCGCTAACTCTCTGCAGAAGTGGAATGTCGTGGTAGATAAATTCATGACGAAATACTACCCCAATAAAAGAGTCGAAGTTGAGGTCACAAATCATGACCTTTAATCGACGCCGATGAGCCATTCCATGAAGCTTGGGAACGGTTTAGGACTTATTGCGTATGCCCCACCATGCCTTGCCGGATGAAATTCTTTATCAATTCTTTTATGACGGATCGACTCGTAGTTTTCAAGATTATATGGTGGACAATGCTGCAGGTGGAGATATTGGTTCTCGAACGGCAGCAGATATCGTTGACATTTTTAAAGCTATGGCTGCTACTTCACAGCAGAAGTCCAATCGAGGTGGAAGAGCCAAGGCATATGCTGTGAATCCTTCCTTCGACATGAATAAGCAAGTGGTTGAGCTTATGAGGGAGGTGCAAGAACTTAAGTCAAAGTCCGATCCATCAAAGACTTTGCACAAGGAATTCATGGAACCTTGTGGAATCTGCAATGAACTTGGGCACAATGTTGATACGTGCCCTAGGATGGGAGAGCATAACTCCGAAGGTGAAGCCGAAGCATATGCTATGCAAGGATTTCAACCTAGACGGCAGTTCGAGCCTAATCAGCAACAACTTAACGTGGGATGGAGAAATCAAAATCAAGGCGAGTTCATACCGAACGCGCCGCACTAAAGACCTCCACAAGAAAGAAGAGAGGCACTATCCGCAAGAAGAAGAACCCCACAAAGAAGTTAGCCTCCCAAGCGTTAGTTCCTAAGAAGAAGAAGAAAGATCACGGGCACTTCCACCACCACCTCAGAGACTAGCTTGGTAGGATATGTTCACCCAAAGAATGGATGCTTTCACCCAAAGATTGGATGCTCAAGACTCCACAAACAAGCGATTAGAAACGCAAATGGGATAGATTGCTAGCACGCTGAACGAGTTATTGCAGCAAGGAGCAGCGGGGAAACTTCCAAGCCAGCCTCATCAGGCTCATGCGATCACTGTTCTAAGGAATGACCGAATTTTTGCGAATGAAGTGGGAGAGTCATCAGACAAGCCGCTGCAGTCACATGAGATGGAAAAGAAGAAAGAGACCGATGCCAGACTGCATAAGGCAACAAATCCCTACATTCCACCGATACCCTTCCCGCATCGGTTGAAGAATGAGAAGCAGGACCGGCAATTCAATGAGTTCTACAAACTCCTGTCCAAGGTTAATGTAAATTTTCCCCTGTTGGACGTGATTAGAAATGTGCTGGCCTACGTCAAGTTTTTCGAGCTAGTCTCAAAGAAGAGAAGGTTTGGGGAGCACGAGAAAGTCATGGTCTCTTGAGCGACTAATTCCATCCCTACAAAGACCGATTGCCTCCCAAGCTCTGGGATCCACGTAGTTTTATTATTAAGATTACTTTGGGTAACGGGAAAGAAGTATCTAGCATGCTTGATTTGGGGGCCGGGATTAATCTTATGCCTTATTCTATGTTCAAACGATTAGGATTAGGTGAACTAAAATCCACTAGAATGTGTCTACAATTAGTCGATAGGTCCGTGAGATACCCCAAGGGTATTGTCGAGGATGTATTAGTAAAGATGGGTGGGTTGATTGTTTCGCTGATTTCGTTGTTTTGGATATGGGAGATGTTAGGGAAGATAGGAGAACACACATCGTTGTCGTGAGGCCATTCACGGCCACAACCAACACACTAATTGATGTTAAGAATGGCACATTGAAATGACCGTATTTGGTGAATCTATGTCTTTCTCTGCACATGATAGTGTGATATCTCCCTGTGTTAAATTCATTGATAATTATGTTTCCATAGATGATGTTGATCCCTTGGTCGAGAATGTTTTGTTGCAGGGTGAGAATGCAAATTTTTACAAGGGGAAAGTGAAACAGATACAAGATCGACAGAGAGTTAACAAGGATTTAAAGCCGGGAATGAAGATTTTACTTCTTCAGTCTCGTTTGAAGCCCTTCCCCAAGAAGCTCAACTCTGGGTGCAGTGGTCCTTACATGATTGAAAAGGTGTTTCCTTACGGAGCGGTTTTACTTCGCGATCCTAACACCAACAGATCATTTACTATGAATGGACAGCGGGTGAGACCTTACTTTGATCAAGGGGATGGTCCGAAAGGAGTAGAGAACTTCACGTTCATCGAGCCTATCTGTCTCTGACTGGATTACGTCATGCTCATGACGTTAAATTGAGTACTACGTGGGAGTTTACCCACGGATCTTTCTGTTCTTTTTCTTCTTTATCTTTTGTTTGTTTCGTTGTTCTCGTTGATCTTTATGTTTCCTCTGTGTTAGTTTTGCTCAGTTTTGGGACGTGGTAAGCAGTGAGGTGAAATCTTGATATTCCACTGGCTGCACGCCACACTCCAAACCCTTTTTCCGCCATCTTCATCGAAGTCTCTCTCCTTTGTTATTAATGTTTTGAGCTCGTGGATGGTGCTCGAATTTAGTGGGGGAAGATTATTTGGTTTTGTGTGCGTGTCTTATATTTTGCATGCTTGGTGATATGCTTTTGTGCTTATTATGATTGTTCGACTTAAGTTTTGTCTATGCGAGTAAGTTAGATTTTGATTTGTGCAACCGAACTCGTGGTAGTGATGTAATTCCATTTCTCTTGTTGATATGTGATTAAAGTGCAATGCGAATTGACTAGATTGTGTGAATTAATCTTAAATCGGTGGTTATTGATGTGATTTGTCCGACTAATGCTAGGGGTAGTGTTAACAGTGTGGTTACTTATATACTTGTTTTAAAAAAAAGTGTGAAAAAGAAGAGAAAAGAAGGAGAATGATAACTCCAATAAATTGTTGAGATTGTATAAATAGAGGATGAGATTCTGCCACTCTTTCTCGTAAATCGAAAAATGGGCATGGGAAACCAAGATAGGAGACTCTAGTTCATCGAGACTTCACCTTTCGAACATTGTTCCAAAATCTGTTAATACTTTCTTTGTTTTCTCAAAAGAAACTTGTTGCTAAAGGTGACCACTTTAGTTAATTCACCCCTAGCGGAGAGTTGGGTCTGAGCAAAAATCACCTACTTGTTTATTTGACATTCTCACCATCATAGATTTGTTTCACATTAACTTTGATTATGTATTCATCATGTTTGGGGAATTGAAAAGAAGTTTGATTTATTGGATTAAGAGTTAAGTTGCATGAGTTATTCTTCTACTCTTGTTAGTATAGACTTTGTTTGAGGACAAGCAAATGAATAAGTGTGGGGGAATTGTTTGGTTTCATTTTGTGCTTATTCTTGGTTTTTTTTTGCATGTTGTTTTCAGTGGTTTGTCCTATTTATGCCGTTGGTTTGATTATTATTTATCGACTCGAACTTATTTGGTTTGTTTCGATATTTTGTAGAAAAACGATATTAATTAGGATGAATTGGATCAGCCAAGGATCAAGTATATTGAAGAGCATCTCGATTGGAGTTCGTAGGTGCAAACGGATCGTAATTCGGAGTTTAGACAAGGGAGAACGGGGTGAATAGTCAAAGTCGCACGGCACTGCCGCAGTCGAGCCCGCGCCGCCAAGCACCGCAGCCACAACGCCAGCTGGCTCGCCGCCCGCCGCCCGCCCGCTTCACAGCGTGCGTTACCGCTTGCTCCGTGCCCGCTGGCCATCGTCCTTCTCCACCCGGTGCTCGACGTCCTCCCGTGCGTAGCACGTCCGACGTTCCAACCCTCAACACAGATCGGCCGCAGACATACAAGACGTCCCATCGGCGGCACTGGCTTTAGCGCACGCTCGGTCACCTTTCTCCAGCTCCCACTGGCCATCCAGCACCTGCTGGTCATCGTCCTTCTCCACCTGGCTCGACGTCCCTCTGCGTAAGACGCTCGTGTTCCAACCCCAAGACGATCGTCGCAGACAAGGCGCACGCCCATCCAAAGATTGGCTTCCTAGCGCATGCTCGGTCACATTTCTCCAGCTCCCATACGACTCCATCCGGTGCTCGACGGCACAGTGCCCACTCCCGCGTCCAGCGCCCGCCTGCGACTCCACCCAAGACTCGCCCACACCTCCGCTGTCCATCTCCCGGCCGGCCAGGCTCGAGCGCCCGCTCGCCAATCTTCCTCGCACGTTCAAGCCTCAACGCCCGCCACCACCCCGCGCCCGCCGCCAACCGCGTTCGCTTTCGAGATGTAGCATCTTTCGCCCGCCACCTTCACCAGCCCAAGCCAATATGAACGTTTCTTGTTGGCTACCTCCAAACCGACGCTCACCTTGTATTCTGAACTTTCCGCTCAACCGGCGCTCATTCTCACTTAATATATATATACGCAAAATCGCGTTAGTAGGGGGAGTTCGAATTTTACAAAGCCGCAGCGTCTCCTCGACATCAATTTCGAGCTTCAGCACGCATACGTAGATAGATCTTAGTTTAATTTCCTGCTTTTATTTCTTTAATTAAAACATTTGTCATTCGATTCATACTGTAGACTTATGCTATTGGATTTACAGTTTTATGCTATTTGATTTACCGATATGATTTATGTGGATTCAATTTAATAGAAGACATTGAATTATTTAGATTGTTCTTCATTTAATTTGATAAATGATTTCCTGCTTTCGAATAATTCATGTTCTTGTTGGTTGATTGATTATTATGGTTCATTTGCAATTAGATTTAGATTAGGCTCGACGAACCCTAAGAATAGGATTGCTATAGCTTTCGTTTATTCGCTTTCGTTTTTATCGTCAGAGTTCAACTAGGGATTGACAACCCCTGGTTTAGATTTAATGCTTTATTAGTTTAGCTCGGGATTGACAACCCCTAACTGTGGATTAGTGTTTATTTTCCGTATTTTAATTCCTATTTATTCAAAAACCACCTTTGTTATTAGAATGTTTAGGATTTACCGCTTTCTGTGTACGACACGAACAATAAGCCCTGTTAAGTTTTCCTTGAGAGACGACTTGGGTTAACTTACCCTATTATAACACCTCATTCGATTATTAGTCAATTGAGAGAATACTTTTGATTGAAACAATTTTCCTTCATTAATTTCGTGCGTGTTCGTGTTGTGTCGAAAATTATCAGCCCTAGCATCAGGTCCGCGTGGGTGTGCACCACTGCAGAAGACGAGAAGCATCCCCAATGTATGATAGGACAAAATCAACATTGGGGGTGTCGTATGTGCACAAGTCAGGAGAAGCCAACAGCGGGCACTCGGGGTGTAACCGGCACTGAACCGCCCGATTTTGTGAAGGAGTACCAGCACCCTCCGTCCAACACTGAGGGTGTAATCGACGTATGTATGCCTTTAAATAGGGTTTTCATGTAATTTTTTCATACAAACTTCATTCTACACCTCACACCTACGAACTGTAGCTATTTTTCTCTCATTTTTACACTTGGTTTTGGATTGATTCCATTTCATCTATGTTTATAACAACATTGGATTACGTATTCATCATTGAAATTAGTAATAATTTCTTCTATTTCTCGTTAGTTTTTTTGAATGAATTATTTTTATCAATTGATGTGTATGATATATGTTATTATGTTGAGAAACTAATTCCCCATCTAGGGTTAGAGTAATCGAATCTTGTATTGATGAAGTACGTATCATGTTGAGCATATTTATCAGATTAAATTTGGTTTGCTTGCAATTGAACTACTTGATCACTTGTTTGATTATAGTAAATATTGATTGAGGTTGAGAGTCTATTTCAATGCTGGATTTGTGATTTAATTGGAGTGAATCTTACTGAAAACGAGTGATTCATTGTGAGGATTGAATAATTGATTAATTGAACACCGTCCTAAACGAGAGCTTAGGTTAGGTTTTGATTAATACAATTGTTTAATTCCTGATATGTGTAATGATATGTGATTAATTGATACATGATGAGAGAACCCTGAAGCCCTAATCCTTTAATCCAATCGTATTATTTGTGTTTGCCTGCCCGTTCGTATTTTTTTATTTACTTGTTTTATTTTTTATTTTCAAGTTCTGTGACAAAACCCCCAATTATTCAGGACGTTGGAATTTCCTTTTATATTTAGTTTTAACATGAAAAAACACTTGCAAGTCGTACGATTTGGGTTGACTTACCACACCACATAGGCCCCGTACTATTGCGAGAACCTAGGGGATAGGTGAAACACTAAGTTTAAAGAAAGTAGTGAGAGTAATGCAAAAGGCTTTACCAGTAGCTTGAAAAAGCCAAAGGAGAAAGGCAACTGCTTCGAGTGTGGTAAGACTGGGCATTGGAAGGCTAAGTGCTCTATACTCAAGGCTAAGAATCAAGATACGCAATTCGCTCTTGTTAGGGAAAATGTTTGGCGACTTTTCTACTCATTCATGGATAGTAAATATGGGTGCGACTTACTATGTATGTTACACCTTATAGGGGATATTATGGACAAGACAGTTTAGTGAAGGCGAGATAACAATCTCCATGGATAACGATACAAAAGTCGAGGCTGTTATAGTTGGAGATGTTACTTTATGTTTTGATAAAGCAATTTTAGTTTTGAGAGATATTTTATATCTACCGGAGTTTCGGCGGAACCTTATTTTTGTTTCTAAACTTTTTATTAATGGGTATTCTATTATTTTTTATAGTTATGTTTCTATCATGCAAAATGAGATTTTATCTATGGTGGCATAGTACATAATTCTCTATATTCTATTACTGTTAAGAATAATACCTTAATTATGTTGCATCTAGTTCATCAAACCATAAAAAATAAAGTGTTTTTCACAAGAGAACTATACATATATTTGGCATCTTAGACTAGGTCATATAAATCTAAATAAAATCCAAAGACCGGTTAAAGATGGAGCATTGGCAAATTTACGGTTATGATTGAGGGTTACATGAAATAACCAATATTCTACGCATCTTGAATGGTGATAGTGCTTGTATGTCATGTGTTATCTGTATCGACCGTTTAGGATGATGACGTCCCCTTGAGGAGCTCAAAAGATTTATCATACTAAACTTGCAGGTTGAGTTAGCTCGGGTACAATAATAAGGTTGAATGGTACTACTTAATGAAGTAATAAGTGCTATCAATAATTAATTGGCGTATGGTATCTTGAATACGGGGATTCGTAAGTCTAAGTACAAGTCTGACTCAACTTCGATAACAATGAGTGAGTTAGCATTTATTCTCTAATGGAATGAATAAATGTTTATGAATTAATTTATACTCTGGGCTGAACATAAGATAATTAATTTATTTTATGCCTATTTTTATTCCTTGTATTTGATCATTGGACTTGCCCATCAAGATCTATTGGCCATGGATTTTTCACCCCATATGTACAAATTCCAATCGAGATCGAGCTTTGTTAATTATATTATTAATTTAATACATCTCATAGTCTAGATAGAATTATCTTATATTTAAAGATATGAATAATTCACAACTAAAAACATGAGAAACTCATTGTAATACCCCGAAACTTTTTCTTAAAGTAAAATGATATATGTTTTGAAAAATAAATTATTTTCAAATGATTTATGAACTAATGAAGATTGAGTTTTGAATGTTTTTACAGGTTGTTCGGCTTAGAGTGAGGATGCACCCTAGCAAATGTAAAGTTTAATAAATGAGTTTTAAATTCTAGTAATTTGTAATTATGAATTTAGCATGAAAGTATAATTTTTAGAAAGTATTAAATATTTATTAACAGTAAAACAATATAAGTGAAGAAATTAAGTAAAGAATGAATTATTATACATTAGTATTATTTATAGAAAAGTGTATGATTAACATGATTATTCATCATGCTTTAAAGAAAATGAAAAATTGAGAAAACTAAAGAATTATCTAGAATTGTGGTGAATAATCACCATAATAAAGAAAAGGAAAAATAAAATAGAAAAAAATTTGTGGATGTTTATAAATAGGCTACTATTCATCTTCTTCATTAATTTCTTCCAAAATTTTCAAAAATTTCACACACTACACACACTAAATTTTCGAAAATTCAAGCTCAAATTTTTCAAAATCCAACCGCTAAATTTTCGATCCGTTTTCGAATCGAGGTATAATCTCATCTTTAGAACATATCTACGGTTTGAAAATTTTTAAAATATGACCCTATTTTCATTTCATATTTTCGGTCATTTGAAGAATTTATGAAGGGGATATGTTTTGTTCGATTAATTCTTGGTATTATGATGGATTCGTCGTCTACGTATTGTTTAACGTTGAATTTTTTAGCATTGGAATTTGATGATTTTCAAAAATTTTGAAGGTCTTTATCTTGAATTTGTGATGTTTATATGCTTTATATTCTTTCATATATGTGTTGTTGGGTTGATATAAATATGTTTTGAACAAGAAAAACGTTTGAAATCGAAGCCGTTGGAAAACCCCTTTTTGGCCGAAAACCCTAGCCCTTATAATGTTGGATTTTGATTTTAGTTGATCATTTTGACTTCATATTTGGATTCTATGAGATGAATAAAACTTAAAATGATTTATTCGGACTTTATTCGAAAATTAGAAAAAATTTAGTTTGACGTCAAGTTTGGGTTTTCAATGTTAAAGCTTTGATATTTAAGTTTTGATGGTTGATTAGTGATCTTTGATGATAGCTGAGCATATATAGAGGTTCGTCTAAGATAGATGACGTCTTACGTGATTTTTCACGTTGGACATACGTTATGTTTAAAGGGTATTATCGGTTTTTGGTTAAGATTAAACAGTTTACATGCGTTGATGTGTCTAATATACTTGTTTGGCCATATGAAACTTAGTTAAAAGTAATTTTAAAGTACTAGGTGATGGGACATCCAAAGCTCAAGGACGAACAACCAAGCAAGAGCTTTATTTTGAAACGTCTACACGAGGTGGGGTTTACTCTATCTGTAAGTACGTTGTATGGTTATAATCATTGTTGTGTTTTGTGTATGCATGTGAACTAATGTGACCCATAAGGGGTCAAGGCTGTGTGCCGTAAAGAAGTACCCTCGAGGAGGCCCACAAGGGGCTTAATGTTAATGAAATACCCTCGAGGAGGTCCACAAGGGGCTCGATGTTAAAGACATACCCTCGAGGAGGCTCACAAGGGGCTACCCAATGAGTTAAATAATGAGTACCCGCAATGGTAACTGCTAATAAAGTAGTTCAGTATGTTATGTACATTGCGTAATTGGTTATAACTGTTTGTAGTGTATTCCCCACTGAGTATGTTCGCATGCTCACAAACCCCTCTTCAATGATATATTTTTGCAGGTTAAGGGTCGACAGTTGATGCAGACGGAAATGAGTCTCACACTCCCATTCTCCCAAGGCCACGATCATGGGCATGTGGTGGTTTGGGTTTAAAGTGTAGTCTGACTTGATGCTTAATGTTTTGATGGGTATATAGATGTAGGTTATGGATAAACAAGTTGAAGTTTTACTTGATGAATGATAGTTTGATGAGTATGAATTAGTTAAGGCTGTGACCCTAACTTGCTATAATTTCTGTTGTTGTTGTTGTATCAAATCGGCATATACATATTTATAGGGTATATGTCGTCCGTTTGTTAAATTCTTAAACCTCCGCTGCTTAAATATAAATATTATTGTCATTATTATATTATATAAGTGTTAAAGATTTAAAGATTTTAGTAATGTCCCTATTACAAGAATAGGGCATTACACTCATATATATTGTAGTCAATTATAAAGCATGCTAGGAATATAATCAATTTATGATGAATTTGTATCCAAGATAGATCATCAGGAGCACGAAAAATCATTTTTTCCTACAAAAAGATGAGCCAGGGAATAATTAAATTGTTAATAGATAGTGGAAGTAAAAGGTGGGTCATATATAATTTTTCTTTCTTGTAAATAAATATGTAGATTAAGGGTAAAAATTATAGAATTATATTTCCAAAGGGTAAATATCACTTTAAACCTCAAATTATACTCATTTTATCAAAAAAATCATTAAATTTAAAAAATATCATTTTAAATCTCAAACTATTAATAATTTTATCAAAAATATCATAAACTTTGAGAAATGTCACTTTAAACCCCAAACTATTAATTTTGAATCAAAAATATCATACATTCATTTTTTAGCCCTCGAAATTGGATAGAGGATGTATTATGAGCCACATTAGAATTTTGAAAGCAAGAAATGGACACGTGATATATCTGATGAGCCACATCAGAAGATATCCTCCATCTAATTTCGGGAGCTAAAAAATAGATGTACGATATTTATGATACAAAATTAATATTTTGAGGTTTAAAGTGATACTTCTCAAAGTTTAGGATATTTTTGATAAAATGTTAATAGTTTGGGTTTTAAAATTATATTTTTTAAAGTTTGTGAATTTTTTATAATAAAAAAACATATAGTTTTGGTGTTTAAAGTTAAATTTATCAATTTTCAAAAATAGAAAACACAAGCTTTTGGTAGACGAAGTGATAGGTGTTCTAAAAAATTTCTCCATCCATCCTTGATATATGATTTTATCTTTTGATGGCACAAATTTTTATAAATGCAATGAGTGTAAAATGAATGGAGAATGAGATCCACATAATAAAATATGTTATATGAGTGATGTGGGTCATGAGTGATATTTTTGTAAATAAGTGGATTGAGTATGGATAAAAGTGTTGATTTTTGGATTAAGTCCATGTCTATAAAAAGAAAATGAACAAATTTTGTGGACGATTGAAATGAAATTAAATGAATAAATATGATGGACGAATAGAGTAACAAATATTCTTACCAAATATCTAATATATAAATGATAGTTATGATGAATAAAAGTGACAATTATTTTTTTCCTTGATACTTTTTCTATCTTTTACCAAGAAATATGGTTTCAATAAAAGTAATAATCATTCTAAATAAAAATGAAAATATTTATAAATAAAACAAAATAAATTGGATCTAGATCAAATTCGACCTACACAAACGGTGTAGTTCAGCGCAGAAGAGTACACCTCTTTCTTCTCAGAGTTAAGAATAAGTTGGTATACAATAGTAATAGAATAATTTTTTAATGAACTTTTCAATTCTTATAGCCCGAACTAGTGATGTCAATGGGTGGGTTTTATCCGAACCAGAACCAATAAATAAGTAATGGTTTTGGTTCTAGAACAAACCCAATAGAAACTGGATTCGGACCGGACCATCAACTATGGGTATTAAGCGATTTGGATTTGAGCGGGTCTGGAACCAGAACCAGACAAGAACTAGAATTGGAACCGAAATCGTTGCTTTATAATTTAATGAATTATAAGTGATTTCGAATCGATATGGATAAAACTAGTTTATTGACAAGTCTATATTAACTTAGTCTTGTCAATAGAATGGTTTTACTCGGACCAACCAATAAATAAGTATTGGTTCTAGTTCTGGAATCAGATCCGAACCGGACCGGACCATCAAACTATTGATCTAAATGGTCTGGGTCTAAAGCGGGTCTGGAACCAGAACCGAAACCGCTACTTTAAAATTTAATGGGTTTTGAACGGTTACGAATCGGTACGGGTAAAACTCACTCATTGACATCCCTAGCTTCAATCTTAAGTTGGAATGTAGAAAAAATACGGAAAGTAGATTGGAGAAATTCCTTACAGATTTCATTATAGACAGTTGGCTGAAACGAAATAAATTTAGTAATGCTTTTTCCTTCTTTTCCAAAAAATCAACACCCAACTGAAAGTACCAAATCCTTGAGCAATCCGCAAGGCGCTAGTTACATATATTGTTATTTATTAATTTTCAAATAAAGAGTTGTTTATTTTGAGAATTGTTTTAGATAGATAAAAGTTAAGGTTAATTAATTGTTTAGTTAGATGATTAGAACTATGGTGTATATCATTTGAATTAATTTTGTTTTGTTCATATCGCATTAAAAATATAGAATTGAAAAAATCTTAATAATAAGAATATTTATAAATGCTATATACTTGTATATTAGATAATTGGTAAATATATTTATTTATTTTTTAAAATTATCGTTTTTGTTGATAATAACTTCCAAATTAATGATACACCTATAATAAAAAAAATTGTCACCTCCCAAGACTGAGACAATCTCTTTCCAACCATTAGGGTTGTGTAAAATCGAATCAGAATCAAAAATCGAATTGAATCGTTGATTTTCGGTTTATTCGGTTCGGTTATACGGTGTATTCGGTTTCGGTTCGATTAATTAATGAAAAACCGAAAATGATAATCGGTCGGTTCGATTTTCTATAAAAAATGATTAAGAATCGAACTGGCCAAATATATAAATTATTCAGTGTTTTTATACACACCTGATAACATCTCGAGCCACACAAGCTCACATGTCTCTCTCTCACGTTTCTAAAAGTATAATTGTCATTTGTCAAAGCTTTTCAAGCCCATGTGCTTTGTTTTATTCCTTAAACAATGCAAAGTGAAAACTTGCATAGCTACAACCTATTTTTTCTCTTTGCGCAAAAATTGTAATTTCACTTCATACATATCTTCTCTTTCTCTCTACGCAATAATTTCACTTCCCATCTTTTCCTTTATCAAAGTATACCTTGGCTATGAAGATTCTCCTCCATGCTCTCTTGACTTATTATTCTCCATCTCCTTCCATGTGGGTTGGCGTCCCTTTGATGAGCCACAAACAGTTATTGACTGCCGAAAACATCTCCATAGACCCGCCGCCGCCAATGGGTTTGTGTGTTGTTACAGCTATGCTTCGACTGTTGTTGCCTCCATTTGTATCACTCTCGACCAATGCACACACACACAAAATCTCTCTCTCCTCCTCTCTTTCTCTCTCTTCTCCTCTCTCAATTTTTAGGCAACTAACACTATCTTGCATATTCGGTCTCACTGAAACCTTTCGGCTTCGGTTGGTTTCGGTGCGGTTAATATACCTCAAACGGTTCAATTCGGTCTAAATTTTATTTTTATTCGATCAATCGGTTAGATCGGTTTAGTTCGGTTTTTAACCGAAACGACAGATGCTCTATCCTACCAACCATACTCATATTTAACACTTTATGGATATCCTTAATTTGGAGCAATATGTAATCATATAAAGTTGATCAAACAAGCCTCAGCTTACGGCTTGTATAATATAAATGTCATTTTGGTGGTTGCAACTAGGGGTTTAATCAAACCGAGTCGAACCAAACACCATTATGATCAAGTTTGGTTTATTTATTATCGAACCAAGTCTCAAACTTTATTTATCAAATATTCCGAACTCACAAACTTATTTGAGTTTAATCGAATCCAAACAAACTTTACGAATTTAGATATATATTTAGAATATTTATTATTTTATTTTAAAAATAAATTATTTTATGTACAATAAAACAATATATATATTGATTTCTTACAATAAATAAAAATAGTTAGAGATTTAACATAATAATTACTAAGTATTGAAAGAAAATAATTGTATATAATTAATAATTTTATATTTTCAAGCTAATCAATTAACGAACTTGTTCACGAACTAACGAACTGAATACTATCATATTCAAGCTTGGTTTGTTTAGCTAACAAACTTCACTAAACAAACTCGAACGAACTTTTATCAAAACAAACTTCGAATAACTTACAAATAACTTGACTCATTTACAACTCTAGTTGCAACACCCAAATCTTTGCTTTTTATTTTGGGAGCCCAACTTATATACCCAACTTTCATGATATATGTACTACTCATATCCAACCTAAAAATTAACTACACCCCATACCCAAACCTAGTAAAAAACAATATTTTGATTCAAAACTCAAATTTGCGTATTTATGGTGATGTGAGATGAGAGGAATCGATTCTCTTTTTTCTCAGGCAACATTTAACGCTTTTGACTTAACTTTATACAAGCATTCGACTTAACTTTATACAAGTGAACCCATTTCGATTTCGCATAACATCTTCAAAAATTTTGCAACACTCTTGTCGCAATTTGATTCAGATTTCTTTCGCTTTCAAAAATTTGAAACACTTTTCTCGCAATTTTTTCACCAAGGATAAGAAGATATTATAGAATTTCGGAAGATAAGAAGAGAGACCGTGAAGAACAACCGGAGGTAATTCGAAAATCATACATGTTACTTGTTTCCGGTCGACCGGAGACAACGAATTACGATCGAAACAACGTTTGTCGACCGGAAACAACAAATTAATTTAATTTCTTGAATTAATTTGTTGTTTCCATCGACAAACGTTGTTTTCGATCGAAATTGTTGTCTCCTGGCCGATATCAAATTAATTTTCTAATAATTAGTTATTAATTGAATTTTGTAATAATTGCAGGCGAAACCATATTTTACACGAAAGAGTGACAATATGGACTTACCGATATGTTCTCGTGTATATTATTTTGAAACAATATAGTTATGCGATTTTTACAGTATGTATATTTTGGATAAATATTGCTAAATGTGATTGAATAATATGAGTAGTTAATTTTGGATAAATATTACTAAATGTGATTGAAACAATATAGTTATGCGATTTTTACAATATGGCTTGAATAATGTGATTGAATAAGTATTGTTTATGGCTTGTATGTTTTCGATTGAATGAGATATTTGTTTTGGCTTGAATAATGTGATTGAATATGTAAAAACTCTTTATCCATATTATCATTCGACATTTCACTTTGATTAGCATCAATTAGTCTCCTACGTATTGGATAATGACAATTAAATATTTTCATTATGCTTCTCAATTATTTTATAGTGGATATGTAATAATTATTGTAGTAGTTTGTTGGTTTGTCAGACGTTGTGTAATATGTGGCATTGATATAATTGTAGGTCGATCCTATTTTCTTGAGGCCTACTACGATAAATGTTGTGGCGGATGTAAAGACATATTATAGGACTGACTATTTTAAGTATATTAAGAATGTCTTGCTAGATAAGGGCGACGAAGAGTTGCTAGATATGTTTAGGGGGGGTTGCTTTGGTCATATGATTGATTGGATTCCCGGGCTTAAGTCTAGTTTATCTTTGCACCATATAGTCTCCCGTCAAATAGAACCTACGCAACCGGAAATGTATTTTTTCATCAATGGAAGAAATATATGTTTTTTCATTAGAGATTATGCTCTAGTCACCGGACTGCAATTTGGGTCATCATCATTTGATCCCACACAAGACTACGACTTGAGCAACGTTGAGGTATATAGGCTTTTTTGCGGGGGCACACAGATTACATTAAGTAATCTATTAGATAGATTTTGTAGTAGTGATTTTAATGATGATGTAGATCTTCGTGACTATTTACGTGTGGCCCACGTTATTCTCCTCTATGGATTCGTATTTGGGTATGAGACGGGCAAGGTAATAGTTGATTGGGTTTGGGCATTGGTTGACGATCTGGAGGTGTTTTCCGATTTCGTGGGGGCATACAGTTACCGGATATTGAGATATTATACGATGCATTGTCAACCCAATGCTCAGACCACTTTATGGACCGATCCGACACTATATGTTTGGTCACCGAGATCATACCGGACTTGGGAAGTATAGTGGAAATCGTCAACCCCACAACAGATCCGAGAGTGTTGAGGTGGAAGTTCAAGAGTAGGCTCACCGCAGATTTTCTGACCTCTTTTGAGCAAATGATCAATTTTATTATAATTTTAAATCATGTATGAGGTATTATATTTATTAGAATATTAAATAATATCTTTCAATTTATTGTAGGTCGATTATCATCTCATAGCGATCGAGCCTGACTCATTCGAGGTTACCACCATTTCGGGCGTCTCATCTCATACCCCTCTCCACTCGGTGTGAATTTTCTGATACCGTCAAATCCTTTGAGGGAGGGACGACAGTTCCTTTCTCGTCGTGGTGTGTCTCATCCGGTGGATGAGCCTCCACGTAGACGTCGAGTTTCAAGGAGGGCTCCACAGTTTGTTCAGGGTCCTGATCTTTCAGGGTCTCCATCGAGCAACCCTCGAGCCTTCACCTTCAAGACCCGGCCAGAGGACATCGTCACCGAGTTCGTTGAGATTGCGGTTGTTGAGGAGCCGCACGCCATATGTGGATAGCCGTCCATCCGCTGAGAGACGGATACGGGAAACATGCTGCGCCTTCTTCTTCATCGGCGGTGGTGGTGAGCACCCGGCGCCTTAGTTAAAATCGATCGTCGTTGGATCCGTGAATCCATTCGGGAGAGTGAAGACGAGCAAAGGCAACGTGTCGAGAAGTCTATCAAGAAAAGTGGATTCCAAAGATGAAGAAATGGTTTGAAAGTTTCTTCGAGAAGACTCGATGTGATTGCACATAGAGATGATACATATACACCCCCATCTCGGCCGTGAATCTTCCGACGACGACGAGAGGTGGAGGTGAAGGTCGAGCAACAATCAGTCCGGATGTCCTCGAGGCGGTGGACATATTGAGCCTACCGAGCCGACCCTACATCGCCCAAATGATACCCCACCCACTACTCTCCCTGGATCCATGGTACCGCCCCAGAACCGCATCTCATCATTCCATGCCGGACCGGACCTATTTAGTGATCCGACGCCTCGTAACGTCGTGAGGCGGACTTTCGAGCCTATGCAGCAACAGTTGGAGCAACAGGTAACTATTAAGTCTCATATTTGGCAGTTTATAGTATTGCATTATATTTGTTATGTTTTTCATTTTACAGCGACTCATATGCTTAAATGTTTGTAGTTGGAAGCCCGGAGAGGTGAACGGGTACGGAGACCTTCGGCTGCAATGAGGTCACCGTATGTTAATAGCCCAATCCCACGTCCAATTCTCGGCGATGTATTGATAAAGTACGAGTGTTTCTTGACGAGAAAGAACGCAGTTGTGGTTGTTCGGGGTACTGACCGTCAAATCAAGGATGGATTTTTCGTGCACTTTGAAATGCCGGAGAGGCCTTTTGATGTTCGGGTAAGTACGTTTTTATACAATATGCTTCGTTTTTTTGAAGTACATCTACTTATATTGATATGTATCCCTAAAATATTTTTGCAGATGGTCGATCTATTCATGATGCATCTGAGGATGAGACTCGATGCCGGGATTGACATATTGGATGGGGTGGATTCTCATAACACAATCATCCTTGATACTGATTTTTTCGTAAGTATTGTGTCTTTAATACAATCATATTTATTATATATGTGTAGTATCTGGAATTAATTAATTTTCAATGTTGAATAGATGTTTCTGCAACATTCATGGTTCGAGGTACACGCAACGCTTTCGTCCTACATTCAAGACCCGCGTGAGGCACCATTGATCATTACCCCTGAGAGCATTGCTTCTACATGGCAGCCACCTCCGCATTGGATGGCAGTTGTCCTCGGCTTTGCCGGTCATGAACCATGGTTACGTGCCATGCGGGTAACCCATTTAATACAATAAGTTGCAAAATTGAAAATTTCCTTGTTTATTTCTCTAAATATTAATTTTATAGATCATTATCCCATCCGTCATCCAGCTGCGTTTCGTGATATGTCGCGTGGATATGCACTCGGGTCATTGCTTTGTCGTTTGACCGCAACGTTGGCGGATGGACAATGATCAATGGATCTTGAGGATGATGGACTTCGTGTGCACGAATAGATTATTGCGGCCGTTCGATCTTCTCTAGATGGTTCGAGAATAACTCCCACCAAATACCACCATGGAACAATGATGCGATTATTACACGAGTGAAGCTTCGTGAGGTATTTGACTGTGACGACGATTTCAAATGATGGTCCATTTGCGTGCATGATCAGAGAACGCCTTATTTCCGGTTCACCGAGCATCGAATGGGCTATGTCTAATGCTTTAGCATATAGAAAGAAGATAGGTGGAAGTATATATGAGTTATGTGAGCCATATACGAAGCCGAGAGTGTCGAGAGCGCGTAGAGGATGATGATTTCTTTTATATTATCTCATGTAATAGATCTTCATTACAATGTCAATTCAATGGATTAATTTCAATTTCAATTCAATTTCCTTTAGCTGTACAATCTTCAATTTAATAGATTCTTGGTCAGATACTATCGAGAATTGATTAATTTCTTCATATCAATAACAAATAACAATGATGATGTGGATAATAATGTTAATAATGTCTTTACATGAATAAGTGTTTTCAAATACAAGTTGTAATTCAAATACAAGTTGTAATTCAAATACAAGTTGTTCTTCAAATACTAATAATAATAATAGGTTTTAAATAACCAATTATAATACCAATAACAATAGTATTATAATATCAATAACAAATAATAATAATAATAATAATTTATTTACATGAATAAGTGTTTTCATTACAATGTCACTGTCTCTTGACAAGTAAGGACACTCCGACGAGTATGAGATTCGTTACCACACAAGCTACATGTCCGTGGTGCACGACTTCTACTACTCGATCCCACTTACGTTGGATGGCGATATCGACCCACTTTGGGCGCCCGACAGCGGACTCTATTAGGAGGCATAAGCGTAATTCCAAGAACATCCGGAGGAAGCAGTCAACTAGGCGTGGTGAACAGATTGATCCGATACTAGTATGCTTGCTAGCTTTGCGAGAATGGTAGTACTTCACATAGTTAGATATATGGTGACCTTTATGAATAAAAATTATATAATCAATTATATGTAATTGAAATCAATTTGATCAAAAAATTTAACATAATTAAACTTAAATTGCACCATATAGTCGCAACAAAGATGAGAACACGGTATCATATCCATATCCCACTCCAAACACGCACACGATTGCGTATTGAGATTCACTCAGAATGTTTTGCTTCGTGCTCGACTTTGAAAGTGGAGTCTGATGAGGGCACTACATCGTATCTACGTGATATTTCTATTGATACCATCATCTTACGCTCTGCTTCAGGGGTCAATTCAACTGCGTACATCTTTGCTGCTTCATGTCTCTCATCGAACCATTTTTCTGTAATGTGACGAATTGCCTCAATCATTGAGCAAATTGGCAATCTTCTAGCCCATAATAATCGAGAATTGAATGATTCGGCA
Source organism: Salvia rosmarinus (assembly GCA_036937905.1). NCBI lineage: Eukaryota > Viridiplantae > Streptophyta > Magnoliopsida > Lamiales > Lamiaceae > Salvia > Salvia rosmarinus. The sequence goes on from CM072817.1 coordinate 43,120,651, forward strand.
ATGTTCGATGTCATAAAACTATAGCGCCTAACGGGGCACTGTGATCTAGCCCACTTCTTCACTCTAACCTTCACCAACTTGGTATATGCGCCACTACCATCGGGCTTGACGAGAGACTTTAACATAGCCATCGCTTTTTCAAAGTATGTATCTTGGTACGCATAAGCGGCTTTATGGAATAACTGCGGATGGTTGCCCAAACGGGTGATTTTTTCAGCAGATGGTAGTAGCATAATCCGTGTCGCATCGGGGTGTACATACTGACGCATTCATTATAATCGACATGGGCATCTCAAACAATCAACATCTACGGATTTGATCCATAAGCGATTTGTAGTCGAGGCGTAAACCAAGTCCATGAGACATCATTCTCGATCGGACCAATTCCATAAGTTAATGGAAAAACTTGCTCGTTGTCGTCCTTTGTCACGAACGAATAATACGCCTTTATTATGCCCTTCGCGCGCATCGTCCACTACAATCACGGTCGGAGGCACAATGTGTACGCCATCTGCATGAACCGAGCACGACAAAGAGGCGATTGAACCGACCATCCGGTCCAATATCCAAGTCACCATCGAACCGGGATTGCTCATCCGTAACATATGCGAGATAACTCGGTAGTAGCTGAAATGATTCTTCATGTCCACCGATATCATCTCGATCGCCCTATTACGGGCTCGCATTGCTACACTATATGTAACGTGTACACCGTACTCGCCGCAAATCGATCATAATGGACCTCGCCTTTAGCACTTCACCGTCTTGGCGTATTTTTCGTGATATGTGTGCTGCAATTACACGGGCATTCACCTTCCTTACTCCGATATTCACTGGGTTACGTGCAAGTATGTATAGCATCAAACTTGCGGACAAACCAAAATCCACCCTATTTGCGATGCACGTAGTAGAAAAGGACATCAAGATGATATCGACATTTGAATGTAATCCTCGAATTATCGGATCGAGGAATAACAAATTCTACTCGACGTTCCAAATGCCATAGCCCCACCGGATATCTTGATTCACCCTTGCGTCAAGATGGAACCTTCGCTCACTCATCGGAGTCGGATCCGAGTCCGGGGACGAGCAAAGAGATTAATCAAGCATCATGAGGAATAACAGAACTAGCGGTTGCTCATCTCCTCAACTTCTTCCGCTCTAGGCCTCCTACGTGCGCTTGCATGTTACTCGCATAATCGTACATAGAAGCTTCCGAATCCACCTTCTCGACGGATCCATGAGTCAAACTCTACAAATGAGCCATAGCTCACCAAAGCGCACTTCGCGATCTTCTTCCTCTTCATCCGACTGCTTTCATCTTCTTCTTCTTCAACGTAGTCTTCATCATCGCCGCCCCGACAAGTGTATCACCCCAGTTGCAAAGATATGTTGGGAAGCGAATTCCTCAATGGATCCATGTGTTGCGACATATATTGAGGTGTATCGAGATCAAACCAATCAGATGATGCAGATTATTGTGTAAACGACTCATTGAACGATATGTGTTGGGAAGTGTAGTCATATGTTGACGAGGACGGTATCTCAAGCGAAGGTCTATATAGTTCTTGCTCCAATTGGGATGTGTTGGCATCGTGAGTCACATAGACCTCTGGTTGGGCATCATGAGCCAATCGAACAAGTTGATCGTCATTACTCAAAACTAATTTGATAATTCTACCACTCCGAAATCTCGATAAATAATGCAGTTGGTAGGTTGTACTCAACGAATTTGTCAGCATAATTTGATCAATCATCTCTATGAACTCCGAGATAATTACATTGTCCCTTCAAACAAAGGCATTTGACTGATACCCCCCAATGTAACATAAAGAAGGATCCCGATTGCCTCCATATCTAACAATAATGTTCTTCCATCCCGACATCTATAACAACAACAAGATTACATTAGCGTAAATATACGCCTTAATATGATTTTTCTAATGTATACCACAAATATTTATTTGATAAATAATAAAATAATTCCATGCAAATATATAAATTGATATTAATTAATACTAGAATCACTATTATATCGATAATTAAGGAAGAGATTCAAATATGTCATATTCAAATCCAACTTTAGAATTCTATAATCTTCTCTTAATAATAATTATAGGTATTTAGTTAGTTATGCAATTCAATTTAAATACATAAAATCAATACACTAATAAAAATAATTATGCAATTAAATTTAAATATAGAAATAATGTTATCATTAATTTTTCAAAGAAATGAGAAAATATATATGCAATATATATGCTAATTTTTCAAAGAAATGTGTATAAGCATAAAATATATATGCTCATTTTAAAGATAATTTCAATATTTCAATATTTTCAAGATTTCAATATTTTGCAAAATTTCCATCATAGATTACGTGTAAATATCAATTTAAATATCATACATTCATTTTAAATTAATTTATAAAACAAAAAAAAGCTCTCTCCGATCGGTAGGTTGATTTCCCGGGTCGACATTTCCTTGTTTCCGGTCGACCAGAGACATCATTTAATAATTAGTATTAAATTTACAAAATATTTCCTTCATTTCGCCGACGGTTTCTTTGGTTCGGTCGACCAATTTGATGTTTCCGATCGACCGGAATCAAGGAATCAATCAAAAAATTAATTGACACGTAAAAATTGCTTGATTCCGGTCGATAATTGCTTGATTCCGGTCGACCGGAATCAAGCAATTATCGACCGGAATCAAGCAATTATCGACCGGAATCAACGATTTTTACGTGTTAATTAATTTTTTGATTCATTTATTTTTTTTTTAGAAAAAAAAACCATGATTCAATGATTTAATTATTATTTTTTCATGATTTTCTCACACTTTTTCTATAACTATAAATAATTTATTGATTTACATGTCGTTAACAAACAAAAATATTACTGTTTCGTTATATTAATAGCTTATAAATTTAATCTACATTCATCTACAAATAAAAAACCCATAAAATCATATAAAAACATCTAAGTTCACCTAAACGTACACCTTAATCTATGCATAACTTAATCTAAATTCACATATACATTAAAATACTCACTTAAATATAAATGTATACGAGCGATTATCTAAATATATCCAATTATCTATACGAATTATGCAATAATTAATTATCTAAACGAATTATGCAATAATTTATCCAAACAAATAAACAATAATAAATCTAAACAAAATTAACAATAATAAATCACAAGAAAATTAACAATAATAAATCTAAACACAAATTAATATCATAAACAACAATAAATTCAAAAGATCGGTCGAAAATAAATAAAAATTCGAATAACTTACTTGTTGAGACATAGCTGTTGGGATCTGGATTGAAGAAAAAAATTTGAAAATTTAGAATATAAAACCGAAATGAACCAAAGAAAATTAGAGGCGCAAGAGCAAATTGTGAATACTGAATTTGTTGGATTTGTATTTATACCGATCGGTTGTATAAATATGAGAGAATTGGTTCAATTATTGGTGGTCATTTCTGCAATTTGTTTCTGCAATTTTTCAGCATTTATTTGTCTTCTTTTTAGTTGTAAGCTTTTACTTTTGCAATACTATTTTGCAAGATTAAATTAATCAGAATATGAAGGATAATTTCAATATTAAATATTTCAAAATTAATAAGTTGTGTGATAATTTCAAGATTTCAATATTTTGCAAAATTTTCGATTACACGTAAATATTAATTTAAATATCATACATTCGTTTTAAATTAATTTCTAAAACAGAAATTAATAATTATTATTAAATTAATTTGATATAATTAATTTAATAATTAGTTTAAATTAATTGAACCGGATACATCATTTAATAATTAGTATTAAATTAATTTGATATATCTATGTTTCCGGTCGAAAATTCGCTGATTCCGATCAACCCTTTGATGTTTTCGGTCGAACGGAGACATTAATTAATAATTAATATTAAATTCATTTCATATATACTTGTTTCGGTCGATAATTCCTATCTCCTATTTAATTATTTTGATGTTTCCAACAATAGGAGATATGAATTAATTGAAATTGTTATTTTCATTTTCTCATTCTCGATTCGATACGACAAATCCTTGATTCCGGTTGACAATTCTTTGATTCCGATCGATCGAAAACAAGGAATTGTCGTCGGAATTTTGATTTTATTTGTTAATTAATTTTTGATTCATTTATGTTTTTTATTTAAAAAACATGATTCAATGATTTAATTATTTTTTCTCACACTTTTGCTCTAAAGTAATTTAACATAATAATATCGAATAGATGAAAATAATTTCGCATGATGATTTATCGATTCACATGTTTGTTAATTGTTTCGTCAAGAAGAAGAGTCACATGTCAATTTCACAATCAAGCACCGCAAAGACTCAATAGATATATATTAAAAAGCGATTGGATATACATGATCAATTTTCAAATATGGTTATAAGTTGTACACACTTTTATCAAAACAGACTCCGAATAACTTACAAATAACTTGACTCATTTACAACTCTAGTTGCACCACCCAAATATTTGCTTTTTATTTTTAAAAATCAACAAAAAATTTATAAGATAAAAACACAAAAACTATCTAAACTGTATTAGAGAAAAAATAATTGAAGACAAGCTGTAATTTGGTTAAACGAATTAGGAACTAATCCGAAGAAAGGAGACCTCATATTGCTGATCACATCAAGAGAATTCAGACGGTAATTCCAGATATATTGATATTTTTTATTCTTCATAGGTCTCTGTTCAAACTAGCAAAATCTATTTTCTATTGATGAAATCGAAAGAAAAATTAATAGAAAATGTAATCGCAGAAAACGATCCGGTCAAGATCGATACACAGGTTCCCATCAACATGACATCGCCGAGAAAAGCTGTTCTACTGGCAACGCGGCACTGATCAGTGAGTTTTCATTAATTTATACAAATTTATTTATTTTGAATAAATCATGAAAAAGCAAGAAATTTCAGTTTATATGATTTGGACTTCCTATTCTGCCAAAAATATAATTTTCCCACTCAAAAATAACCAGAAAACGAAGTTAATGCATTTCAAAAAGTAAAAGAAAAAATAAACAAAAAATAAAGCTAATCATTTTCTTGAAAGAATGGAGAAAATTCGAAGAAACGTTTTCAAATTATTAGCAAATCATAAAATGTTCATGAAATCATTGAAAAGAGGCCTCAGATAGTCGATCTGACACATCAAGAGAAATTCAGACGGTAATTCCAGATATATAAATATGTTTTCATCCTCATAGACCTCGATTCAAGCAAAAAATTCGGCCTATTTTCAAGTGGTAAAACTGAATAATAAAATTGAAAGGAAAAATTGTAATCGCACAAAACGGCTCCATGAACGAATGGTAAAGATCGATCCACAGGTTCCTATCAAGATGCGAATGGGTTCGATTTTGGTTCAATCATGACATCGCCAGTCATCACAGCTGCTACCGGCGACGTGGCATCGAACCGTTGGCGGAGGAAAAAAACAAGGTATATAAATTGAAAATGGTAAAAATAAAAAGTTAAAACCTCAGAGTCCCGTTTCAAATCAACCACACAGCGGCGACGGCGCCGCGACCGACCGACGAACGATTTTAACGTCACATAGACATAGAATCGGCGGCAGTGGATGGAAGCGGTGGACGACGCGAAACGCTGCGTATTAAAGTGTCATACGGCACTTCCTATTCTTGGGATTTCTTCCTCACTGGAGATACAGAAATTGGCGAATATGAATAAAGGAATATTAAGGTTTTATTGTGCGTAGCTACTGCGAGCTGTGAGTGGCTGCTATTCGAGCATTGCAGCGGCGCTGCGACTGCGAAAGGAAGATGTGAAGATAGAGACTAATGGAATTGAGCAGTGAAGCTGGAGAATTTAAAGGGGATGGTTGAAGGGTTTGAGGGAGGAGATAGCGGCGGGAGTGGTTACACTTCAGCTGGTTTTAGGGTTTGAGCTTGTGGAAAGTTAGGAAAATGCAAAACAGTCTAAATCATCATAGTTCTTGTGCAAAATAGTCCCTTTCTTTTAGTTGATAAAAAATAGCCAAAAAAGAAAAAAAAATGAATACCATTTTATATTTTAATGTTAGAACTTTTTAACAATTGTATTCTAGCATGGGTGAATTTATAATTTGATACTCATAATAATATTATGAACAACTAGTGTGCAACCCATCAAATTTCGACGGAAAATATTTATGTTATATTTATAATCATATTAAATAAAATAATCTTTATATAAGGACGATACGTCTGAATTTGATATATTAAATGAAAAAAAAAAATTATATAGGATAATGCGTCTGAATTTGATATATATAGATTATATTTCGTCAAATTCTAATGGAATTCGACGAAAAAATATCCCAAACCTAATTAAAAAATATTGTTACCACTTGTTTTCATCTCAACTAGTATAGTTAATGTCCGCTAATTATCCAAACATGTTTAAATTTATGCATATATGTTGTTACATTAATTGATTATATATTTCATTAATGACTTGAACATTATAGAATAAATATTAATAATAAATAATATAAGTATATTAAAAAATAGAGAACATCTCTAGCATATACATAACATATCCGCACTTGTCCTAAATTTGATTAATTACCAGAAACTGATTAATTTTATAAATATAAATTATTACAATAATTAGTTATTCGTTTCAACAAGACTTCAACATTACAAAGTAATTATTAATAATAAATAATATGGATAGCTAAAAATAAAAACTGAGCAAATTTCACATAGACATGTCGTTAAATGTATTCTGTTTAGAATTTATATACATGTAGTTGTCACAAATCGGATTAAAAATTGATTTTACTATATCTTCTCATTTCATTATCGTATAGTAGTATCCACTAATTAACTGAATTCGTTTAAATTTATAAAATATCTAATTAATAGAATATATATTTATTCCAATAATTGGTTATCCTATCGATATAAATTTGAATTTACTATTTATTTAAAAAAATTATTAATTGTTAAGTCTCACAAAAAAAAAATGTGAGCTTCAAAATTCCATATTGGGATGTCGATAAATATTTGTATCAATTTAGAATGTATATTCATGTACCCAAATAATATAAATAGCAAAAGACTTAAAAATAGAAATTTAAGTTCTCGTCAAATTTCACATAGACGTGTCGTTTAATGTCTTGGACACATCGTAATTTATATACATGTAGTCATCACAAATCGTTAAAAATTGATTTCTTGTTTTATAGGGGTGAGGATTCGATTATTCGATCGATTTCAGACTAAAAAATAACCGAATCGGATTAATCAATTTTTTTAAAAATAACCGAAATATATTTTGTTTATTTCGGTTAAATCGAATTTTTAACAAAAAAATTTCAAATAAATAAATAAATAATATTATATATTGATATAATATATATAAAAATAAATTGTATATGTTATATATACAAAATATTTTGCAAAATAAATATAGTATTATATAATAGATAAATAATATTATTTTATCAATATATATAAAAATTATATTTATATGTTATATATAAAAATATTTTTTAAAAATAGTTATAGTATTATATAGTAGATAAATAATATTATATTTTATAAATATTATATATTGATACAATAGGGAGAGAGAGAGAGAGATGAATTAAGGATATTGATATATTAAAATTATAATTCTAAATAAATAAATATTATACATATATATATAAATCGGTTTTCGATTAAAAAAATTTCAAACCACCAAAAACTGAATTATCGAATTTTAATTTTATTTTAACCGAATTAACCGAACCAAATTTGATTTTTTATTTGGTTCGATTCGATTTTGGATATTTTGATCACCCTAATCTTCTCGCATCATTCTCGTATAGTAGTATCCATTAATTAAACGCATTCGTTTAAATTTATAAAATATTTAATTAATAAAATGTATATTTATTCTTATAATTGGTTATCCTTTTAATAAAAATTTGAATTTAATTTATTTTAAAAATTGTTATTAATTGTGAAGTCTCACAAAAAAATAATGTGAGCTTCAAAATTTCACATAGGTAAATCGATTAATATTTGTACCAATCTAGAATGTATATTCTTGTACCCAAATAATATAAATAGCAAAAAAACTTAAAAATAGAAAAAATTATATTCTCGTCAAATATAGCATAGTACGTGTCGTTTAATGTGTTGATATGATTAGAATTTATATACATATATAACTGTCACAAATCGGATTAAAATTGATTTTACTATATGTTCTCATCTTATTTTCGTATCTACTAATTACATGCATTCATTAAATTTTAAAAAGATCTAATTAATAAAATATGTATTTATTCCAATAATTGGTTATCCTCTCGATTAAAATTTGAATTTACTATTTATTTCAAAACTTTTTATTAATTGTGAAGTCTCGAAAAAAAATGTGAGCTTCAAAATTTCACATACGTAAATCGATTAATGTTTATACCAATCTAGAATGTATATTCTTGTACCCAAATAATATAAATAGCAACAAACTTAAAAATAGAGAAAATTATATTCTCTTCAAATTTCACATAGTACGTGTTGTTTAATGTATTGACATGTTTAGAATTTATATACATATGTAACTGTCACAAATCGGATTAAAATTGATTTTACTATATGTTCTCATTTTATATTCGTATCTACTAATTACATGCATTCATTAAATTTTAAAAAGATCCAATGAATAAAATATATATTTATTCCAATAATTGGTTCCTCTCGATTAAAATTTGAATTTACTATTTATTTCAAAAAAAATTATTAATTGTGAAGGCTCACCAAAAAAATAATGTAAGCTTCAAAATTCAGCACGATATGTAGATAAATATTTGTACTCGTCTAGAATGTAAAATCTTGTACCAAATAATATAAATAGCTAAAGAATTAAAAGTAGAGAAAATTATATTATCGTCTTATTCTCGTATAGTAATATCTGCTAATTACATGAATTCATTTAAGTTTTAAAACATATAATCGATAAAATATATATTATTCCAATATATTAAAATTGAAAATTTTCACATAGACATATCGATCAATATCTGAACCAATTTAGTATCTATATATATGGAGTTATCACAAATTTGATTAAAAATTGATTTTACTATATATTTGTTATCGTCTCAAACTCTTATAGTAATATACGTTGATAATTAAATTCGTTTAGATTTATAAAATTAATATATAAAAGGATTGATGATTAACACAATCTCTCTCCTATGTGAGCTATTTATTACAAATTTATTTTTATTAATTTGTGAAGTTTCATTAAAAGTCAATATGAGTTTTAAATTTTATTTTAAAAAATTGTACAAAATATATTCTTTTATTTAGATTTTTAATTTGTGAAGTTCATGAAAAATAAAAGTATGATTCAAATTTTGTTTAAAAAATCGTAAGAAATATATCATTCAATTTGTGTCTTGAATTGGTAAAGTTTCATGAAAACTTTAAAAATAATATTAATTAAAATAAATTAATTTTTTCAATAAAAAAATAACTATTGAACTGGCCAGTTAATTAATTGATGGACCAAATAAAATTGGTGGGTGCAAAATAATTATGCATTGTCAGATGAAAAAATCTACTCGCAATCTATTCTCGTCTTATTCTCATAGACGTGAGCTACTTATTTCAAAAAAAAAAATTGTGAAGTTTTATGAAAAATCGATATGAGTTTCAAATTTTATATTTTAAAAAATTGTACAAAATACAATCTTTTATTTAGATTTTTAATTTTTGAAGTTCAAGAAAGATGATGTATGATTCAAAATTTGTTTAAAAATCATAAGAAATATATCATTCAATTTGTGTCTTGAATTGGTAAAGTTTCATGAAAACTTTAAAAATAATATTAATTAAATTAAATTAATTTTTTCAATAAAAAAATAACTATTTATCTGGCCAGTTAATTAATTGATGGGCCAAAAAAAATTGGTGGGTGCAAAATAATTATGCCTTGTGTGATGAAAAAAATCTACTCGCAGCTATTTATATAAGTTTAAATTAAGGTGGAGTTTTATAAGAAAACAATGTGGGATAAGAGATGTAAATACTAATAATAAAGGAGAATTGAGAAGAATAGAAATGAAGAGATTATATGATGTCACGTAGGAGAGAGAATCATTAAATCCTTAATCATATTATATATTGATTATTCTTTATCGTTCAAAATCCAGAAACTGAATGAAGATGCAAAAAACACAAAATTTAGCAATGAGAACTTTCATTTCCATATATAGTTATAACATACCATGATCGAGCCTTCCAACTCAATACGATGCATTGACTAGTCGTGAATATTGGATGTTTCCTATTGTTTGCATGTGTTGGTTCTAGGCAGGTACGTACTGGTATATGAGGAAATATATCTTTAAATGCAAATTAAAAACCTTTTCAATAAGACTTGACCTTCTATTGAGATCAGGATACGTCGGGTAACTGAGATTAGTATTGAAAGTAGGATTAATGATCAGTTCAACAAAGGAAAGTCTTATATAGAGTGTGGTCATTTAGCAATCCTACTGACAACTTGACAGCTGATCAGTTGGATTGATAACTAACTTAGGTGCGGAATGTGATGGTTAAGTTTTTGCCTTATTGAAAACTAACTTGAAAGACTTAGTTGAATATGAGCTTAGTCAGTATTAGTTTCTCTTCAGTAGCAAAGGGCTATTGATGGAGGTTTTAAATCGATGATGTGAAAAGTGTGTTGAAGATGATAGTTCAATAACAAGAAATCTAAAGCGCAACATTGAAAGGTAGCATATAGAAAGTTTTACGTGATTCAGAGAGATCAACTACTATATCCACGATTTGATAAATCAGACGATCCACTAAACTTGGGATTAGCTTGCTTACGGGTGCAAGAAACCTAAGTATAAAAGTTCACCTTATCTATCCCCGACTAATTTGTCGTTCTTCTTTTGCTTACTTATGGGTGCAAGGAACCTACCACTTGCTTACGGGTGCACGAGTGCAAGGAACCTAACTATTTTCTTACGAGTGCAAGGAACCTAAGTATAGAAGATAACCTTATATGTACCACGACAGACTTGTCGTTCTTTGCTTTCAGCAGATAACACGTTGTTGTTTACTTGTTTTCCACTTCTTACAACAACTCCTAGTTACGGGGGTTTGAGTAAGGGGTTTGGATTTTTCAACTGAGGATTAACTCTTACAAGCAACGGTTTATCTAAAATTAAGCGTAAGATGTATATAAATAAAAGCCTATAATATAAGAGAATGTATGCTGAAATCCTGAGTAAATTTATATACTTATACTCAAAGGATTTACTGATAACTTTGTAAAATTCTATTTTTCAAAATTCATTGTTTGAAAGGTTGATTTGATGTGAGCTTTAAAGCTTGTAGAATTGAAAACACAACGTTTTTTCAGAGAGACAATGAATAGAGCCTTTGGTGTTTGATTTGTATATTAAAAGCAGACTAATTGAGCTTGTATATAATATTTTCTACTACCACTATTTCGATCTCCTATCTGAATTGTTTACTTGCTTGCATATATTGTCTCATTATCTTATACAAAAGTTAGATCATACAGTCTGAGACAATTTGAGGACGAGTTGTTGTATAAGCTACAATATAGATAAGAAGTAACTTGACTTGGTTGCTTGTCTAGTTGGTACGTCTTGACATATTGACGATCATAGTTAGACAAGTTTTTCTATATAACTGTCATAAGAACTTAGGAGCATTCTAGGAATACAATCAATGTGTTGTAATTAATTATATAGAAGCATTCTACGAATACAATAAATGTATGATGAATTAAATATCTTACATAGATCATTGAGAGCACGGAAAATTATATTTTTCTTTATTAAGTTTTTGTCTTACTGAAAACTAATTTAAAGATTTAATCGAATAAGAGCTTAGTCAGTATTAGATTTTCTTCGACAATAAAGGACTGCAGATGGAGACTTTAAAGAGATGTTGTGATGTGTGTTGACTCTAGAAGCTGGAGTCAGTTATTAATTAGTTGTGCCAAAAATTCGTGACTAAATACGAGAAAATCCACATGTGTTGCAATTAATTATATAAGAGCTTGCTAGAAATATAATCAATGTATAGTGAGTTAAACATCCAAGATAGATCATTGTGAACATGATAAATCATATTTCCCTGCAGTTGGTATCAGACTCGGGATCAGTTTCTTAGCTCTGTTGGATTAATTAATATTTAATTATTACGTATGTTATAATTAATTATTGTTCGTAGTTCATTCTGGATAAATTATTTACTATTTTTTGTTTGAATCATTTTTCACCACAAGAAAATATATAGTTGGATTAGATTTTTTTTATATATAAATTATATCTGTAAAAACAAAGAACGAAGACGAAGAACTTGATAAAGACGACGGTAGGACGTCACTGGGATGCACGAGACGCATTGCACAGACGTTCGTGATAAGGATGAGGGTGCACGAATAAGTGTGAGTGACGGGCAGGACGCACTCAGCACGTCCCGACATCGTGTATTCCCGAAGACATGCACTCACATACGTAGACGCACGGAGACAAGCTTGCAGGTGAGACGACATTAGAGCCTTATCCCGTTACCCACAGCACTCGGGCAGGCCCAGCGAAGGGGTGCAATTCGAGGCTTGGTGAGGCGGCGAGTGGCGGGTACATTGGACCCATGTGATTGCGATCAACATGTGCGTGTTCATCAGGTGGATCGAATGGTGGGACGAGTGAGCGTTGTGAATGTGTACCACGTGCGACCACAACGCACTGTACACGTAAAAGCAGCTTGGTATGATAAGGGACAAAGGGTGACTATGAGCTATGAGTGCACGCTTGGGCGCCTGCTAGGCTCTAGCCCAGTACGCAGGCCCAACAAGCGTGGCCCCAGACCCTCGGACGAGTTCGACTCGACCCATAAATGGACTTCCTGAGCTTCCACACTAAATCTTCCTCATCATTTTTCGCATAACCTTCAAGTTGTTGTATATAGATGTTTCGACATTTCTCAAGGTAATAGTTTAAGAAAGCGACTTTTACATTCATTTGCTAAACCTCTAAGTTCATGTGAACTGTTATGGTTAGAAATATTCTGATATACTTGAGCATTACTACAGACGAAAAGCATCATCGTAATGATTCCCTTCTATTTGTGTGTACCCTTTCGCCACTAGCGTGACCTTATAAGCTGAAACCTCTCCACCAAAGTCTTTTTTCCGCTTATACACCTACTTGCTACCAATGACTTCCTTGACATCTGGTAGATGTGTCTTATCGTATATATACATAGCAGTTATAGACTATATCTTTAAGTCTATAGCGGTGTGTCATTCTACTGCATCTGTCTTGTATTGCTTCGGTGTATGTCCATGGATCGATTATTGCCTGTTTGTTTGTCGGGAGTAAGTCCGAGAACTCTCCCACGAACATATATTGCTTAGGTTGTCTAACAACCCTCCATCTCACTATGATGAGACGCTAATGGCATTGTGTCAATAGTTGGTGCAATAACTTGTGTTGTAGTTCTTGCACATTTTTTTTTGTAGGCACCACTTGTACAGTTGGTTTCACTAGTGGAACTCGACCAGCTTCAATTTCTTGAAGTATGATGCGTCATCCCTTCTATTAGACACGATTTCTTATACCTTTGACGGAATCGGTGGTGGAATACGATTATCTTCAATTTCTTAAAGAATGATTTCAACTTTGCTTTTATGGTTATTCATGTAGTCCTCTTCTAAGAATCTCTCGTTAGTGCTAATAACTAGCTTCTGATAATTAGAACTATAGAAGTAACCACCTTTCGTTTCTCTAGGATACCCTATAAATAGCATTACCTCAGATCTAGCCTCCAACTTGTCAGTCTGCTTCTTCAACACGTGTATTAGACTGCTTCATATCCTTATGTGGCTCAAACTATGCTAGATCTCACTGCTTTATTTGGTCTTAGTATATCTCTTGAGTTCCACTTTACATTTTCATCATTCGATGAAGCAGTGGTACTCTTTAAGGTGCTTGCTAAAGACTTTGCACCTTTGCCCATCTTACCTTTCATCATTACCAGATCTTTGAGCAACGAATTTAGAGTACAACTCTTATTGTTTAAGATCAAATTATCATGAAAGGCATTAAAAAAGTTAGGAAAGTATTGATAATATCAACCTTGACTTCATCGTCAAAATATTCTCCCACCAATTCGAGCTCTCCCAATAGGAGTTTTCATGTATTTACCTGTGAATTTATGACACTACTGATCAATAATCACTCTAACTTTGATCTTCTGAACCGTATCCCGATTGTCTGATCTATAATGTTGAGTGAGAGGAATCTATCGAGAACAACAATTTTTTTCTCCCTTATGTAGTTTTTGAAAATCTGTAGTATATTGGATACTACTACTTTCTCATATCCTGTATTTATAATCTCTTTCTATAATATTAACTTGATCAGAATTCTGGCATAACTAATAAATACAATAATTATCTTTCATTTAGAAGATAATTTTTTTTCTAGAATAATTATCTTTAGATATCAGATAATCTTATCTAGACTATGATATGCATTAAATTAATAATACAATTAAACAGAGTCCAGTCCCATTGGGACTCAATACGGAGAGGATGGACGAAATATGAAGTAAGAGGTCTTATTAGGCCAGTCCAAGAATCAAATGCAATGAATAAAAATGGGCTTAAAATAATTATCTAATGTTCAGTCTAAAACATAAATTAATTCATAAACGTTTATTCATTCCATTAGATAAAAATGTTGAGTTACCCCTTTATTATCGAAGTTGAGTATGACTTATACTTAGACTTATGAATTTTCGTATATAAGATATTGCATGTCCATTGATTATGTATAGCACTCTGACTGCTTAAAATAATTAATCTCTTAATTAATTCATTAAATAGTACCATCAAACTTTATTATCGTACCTGAGCTAACTCAACCTACAGGGTTTAGTACGCTAAATCTTTTGAACTCCTTAAGAGGACATCATCATGCTAAACAAATACGGTTACTTGATATAGATAACTAAAATGACATACAAACATCATCACTACCAAAGATGAAGTAGAATTTTAGGTCATCACATGTAACCTTCACCCCTAACAAGTCAAAGTGATGACCAGTAACTCATATCATCTAAAATCTTATCGATGTTTATATCAACATAAAGTCACCGAGATTTAGGTTCCTCACGAAGTCAGATATAAAAACTCATCTTACTATGATCCATCAATATGTCAATCAGATAAAAAAAACTCGTCTTACTATGATCCATTAATATGTCAAGACATACCAACATAGAAAAACAACCAAATCAAACTACTTCTTATCTATAATGCAGCTTATACAAACAACTCGTCCTCAAGTTGTCTTAAATGTGATACAAGTTTATATCACAACTAGCTCAACCAAGCATATAGAATTGCGTGATCTTCTACACACTGTATGATCTAACTTAGTATTATATAAATGGACAACATATACAATTAATAAACAATTCATAGGAGATCGAAATATTGGTAATAAGAAATATTATATACAAGTTCAAAAAATCTTTTTTCAGTATACAAATCCAATAATATCGAGTAACTATATATGTTTAGGATGATGACGTCCCCTAAAAAACTTAAAATGTTTATCGTATTAAACCCTATAGGTTGAGTTAGCTCAAGTATGATAATAAGTTTGAGTGGTAAGAAATTAATTAAGAGATTAATTATTTTAAGCAGTTAGAGTGTTATAAATAATTAATAGACGTGCGATATCTTAAATACATGGATTCATAAGTCTTTGTACAAGCACGACTCAACTTCAGCAATAAATGGGTAAGTCAGTATTTATTCTCTAGTGAAATGCATAAATGTTTATAAATTAATTTTTGTTCTGGCCGAACGTAAGAGAATTAATTCATTTGAGGTTCATTTCTATTGTTTGTATTTGATTCCTGGACTAATCGAATAAGGTCTGCTTGCCTTGATATTTTTGCTCTCATGATAAGTCCCACTAGGACTAGACTTTGTTAATTGTATTATTAATTTAATATATCTTTTGGTCTAGATATGATTCTCTGATATCAAGATATTATATTCTAGATAGAAGATAATTATTGTATTTATTAGATATGTACTATAATTTTAATCAAATTACTATTATAAAGAGAACATTATAAATACATGGTAGGAGAAAGCCAATAATATTCCATCAATATGTTTTGCATATTTTTGTTATGTTTTTCGTGAGTCGAGCTGTTAACTTGGTGTCCGTTTTTCATAGTTTTTAGATATATTTTATATGGAATCGAGTTAACTCTAGTTTTCACAGGTTTGGTTTTATCAATTTGAATTTGAGCATTTTGAAGCAGAATACGTACCCCAGTGCCGGACTCGGTGAAGCCGTCACTGGGTGCACTTACTTTGGAGGACATAAAAGGTACCCCAGCGTCGAACTCGACGAAGCTGACGCTGGGTACAGTTACGTTGGAGAAACAAAGACTGCACCAAAGCGTCGGACTCGGCGAAGTCGGCGCTGGGTGCAACATTGTTGGAGAGACATAGAGCACACACCAACGCCAGACTCGACGAAGATGATGCTGGGTGGATAGTGCGGAGCTGGACAGAGAGAGAGGCCCATCGTCGGACATGCCGAGGCCGACGTTAGGCCATGATGAAATCGAGTGACTAGGAAGTGCACCCCAGCGCCGGACGGAACGAAACCGGCGCTGGGCATGATTTGTCATGCACGTCCAGGGAGAGCACCCCAGCGCCAGACGGAGCGAAACCGCTACTGGGTGTGCAATTTTGCGAAATAGGCGTGCCGTCCGACCGGGCTCAAACCGGTCTTTGAGTAGGCGACAAACACTCTTTTTCTTTAGTTTTTGGGATGAATAATTCTTGCCAATTCATATGTATAAATTGTGGGATTATGTTGATGAACTAATTCCTCATCTAGGGTTAGGGAGAATCTAATCGTGTATTGATGAATTGCATATCGTCTTGAGCATATTTATCCGATTAAATTTGTTTTACTATGATTAAACGAATTTATAACTTGTTTAATTGTTGTTGGATGTTGATTAAGGTCGAAAAACTATTTCAATATTGGATTTGTGATTTAATCGGAGTGAATCTTACCGGAAACGAGTGATTCATGTTGGGATTAAATAATTGATTAATTGAAACCTATCCGAGAGCGAGAGCTTAGATTAGGTTTTGAACAATAGAATCATTTAATTTTTATTATGCGTGATGATATGTGATTAATTGATACACGAGGAAAGAACCCCAAAAGCCTTGTACTGAAATCCAATCGAATTATTTGTGTTTGCCTACGTATTCGCTTTGTGTAACAGCCCTCTAGTCCTAAGGACGGATTAACGAGGACTGGAACTTGGAACAGTAATTATAGAACATTTAAAAGGAATTAATCAAAGGATTATAGAACAAACATCAAATGAACTAAGAAGTTCAACCCTTATGTACTAGGCACACATAATTTACATATAACAAGGGTTACAAGTTCTTAACCAAGAAGGTTCATTGGTCTGGTTGGATTTAACTGTCAATATCAAGACATAATATAGCATTCAAAACGCAGCGGAGAAGCATGTGAATACACATATGACGATGTGTATTCAAGGTGTCTAATAAACATATTAATAACAAAAGCACTCCGACTGCTCAACACCTCTCCATCATCATCTTCAGCTCAACCTGCACATTTAAAAACAAACATGCAGGGCTGAGTACAAGAATGCACTCAGTGGACTCATGCCAAAACATTTTATCAATTTAAATTACATTACCCTATCACAGTAACACATGAGGTTTTAATTGAAATACTCGTGTTTACTAAACATTTTCTATCATTTTCCATAAATATTCGTCTGGCCAGACATTTTCCTTGTATGTATGATCCATATCCTATCCCATATATCTCAATAATTCCATCAATTCACCTCATAACCATTTCCCTTGCGTCGGAGAGGAGGCCTCCTCTCACGAACGCCGTGACCGGCCGAGCACCCTTTCAGCACACAGTCACAAAATAGTGCACAAAATCATTGCCACTCCCAAGACAGATACGAATTCTCGATCATCCTTGTGGGTACTTACAAGGATACGAATTCAACAATTTCATATGTTGGGAGCTACCCAACAACATTCACAATTCGAATATGGATAGGATACATACATAAAACATAAATAGTTTTGGGCAGGTAATTAAATAAACCAGTTCATCATTATTTCTTGCGAATAAAGCATCGTAAATAAAACATTTGATCTTTTTGAGTAGAGTAAAGCCCACCTGGACTGTCGATCGTCGATTCTCAAACTACGATTCCTTTTTCCGTCGCTTGCTTACGTTCACGTTCCACCTTTACGTAAAAACCACGTTCAGTACGTTGGCACGTTTTTCGAGAATATCAAAGTTTAAATAAACTTTGATAACTTATAAAGTAATAACTCGAATCCCTTAACTCATTTTTAATACGTCGTTTCAACGCGTATTTTAATTTAATATTTCTCGTATTTCGATAAAGACGAGATATGTTCTACTATCTCATTTTAACCCTTTAGGTTAAACGTTCAATGTATTCTCACGTTTTTCGATAAAATGATTTCAATTATGAAATCTTTTCTCACAATGAGACATTCTTATAAAATTAATATGTTTTACACGTATTAGTGTATTACTCAACGTATTTAATACGTTTAAACAAAAGTCAACATTTTGACTTTTCTAAACACATTTTATAAACAATTTCTATATAAATCGATTTTCAATAGATTTCTTTTCATAAAACCCTAATTCTCGATTTTTCACGCAAATCGATAAACTTTATTAATATTTTACTTTAATAAGAATTAACTTATTCATTATTCTTTATTTTTCATTTCTAACGTTATTTAATATAACGTTTCGCCATAAACATAGTAAACTATGTTTATAAAATCCCGTAAATTCTTAATATGTCTAAAATAATTTCTAGACATATAATTTATTATTATTCTTGATAAAAGGATTTAAAAACCCTTAGTAATATATTCCATAACTCACGGTTTTTATGCCAAAAATTCTTAAACTTTTCCAAAAATTCTTCTAAATTCATATAGTATACTATTTTATCTTAGGATCATTAATATGTATTAATATTAACTATAGAAAATTTGGACATCACCTATTTCACTACTTATAGGTCTCGATTATTTTCTAAAAATTATCAAATAATTTCCTAAAATTCTAATTAAATTATACAAGGCCCCAACATCAATCTATAACATATTTGTAACATAAAGTCCAACATTTACAAATCCTACATCAATGAATTATTGTTCAAGCTCTCGGTTTTCATCACACATGCACCAAACATTTTTATAAAAATCCTACAAAATTACACTATGCTTAAACATCATTATGTAACCATATAACATCATAATATTAATCAATATCAACTTACAATTCATGTATCCATTAGATATAAGTCTCAAATTTTTTAACATATGAACATCAAATTCTTAAAAATTCCAATAAATTCACATATCAATTAATCATTGCTATAGATCAACATTATGCTATAATATCACTAAAATAAAATTTGTACACCAACCTACATTTTTTTTTCATTTTCGATAATTTCCTAAAACATAGCACATGATTTTTTAAAATTTTCATATAATCACTATGTGTTCTACTACCAACATATATCATAAATCCAATATTAAAACAAACCCTAGAAATTTTTGATCATATTAAAATAATTTATATAACATGCTTAACTTTAAAATAATCATCAATATGAACATATAATCATATGTAGCATAATTTATAAACAATAAAACATGCTAGCAAAATTTTATTCATAAGAACACATGCTTGTATATTAACATCGAACCATTGGATATCAAAAATTTTAACGTACAATCGAAGCTCGTTCGATATCTAACCTCTTTAACGGTTTGGATTTAATGTGCAAGGATTAAGTAGAGAGGAGTTGGCCTTTGAAAAGAAGAACTCACTTGTTTCTTTTCTATGGAAGCTCACGGTAGTTTAGTATTTTAGGGAGAGAGAGTGTTTGATTTATTTGATGTCCAACACTTATGTATAAACCAAACACCTATCACTAAATCTTATCTCTCTCTCTCGGTTCTCTTCACTCACAAACATTGGGAGCCTTTAAATTTACTTTATGACTCACCAAATTAATATGTCATCACTCTTACACCTAGTTAATACATGGAATCAAATTTTTCTTGAACAACACAAATCCTTGACTTTGGAAGCTCAATTGCCGTCATCTCTCTCTCAATTAACAAAGGGAAGCCTTTTTAATTGTCTTACACCATGTGTATAAAGTTATACACATTACCATATGTGAGTATGTCATCAAAAGGTGTTTTAAATTTTCTTCTCACCTTAATTGGAAACAATATACACGGTTATAAACAAGCCTCCACGTCCCACTTGGTTTATCACTTGATTTAATTGGTTAATGTGAACAAAATCCTACTTGATCAATTTAATACACATCATGCAAAGCTAAAAACCAAAACTCACGTAAATCACTTGTTACAACACAATGGTCACGGCATTTTTCCATTTAAAAGGCCAAAAATTGATTTTCATGCTATTATTAGATATATATCATAATATATATCTTAGATGATAAATTATATCATAGGAAAAATTATTAGAAAGATTTATAGGTGAAAAACCCTAATTTTCGAATTAGGGTTTTCGAAAATTTACATTTTGTTCAATAATTAAATCCGTAATGCTCTAGCATTATTTTAATGCTAAATAATACTCTAATTACATAAAATAATCATAGGAATTTAAATATTATAATTCCTTGATCATTAGACTCATTTTTCTATTCATCTCTAAACGTTGACGTTTGAAACGTCTCAAAACGTTCATTATTGACTCATCTCAAAATGGTCGTAATAAAGTCGTAATCAATTTATTAAATCATTCCATTAATAATGGAATTTAATTCTAAGCTTCGTCACTTAGAAAATTTTATGAAATTTTAACTATCGATAATCAATCGACGTTAAAATACTACTGCCGAAACACTTTATAAAATTATATTCCTTAATTCACAATCATTAGTGAATATGATATAGGAATTCATTATCTCATATTTTATCGAAAACATTATTCGATAATTTAATAATTCAATTATTACGGCGAAACCCTAATATACGAATTTTAAATATCGTAATTAGGCATTTAATTCTTCGGGATATTACACTTTGTTATCTTTATTTGTCTTATTTTATTATTTTCAAAGTTCTATGACAAAACCGCAATTATGTTAGGACGTATAATTTCCTTTATTGTTTAGTTTTTACACGAAATACAAGTCCTGCAAGTATTCCTCGAGAGATACGACTTGGGTTGACCTTACCACACTACATATGCCTCGTACTATTTCGAGAACCTAGAGGTACAATTTAGGTTGAACACAATACTATAATTTTGAAATCCACGAAGGGGAAGATAAAATTTGGTATTCTCCATAGATTTCTCTCACTCAGCATTGGAGATCAAATCGAGACACAGTTCAGAAGATCAAATGTGGATTCAATTATTGATCAAATGTGCCAGAATTTCTCAGGCAAATATGAGAAAATCTCTGTGTTGCAATTAATTATATAGAAGCATGCTAATAATATAATCATTGTTTGGTGAGTTTAACATCCAAGATAGATCATTGGGAACTCAAAAAAATCATATTTTCCATTATTCTGTGTGATTGTATAAGTACGTATTTATCGTTTTACCTTTCAGATATGACTCTTGTATGAGTTATCAATGTTTTTGCACAAAATTCGTTAACTGGTCCGAATTATGTTGAATGGTAATACAATATGTAATACGTACTTATCATAGAAAGACTTATGTTTATTCTATTTACTCTGTATCTAACACCCCTAATTAATACGTCCACTAACGAGGAGCGAAAAATGCATAAAAAGTGGCATAAGTCGAACAATATGACAAAGTATTATATAATGACTACAATGTCACCCACCTTGCAGCTCCAACATTAGGGGATGAAAGGCGTAACCAAAATCTAGATAAATCTAAAGGACGTATTTGGAAAGCTAGTTTGAATTGTTCATCATGATGAGACAGATCTTAGTGTGTTCGATGAGTGAAGGTAGTTTAGTGCACGATCATATCATGCATATGACTCACCTCATGAACAAGCTTGACTGATCAGATGAGGTATTAATGACATAGCCAAGATCGATATTATCTTGAATTATTTACCCGAGTCTTTTTAGAACTTCCGTGTTAATGCCATGATGACCAAGAAGTTATATGCTTTTACTGAGTTACTCTATGACCTTATGATGATGGAAGGATTTACGGGCAAAAGTATACAATTTTTTACTAGTGCTTCTAATAGTTCTAATGTTTCTCCAACATGTAGAAAAAAGAAGAGGAACTTAAGGGATGGCAAAGCCAAGACAAATAGTGAGAGTAGTAGAACGGACCCTACCAGAGGTATTAAAAAGTCGAAGGAGAATGACAAGTGCTTCAAGTGTGATAATACTGTGTTGGATTTGTATACTGAAATCTGATTGGTTGATATTGTATACAATGTTTCCTATTTACCACTATTCGAATCTCCTATCTGAATTATTTACTTGATTGCATATGCTATCACATTAAAAAGCCAAGTATGACTAGAGTTGTGGGCACGTTTTTATACTAGAAATCCGAGTTCTAAGATTTGACAAAAATTTCAACTCCCAACCTTAAACCCTGGAGTAGATAAGCTTAGAGCTTGGGACTAGAGTCCCAAAGAATCCTTATTAGTAAACGTACCTAAGGTTTAGACTTGTCTTGTAGGACTCGTCGAGAGTCATTTCGAAGGGCTACCGCTTGATTTACGAGAGTAAGGACTATTTGCTGGTATCATTTCGATGAGAGATTTACTTTCTACAAAGTATTTTAAGCTATTAAGCTCTAAGTTGTTTATTTAAAATTGAGAACTTGCAGGTCATTTTTATGCCGATTACTCAGTGTTGATCTTATAACGGTTAATCCATTATGGTCTCGACTGGTAGTAGTTAATAATCGTGCATTGGGCTAAGATTTGGCCACGTTAGTGTACACATAAGTTCAGGTTGGGTGAATTCAATCGATCTTGAATTTGCAGACCATTAGCGGAACGTTGTTTTCCCATATGGTCTAGTAGGTAGCACACAAATATTATGAACAAAGAATATATATTGTGCACTACGAGCTCGGCTCGAAAAAATACGTTTTACATAAAGAGCGCTGGTTTTCCTTTTAAAAATGTGCCATATGATATGTTGTTTAGCATGCTTTTTTTTCTTACTATTATGAACTGTTGTCTTCTCAAAAATGGGCATAAAATTCCACTGAGTACGCTAGTACTTAATTTAAAATCTTTTCAAATATTTTAAGATTGGGGAGTTGACATGGTAAAACGAGACGACTACGACACTTCCCTTCAAGGAACGAGCATGCTATGTTCTTAATAGTCTATCCTTTTGCTATACTCAACTAGCTTATCTTGGCTGCCTTCGAAATTATGTTTGATTCCATCGGCTTCCTATTTCCGTTTCTTCGTAACATTCCCTTTAATCCGATTTGACTAGTAAGTGAGATGTTACGTTTATTAATTTGATAATTGATTTGTTTGAATTTAATTACAATAGAAGATTATAATCGAATTTATTTACTAACTATTTGTTTTTTATATACAAAAAGATATGCCACAACATAGGTCTAATGGTAATGTAATTAAATAATTATCATATTATCACTTCGTCTTAATAAATATGATTCGTGATTTTTAATACGTATATTAATAAGAATTATGTTTTATGTTTAAACTAATGTGATCTATTTAATTTAAACATTTTTTATAAGTTAAATCAATTATTTTTTTAGGATGAATAATATTTTATAGAATGATTAAAATGAGTCCAATAGAAGATTTATTATGGTGGATCGAGTCATAATATGATAATCTGACCCCTTTTGGTTGGCCTTTTATGCATTTCAAAATTCCAATTCTACGATTCAGATTTCGTGACCTGTAACTGTAAGTAACTCACTCCGATTCTCCTCGTCTAAATCGCCGGCGATTTCGCCGGCCGACGGCCCCGCTTCTACACACAGTGACATACAAAAAACGTTTGATGTCGATGGGTGGCGACGCCACTTGGGTGGGGAAGAAGCCGCTGAGGAGAGTAGGGGGAATGTCCGACGCTCTGTCCATCGCGGCCGATCTCGGTTTCTCCGTCGCGCCGCCGCATTCCCAGGTCTCCGAGATCCACTAAACCTAGTGAAGTTGGATCTGTTCTAGAATTGCCCCAATTTGTGTGTGATTGTGCTTGTTTAGGTAGTTGGTAGTGCAATTGTTGCGATTGTGTGTAGTTCATCAGGCATAGCATTGATAAAATATTCGCACTAAGTGTCTACGGATATGCTCGATCTCTTGGTATGGTAACCTTGGCGGTGAGCTGAGTTTGACTTTGATTTGTTGTTCGATAGGAGGAATTTCAGAATTTATCCGGTGCAAAAGGGGATGATTTGATAAGGATATTGAGAGAATTGACTGCTGTACAGAGAAAAATCGCGGATCTGCAAGTTGAACTTCAAGGCAGAAAGGTCATACATTTTGGATTTCGTCAATTTCAACTTGAATTTTGGGATCTGAGGGTTGATTTCGATAATTTTGTGTTGTTGCCGAATCATTTGCTAGTTTGAAATTTAACTTTGGATTTAGTTTGCCGAACAATTCTGTTTTGGTAGCTCATACAAATCTTTGTTGATCTCTTAGGAGGACAAGAATGTGGCGCACTTGACTCATGTGAATGAAATGGAGAATAAGATTGAGACTTTAGCTCGAATCACGTCTATACTGAAAGATGTTATTCAGAACAAGGTAATTAGTGATCAAGGCGCTGCCGAAATTTTTGTGTGCCTGCATTGCATATATTAGAATATGCTTTGGAAAGGAGTTCAAGAAAAGAACTTGCTGATAATCTTCTTAGATATCTTTGAGAAAACTGTTTTTATTTCCTGATTATTCATGCACAATAAATTATATAGCTCATTAAATTGCTAGCTTGCTTTCTAGGATCGGATTATAGCTCGCCTTCAGCAGCCTTACTCGTTGGATTGCATACCTGTGGAAGCTGAGTTTCAGGTATTTGTCCAATGTGATAACTCCATTTACTCACTTATTATTATTGCCTTCATTCTCCTTCATACGATACTTATGTATTGAAGTTGCACCAGATTTATTAGTTAGAAGTTAGAACCTTAGCAATGCTATTTTTATCCGAGAAATACATATTGTAAGGTGCTCAGATTCTTATAATCTAATATCACAACATTAGCCTATAAGAATGATGATTCGCAACCTGCAAGATTCATTTGTGTTTAACTCTTGTGTTGTCGATTTTCCATTCATATAAGGTTAATGCTTACTGACATATCCTTCCTTGAGTTACTTTGGCCATTTCCCTGCCAGTTCTTTTTATATCGTTTAGTTTGCTGCTATCAAAATTCATTTGGGGATCTCCAAGATGAGTGCTGAGTGATCTCTAATACTTGTTTTGGTGTTTCTGGTTTACACAGAAACAATTTTCAGAGTTGTTAATGAAGGCAGCAAGTGATTATGGGGCCTTGACAGCTTCAGTTGCTGATTTTCAATGGAGCCAAAACTTTAAAGAACCTCCTACAGTATGGGGGGTAAGTTAAAACTGCGCATCTCATTTATTTTATTTTAGTTCCAAACTCACAAATACCATCCACTGCATTTGCTTACATGTTTGTCTCAGCATACTTAATTAAATATTTGAATTTGCCGACTTCTAGTCCTATAATTTCTTCATACAGATTTATTATGAAAGCAGTAAGAAAAAAACTAACCATAAGAGTCATTAACTCAATGAGAACAGTGCTTGTGGAAAAGATCTGAACAAAAACATGATAACACTAGCTAGAATTAATGTTCTGGCTCCTGTAGTAGTCCTCAATTGATAAGAACGAAGCTAATGCTGCATGAATTAGTTACTTTGGTGTTATCAACTGTTGCAGCTCATAAAGAATTGTACTATCTAAATGAAAACATTGGATCATATGAAGGAAATCCGTTTCTGTAAGTATATTTTGATAGGTAATCGTCTCCCGCTTAATGCTGGAGTAAATTTTTTGAAGCGCATCGCTTAAAACTATATGCAAACAGATTGCAAAAGTGCAAAATTTGAGATCTCTCACACAGTTGTTGTTCTTATGGCTTTAAACAGAGATTTTTTCTATAATTATTCGTCGAAAGCATCATATGCCAGATTCTAAACTTCATGTAAGTTACAAAACTTTTATTACCACATATTTCACATTATTGACATTGTGTTACTCTGTCGCTTAGGAAATGCTCCGTCCAATTCCCGTTGCTTTGGCATCTTGCACTCGATTCTTTGAAGCAATGACTGCAATGAGGGAGTCATTCACCAAACTTCAGACCCTGAGAGTTGGCCATTCTTCTCAGAGAGCTATGGGAGAATCTGATTGCGTGACGCCTCCACCTTGGAGAAATGAGTCAAGTTTCGATGATTTAGCCGTTGGAAGCCTGAGAAGGCCGAGCATCGAACGGCCGGAAGGGGACGATGTAAGCAGTGAAGCTAGCGACTTGAATTACGTAGATGGAACCTCTAACAGAAGATTGTGATGGCCTCCTGCTGCTAAAAACAGCTTGTGATTAAGATATGATGGCTTTATAATTCTGCTAACAATCTGTATGTTTTTTACATGCTGTATGATTTTCTTTTACAGAGGAGAACTTCATTGTGCCATTGAATCTCCTTTATTTTTTCATTTTAAATGTTTATGTTTTGCGACAGATTATTTTGCAGTTTTTATTTTAGGAGAAGAATTGGTGCGATTGATTCAGTGGATGGATGTATCTAGTAAATTAGTGTTTTTTGTAGATCAAAGAGAATGTTAACGAAAAAGCAATGAACGAGTCTATGGTTATTTTCATTCCATTGTCCAATTCTTTTACAACTTATACAATTAAAACTAAGATAAGGTCGATAATGTATGCCCTTCTTTGTAATGGGAAAGACTAATATACGAATCTAAATTTGCATCCAAACTTAAAAAAATGTAAAAAATGTGAAAATTAAGGTCAACAAATACCACGGACCAAAAAGCGAATATCTCAAAACCTCAGATGCCAATGCGCAAATCGCAATAACTTACAAGATCCTGTCTAAAACCTTTTCCAAATTGAAAGAAAAACCCTAACGAAAACAATTCTGCAATTCGAAAGAGAGAGGGAATATTCGTGGTCAAGATGAACAAGAAGGAGGTATTCAAGTTGGCGAAGGGGTTTAGGGGAAGGGCGAAGAATTGCATACGGATTGCGCGGGAGAGAGTGGAGAAGGCGCTGCAGTACTCTTACAGAGATCGCCGCAACAAGAAGCGGGACATGCGCTCTCTTTGGATCCAGCGAATCAACGCCGGCACCCGACAGCACGGGGTCCGTTTCTCTCTCTCTATTTTCTCACTTATGTTGGATTCTGCTGCTTTTTTTCGATTTTTTTTGAGGAACAATATGCGGGCGTGTCGTGTGATTGAATTTTGTGGTTCTGTTGTGAATAATGGTTTTCTTTGTGAGTTTTGTTGGTCAAGGTTTGATTTTTTGAGGTTTCATTTTTCAGGGCTGTCATTTTTGGATTGATTTTAGATATGAGTTTGAGGAATTTCAGGGACATTAAGATTTGAAAATGAATAGATTAGAATAAAACTAGGTATAGATGATTGTGTTCTTACATTTTACTAATTAAAGATGTCGCGACTGGATTCATATTGAGAGAGGCGACATCGGATGGATTCGGTTTGTTAGTTTGTTATATTGCCATGTATTTAGAGCGATGCTCGCATAAATATCAACTTGTGAGAAAGGGATTCAAGAAATGGAGAAGAAGGCCTACAGATTTTGAGAAAAAGGCTAAAATAGTTGGAGCCTCTTTGGACTTTTTGGATGGTGATACTTATAATGCTAAAAGAATATGGATACTGCCATTTATTTGGATCGACATTAACATAAACATCAACTTTAAAACTAGAAACGTTATGAGTGTAGAAAAGCAATTCCAAAGATGGAAAAGAAGGCTATAGTGTTTGAAGAAAAGGCTACGATAGTTAGACCCTTTGCTCCATGTGCATTTGAGATTTTTTTCCTCGCTTATCTTCATTTTGACCATCGAGAGTTGCATCCTTAATCTTGACTTCATTTATGCGTTCTTGGTAACGTAACCTTGGCTACTTCATGGGAAGGAACGGATAATGGGTGGTTTCAGAGGCTTCATTATATATTTTTAATTTTGTTTTGTTGTTTTTCATTGTGGTGTTGGCAAACTTTTCTCCAGCAAATACAGTATTCAGCTTTATTACAAACTTCTTAACGCTTCTTAATATGTCTGTCAGCATCTTTAATGCTCATACATACACGATTCTTATCAATTAAATTGTTTTTTTTCATTTGTATCGTTATAAATGAAAGTTGGCTGCCTGGATTGAGCTTCTTTGTGAGTATTAAGGTGGAGCCTTTGAGTTAATATGTGATTTATGCATCCATTTCATGACAGGTGAACTATGGAAACTTCATGCATGGACTAATGAAGGAGAACATTCAGCTGAACAGGAAAGTTCTTTCTGAGATATCTATGCACGAGCCGTATAGCTTCAAAGCTCTGGTGGACATTTCACGCAGGGCCTTCCTGGGAACAAGGCTGAAGTGGCTCGAAAAAGGAGGACTTGCGATTCTTGTCTGAATGTCGTTTTGATGTTAGGGACGAGGATCCTATGCTTGTGCAGTCTCATTTCTCTGCTGATGTTTCAGTCAATGTTGTTGCTGAAGTTAAGCAGGAACTCTTGATTCAAGAAATGCATTTGCTATTTTTTCTCGCAGATTTGTCTGCATTTGAAGTTCACCTCTGCATCTAATTTTCCTGCTGTCGTTTGTATTATTAAACTTTGAATAAAATTTAGTTTTCATTTAAATTTTCCTTGACTAAAATAAGTTTTTATTTTTAATTTTTTTTTTATTAGGTTTTAATGCACAAGTGGAATTAGTTTCAGAAATGGATTGGTGATTAAATTGATCTTGCTATTTTTTAGCAGTTTCAGTCCGTTGGAATGGGATAATTAGTTGGTTGGTTGGTTGTTTCATAAATTCTAAAATATTAAGAAGGTCAATTAAAACATATTTGTTTTAAGAAAATAGCATAAATGAATACATCTATGTACGTTTTTTAAATAAATATTTGGCTAAATTAATTCAACTTAAGCAACTCATTATTTTTGACGAGGATTGCTCATCAACAACGGAAATAAATTAGATTCCATTTTTATTTATGTATGGAGAATCACAATTGCTATCTTCAATATGTATTAGGTAAATTCTATGTTTTTGTGTAATAGTCTAATTTTTCTCTAAAATACTGAACGTTTTTGTTATGATTTTTTAAATCTGAGTCCCCATATTCTTTTGTTTGCGATACAAACTTAATGTACTTTCATTATTTTAAACCAGTTCATTTTATTGTAGTATAAGAACTAATTTTAACATATACAGAAGTATAGGGACTCAAACTTTACGAATATTTTAATTTCAAAAAGCAAAAGTACAAAGGTTCAATAAACTGGAAAAAAAAACTTAAAAAGTAAAAAATTCTAAAAATCCATTACATTCTCCAAAATAATTAATAAAATATCTAATCATCCTCAAGCTGGAACTAGCAAAGTTAGAGAAGAATTTCAGAATATGTAAGTCAAATCATATTCAAGAAAATTTAAAGACAATCTCGAATCTGAATGTCAAACAATTTTAATTTAATTTTCCACCTTCCTAATATGGATACTCCCTCCATTTAGGGCTGTATCTGAACCGAGCCGAGCCGAACATGTCGAAGCTTGAGCTCGGCTCGTTTAAATTTTATTCGGCTCGAGTTGAATTCGAAACTTTAAATTGATTCGAGCTCGGTTCGTTATAAAATTTTTGAGCTCATGAGCTACTCAATTCGGTTCGATAACTACTGTTTATGAGATATATTTGAACTCGAGTTGAACTCGCTCATGTTCGACTTTGCTCGTTTTCGAGCCCAACTCGAGCTCGGTCGGTTTGATAATGTGTTATTCGAGATCGAACTCAATTCGAGCTCGACTCAAACTTAAAACACTATTTTATTATAATTCACTATATGATTCCATTAATTCAAATGATGCATAGTCTACTAATTAATCATAATCAAACAACAATTACAATAAGAAGTTTAACAAGATTCATTTCAAGTGAAATTTTTACAACTAGCAAAAGAAAAATATGTCTAATTCTAGCTAGTTTTGGATGAGATTCATATTAGAAAAGATATCGATTCTAACTAGTTTTGGATATAGTATATACAATATATAAAATTAATATACTATTTAATATCATTCGAATACATCTACTCCATTCATCTACTTACAATTATTATTATTATATTTATCTCATAGAAATTAATTATGTAAGTTAGATGTTATTTATTTTAAATTATAATTATAGAGATATAAATATAACTACGTAACTAATACTTGTATATTTATATATTATAATGATCTATATTGATATTTTGTTCATAAGATAACTTAGTAGATCATGTTTTTAAATTTTCCAACTCAATATTTCATTTGATAATATTCAATATCATTCTATTACATTTACTTTTCAAAATCTACTTATGAGTTATAAATTATAATTGTTTTATCTCATAGTTACTTAGTTATAAAGGTAGATAAACTTTATATTAGAATTATGAATTATTATTATATTTATCTCATAGTCAATTAGTTATGTAAGTTATTGTAATTTATTTTTAGAATTATAATTACGAGATATAAATATACCTATGTAACTCAAGTATACTTGTATACTTATACATTATAATTATCTAAATCGATATTTTTGTTCATAAGATAACTTAATAAATCATGTTATTGTTTTTTAGTTTTCCAAATCAATATCTCATTATATTAATTAATTATTCATTTAATGATTTTATTTTATAACACACATGAAAATATATATTAAGGTTTGATTAATATATATATATATATATATATATATATATATATATATATATATATATATAAATACATACTAAATAAACTGAATATACTATTCAATATCATTCAATTACATTTACTTTTCAAAATATTATACTAGTATAAATAGGATAATTAGTTAATTAGTTATATAAGTTAGATGAAAATTTATACTAAAATATATATATTATAATTTATTATTTATTTTAATTATTTAAATATATAAATAATTTATTATCAATACTTCATATATATGCTTACTTGTTGCTAAATAATTATAATTAACATATATTTTATAATTTATTATTTATTTTAATTATTTAAATATGTATAAATAATCTATTATTTTATACGTTCATGAACATGTTCGTGAACATGTTCGAATAAGGTTCGTGAACATGTTCGAATAAGAGTTCGCGAACATGTTCGAATCAGGGTTCGCGAACTGGCTCGTTTGAATTCGAACCAAACATGTTCGCGAGCCTACGAGCCTGTTTAGTCCGTATCTGGTTGTATTTTCCTATGCTTTTGGATTTAAATTATCGATCTTTTGTTTTACTTTTAGCATAATTTATTATGTTATTATGTTATAAAGATTGAATTCTAATTCTTGATTTGATGTAGAAAATAGCACATTATTTGGGCATTATTCGGACAAGAAACTCTACGGCGTGAAACTTGGTGCAGAGAGCCGACACTTTCAATGATTCTCATGAATAGTGGAGAAGGAATCAAGGATTTTTTCCTTCATATGAATTGAATATCATCTCGATAGGAGTTCATAGGTGCAAACGGATCGTAATTCGGAGTTCGGACGAGAGAGCGGAGCAAAAGCAAATCGCAAGACGCATAACGCTGCGGCGTCCGGGCTGGGCTCGCCCAGCGCGCGTTGCAGAGAAACCGCGCCGAGCTCGCCCGGCGCCTCTCAACTCCGGCTGCTTTGTTTCCTCCCGGCGTTCCCCAGCGCTCGCCGCGTCTGCGTCCGGCAGGTGTCTTGAAATTCCTCGAGCTTCATTGCGTCCGGCGTCACACGTCACGTCCGTATTGGCGAGCTGCTGTTGTGCATTCGAAGCTCCTCGCGTCCGTGGCTGGTGCGAAATTTTCTGCGCTATAAATACATATTACGCATGAAACCCTACCTCCTTATTTTTATTCTTTAAGTTTTCCTTTCATCGTGCGCCTCCTCTCACACGATTCTCTTCTTCAATTTTCGTAAGTATTTCTTTGTTACTTTGGATTCAAGATTATTGTACGGATTATTGTTATTGGATTCCTATTTCGAAACTTTAATTCCATCGTTCGTTCTTTTCCGTAAGTTTACTTTATCGCTTTCTTTCGTCTCCTCGTACTTCTTTGATATTGATTTATATGCTTTGGTGTTGATTTATATTGATATTGCTTAATTATTCTTGTCTTCCATTTAATCTATTCGATTTATGCCTAGGGTTCATCACGTTGATTCTATGTTCTTCAATCTAGGGTTTAATTCTTGTTTAGATAATTTCTTTGCTTTGTCAATTTCCGCCTAGTTAATTCGTCTTCCTTTCTTTAATAATTCATCGCCTAGGTAATCTACAGTTTTTAAGTGACAATAAAAAACTCTTGGTGATTAACTTAGTAACGCCCTGTTAAGTTTTCCTTGAGAGCGACTCGGATCAACTTGCTCGCTAGGACGACCTCGTTAGATTGCGAGGACTTTATTAGTGATCTTTTCGGTCAAACAAATTTTGGCGCCGTTGTCGGGAAAACTTTAGGCGTTTTCTAATGTTGCTGTTTTTCGTTTTTATTATTCTCCTTGCCTTTCTTATTTTGTACCGTTGTTGTTTTTCTTCCCCCGGTGCGTGTTATCCTATTTTGTAGTTGGTGTGCATTAATGCGGGGTTACCAAGAATGCGAATATGGGCAAACAGTGTGTGGGAGGAAAGGTCGTCGATTGGGCAACTTCTTATGAAGAAGGCCCGATTCAACAATTCGAGGATATCCGTCAGCTATGGGCATCAAGCCTATGATCCCTACCATGAGCATCAAGCCTACAATCCCTCTGGGACCAACCACCTCCACCGCAGTATGAGGATCAAGCCTACAATCCCTACTAGGAGCAACCACCTCCGCCGCAATATCCGTACCCACAACAAACCCCTCCACCTCAATATTCGTACCACAACAACCACCTCCACCTTACTATTCATATCCGCAGCAGCCGCCTCACCTCGATATCCATATCCATGAACGCCTCCGCCTCCACCGCAACAGTACCCACAGCAGCCGTATCCACCTCCGAGGCCAGCTTGGGAAGATGAGTTCGCTCAAAAGGGGAAGTTGTCCATTCAAAAAATGGATGCTCATAACTCCACACTTCAGCGTGTAGAGATGAAAATAGTACAACTTAATATCATGCTTAACGAGGTATTGCAGGAACGTGCAGAGAATGAACTTCCAATTCTTGAGAATGGGATAGGAGAGACATCAGACGAGCCGCTGCAGCCACATGAGGTGGAAAATGAAGTCATACCTTTCCCACACCAACCCGATCAAGCTCAGACGGTCATTACTCTTGAAAGTGACCAAATTGTTGAGAATGTGGTGGGAGAGGCATCAGACGAGCCGTTACAACCACAAGAGGTGGAGAATGAGGAAGAAAATGAAGTCATACCTTTCCCACATCAACCAGATCAGGCTGAGACGATCATTTTTCTTGAAAGTGACCAAATTATTGAGAATGGGGTGGGAGAGGCATCAGACGAGCCGTTACAACCACAGGAGGTGGAGAATGAGGAAGAAAATGAAGTCATACCTTTCCCACATCAGCCAGATCAGGCTCAGACGATCATTTTTCTTGAAAGTGACCCAATTGTTGAGAATGGGGTGGGAAAGACTCCTGACGATTCGCTGCAGCCAGAGGAGGTGGAAACGAGGAAGAGTGGGCAAATGAAGTTAATAGCATGCCAAAGCCCACTCTGGAAGTGAAAGAACTATCCCAACTATTGGAGGAGGTTGAAGAGAGGACAAAGGTTGAGGTAGCATCTATAATATATCAACATCCAAATTCACCAAAGTATTGTGCTTTGGGAGTTAAAATTATCTATTTTTCTTTGGATAATAGGATGTTTGATTTGAGCTTAACTGATTCACTATTTGCTTCCTTTACTGTCCTCTATGCTTATACGGTTACTACTGATGCTCTGGCTGAGATGGTATTCCTGCAGGTGAAGGACTATGGATAGTCCATTGTTAACCGGATTACATCGGGCTCACGACGTTAAACTGGGTACTACGTGGGAGTTTACCCACAGATTTTTTCGTTCTTTCTTTCTTTCTCTTTGTTTGTTTCGTTGTTTCCTTTGATTTCTTTTATGTTTGGTTCTTGTTTTCTTTTGGTTTTGTTTTTGTTTGTGTTTGTGCTTTCGTCTTTGTTTTGGTTTTGTATGGTGCAGGTTTAGGTGTTGTTTATTCTTGAGTATTGGGACGTTGTAAGTCGTTTGGTGAAGCCGTGATACTCCAACTCTGCAGCGCACACTTATCTATTATCAGGAAAGTCTCATCCTCTATTGGCCATTTTGTGTTGTTAATGTTTTGAGCACTGAGGACAGTGCTCGAATTAAGTGTGGGGGATGAGTTTGTTGTGTGATGATTGTTGGTTTGTTGTTATATCCATTTGCTATATTGTGGGCTTTTATGGTGACAAAATTTTTGTGATGATGATTTGGAATCAAGTTTTATTCTGTGCTCGTAAGGTTGGAATTTTGATTTGTGCAACTAAACTCTGTGGTATTGGTCAAACCTTGATGTATTCTCGTTTATCTTGATGTTATGTTATTGAAGTGCAATGTGAATTGACGAGATTGTGTGAATTAATCTTAAATCGGGGGTTATTGATGTGATTTGTCCAACTAATGCTAAGGGGAGTGTTAACAGTGTGATTACCTATATACTTGTTTCTTTTTAAAAAAATAAAAAAAAAATGTGTATGAAAATGAGGAGAATGAAAGCTCCAGTATATTGTTGAGATTGTTGAAATGGAGGATGAGATTCTGCACATCTTTCTCGTAAATCAAGAAATGGGCATGAGAAACCACGATAGGAGACTCGAGTTCATCGAGAATTCACCTTTCTAACATTGTTCCAAAATTTGTTAATACTTTCTATGTTATCAAAGAAACTTGTTGCTAAAGGTAACCATTTTAGTTAATTCACCCCTAGCGGAGAGTTGGGTCTGAGCAAAATCATCTACTTGTTTATTTGACATTCTCACAATCTTAGATTTGTTTCACATTAACTTTGATTATGTATTCATCATGTTTGGGGGGATTGCAAATTGAGGTTTGATTGATTGGATTAAGGGTTATGTTGCATGAGTTATTTTTATACTCTTATTAGTATAGACTTTGCTTGAGGACAAGCAAATGGATAAGTGTGGGGGAGTTGTTTAGTTCGTATCTGGTTGTATTTTCCAATGCTTTTGGATTTAAATTGTCGATCTTTTGTTTTAATTTTAGCATAATTTATTATGTTATTATGTTATAAAGATTGAATTCTAATTCTTGATTTGATGTAGGAAATAGCTCATTATTTGGGCATTATTCGGACAAGAAACTCTACGGCGTGAAACTTGGTGCAGAGAGCTGACACTTTCAATGATTCTCATGAATAGTGGAGAAGGAATCAAGGATTTTTTTCCTTCATATGAATTTAACAGCATCTCGATAGGAGTTCATAGGCGTGGCGATCGCAATTCGAGTTCGGATGAGAGAAGCGAGCGAACAAATAAGTCGCAAGATGCGAACGCACGAGCGCATCTGGCGCTGCACGTCGTCCAGTGCTGGGCTCGCCCCAGCGCGCGTTTGCAAGCGAAACCGGCGCTGAACTGCCCCCAATGCCCTCCTCAAGCTCCAGCGCTGCTGTTTCCTCCCGCGCGTTCCCCGGCCTTCGATCGCATCGCATCCGGCGTGCGCGTCTTGAAATTCCTCCAGAAACTCGCTACGTCCGGCGCTTCATCGTGTACGGCGCTGGTGAGCTGCGGCTGTGCATTCCAGAAGCTCCTCGCGTCCGGCGCTGCATCGTGTCCGGCGTTGGGTGCGAAATGTTCTGCGCTATAAATACATATTACACGCATGAAACCCTACCTCCTTATTTTTATTCTTTCAGTTTTCCTTTCATCATGCGCCTCCTCTCACGCGATTCTCTTCTTCAATTTTCTTAAGTATTTCTTTGTTATTTTGGATTCAAGATTATTGTACGGATTATTGTTATTGGATTCCTATTTCGAAACTTTAATTCCATCGTTCGTTCTTTTCCGTAAGTTTACTTTATCGCTTTCTTTCGTCTCCTCGTACTTCTTTGATATTGATTTATATGCTTTGGTGTTGATTTATATTGATATTGCTTAATTATTCTTATCTTCCATTTAATCTATTCGATTTATGCCTAGGGTTCATCACGTTGATTCTATGTTCTTCAATCTAGGGTTTAATTCTTGTTTAGATAATTTCTTTGCTTTGTCAATTTCCGCCTAGTTAATTCGTCTTCCTTTCTTTAATAATTCATCACCTAGGTAATCTACGGTTTTAAGTGACAATCAAAACTCTTGGTGATTAGAATGTTTAGGAATTTAATTGCTTCGTGTGGTAACTTAGTAGCATACATTAAGTTTTCCTTGAGAGCGACTCGGATCAACTTGCTCGCTAGGCGACCTCGTTAGATTGCGAGGACTTTATTAGTGATCTTTTCGGTCAAACAGGCGAACATCTCTAAGCTCGAGTTCGGCTCGATAAACTTATCGAGCTCGATTCGAGGCTCGAGTTCGGCTCGTTACAAACGATCAATTCCTAACGAGCTTTTTTCGAGCCGAGCTCCGAGTAGCTCATGAGCGGTTTGGTTTGTTTACAGTCCTACCTCCATTTACAAAAAAATTACATTATTTTTGGTGACACGATTTTTAATAATCTAATAAGTGTGAGTAAGTAGAAAATGAGTTTCATATTATAAGTATCAAGTGACATTTTTTTAATAAATAAATAGGTATATTTCTGAGGATAACAATTATAGAGATCATATTCAAAAAGAAAATAGAAACCAATTAGAAAGAAATTAAATACAAAATTTCGATGGATAACGAAGTTTTTAGATTTCCATTACAAAAACCAAAACACATATTCGCATAATAATTATTTTGAATAAAAAATAAATAAACAGTCTCATATTAATATAAGAGAAGGAAATTAAATTACCCAAACTGATAAAGTGTATGTAATATATATCCAATGCGATAAAAACATGCATAATATATCCATTCCATTAAAATAGTATTATCCTACAAATTTCAAGAAGCAAAAGTCATTAAAGCGAAAAAGCAAACTGAAAAAAGCGAAAAGAAGGTGAAAAAAAAGGTGAAAAGAGGTGAAACAACAAGATCTTGAAAAGAATCTCGTTGACTACCATAAATTCTTCCACCCACCAATTATTTATGCACAACCCACCAATTATTTATGCACAATAAATTAGCCCACCTACCACTTCAACTCTTCTATTTATTCAAAACAACCGATCGGTTTTCTAACTTCTCCAAATTTTGAAATTTTTCTTCCACCCACCAACCGATCGGTTTTCAACTTCTTCAAATTTTGAAATTTCTCTTCATTTTCTTTTCTTGTGTTCATTTGGGTTCCTTTCAAATTTATTTCTTCAATCCCGCATCAAAGCGACTATTTTCTTTCTTCAATCCCGCATCAAAGCAAACTATGTCTCAACAACAAGTAAGTTATTCAATTTTGATGTATTTAGGTTGATTAAATTTTGATTTAGGTAAAAGCGTCGAAAATTATTTTAATTGCAAAATTCGGTGGAAATTATATTTAATTGCAAATAACGACGGTATTACCATAATACGGTCGTATTTTGCAATTAAATATAATTTTGACCGTTTTTAATTTATTGTTGTTTGTGATATTTTTAATTTATTATTGTTTATGATATTTATTTTGTTTAGATATATTATTGTTAATTTTGTTTAGAAGGATAATAATTATTGCATAATTAATTATTTAATTTAGATAATTGGATATAATTGCATAATTAATTATTGTTATTGCTCTCTGTAATCGTTAGCTCCCATATAAAAAATTTCGATCGGTTTTAATTTATTGTTTAGATTTTGTTTAGATTTATTATTTTTTCTTTTGAATTGGATAATTCGTTTGGATAAATGATTAGATAATTGGATATAATTTTTGGATAATTAATTATTGCATAATTTCGTTTAGATAATTGGGTATAATTATTGGATAATTCGTTTAGATAAATTATTAATTTCGTTTAGATAATTGGTTATAATTATTGGATAATTCGTTATTATTGCATAATTCATTTAGATAATTGGATATAATTATTGGATAATTCATTTGGATAAATTATTGCATAATTTGTTTAGGTAATTGGATATAATTATTGGATAAATTATTGCATAATTGGTTTAGATAATTAGATATAATTAGTGGATAATTAATTATTGCATAATTTAGATCGGTTTTTTAATTTATTGTTTAGATTTTGTTTAGATTTATTATCGTTTCTTTCGAATTGGATAATTCGTTTGGATAAATGATTAGATAATTGAATATAATTATTGGTTTAGATTAATTATTGCATAAATCATGTATTGTTTATTGATTAATTATTCTTTTATTATTTATTGTTTAAAACAGGATCATATATTTTTGAGATCCGACACAATTAATATACCTTGATGAATACCACTTATTATAGAGTTGAATATTTAGATTATGTTAAGGCGAGGTTGCTTGAAGTTGGTGGTCGACCATTACTCGATAGATTCTTAGGAGGATGTTTTGGTCACTTCATAGATTATAAGCCGGGAATAAGTGCGCTATGGTTATACACCATCTTTGTTTCCTTGAGATAGAGCGTAAGCGAGATGTTATTTTATATTAATGAAAGGGCGCGTTGTTTTTCTATTAGAGATTATGCGCTTGTGAGTGGCCTGCAGTTTGGGTCGTCTTCATTTGATACATCCGTAGATTACGACTTGCGACATTGTGAAGTCTACATGACATTTTGTCGTGGCCGACAAATGACATTTGAGAACTATTAGATAGGTTACGCCGACATTAATGACCAGGATGGTCATTTATACCTTCGAGCTGCACATGTTCTAGTGCTTTATGCCATGGTGTTTGCATATGATGCTTCGAAGACCTTGGCTGACTGGGTTTGGGCCTTAGTTGATGATTTGGATGCTTTTGGCCGATTTCCGTGGGGTGCATACTCATATTAGATTTTGAAGTACTATTTGAAGCATTGTAAATCAACTATGAAGTACCATTTTTACGGACCCACCTGGGTGTTATATGTTTGGTTGTTTGAGGTCATACCAGACTTGGGCAGTATAGCGGGAAAGAATGTTAATGGCGACTTGCATCCGAGATTCAGAAGGTGGGCGTTCCGAGGTAGACCTGAAGTTGCTAGATTACAGACCATGTTTAAGCGAGAGGTATTAAATATATTAGTTTACTAGTTTATTTATAAATTATATATATCATGTTGTTATATATTTATTATTCGATTCTTGATATGTTTTAATTTATTGCATTATTGTAGGAAAATTATTTTATTGAGATCACGGCCGGCGAGGCGGAGCTTTTCTCTCTTACTTGCAATCCGTCTCATACCCTTATCCACTCGGTGTGCACTACGAGGCCGAGCAACCCATTGAGAGAAGGATTGCGGTTCACTCGTCGACACGCCCGCCCGTGATGGAGAGTTATGAGCGGACGTAGAGGCTCCACCTTCAAGACCCACCGGAGGACATCGTCGGTGAGTTTGTTGAGATTGCGGTTCTTTGAGGGCCGCAAGGCCAATATGTGGATAGCCGTCGATCCGTTGAGAGGCGGGATACGGGAAACGTGCAAGGCAACCAACTTCTTCTTCTTCATCGAGCAGTGGTGGTGAGCACCACGGGCGGCGTCTTAGTTCCGTCGATCGTTGTTGGATCCAGAAACTATTCAGGAAAATATTCGGAGAGTGAAGGCAGCAAAGGCAACGAGCGAGAAGTCTATCGAAGATAAGTGGATTCTAAGATTAAGAAA
The DNA here is from genome assembly GCA_036937905.1 of Salvia rosmarinus. Classification (NCBI taxonomy): domain Eukaryota; kingdom Viridiplantae; phylum Streptophyta; class Magnoliopsida; order Lamiales; family Lamiaceae; genus Salvia; species Salvia rosmarinus. The sequence continues at coordinate 43,160,928 of CM072817.1, forward strand.
TGGTTTGAAAGTTTCGTAGAAGACTCGATGTGGTTGCGCACATAGTAATCAAACGTCTACACCCGCACTCGTGCCCCACGCCATCCGACGACGACGGCGAGATGTAGATCGGGAGCAGCCTAGTCGAGATGAAGATCGGGAGAAGCGGCCAGTCGGATGTCCATCGAGGCGGTGGACATATTGAGCCGGTGAGCCGACCTACATCGACCAGTGATACCCCTCGCTACTCTCCCGGATCCATGGTTCCGGTCTTGGGCGCATCTCATCATTCCATCTTGGGACTGGACCTATTTAGTGATCGACGCCTCGAGCGTCGTGAGGCGGACTTTCGAGCCTATCTGACCAGATTGGAGCAACGGTAACTATTAAGTCTCATATTTGGCAGTTTATAATATTTCATTATATTTGTTATGTTTTTCATTTTACAGCGACTCATATGCTTAAATGTTTGTAGTTGGAAGCCCGGAGAGGTGAACGGGCACGGAGACCTTCGGCTGCAATGAGGTCACCATATGTGAATAGCCCGTTCCACGTCCATTATCCGAAGATGTATTGATAAAGTACCGTTTGTTGATGATGAGAAATGACACGATGGTGGTTGTTGAGTCTCGACCGTCAACTGTGTTCGATGGTTCGTGTGTATCGAAGCGCGGAGAGGCCTTTGATGTTCGGGTAAATACGTTTTATACAATATGCTTCGTTTTTGAAGTACATCTACTTATATTGATATGTATCCCTAAAATAATTTTGCGGATGGTCGATCTATTCATGATGTATTTGAGGGCGAGACTCGATACCGGATCGACTTATTGGACGGGTGGATTCTCATAACACAATCATCCTTGATCTTGATTTCTTCGTAAGTATTGTGTCTTTAATACAATCAATATATATTATATATGTGTAGTATCCGGAATTAATTAATTTTCAATGTTGAATAGATGTTTCGCAAAATTCATGGTCCGAGGTATACGCAATGCTTTCGTCCTACATTCAAGGCGTCGTGAGGCACCATTGATCATTACCCCGAGAGCATTGTACGTATGGCACCACCAGCATTGGATTGAGTTGTCCTCGGCTTTGCGGTCATACATCATGGTTAGATGCCACGCAGTAACCTTATTTAATACAATAAGTTGAAAAATTGAAATTTTCCTTGTTTATTTCTCTAAATATTTATTTTTATAGATCATCATCCCATGCGCCGATGAATGACGGCGTTTCGTGATATGTCGCGTGGATATGCACTCGGGTCATTGCGTGCTGTTTGACTCGCGTATTTGGCGGATGGACCAGGATCAAGTGGATGCGAGGATGATGGACTTCGTGTGCCTGAATAGATTATTGCGGCAGTTTCTGATCTTCACTAGATGGTTCGAGAATAACTCCCACCGAATACCACCATGGAACAATGAAGCGATTATTACACGAGTGATCCTTGGTATTTGACCAGAAAGCGATTTGATGATGGTCCATTTGCGTGCATGATTGTAGAACGTCTTATTTCTGGTTCACCGAGTATCGAGCATGGTACGTCTAGTGATGCAGTTGTAGCATATAGACATAAAATAGGTGGAAATATATTTGAGTTATGTGAGCCATACAAGAATCCGAGAGGAAGAGGAAGAGGAAGAGCATCGACTAGTAGACAGTAGCATAGAGATTTTTTAATTTCATCTCATATAATATAGGCGTGGTTCAACATGTATTTAGATTTATTAATTTCAATCTTAATTATTTAGACTTAATCTTCAATCTTAATTTAAATTTCAATCTTGATAATTATTTCAAATGGAATTACTGTTGCATCACTACGCTATCCACTACTATCCGAAATTTCAATGGATCTCAATTAATTATTTCAACCAGTTTACATATCTAAAACATAATTACAATTTATCACAAGTAAAATACATTAATCACTTTCTTGTAGCTCAACACGTTGTGGACACCTTCTTTTCGTATGTCCCAACTCCCTACAGTGACTACATCTTTTGGTGCTCGGCGCCTGCTGCTCGAGGATTCACCTTCTTGGGTAGTATTGCGTCTTCGTCGCCTCTCACCCCGGATGGAATTGACTCGATCTTGGACGTCCGACTTGTCGTTGCACAAGAGGTGGCATGACAATCACGTGAGCTATTTCTTCCGGTACAACCCAATCACATAGGTTTGGAAGAGGATTAGCGTGGTGATGCGTCTCCACTAAAGTTTCTTTCGTGTAATAGGTCTCCACATAATCTAAGATTGATTCGCGATTCACTATCACACAAGACATAGTTAATATTATAAGCATAAAACTTATTATATATAAACAAAAATAAAAACATACTCAATTGCGGCGATCGCATGTGAACACGGCAAGCCATCTAGATCAAATTCATTGCGAGGGCATGTTTGCTGTTCAAGATCGACCACATAGGTTCACGCCATCGACAATCTTGTACCTTCGATCGTAATTCTCCTCCGAGTGTAACGACGACTTTTGCCATTTCGCACTAAGCTTTTGTGCGCCACTTCACTCAGTGTCTTCACCGTTGGGCATTGCTCGTCTATCGGTGAACCATCCTCAATAATCAATCGATTGCTTCGATCATCGAGCAAATTGGAAGGCGTCTTGCCCACAACAACCGCTTGTTGAATGACTCGGCCGCATTCGATGTAAGAAAACCGTAACGCTTACGGACATCGTGATCGAGCCCACCTATGTGGTCCAACATTAATCAACTTCGATAGGCTGCAGGCTCATGCTTTATAATGACATAGCATGTTCATATTCTCATCTGGCGGTATGCATATGCGACTTTGTGGTACATGCCGCCACATCGCCACCATGATGCTTAATCTTACCAAGCGGATGATAGTAGCATAAGCCGTGGAAAGCATCAGAAATACAAGATTACGGCGTTTGCTATGGAGACGTAATGCGTGCGAGGCGATCAATAGGGAATTCTTGGACCCGAACGCTCTGCGAACCGCGAGGAACCAAATCCACGATTCATCATTTTCAATAGGCCCAACACCATATGCCAACGGAAAAACTTGCTCATTGGCATCCTTCGTCACGAAGAAATAAAATACCTTTATTCCGGCCTTTTAGGTGAGTTCATCAACTACGATCACCGGTCTTAGACCAAAGTAGAAATACCTCGTAGGCGATGCAAGAGCAACAAATAAGTGCACGAATCGCCATCGGACCCCACATCTAAATCGTGAATGTTCATGGATGCGCTTGCCGCAACATATAGAGATACTTTGCAACAAGCGAAATGATTCATCATGGTTACCGTATATCATTTCAATTGCGGTGTTTCGTGCTCGTAATGCGACATCGTAGCTGATACGGATACCAAAATCACGTTGCGGCCCGTCATAATGGACTTTGGCTTCATTAATTCACCATCGTTTCGCATTTTCCTAGCAAAAACGCGCCACCACTTTGCATGTGCCTTAACTCGAGCAACTCGACTCCAATCACGGTGGCATGTATGCTCGGGAGTAAATTTATGGACTCCCCAGGCGGTCCCATGTCGCGTGGCACGTAATTGAAAAATACAGCTGTCTGCACGCTTGCATCGAAATGTAACGCGTTTTGTGTCGAGCAACGCTCGATTGTATATTCGCGCCTGCTGCATATGCCAAATTCCAACAGCAAGACATAGATCTTGTTTGCTGTAGTAATAAGAATTTTGGCTCAATTCTCCCTCCCTTGTTGACTGCAGATCACGAGCCACAAGTGATGCAGAAGCGTCCAGTGGAATAACTGGAACTAACCAATTGGTTAGTTCATTTGCATCGATCGGATGTCATCATCCGGATTATTCTTTGGGATTTATCAACGACATCAATCTTCCAATCCGCCTTCTCGACGGATCCAACCCGCAAAATCAAGAAAGCGTAAATTTTATAAGCGTTTCTCGTCTTCGTCCTCCGTTGCGTCTAAATCGGCCTCGATCTCGAATATAATCGAACCACTTTCATCCGACTGTTTCAATAACGGTGGTTGGGGTGGCACTACAACGGTAGATTCTCCTTGTGTGGCTCCTGAACCTGAAGCAAAATTTTGATCTCCTATATAAGAATCACCAAACCAATCAGACGACGCCAACCTCTGGATTTGTTCGATCGACTCATCAATTTGAGTGACAGGTGCACTATTTCCATAGGATGAAGTGTGAGGAAAATCGAACGAAGGAACGTAGGGTTCTTGTTGTGATCCAAACACTTCGTTCGTAAGCGATGTGAACCACATATACCGTAGGATATGATTCATTTTCGCACAATTGAGCAATTGATTATGCGTACTCAATAGAGATTTTACTAATCGACCATATCGAGACGTAGATATATAAAATAATTGGAAATTTGTGCTTAGAAAATTTGACTGCATCAAGTGAGTGATACTGTATAAGAGGTTTAATATGGACTGATTATGAATTTGAAGAACATGCTCAACGCCGTCATGGTAGATACACCCATCGAAGTATCCCCCGTATTTGACATTTATCAATTTCCAATTCTCCATCTATAACAAATAAAAAATGAAGTAAATATCGATTCTTCTAAATGAAAATCCAACTGGATATCAAACGTATTTGAAATTACTAAAAATAAAACCTATATATTACCTCAAATTGTGTTGATCCCGAAATGCCTTCACTTGCACTTGCTATCAAATTGTATGTGTGCTTGTGTGTCTTGGTAACGAATTGTATATATGTTGTGTGTTATGTTGATTTTATTGCTCTTTTATAGATTGTAATTCACTCAATTATTGAACGATGAATTCAAATGTATGAATGATGAGAAAGTTCAATAGAAGTGTTCGATCAATTCATATCAATTATCATTGTATGTCGAGATAATGCAAGATATCAATTCATATCAATTATCGGTGTATGTCGGATAGTAGTCGATAGTAGAAGTGATGCACAGTAATTTCATTATCAAATAGTACCGATTCACATGGTGGAGCAGTCCCATAGTCTCAAATCATATCGTGTATCGGTTGACATTAATAGTGAACTAGTAACAATTTTCATCAATCAATAATAGTTCACGTGAATAAAGTCGCAATAAAGATGTAAATATAAAAATGAATCATATTTCAAACCATATATTAGTAAAATAAATTGAAATTGATTTTTCGATCGTTTTCAAATTGAATTTAAATTTTTATTTTCAAATAATTTAAATTCCTAAATTTAAAAATAAAATGAATTGATTTTCATAAAACCGATCGGTTTATGAAAAATCAATTCATTTTATGATTTTCAAATTAATTTAAATTTTTATTTTCAAATAATTTAAATTTCCTAAATTTAAAAATAAAATGAATTGATTTTCATAAAGCGATCGGTTTTTCATAAAACCGATCGGTTTATGAAAATCAATTCATTATGATTTTAAAATCAATTTAAATTTTATTTTCAAATAATTTAAATTTCCTAAATTTAAAATAAATTGAATTGATTTTATAAAAATCCGATCGTTAAAACCGATAAAAACCGATCGATTTTTGAAAAATCAAGTTTTATGATTTTCAAATTGAATTTTATTTTCAAATAATTTAAATTTCATAAATTTAAAAATAAATTGAATTGAATTTTATAAAAATCGATTTTTTCGATCGGTTTGATGAAGAATCAATTGATTCTTCATAAAACCGATCGGTTTTATGAAAAAACCGATCGATTTGATGAAGAATCAATTGATTCTTCATCAAACCGATCGGAAAAATAAGTTTTATGATTTTCAAATTGAATTTAATTTTTTATTTTCAAATAATTTAAATTTTCTAAATTTAAAAAAAAAAATTGAATTGATTTTCATAAAGATCGGTTTTTCATAAAACCGATCGACTTTATGAAAAACAATTCATTCTTCATAAAATCGATTTTTATGATTTTCAAATTGAATTTAAATTTTTATTTTAAATAATTTAAATTTACTAAATTTAAAATAAATTGAATTATTTTTTATAAACCGATCGGTTTTATGGGGAATCAATTGATTCCCCATAAAACCGATCGGTTTTTATGGAGAATCAATTGATTGTCCATAAAACCGATCGGTTTTATGGAGAATCAAATGATTCTCCGGTTTTATAAAACCGATCGGTTAAATTAATTTAAATTTAAATTTTTAATAATTTAATTTTACTAAATTTAAATATAAATTGGAATGATTTTGCATAAAACCAATCGGTGTTTTCATAAAGCAGATCGGTTTATGCAAAATTAATTCATTCATCATAAAACAGTTGGTTTTTCAATAAAACCGATCGGTTATTAATTGTAATTTAAATTTTGATTTTGTCAAAAACCGATCAATTTTGGTAAAACCGATCGAATTTGTATAAAACCGATCGAATTTTGTATAAAATCGATCAATTTTAATGAATATATTTTCAATTGTTGAATCAATGATATTTCGTTAACTCCAAAATAAAATAAAATACAACTATCAATTCACATCGAAATCAAGAAAACGTATTGAATTTTTTGAAATCTAAAACGATGAAATATATAAGGCATGTAGGTGAAATGTAAGAAAAAGCGAAAAAGTAAGGGTAAATTAGGCAATTAACAAATAAATGGGTATGTAATGATCTTTTATGATTTTGGATATTTTGCGTATATGTTATGAATTTGGTCATTTATTCTATTTACATTTAATATAATATACCCCAACCCCAAGCCCCAACCATTTGAAAAGACAATATACGCAAATAGTAAAACCAGAGAGAGAGAGAGAGGCACTACTGCTTTAGAGTATACTCCATAAACGAGGAGCCAAGAACCCTCAGCCGTCAGCAGCCACAGTTGATTAATTAATTTTTTAATCATTAATTAAGAACATCTTTATATTCAACTCTCCGCCCCTTCATTTCATTAATTATCTTGCGCTCTCTTCTACTTGTGGTCCTATATATATCTCTGCTGTCGTCGTTTTTTCCGACTGTGAAGCTCTTTGTTTGATCCCATCATGGCTCATTCTGCTCTCTCTCAGGTGTGTTTTATTTGGGTTTTTTGTTTCGTGGTGGAAATTTTACGTTTCTTATTTTATGTTGACTCGTTTAGAATTCTGGGAAAATGTTGCCCTTTTTGCAGGTCCCAGTTGCGGTCTCCGTCAATAACGATGTTTCTCTCCGTAAATCTGTCTTCAAGGTTTTTTTTTTGTGTGTAAACTATCTTTGCAAAACTGTATTCGATTTTGATCTTCTTATGTAATTGTGTTGATAATGCTACGTTTGGAGTTAATTTGTAAATGATTAGGTCTTTGATCATATGTATTTCGATAGCCTGGAATTCTGTCTTTGCCTGGTTAATACTGAGTTTCTTTAAGATTTAAGTTTTTTTTTATCAATTAAGTATATTGTGGTAAGTGCGATTCATGTTTTTTTCTTAATAAAAATTTTATTTGTAAGTTTGCATAGAATGACAGCCTCTTAAGCTGGTGCTGTCGGATTAGGGTGGCCTAGTTTGTCAGAGTGGAAACCTCGTAAAGTTCTTTAAAAATAAAAAGCATAGTAAAATGTATGAATGTGCCATTTGGTATGTTATTTTTATGTCGTTTGATTTGCTCTAAATTAACATTGTATTTGGATGTCAGTAGGTTGAAATATGACTCTTTCTAATTAAACATGCTTAGTCTTGATATCTGTCATTAATCAGAGTGATTTGTTTATCATCTCATTTTCCAGCGTGCCACAATTATCTATCAAGTTTGATTCAATACCCTTATGGTCACATTAGTTCTTCAATACTAATTCTCTGTTGTGATTGAATCTCGTTGCATTGCAGACCAATCACGTCTCTTTTCATGACAAATCATGGAACTCTAGTCTATCTTTGGACTTTAGATTCGCGAGCTGTCAGTCCAGGGCTCGACCCGTGATTTGCATGTCGGTGCAACAAGCCAACAAACCTAAAGTGGCAGTTTCACCCTTGAGCTTGGAAGATGCAAAAGAGCCGCCTCTACATTTGTTCAAGAACAAACAACCTTACACCGGAACCATCGTGTCCGTTGAAAGGCTTGTTGGCCATAATGCTCCGGGAGAGACTTGTCACATTGTAATCGACCATGGTGGCAAGGTTCCCTACTGGGAAGGGCAGAGTTACGGAATCATTCCTCCCGTATGTTTTCATCCGTACCTTTTTAGCATCTTGTGTTTTTTCTTGACTCTCGAGAACTATGAAACCTTTGCTGTTGTTTCTGATTTTTTTTATCTTGTTTCTCGTATGGTTCAGGGTGAGAATCCGAAAAAGCCTGGCAATCCTCATAATGTGCGATTGTATTCCATAGCATCTACGAGATATGGTGACTCCTTTGATGGAAAGACAGCGAGTTTATGTGTTCGACGTGCAGTCTATTATGATCCTGAGACTGGGAAAGAAGATCCCTCAAAGAATGGAGTGTGCAGCAACTTTTTATGTGATTCAAAGCCCGGCGACAAGGTTCAGATCACGGGTAAGATCTCAACGGAATCTCGTATGATCCCATGATTCATGAGCATCAAATTTCATGCAGTAGCGCAACATTTAACATGCCTAAAAACACATAAAGACATACATACACATATCCCTTAGAGATTACTACTTTGTTATCTTGCAACTTGGAAATCTGTTTCATCTTTTACCTTTGTTGAGGTACATATTCTTTGTTAGCTTCGTTGGCTTCATGAATCGATCGAGTTAACTTATATTTGTGAATTGACAGCACTTGCATTTTATTTTGATATAGACATATAGTTGCTATTAAATTCCAAACTTTAGGCATTGTTGCTAATTTGACCCAATCTTTGAACTGTTGCAATTAAAACCTAACTTTTCATTTTGTATCAAATTAGGCCCTCTTGTGTTTTCCATTCACTGATTAACTATTTAATGGCATGTAGTAAGAAAATGACAGGAAAATTCAGTCCACGTGTAAATAAGTCGTGCCACATCAATTAATCAATGACCGGAAAATTTAGGGGGCTGGATCTAATATTGAAAAGTGGGGTCTTAATTGCAACATTTCAAAGATTGGATTGAATTTGCAGCAATGGCCAAAGTTTGGGATTTGATGAACAATTGTTTTCACGAGGTCTCGTCTCGTAAACTCGTGCGTGTTGTTTTGCAGGTCCTTCCGGTAAGATAATGCTCCTCCCCGAAGATGACCCCAACGCCACCCACATCATGATTGCCACCGGCACTGGCGTGGCGCCCTACAGAGGCTACCTTCGACGTATGTTCATGGAGAATGTCACAAAATCCAAGTTCGGGGGGCTAGCTTGGCTCTTCCTCGGAGTGGCCAACACTGACAGCCTTCTGTACGATGATGAGTTCTCCAAGTATCTCGAGGACTACCCTGACAACTTCAGGTTTGACCGCGCCCTCAGCAGAGAGCAGAAGAACAGAAACGGAGGGAAGATGTATGTGCAGGACAAAATCGAGGAGTACAGCGACGAGGTTTTCAAGCTCTTGGACAATGGGGCGCACATCTACTTCTGCGGGCTGAAGGGGATGATGCCGGGGATACAGGAGACGTTGAAGAAGGTGGCCGAGCAGCGGGGTGAGAGCTGGGAGGAGAACCTATCAAAGCTCAAGAAGAACAAGCAATGGCATGTTGAAGTGTATTGAGTATTGAGAATAGTTTTTTGACTCATTTAGATTATTCTTCATTTTTATGGAATGTTTGTTGCATTCTTGATGGTGAAACGTATGTTGAATTTAAGATATTTGTGTGTAGCATTTTGTTGGAGAATATATTATTGGGTATTTGTCTCAAGACTGACATGGTTGGTGTTTCAAATTTTTGGGTCAATAATTGGATTATTGTGTCAAGCTAATGGTTTAACACTGGACACAAGTAATGTAATGTGCTGTTGGGTATGGGTTTCAGATTCGGATATGGATACTGTCTGATGAATTAAGACCTACTTGACACGAGCTTTTGTGTTGGATGACTATGAAAAAGTTTTGTTTTTTGTTTTGTTTTGGATTGTGGGGTGGTGAATTGAGATTCGTTTATCTTTTAGTATCACAAAGAACAGTATACTATATAAATATTTATTTTTATATATATTTATAAGAAATTGATAAAATGAGAACTATATCTTATATCTTTTTACGGACGTACGAATTATGCGCAACATGTATAAATCTGATGTACAGTATGAAGTTATTGCATAATGATTTCGCTCTAAAATTGGTATTTTGTGCATCAACATTAGAATGTTATCGTTGTACAACAACTTCATACGTTATGTGCATCAACTTTATACATATTGTGGCAAAAACCAATGTAATTCTCACAATAACCAACCCCTTTTATTTATATATGTGTTTATTTTTTAAGAGGATCGATGTGTGCTCATCATTCGTGAATCATGAGTGTTTTCTATGAACACCGTTAACATTGAAATCATGTTAGCATTTTCCTTATTTCTAATATCTTATAAATTGTTATCAAAATCATCAAATTTATAAATTTATTTTATGAATTTTTGAAACTTCGTACCGATTCATGAAGAATTTTAGATAAACAAGACGTGGATATTGGGGTTTGTAAAAAAATGAATAAAAATAATTAAATAACATTCCAAAAAAGAAAAATAATAGATGTCTAGCACTATTACTATATAAAATATGAATAAATAATAATCCCGAACATACTTATAAATCCAACATAAGGAGTAATTTTTATAGGGAAGGTGAAAAAATGGAAGAAAACAGTTATTATTAAACATAACGGCCTATTTGGTCTCCAATTCTCTCCTCTATTCTTGATTCTGCTTCGGAAATTCTCCAGAAAAAGGTAATATTTCTGTCCAATTTCCTCAAATTCCATTCGATAATGTGTTGCACCTGCACTTTTTTGCATGGAATGCTTTCGTGTTGCAATTCTAAATTCCTTTGGCATTTTCAGCCATGTAACTCTGACGCCATTCCAGAAATGATTTTAAGACAAAGATACAATTTTTAGACTCCCAAATGCTTAATTTATCTCTGCATAGCTATTGTTCGATTTGCTTATGGTTACATACAAGAAATGGGATTTAATTTAAATTTTGAATTTATGAATTTCAGGCTGTGTTTGCTTAATGGTAGCACTGTGTGAACGGATCAATGAGCCATACATCTGCTCTGGGGAGACCATCTTCAGGTCTCAATTATTCTTGTCTTTATTTTTTAAACACACAAATATTCACTTAATAGTTCAGCAATTTTTTCATTTTTTTAAAGTCATCATTCAAAGAATTATCTCTGTTTTTGGCCTTAAATCTTATTTACCTAACTAGTTTACCTCAGTCAGATAGATTATTTCGAAGTAGAATGATGATAGGAAGTTGTAGTATGCAAAAGATAACTTTTAAGTTACTGTACTGGTGAAGAACTGCTGGTTTCAATCAATGCATTGCTCATTTCTACACGAGCATATCTTGTCAAACTCATTGTTTTCCCATTGCAACACTTTGATGAGTTCGTTTTCATGCTCTCTGTTGGTCGTGATGGCCTTATATCTGAATGCAGGCAAAAGAAGGTTGAAAGATCTCTTAGGTCAAAGTGATAATCGTGTATGTGCAGATTGTTCGGCCCCTGATCCTAAATGGGCGTAAGTTCCGCCCCTCCTCTCTTTTCTTTGGTGTGGATTACGTGTGCTACGTTATTCTCTCACTTGTACTCGAGGCTCATCCTTTGGCATTCGCCTTCATGAAGCAGATATAAGGTGTTGGCAGTAAGCCAAGAGTCTCTTGTGCACGTATAGGGATGGTTTTTCTTTTCGTTTTTCCTTCTAGGGGGAGTTCGACTCTAATGGAGTTGGAGGGGTAGATTTAGGCAATATGTCAAAGAAAATAGTGTAGGTAAAGAAAGCAATTTTTGGTCTACACAATGTGGAATCCTCTTAAACGTGTTTAAAATGTCAAGGAAGGGTACTTTAAAATGAGAAATAAGTGTCCTAATTTAGCTAAGATGATAGATTTTTCAGCCTTTTCTTTTGGTTTACATACTCGCAATCAAGAACGATATTATGATATCAATGTATGTTTAGGCCTTGGGATCAGAATTTGAAGACTGTATCAAACCTTTCGTGCATTTAACTCTCTCTCTGTCTTCTCAGATCATCAAACATTGGGGTATTTCTATGCTTAAAATGCTGTGGTGTTCACAGAAGCCTTGGTGCGAATTTTTCGAAGGTGATTACTTCACAACATTGGTTTTGTTACCACGTATCTAGAGTTATGTCGACTCGTTGCTTTTTTCACCACGCGATCTCCAATCCTGCCACAGGTTTTGTCTGTGACATTAGATGATTGGAATGAGGAAGATATCGAAGCCATGATTGAGGTTGGAGGAATGTATCAGCAAATTCGATTTATGAAGCTTACCTTCCCGAAGGTGTCAAAGCCACCACCAGATGCTGGCCATGAAGAACGCACACAATTTATCAAATACGGTCAATAGCGGAGATAACACAATGTTTACACAAACATGCAATTTTTTACGTGACTTTTGAAACGTTGCAATTATAGTGTCACGTTTTGCCTGTGGCAATCACAACATCCCTAATTTTTTCAACTAAGTTTGTCCACTGTGTACCTTGAAACTACTTCATGTTACTTGTGGCACAGCGTAGTTTTAATACTGGAAATAATTGTGAATGTTGTAATTGTAACATCTTAAAATCGTGAGAAAATACCAAATTCAGGTACATGTTATCTTATTTCTAACAATGAACCCTTTTCTCTGTATGGTAGCCATCACGTTCTCTCTTTCTTTTAATACACAATCCAACCACTGCAGCTAAATCAGCAGCTGCATTATTTCTGATTTCCATTTTTTTATTTGCTCTTTGTAGGTCTAAATATGAGCAACAAGCATTTTTGAAGCCTAGCCTGCGTATTCAATCCGGTTCTGCTGCAAAGAATTCTTTACAAGCAAGTTTATCCCGAAAGATTGTTGACAGCCTAAGAAGTTCGAATTCTGCAGAAAACTCAGTATGTTTCCACACTTGATTTTGCGTCTATATGATATGTTTCCAACGGTTGCGCCTTAAAGTGGAGAAGCTGTTATAGTCGAAGTAGATAATTAGCTAAAATAAAAGGGTTCATCAAGATGGATAGGTTAACTTGGAATTTCTGTGGCTTTCGAGTTTACTATCTTATATGGAGCTAATTTGGAGCAGGAATATATTGGAATGATGAAGGTTAAAATACTTAAAGGATCGAACTTAGCTGTTCGGGATATGCTATCAAGCGATCCGTATATTGTGTTGACTCTTGGGCAGCAGGTTAGTATCTCTTCTCGTTCTGCACTTTGAATATCGTTCAACTGCTTAAGTTTTATGAATACTGGAAAAATGCAGAATGTTGTTTCCAATTGTATTGTTTTCTTCGATTGATGTTGGTCGTCTCTGATTCTAGAAAGTGCAAACGTGCGTGGTGAATAGCAATTTGAATCCTGTATGGAATGAAGAGCTTACGCTTTCTATTCCACGCGATTACAGCCAAGTAAAACTGGTAATCCTCGCCTTCATATTCATCCTTGTAAACTCCACTTTTAACAATATTCCACTTAACATTTACAATCACCCTCACGATGTTAGATTTGAGACAGACGAGAGCGAGAGCGAGTTTATGATCACTATAGCATACATTTTCCCCTATTGGCAGTTTGAGAGTGAGGGGCAAAGTTTATGATCACCACATTTTGCTTCTTCCTGACTCTCATACACCATGTTTAGCTAACTTGATGCACATTGTGAGGCAGCAAGTTTATGACCAAGACACGTTCTCTGCTGACGACATAATGGAGAGGCGGACATAGACATTCAGCCGATGATAACCTCAGCATTGGCGTATGGAGATGCTAGAAAGTTCTCGGACATGCAGATCGGGAAGTGGCTGAAATCATCGACAACGCTCATAGAGGATAGCCCTGTCAACATCGTTTCTGGGAAGGTGAGGCAGGATCTGTGGCTGAGGCTCCAGAATGTAGAATCTGGTGAAGTAGAACTTGAACTAGAATGGCTTCCTCTTTGAACTATCTTACTTATATCATTACCATTACATTTTGTATATGTGTTTACACACACCCAATTCCCCCCCATCCCCCATTGTTATTTTTGAGAATTAATTTGATCATGTATGAATTTTTTCTGTTTTCAATTTTTTTTACTTCTAGCATGTATTCTTCATGGCCAGTTTTGCTAATCTTGGGTTTGTTTTGTGTTTTCCCCCTTTGTTAAATTTGAATTTGAAGTGGGGACATAATGGTCCACTATGATTTATGGACTTTGCCCATATTTATGGATGAGATTGTTAAAATTACAGTTATTGAGATAAGTGTTGGAAATACCATGATATTTATCAGAATTGTAATTTTTATGCAATTTTTAGAACATTGCGATTACTACAATTTAAATTTATTGAGTAATAGAACCATGTCGCTTCATTGTTAAAACGATATAGTATTAAGGTACGCATGAACAAACTTTGCTGAAAATAATTGTAAATATTGTAATAGCAAAAGAAGTTAAAGGCGTGTTCATTTCAAAAATTATGTAAAACATGCAATAATAGGTGAACATGTCATTTCCGATAATTATCATAAAAATGGTTATTGGTATATAAATACACGAACTTTAATGTGATTTTGGTTTTGCACAGGAACTTTAAAAAGAATATATAAATACACGAACTTTGATTTAATTTTGGTTTTGCACACAAACTTTAAGAGGAGTATATAAATACACGAACTTATTAATTTTAGTAATTTTACCACGATTTATTTATTCGACTAAATTGAAACTGACATGGTATTAGATATAATGAGTTGATAACGAAGTGAAAATAAATTAATAAAAAAAATATAAAAAAAATATTTACACTTGGTAAAACACGCACATTGACTCATTAACACACACAAAACACATATACACTTCACGAGAAAGAAAAAAAATAAAGGAATATAATACAAATATACAAAACGAAGAAAGCATTTAAAATCTTAAACCCACCATTTGTAAATAGAGTAAATGACGAACAAGTAGGCTACTACAAATGTCTTCTTCTTCTTCTTCTTCTTCTTCTTCTTCTTCACACATGAACTTTAAGATTTCCACATCGTTTCCAACTCATCATATCTAATGTCATGTCAGTTTCATTCTGATCGAAAAAATAAATTGTGGTAAAATTACTACAGTTAATAAGTTTGTATATTTATATACTCCTTTTAAAGTTCATGTGTAAAACCAAAATCAATCAAAGTTCATGTATTTATATACTTCTTTTAAAGTTCTTATACAAAACTAAAATCACATCAAAATTTGTGTATTTATATACCAATAACCCTTATAAAAATGTGTTTGGACCGGATAGTTATAAGCTTATAATAATCCCTTGGCCCATGGCCCATGTATCTACTGAAAATGATTCGGATCAATTTGAAAAGTGGAGAGGAGATTTCAAGTAAATTGGAAACTGATATTATTATGCTCAACTCGTCATATTTATCCCTCAATTTACATATAATTTTAATGCCAAATCTACAGAATCCACAAGTTAAAAAAAAAAAAAGTTTGAGAACTTAGCTACTAAGATTTGCTTTCATATACCAAATCTACAGAATCCACAAGTTAAAAAAGAAAAAGAAAAAGTTTGAGCATTAACTTAGCTACTAAGATTTGGTTTCATATACTCAAAACTGTCGTTTTCGAGAATTATTGTAGATATATACAGAGAGAGAGTTAGGTTCAAATGAGAAATATTTTTATTCTAAAAACTAAGAACCAAATTAATTGAATATGGAAGTTGATGAATTTGTTGAGAAATTTATTGAATTCAAAAATTCAAAATTTTTAACCCGGGTCTGAATCCCATAAGAGACATAAATTTTACTTTTTTGGATTAAGTAACTTTTCCAACGGATTCATTAACTTTCACTGTGAATTCATTATTTTTTGGGTTCTCACGTTCTCACGATAAAAATGGTTCTCACGTTAATCCTATATATATATATATATATATATATATATATATATATATATATAGTTTAAATAAGAACCATTATTAACGTGAGAACTAAGAACCACAAAAATTCGCTATAAACAAAATAAATTCACGATGAAAATTAATGCCTCTGTTGGGAATGTTACTAAATCCAAAAATTCAGAGGTTTCACTCATATTCGAATCCCATGAAGGGCGAGAATTTTATTTTTTGGATTCAGTAACTTTCCCAACAAATTCATCAATTTTTACAACTAATTCATCATTTTTTGATTCTCACGATAAAAATAGTTCTCATGTTAACGTTAGCCCATATATATATATATTAGGTGGTTGATTTGAATTAAGTTGTAAAACACCAAGCTTCTGTCATTCTGATGTTTTCGAGCATGTTTTTTGGTTTTCTTTGTCTGACTATTTATGTGTTGAAAAACCGGCATTCAACTTTTTTTTATAATGTTTAATTAACTTGTGGTGTTTCCTGAAAAAGGCGTACATGTCATTATTTAAAAGGAAAAAAAGATAAATACGCAGACACTAATGATGGATTTAATTGTCATAAATTCGAATTTCATAGGATAAAATTTAAATTTTAAACTCTACTAAATTTTTAATGTTTCAGTAAGACTCTTTTGATTATTTAGTAACCTGATTAGTTAATAATTTGCATTACATTGTGTTACCTACAATATATACGGATCTTTTATTTGTATTTAAAAATTACTAATGTGTAGTTATGATCATAATATATTTTCAAAAAAAGAAAGAGTTGTGACCATACTATTTCACCAAGTGCCATTATTTTCTTACCACAATTTCTGTTGTTTAGCATTATTCCTTTCCTTTATATAGATGAATAATAATTGTTTACATACCAAATATTACTCCCTAACTGAAGAAAGTCTAATTATTTTCTTTGTTTTTATATTTAATATTTTTAGAACCCCATTCCGACTTGGTTTAAACACGTTCAGTATAAATTTAGGCATGCATCAATTTGCATGCCACATTTTTGAGTTTACTACATGCATAGACATTATTAAGTTGCTATATCAATGATGATGATGTGTGCATGACATTATGTATGGAAAATATGAGTTTTATTTTTCACATTTTTATTATTAATATGAACTTAATAAACAGGTGAAATAAAATGAAATGAAAAATGACAGTTTAACAATCACACTTAGGGGTGACAATAGGTTGGGTTTTTGGGGATACCCGCTTTTACCAAACCCTAATGGGACGGGTTTGGGTAATAAAGTTGGTACCTTTGACGGGTTTGAGAAATTATTTGTGGGTATCCGCTACCCGAACCTATTTATATAATGTCACAATATTATAAAATTTTAATACATTCTATTGATATTTATACATTAATTATAATTTTCAATATATTTTATTGATATAATTTTTCTTTTGTAGTCATCAAGGATAATATGAGAAGGTTGACAGAGGAATTGAAAAGTTAAAATATTATCTATATGTTTATTTTGATGATTTTGAATATTATATTGGATATAAGTTAAATTGTATAATTCTAATTTTGTACTTGAAATTTGATATTTAATCTTTTATTATTTCTACTAATTATTATTAATAATTTAGGTTATAGTTCTATCTAGACTTATTATTGGGACAAAAATTACATTAATATAACAATTTATATTTGATTATTTATATATTTTATAAATTTAAATAAATCGGGTGAGTAATTAATGGATATTACTATACCGATTTGAGATGGTATGAATAATAAAACCAATATCCTTTACGGATTTGGAACGAATATAAATAGATAAATCCTGGACGAATTTAAATTTAGAAAATACCTAATAAGTGAGTACTCGATCTATTGCCATCTGTAATCAAGCAACCAAACAATCAAATTTATACATCACACAGGTGATGCAAAATTGTCAATTTCCTCCTTAAAGAACTAAAGCCTAAAAATGGTACAAAATTATTAGAATAGCTATAGATACCAACTTAGGTGCCAAAATCTAGAATAAGCATTTTGTAACTTTAGCTTATATTTTACTTGGATAGAGCCTTTAATAGTGGTACAATCGTATTTAATACTGCAGTCTTTTATATTGTTTTCCAGATTGTACCGACTTTAATCATGTTACTTCAAATTCAAAATACAACAGTAACAAGAACTTGATTAAGTTCAGTCAAACTACTACGTTATTTTTAAAATATTGCAAGCACTCCTTGAGAAAATGTTAGTAACTTCAAAAGTTAAAACAATATTCCAATATAAAGCAAAAAAAGGGGACCATAATTTTTAGGAAATTTTATCTTTATGTCCTACATTGTAAATATTACTCCCTCCGTCCCACCCAAGATGACTCGCTTTCCTTTTTGAGCTGTCTCACCCAAGATGGCCCCTTTCTTTTTTAGGAAATAATTATCTCTTCAAAAGTTGTGGGTCTTACCTACTTTTATCAGTTTAACCACTTTATCTCTTCTCCTAAATAACCGTGCCGAAAAGAAATGAGCCGTCTTGGACGGGACGAAGGGAATACAATTTTCAAGCCCTCCACAGTCAATTAAAAGCACTCTCTGAGTGTAGTCAACTATCACATTTTCTAATACCAACAAAATTAATATAGGCAGCTATTTTATTCTAATATTCTGTAAATCTTCACCTACCGAATTTACCCCCGGACATAAAAAGCCACATACCGAATTAAATGATGGTGACTGCCGTAAATTATGTATTAATTAGGTCTCATTTTTTACTGGCATTTACTCCCGCTCTTTCCGACTATTTGGTGCTCATGTTTTTCTCCCAAATTTCAACTCTTCTTCTCCCAATTACCAAAACCCTAGCAATTGCTGTTTTGAATTTTCGGCGAGAAAATGAAAAGATATGAATATTTGAAGTTGTAAAGCTGGTAATAGTTTTGTAGAATACTTCGGGCCGGAATTGTCGGAGTAGAGAGAGAAACGTGTTCATCCACTCTTTTTTATTGTAAGTCTGTATACTTTCCTCCTTTTTAGTTTATTTATTATATTTTATTCTCTTTTTTTTGGTGTCGTGAACTAGATTTATGCGTATTGTGGAGGAGTTTAGCTTTGGCGGGTTTGTCATTGAATTTGTTTTTGTTGGAGCTCAAATGCTGAATATGTTTTGAATTTTATTTTTTATTTTTTATTTTTTTTGGGGATGAATGTTCAGGTGCTTATTTGTGTAATGGAGGATGGGGAGGTGATGGTGAATGGTGGGACTTCAAATGGGTATGGATGCAGTGTTTCATGTGGAAATGGGTTGGGACAAGTATGCAGTGGGAATCGGTTGGAGCAAGTGTACAGTGAAAACGTGTCGGGAACCGGTGTTTTGGAAGACGTGAAAGGGAATTTAGCTGAAGTGGTGTTGGAGGATTGGGAGAACTATTGGGAAGATGTTAGTGATCGGTTAATGATTTCGCGGATGGTCAGTGATTCTGTTATCAAGGGAATGGTGACTGCTGTGGAGCAAGATTGTACAGAAAGAATTGCTGCCAAGGAACTGGAAGTGGCCAGTTTGAAGGAGAGTTTGCAGTCCTGTGAGGTGGGTCCTGGTCAATACGAAGATGTAAGGTTGTCAGTGGCCCAGAAAGAATGCGATTTCCTGAGATCTTCTTGTTCAGTCGGTGTCTGCAAGAAATGTGAAAATATGAGGGGGGAATTGAATGCTTTAAGGAATTTGGCAAGAGAGCAGTTCAAGAAGGTTACAATGGAGATTGATTGTGCTACAGGAGCTAATTCACTCAAGGAGATCAGTTCGGGTTCTGACCTAGTAGGGTTGGGTGGAGTATTGCAGGAGAAGCATTCAGAAAGCTGGGTTAATGTGAATAAGATGCTGCAATGCCTAAAGACAATGTTTGATATTGTATGCAAAAAGGTGGATGATATATTGCTCTGCTCCGATATTTCATTTTTTGAATCTCAGCAGGACGATAAGTCACAAGCAAAAGTTAAGAATGTAGCGACACAAACAATAAATAGGAGTCCTCGGGAGGAGTTTGAAAAGAACTTGTTGGAACAAGATTTTCAACTTTGTGGAATACAAAATGTGAATTGGCTTGAAAAGTTCAATGGCATTGCTTCTTTAGGCACCAAGTTGGAAGCAATTCAGAAGTCACTCTCCATGCCTGAAGAAGAATTAGTTTCTCATGGATCTCATGATTTGGACAGTTTGCACCACAAGGCCTTCGGCAATCATGTACGACCAACCTCACTTTATGGTGAAAATGGTACAGTGGATGAATCAAATGTCCATGTTGCAGAGAGCTATGATTTTCAACAGCTGAAACACATGTCTAAGGAAGAATTAGTAGCTCATTTCAATAATATTATTACTAAAATTAAGAGAGACCATGAGTCAGATCTACACCAGATGACTGATGAGTATTTTCGTCTAAAACGGGAATACCTCAAAATGAAGGGTTCTTTCGTGACACACATGAGATATGAAGAATTTGATGCGCTAAGGAGAAAGATTGCTGAAGTTAGGTCAAAAGTGGAGAACTTCCTCTCAGAAAATGAAAGATTTCCTGCATTAACCACCAATCTTGAAATTAGGGAAAATATGAAGCATAGACTAGAGAATCTTCTATCTGAAAATAATCATTTGAAAGATTGTCTCAATGAGAAGGGAAATGAGGTGAAGTGTCTAAAAGAGAAGGTTTCAAGTGCTGCTTCAGAGATCTTGCAGCATTCTTTGGCTGAGCAAAACCTTCTAAACCTTGTCGAAAACCTCCAGTCTGCTGTGAAAGATTCATGTATAAAAGCTTCACTCACTGAAGAAATATATAAATCTGTTCTCAGGGAGCAGATTGCACAAACCAGGTGCAGTTCTGAAGATTCGGACATGGAGTTCCTGATAACTCGAGAAGTTTATGATATCATTCTCAGGGAAGCAGCTATCCCTGCTGAAACTGCAAACAGATTTGGAATTGAAGATTCCGATATAGAATCTTTGATAATGCAAGGGCTTAATGCATTGGTATTCACAGAGTTTATCAGGGATGCAGGGCAACCACTGGACAACTTGCACCAAAAGTTCTTGTTGATGAAGAAGTGAAAACTTGTTTAGAGAAAATCTCTTGAAAAGGAAAATGAGTTAAGACTGGAGGTTGAGGAGAAGGAGAAATTAAAGCAGGAGATACTGGGGCTGAGATTAGCAATGGAACACAAAGAGAAGTTAGCAATGGATTTGTCGTTTTCTTTGTCAACAGAGAGGGAGCAGTTTGAGCTAGCTTCTCAAAACCTTATTACTTTAAGAGAACATGCTAGTTGGCAACAGACTTTGGTTACTGAGAGCAATAGAGACTTGGAATCAATAAAGTCAGAACATCTAGAAGCATTGAAGCAGATTGAATTATATAAAATGGAAATGAATAAGCTTGATCAAAAGTTTGCTCAAACAGAGGCATTTTTAACCGAAGCCAACAGAGAGAGAAGCAAAACATTTACTCTTATGCAAGAATTGCATGATAAGTTATCATTAAGTGAAGCTAGGGAGCAGACACTGAAGAAGGGAATGGAAATGGCTTTTGGTGGATTCTCAAAACTCTTTGCTGATTTTGAATGGAGAGTATCAGGGGCAATAAAAAGCACTAGTTCAAGGTACTTCATACAACCCTATGTTTGTAATTAGAGTGTTATAGGAAAAATGTTCTTTTTGCAGCCCGATCTCTCTGAATCTGTCTATAAGTCTCCATGTATTTGTGTGGAGGCAGTCTGCTCTTTTTGTTTATTTCTTTCTTGTTATAATTTTCCTCGAGATCTTAGTCAGTGAGATGGTTTTGTGGTATATTGCTTGTATATAATTATCATTTAAAAGGTATTAATTATGCTGTGTCTGGCATGTCATATGTTTTTTGATTTTATTCAGTATTTTGGGTAGGATTTTCTCTGTGAAAGCGAACTTCTATCTGTATTGCTTTCTTGTAAATGATTGCAATCTTGATTGTCATTTGCTTTTCCTGTCTCTAATATGCAAATGCCAGGTTGGAAGATACCAGTTCTCACTTGAAAGCTATTACTGGGATGGCTAATGTACTCAGAAGATCAGAGCTGATGTACAAACAGAAACTGGACAAGGGAAATACTGATCTACAAATGGCTGAGTCTGAGGTAACACATGATATTTTTATTTTGGCATTCCGAAATCCTTTATTACGATTATGCTACTTATTTTCTTTATACCAAGATGGCCAGCATTAGGCTGTACCATTGTTGGAAGTTGTCGAGTCATGCACTTGTTTGATTTTTGAGAAGTCCTTATTATGGGAGGTGGGGAGTTGTTGAAATTAACTTAGATATTGGCAGGTGGTTCTTGCACATGTGGCAGCAGTAAGAAATAAAACTGCTATTCTATATGCTGACAATAATATCAATGTTGTAAAAAACGTTTGAGGCGTTCGCCTCGAGGTGCTCCTCAAGGTGAGTCGGCCTGAAATAGCCTCAGGGCGCACACCTCTATGGGTGTCTTTGAGGCGTAAGCCTCGCCAGACTGAAGCGGCAGCCTCAAGGCGCCGAGGCGGCTCTGAGGCGCTCATAGCATATTTAGGGTTTCTGACTTTCTGGGCCTAATTTTTGGTCCCAGACTTAATTATACCCTAAAGCCTAGTCAATTTTAAAATGAAAAGAAAAAGGCCATGCACTCCAGCGCCCTCATCTTCTCACTTCATGTTCCCACCTCCCTCACCCTCGCTCCAGCCGACCGGCGGCGGCGGCGGTGGCTTGTCTTCGGCCTCCAGATGCTTTTAAGACTTATAAACCCTTAAATTTAAGGTTTGGCTTGCTATCTACATAATTTTTATGATTTTCTTTTTTTTTTCGTTATTCCGAGGTGTTCGGACCGCCTCGCATTGCCGAGACAAAACACCTCAAGTACGCATTAAGCTTTTTACAACATTGAATAATATAATGTAATGCTATGTGTTTAGCGGGCCTATTACAATATTGGCAGCGTTTGTTAATTGAATTGTTCGAAGGGAAACACAATGTATGGTTTAGAAACAAATAATCTTGTTTATCCCTAGATTCTTTGCTCCATCCCTCCCCTGATCTGCTGGATGATGTACAATTTAGATGCATATGCTTGTCTGCATATTTGGTGCTTACATCTTATGCTTGAAAATTTTGAAGTTTAGGCTGTCAAGAGTACTACATTTTAAAGGAGATATGAATATAATATTAATTTTATCATCTTTTCCTTTTCATTCTGAATATTTTGTTACTTCTTATGGGTTCCTCAGTTTGGAATTGTTATTTTTTATATCCTTTTAGGCTTCTGACTGCCCATCTTAGTGAGTTTATACACTTCCCTATTTCAGGTTGATCTCTTGGGGGATGAGGTTGATGCTTTGTTGAGATTACTTGAGAAAATCTATATTGCACTTGATCATTATTCTCCAGTTTTAAAACATTACCCTGGGGTAAGTCAAATAAATCCTTTTCTTTTGCCATATAACCATTTCTCATTTTGTCCATATGCTTCTTGTATAACTTCTTGAATAGATCATTGGAAAAATTTATTATTAGTTCGTCTCTAGATGTACTGGCTATGAAGGATTACTCTTGAAAACGTAATTTATTTACATCCAGTTAACTTTGTCTTATAAGTTCAACCTGTGTTGAAATGTTTAGCTACTGCTTCCTAATTGGAAATCTACTTTCAGTATTTAAAATTTTACGACTTAACTGCAGATCATTGAGATCCTTGAGCTGGTCAGGAGAGAATTAAGTGGAGAATCTACTATACTTTTGTGATATACTTCAGGTCAAGGTAAGAAGGCCCTTTCACCTGCAGGCAGCTTCTAAATCATAAACAACAAAGAAAACTGCCTGGTGTACTCGAATCAAGACACTATTTTTTTTTTTTTTCAAGTTCACACTTAGTTTCCTCAGTGTTTTATTGCATGACAAATTGCCAACAGTTAATATGTGAAGGGACTTTATGGCCCGAAACCATTGACCAATGTGTGCTCTGCAACAGTCGCATTAATTTTCATAATGTGCCTGCAAATACTGAGCTAGTTTTAATTCAAGTGGATGAAATAGCACAATTGTTAATAACATAAAATAGTTTTGCATAACCGGATTCTAGTGTATGGTTATGTTTAAAGGAGAAGAGTCCAACAGTTTATTAAATAAGGCTGCATTCTTCAAAATTTGTAATTTAGGCTATTGGATCCTGATTTATACGTGATTGTTTTGTTCAGCACAAACAATGCAGAGACGGATAATCCGAGCATCTACTATGTACAGCAGCCGATTAGTTGAATCAGAATTTCGCCTCATAGACCAGGTAGGTAAGACAAGGCCTCTTTTTTTTTGGTAGCGCACAAGGCCAATGCCAACCAAGGAACATGAAAGACCTGAGAGTGATTTTTGGGTTTGCCTCTAGTCTTAGTCGATTCTCATAAACTTATCTCTTCATGTAAATGATCCCATGTAAATCTTTTGTTCGTTTAGTTCAATTAATTGAAGCAGGCTCACTTATATGTTCATTCATTTCCCTTTCCAAGAATTGGTGCAAATTGTGACGACATATTTACCTAATCAAATCGGTCTACTTCGTCCAGTTCATATTTCCAGGCCATTTAGATGAAATTGATGGCTCTCTACATGTTTTGCGAGCTGCTCATCGTGCTTGAAATTCTCATATTTGTTTGCACAGAAATGCTGTTCATCAGAAGGTCAGGAGATGAATTTCCAGATTATTTCAGAAGATGATTTTGCAATTTTAGCTGTTATTTTTTCTTTTTCCTGCTGTAGGTGTAAATAGATAGATGGTGATACTGTGCCCCGTGAATGACACACTATTAACTTTTCCAAAATTGTAAAGTGTATTGATTGCTCGCACCTGTCACGTGTGATATTAAGGTGATAGTTGGTACATAAAAATGAAATTAGATAGGAATTGATAAAGTTTGAAATAGAATGATGATAGGAATGGAATGAAATGAAATATATGATTTTTATGGTTGGTATGTACGAGGAATGAATAAATAAGAATGAAATGAAATAAAATAAATGAAATAACTATTATTTTTATAATTTGTTATTATTAGTGTAATAATAATAATTAACTACTAATTATTAAAATGTATCTTCTAAATTTCAGAAAATAATGAATGATATATTTACTCCTTATAGTGAGTTTATTATTGTTTATATAGATGATATTTTAGTTTATTTTAAAATATAGAAATGCATTTTAAACATTTAAAATATTTAAAGATATTGTTATAAAAATGGTTTAGTTATATCTAAATCTAAAATGTCTTTATTTCAAACTTTTATTAGATTTTAGGACATAATATTGAAAAGGAGATATAATTCATATTAATAGAAGTATTGAATTTGGAAATAAGTTTCCTAATGAAATAATTGATAAAACTCAATTACAAAGATTTCTTGGAAGTTTAACTATTTATTATATTAATTATTATGTTAATATGATTAATAACTATAACTTTTATCATTATTATTATATTATAATTATTTATTGTTAATAATTACTATTTATTTATTATCATAAATATTATTATCTTATTATTTATCATTAATCTTATAAGATAAAAAATAAATAAGAATAGTTGTTAGAAAAAATAAAAATTTTTGACTATCCAATATTTATGGGAATAACTAATACTATAGGGGAGGGGAGGAATTACTAATCTCATGTTCATAGGAATAAGTATTCATTTGAGAATAGTGATTCATATTGTAAAATTCTTACCAGTCATAGGATTAGGAATGAATATAGGAATCACCATTTCATTTCCATTCGATTCCCACATACCAGCCGACACCTAAGAGTTTATTTGAGTTGAGTTGAATAGAATAGTCCCAAGTTTATGTTCCATTCATTTATTATCAAGTTGAAATTGAGCTTTATTTTCTTCACATTGAGTTTGAGGGTCACAAGTTTACTCGAACTTAATTAAGATTCAACGAACTTTAAAAATTTAGTATATCATTTACGCTTCATTAGTTTGGAATTTTGAATTTTTTGTGTACAAACAATAAAATGTAGATAACACAAACTAGTTTGGACACAAAAAATACAAATCCGTCGAGTCTCAAGAAACAAGTGAGGGAAAACACTATTTTATTTATCAATACTTAACTACCCATTGATGATGATATGCAAAAAGGTATTTATACCATAAGTCGACAAACTTATCAAAATAATTAATTACCATAACTTGG
The DNA here is from genome assembly GCA_036937905.1 of Salvia rosmarinus. Taxonomy (NCBI): domain Eukaryota; kingdom Viridiplantae; phylum Streptophyta; class Magnoliopsida; order Lamiales; family Lamiaceae; genus Salvia; species Salvia rosmarinus. Next base: position 43,187,139 of record CM072817.1, read on the forward strand.
TATATCGAAGTATTTAAGAGGTTTGAACTTGCTATAACATGTTAGCTACTTATCAAAATAATTAATTACCACAACTTAGTATATTGAGGTATTTAAGAGATTTGAACTTGCTATAATATGTTAGCTTGCAAGTTGCAGCACATAGAAATGTCTTTTTAGCAATTTTGTCTTTTATAAATTTTTTTTTAATTCTTTTTAGTTTTTAATTTTTTTTTAATTCTTTTTAATTTTGATAAGTTGCAGCACATAAGTACGAATTAAAAAAGACATTTCTATGTGCTGCAACTTATCAAAATTTTCAATATAAATTTTTTTTTAATTCTTTTAGTTTTATAAAAGCTTGACTGGGTCGAGACAGATGGCCTGTTGAAGATAAGGACTATCGATCGACTTGGTCATTCTAAAACTCAATGTATGTGCGAAGGTGATGGAACAGAAAGGCGAATGTTCGTCAAACTCAAAACCAAGAACAAGACAAAACATAAGATATATGTGAATGTCAGACTGAGAAAAGTTATTAGATGGGCTTTGATTTCACTCAGCTAAGTTGTGTTTAGATATGCATTTAGCAAAGAACAAATTATAAAGCAGTAAATGACACAAGGATTTAACGTGATCAAATAAACTTTTTCTATATTTACGAACCTGCGAACAAGTGAATTCAAATTAACCTTAGGATTATTTGTTTTATACTTCCAAGGAAAGTGACTTTAGATCTCACGTACTAGATATCATTCATCCATGGGTTATCAAATTATGACCTCTTATCTTCACTTTCATCTAATTCATCTTAGGGCTACTCGCTACCATTACTTTCAGTAGCTATACCCTTACCGCCTACTCTCAGTTTCATCCTAACTTTTGTCATCATCTTGGACTGGTTAGAACTATAATTTTTAACTATCTGTAGGGGTGCTTATTGGATCGGTTTCAATTAACCGAAATAAAAATTCTCCAAATTCAATGACCGATATTGAAATCGGTCGGTTAATCAATTATCCAATTAACTGATCGGTTAGTTGGTTCGGTTATTGGATAACCGAAATTATCCAAATTAAATGTCTTTATTTACCTATTTGGCTAATTAAACTAAATTTTAATTTAATAATAATTATTATTTAAATCTAATTAAACTTATTTTTAATTTAATAATAATAATAAATTAATAATTATTATAATTTTGGTTATTCAGGTATATTCATTCGGTTATCGATATACCTGTTAACCGAAATTAATCTTAAACCACTAACCGATACCGATCCAATAACCAAATATCAGATACTGGATATCGATAACCGATCGGTATCGATTCGGTTCGGTAATAACCGATATCCAATACCTGTTTCATCACCCCTAACTATCTGAGTGTGTCTTTACAATGAAGAACAAAACTAAAGATAGACAACACTCATCTAAGCTTTATTACAAATATTACAATGAAAGAGCAGCTTACATAGAAAGGGAGACTGGACCTAAATAGTTTTACCGTAGATGAATTAGTGAAACCATTAGCTTTGGAAGAACGGAGTTCTATCAAAGTCTCGTCGTAGTTGGAGTTTCTGAGTTATGTTTTCTTTCTTAGAACATCCAACTTCGAAAAGAGGTGCACAAAACGGTCTCTTATTTCTCCAGGTGAGGAAGTCCCGTATTTATAGAGGTTCGAACTCAAACTAGCCATTGGAAGGAAGTTTGAAATTCAAACTCTACTTTTAAAAATATGACCGTTGGACTTGTCATCTTGCGCTTTTTCGCTGTATGAGTCAGATAGTTGAGTAAAGAAAACTATCAGCAGATCGACTCTTCTTCATAAAATGTCTTTGGACATTAGTTAAATCCACCTTTGATCTTCGTTGAGTCCTCGAACTTTTCTAACTTTATCTTGGTGTCGATTTGCGACAAGGCTACAACTAATTCTCGATTAGTTTAAGCTAGCATTGAGTCCTTCGGGTTCTCTATCTTCTAGTGTCTACATGACTCCAACTATCCGATACCACGATGATCATCAATTCCCCTGACAATCAGGCTTTCTGTGTCATTTCACTGAACTCAGTATATCTGACGGTAGATCTTTTAACATTGAGCTTCTTAATTTGATGCCTTAGCTAATATAGCTTTAAGCACGTTGTCTGCTGCTTCTGACTTCACTATTTCGATCTTACTTCTTTTTAGCTTGAGGCTTTTCTCCTCTGATAAGTCAACTGATTCTTGTTTGAGTCGGTTTCTGACTAAACCTCTTCAATTCCAATTTCTATTCAGACAAAGAACATGTCAAACTAAGTACAACTCTCTAACAGATTCATAGGGAAGATTTATCTTCATAAATATTTCAGTGAGGTTATGGGATATAATAAAGATAGTGTTTCAACCCCAAATTCACAATAATATCTTCCTTTCTGGTGGTGCCAAAGCCTGATCGAAAAAGATAATACTTTAATAGATAGATAGCTCCAATGTGAACATTGAAGACGCTTTAAAGACTTCAAAAGTCATCAGGTTATCAAAGTTGTATAATGAGAATAATTTTAAGAATTATTATCTTACATCATGTAAGAACACTACCTTAAACTTAGGGATGAGCATTCAGATTTCGGATCGATTTTTTTGTCTAATCTCAACCGATCCAAAAATTTAAATTCTTACTAGAAAAATATCTAATCCGAATCATATATTTGAAAATCCAAAATCCAAAAATTTTACTATCAAATCCGATCCGAAAAAAAATCCAAAACTCTGAATATTATTATTATTATTATTATTATTATTTAATATTTTAATTCTTATTTTTAATTCTTTTCAACCCATTTTTAATGAAATTTAATCATTTATATATTTATATATATACTTTTTAGGCAGCGTTATAATAAGATCCTTAATTTTCGAAGGCTTTTAGACTTCGTTTAGCTCTTTTTAAATGCGAAATATAAATTTGATTTTTTGATATTTCAGGAATATTTGGATTATTAATTTGTTCTTCAAGATAATTAATAAGAAATTTTATCCTTGTTATTTTATAACGTAGACTTTTAAAATAATTTTGTTGATTAACAATTACATAATCAAGTGGAGCATAAAAGATATTATCAAGAGCAAAAGGATTGAAATTCATAAAACTTACATATTATTTCTTCAGAACAACTTCAACAACTAAAGCAGCTTCAATACAAAGTTTTTAGAGAGAAGAGGGAAGGAATGAGGCGAGCAAACTCAAGTGTGCCCTCTCCATCCCACAAACAACCTTATTTATAGAGGAAAAGGAAGACACACTGCACACACTATTCTCAAAGTGGAAACACATGGCACACATAATTTGCACACACTATTCTCAAAGTGGAAACACACGGCACACACAATTTACAAAGTGGGAATATTTCCCAAAATTCAAAAAGGTGAATAGTGTTAGTCCACTAATCACATGGTAGATGAAGACGTCATGGCATTTGTCACTTTTCTTCTTGCGTCAATGCATTCGTCAGAGTTAATTTCCTCATCATTGCCTTCTTCGTAATTATTTTGGGATGGTTCTCTCGAAGGCAAGAACAAATGCATCAAATGGATCTTGAGCTTCTTGAAAATCTTCATTATCTTCCATCGTAGTATCTTCAATAATTTTGGTCTCGATGAAGATGGTTCTGATGAACTTGAGCATTTTGCTTGAGAATTCTCAGATCCAAAAACTTCTTTAAGTAATAGATTAACAGAGTCTTTATCCATTCTATGTAATAGATCTTTTAGTAAAGACTCATGTGATGGAGTTTGTGCATTAAGATTTTTTATGATCTCTGGACTAGCAGCTTTTACTGCTAAAATTCATCTTCTATCAAAAGTTTTACCTTCTTCAAAGAAATTCTCCTTAGGCCACCATTTTAGAAGAATTCTCCTAACAAAAATTATAGGAGTGAATTTTATCTCATTTTTTTGAACGTGCTTGTTCTTGCAGGCTATAATCCCATCGAAGAATCCATGGAATTGTATAATGATTAGCAAATTGTAGAACTGCGGAAGACTTTCAAGATGGTTATTAACCTTATGGAATTTTATCCATATATCTTTTACTTTTAGAAATATCATAGGCATTACCCCACTAAAAGAAGAAAGTCAAAAACCAATTTGGTATTATTTGAAATGGGTTATCGAGATTAAACTTAACCCACCACGAATGTTTTCGTGAACTGTTTTCATATAGGAAAATATTATCCCATGATTTGATATAATCAAAATAATTATAATAGTTGGGATTAACTTGATAATTATCAAGTTGCCTTGTTTGATGAGAAGGCATTCCCCAATTTGAAGGTAGCAAAATTCACTTAATAACAAGTTTTGAAAAAGCAAATTCTTTATTTGCGCGATCCATATGTTGAATTTCAACAAATCCAGTTTCTATTAGAATTGCTTCAAAGTAATCACGAGTCTTTTTTCCAAAGACTTGTGGAAGATCTTTATTAAGATGGCTATAAGCGATTTGAACTGGAGAAAGACCTTTTAGGTCATCTTCAATTGGGCAACAATTTAAATATCCAGATATAATATATGGATATTTAATTTCATCTTTTGATCCTTTTTGAAGAAAGATTGCATCATGATAGTATTGAATATCATATGCATCTTCATCGTTTTCAAATTCTTTAATAAAATCAATTTGACTGAGGGATTCCTCAGTTTCCTTTTTAAAGAATTCAGTTGTCCTTTTAGGCTTTGGATTTTTGACTAAATTAATCATGGGTTTTTTACCCAATGCTTGTTTTCTCACGATTTGATTCCAAGATTTGTCCCTGCAAAAATTCTCGTGTTAGAAAATCTGGTAAACAATTATTTTTTCCAGAAATATGTTCAATATCAAAATCAAAACATGCTAATATAGCTTGCCATCTAGCAAAAATTTGTTTTGAAGCAATATTTTTAACATCTTTTGTTAGTATATCTTTTGCAGATTTACAATCAACTCTTATTAAGAATTTTTTATTTAAAATATCACTTTCAAATTTAGTGACACATTTTACTATTGAAAGTAATTCTTTTTTGATTGTAGAATAATTCATTTGAGCATTATTCCAAATACTAGAAGTATATCTAACAAGCTCTTCTTTAGAATTTTCTGAATTCTTTTGTTTAAGAATTCCTCCATATCCGATTTCGAATGCATCTGTTTCAACTATTTTGAATGCTTCGGGATTAGCTATTGATAAACAAGGGAGTTCTTTAACTCTTTGTTTATTCTTTTTACAGCTTCTGTATGATCATTAGTCCAAGGTAAAGGATTCTTCTTTAACCTTTGAAATAATAATTTGATCTTTGCTAAATCTTGGTAGAAATCTTCAATATAATTAAGACTTCCAAGAAATCTTTGTAATTGATTTAAATCAATAATTTTATCTGGGAATTTGTCCGCAAATAAAAGTACTCTTTCAATAGGAATAATAATTTTATTTTCAATATAATGTCCTAAGAATTTTATTTTTGTTTGAAATATCTTTATCTTTTTAGGATTTATAGCTAAACCAGTTCTTTTTGTAGTTTGTATAAAAATATTAAGATGTTTAAAATGTTCATCGATGGTTTTAGAAAATATTAAAACATCATCAATATATACAATAATAAAATCCATATGAGGATTATAAATTTCATTCATAATATTTTGAAATTCCATTGGAGCATTTTTTAAACCAAATGACATAACATTCCATTCAAAATGTCCAAAGGGGACGGTAAAAGCGGTTTTATATCTATCTTCTTCTTTTAGAAGAATTTGATAGAATCCTGATTTTAAATCAAAAGAGGAAAATATATTTCCTGTAAACATTCTATTTAACAAATCTCTTTTATTTGGTAATGGATGTTTTATCCATTTAAGAGCTTTATTAAGAGATTTATAATTTATAACTAGTATAGGAGCTCCTCTTTCTATTTCAGAGGCATTTTCTACATAAAATGCAGGACAACTCCAAAGACTATTACTATGTCTTATTAAACCCTTTTTAAGAAGAATATCAATTTCTTCTTTGCAGAATTTTAATAATCTTTCTCCCATAGCAATTGGTCTTGCCTTGGTATTAACTTTTCTTTCATCGAAATTATCAATATATGAGAGAGACACTTCATGTCTTTTCCTATTCCAAAAGGCATTTGGAACTTCAGCACAAATTTCTGTATTTATTTTTTGAAGGATTTCTTTTATTTTATTTTGAATTTTTTCTGAAACTAATTTTTCTTTGATTGTTTTAAAATTAATTTCTTCTTTTAACGAGTTAGTAAAATTATTTTTATTTTTAACAACTTCTTGTAAAACATTTATAGATTTTGTTAAAGGAATAGAAGAAAATGGGAAGAACATATGTTTTCCCTTAACTTTAGTAAATAATCCCTTTTCATTAATTTTATTAATAGGGAATAACATTTGGAAAAAATGAGTACCAAGTATTACTGGCGTAGAAATATTTTTTATTAAAATAAAAGTAGTATTGAGACAAACTCCTGAATTACAGATAGCAACATCATATAATTTGTAATTAACAATTAAAGGTTGCTTATTAACAGTTGTTATAAACTGAGTAGTTTTAGAATAGTATTTTGAAGGTATAATTCCTTTACTAATACAATTAACATGTGCTCCTGTATCTAAGAGAGCATTAATAGTAATAGTAAACTCTTTATTTACAATAAGAGTTACTTTAGAATACCATTTTGAGAAAGAATTTGATCAATTTTATTGATCCAAATTAGATTCTTAAAATTAATTTGATTTATTTCTTGATCTTTTCAAGAAGAGTAATTTTTCACTTTCTTCATCCTCATCGGATGAAGTGGAGTCATTCTCCAATTAGTATTTAATAAATTAATTCTTTCATTAAGAAATTTTATTTGATTTTATCGATTAATTTCTCCTTTTAATTCGTAAATCGTAGCTCTCTTTCTTTTGATTAGCCTTTTCTAATATTTTGATATAGGAATATAATTCCTTTGTTCATTAACCTTATTAGTAAGTCTAGTTTCGCACTTTTCGATTTAGAATTTGAAGCAATAGAAAGATAATATTCTATAGCTTTTCTTTTTCTATAGGATCTTTTATTTGGTCTATTAGATCAAGAATAAAATTTTCTTCTTTAGTGATAACATTAATATTTAATCCCATAAATTTTATGAGACAAACATCACAATCACAATCGAATCATAATTTTTAATTCGATTGATCGACTCATCTTCCGAAATTTCAAGATTCATCCTCATTTTAAGGATAGTAATAGAGATATCTTCTTGTCTTCTTCTTCATTAAGAAGAATATTGCATAAAGATTCTTTTAAATCTCTGTCAATATTAAGATTATTAATTTTTTTTACATAACATTTATTAGCCTTATGTCCTATTTTCCACATTTCCAACAAATAGGCTTAGTTTCTTGATTTTAGAAGATGATTTTTAACTCTTTTGGAGCACTTCTTTTAATTGCTTTCTTTGTTTAGAATAATTTTCTGCATAAATTTTTTCTTTTTCTAAATTTATGTTTTTCTTAATCCTATTAGGATCCTGTTCAGATTGAAGACCTATTTGTTCACAAAAATTTCCAATTATATTTTTATTTTCATTCTCTTGAAAATCTATTTGTCTTTTTAATTTTATTTCATTACAAAGAATAATTCATTCAACAGTTATTTCTGCTGAAATATCACCATAAGAAAGATTTTCCCAAATAATATTATTGTTAACAAATTTTATTTTTAACCTATTTAAAACTCTTTCTGAAAATAATGTTGGTAAACCAGCAATAAATTTTTCTTTCCAAAAGATCATATTACAATCATTTCTAGTAAGAACTTTGGACATAAAAACGTCTTTATACCATCTAAAATCAGATAGTTTTTGACATCTTAAATTCATTAATTGTTTATGAGTTTTATCTAATTGAAGCTCATTAGCTCCAACAAAATTTGTAAGTATAGTGTAAATAAGAGTATTAACCGCATCAGACTCATCCTTTTGAGTGATAGGGTCGAATGCATTTGCATTTAAAATTTTGCTTTTAGCTTCTCTTGAGATATAAAAATCCCACCAACCTTGAAGTTGGCCGGTAAATCCAGTAATAATGGCTTGAGCAATTTGCGTATCATTATTACCTTTTATTTTTGCTGCCGAAGCATAAATAAGCATTTGTTTTACAATAGTTTTTATCTGATATTCAGATTTTCCATCTATATTCCATTCTGTGATAGATTCACCACTGAATTGAGCATAGTCTCCTTTTTCTTCAATTTGAAGATCTATAGGAGTAGATTTTTTATAATAAGGTTTTACTATAGAAATATCAGCAAGTTTATTAATTTGCAAATCATCATAAGAAGAAGTATCATTTGTTTCTTTTGTTATAACAGAAACATTTTTATAAGAACATTCTTCTTCTTCTTCTTCTTCTTTTCCTTTAATACTAATTTTTTGTAATCTATTTATTAACTCTTCTAAAAATTCATTATCCTTTTTAGAATTTAATGAAAAATTTTCTTTTTTTAAGATTAGGTGGTGGTTTTATCATAAGAGTTTTAGAACAATTTTCTTTTGATTTAGAAACCTTTGGAATAAGTATTTCTTCAATCCTATTGGTTTGATTTCCAATAGTATGAAGAGCGAGATTTGTAAAATTATTTTGCTGTATGATTTGATCAAAATCCCCTTTTCCAGTTTCTGATTTTATAGGAACAACAATTTTTTTTTTCCGCCCTTTTTAATTTGTATAGTAGTAAAAGGGGGATGAATCTCTGTAGATTCTTCTCCTGTTTCTTGTATTAATATTTTATAATTTTTTTCTATAACATTTAAAAAGTTTTCATCTGAAAAATCTGGAAATTCTTTATTCCTTGAAGGGAAATAAATGTTTTGTAACCTATTAAAAAAAGTTTAGAATTATTTTTTAGACTCCATTCCTCATATCTTTTAGAATATAAAGATTTTTGTTTAGAAGAAAGAGAATAAAGAAACGTGGGTGATCAAGGTTTCTTTTAGAACTTCTACTTTCGTGAATTTCCACTTTATATTACGGTTGAGATACTTGTTAGGAGTTTTATAAATTCAGAAATTCGATTTTTACATAATCGATCAAAGGAATAGAAGAAGTTGAACTTCGCTTCTTCGCTCATTTTAAAGCAATTTTCCTTTGTGATGTGAATTTTATCTCAAAGATCTCCATCAACATATTGTATTATACTTTCGAGTTGTCTATTCTCTTCTTTTATTGGTGGAGCTACACTTTCTAATTTCCAGGTTTCTGGAAGTGTAACTTGATTCCATTTTATTGTTTTAGGAATTGCAATATAACTTTTAGTAATATCTGTTAAAAAGAGAGTAGTTTCTCCTCTATTTGTACAAATCTCTTTATATATATATATATATATATATATATTATAATTTAGATTTTGGATTTTTTTTCGATTTTAAATTATACCAATCCGAACCGATCTCCCAAGGATCTATCTTGGATGTTTAATTCACCATGCATTGATTATATACCTAGCATGCACCTATACAATTAATTGCAATACGTTGGTGTTTTCTCGTGTTTACTGCAATTTATCGGATAAAAGTACGATCAAAACTCGTGCTTTGATCTTCTGGACTGTATCCCTGATCGCTATAATTTCTACCAAAATAAATTGATAGCAAAACAACAAGTATATATATCGTATCCACAGGGACTGCAATTCGAGAACAAATCAAATAATCAACACAGAATTTTGATTATTATCCAGGCAACAAAATATCAAGAGAAAGAGAGAATAATAAAACTAGACTCAAAATATAAAGATAGGAATAAAACCAGATATAAAAGACTGACCCTAGGGATGTACTTAACCTAACCAGATTCACACAATTAATCTATTAATTTGTTTACCAATTTAATCCACATTCATATGAAGGATCACTAATATAACTATAGTTTTCGTCAGACAACCTATAGTAGTAGGTTATCTAAACTCTATCTCCGTCGGTCTCAAGAGAAGTAAGCTAATTACCAAAAGCACACAAAGATTTAATCTCCCAGATTCACCTATCTCCTTGTGTCTCAAGGCAAAAGCGTATTATGAATTCAAGATATCGATTATGCAATTAATTCGCCAAACATCAATCACATAACTAGCATGCATCAATATTGGCCAGATACCAACACATGAGAATTAAAGCCAAAAATCATAAATCATGAATGGGACGGCAAAACAGTATCAACAGATAAATTATATAAATCTAGTCAGACATACAAACCCTAGGATCAATAAGGAATTTAGCTACGCATAATTAAATTACTAAAGCAATAGATAAATAAATAAAGCATAAATTTAAATAGATAAATAAAATCGTAGGATTCCACGATGAACAATGTAGCACTTGAATCCGGAAGATAAACTGAAATCTGAAATAAAACTACACGTAAAAGAAACTAGAATAACAATACTAGAATCGAAAAGGAATTCAAGAACTAAATTAATCTGTGAAAAACGTGTGCAAAGAAAAAGATAAAATATATGTTCTGTCTCTATGGATGAAAAGCCTCGTATAAGCCTCTCTCTCTGGAATGAAAAACTGAAGTTTTAATGCGTCCACCCCCCTCTGACTCTGACGCAAACATATACGGAGGAAACCCAATCTCTGGCTCGCAGGAAACCATCGCGACAAAAGGTCGCGAGCTCTAGTCGCGAGGCAACTTTCGCATGACTTCGCGAGATCATATCTCGAGCTTCGGTCGCGAGGCCGTGTCGCGAGCACTACTTCAGCGTGCATTCATGTTTCCTCGCGACAACTGATCGCGATGTGAATTCTTGATTTCTCGACTTTTCATCCGCGAGTTCTTTCTCGCGAGCTTCACCCTCTATGCTTTAGTGTGTGCTCATGCGTGTTCTCCCTTTTAAGATCAAAACCTGTGCTAAAATAACACAAAATACACACGGCATCATATCTTTCAAGGTAGATGAAATATATCAAAAAGGTAGCTCAAACAATCATTTATCAATTCGAAACGAGACAAATATATCCTTATAAAATAGGTAAAAATGAGGCTTATCAACTCCCCCAAACTTACCCTTTTGTTTGTCCTCAAACAAATTAGAACAAGAGAGAGACGCCCAACGATAGGCAAAGAGTCGAATGACAAAAGCAATAAGCCTCAGAGCAATGAGCAATGAACGATTCAAATAAATGAATCAAATTACAACATCTTTCGTTAAACTCCACATATCATAAATATCATAAGCACAAGCCTTCTCAAACTTGAATCCTCACGACATGGATATATATATAAGAAATCTCAAACACTCAAGTGTATCAAGGATGATGTGTATACTCTCAAAGTTTAAAAACACATGGAATCTACCATAAGCTTGCAAATCGTCTAATTCTCCATTGCTCAAATATGTGCTCAAGAACTAAGATAAAAAAGGTCTTATAAAAGGTTATAATGTAGGCTCTTTGGTAAGGTAGGATATATTTAGGCTAAGTGACTCATAATCCCATAATGCAAAACATCATAAGTATCACAAGTCATAATTCCCAAATTTTCACAATTCATTTCAATTCTCCATACCAAGAAGTCATTTTTCTATTAAGGACTCCACACTTATTATATAAGCGATATACTCATCTCAACGCACTAGCTACTTACCCATTTATGTCATTTTCACACACTTATGCTAAATCTTTTTTTTTTTTGAACTTATATGGATAAACAACCATTTTTAATAATCACTTTCTCATCATTTATTTCCTTTCTTTCCTTTCTTTTTCTCAACCTCAATTCAAGCAACCAAAAATCATACTAACAACATAACCCAACCCATGGCTATATGAAAGAATTAGGTAGGCTCAAACGGGCTCATCAAAGGATAATAACATAACAGGTTAGTGTTTGGATAGTGTATAGGCTAAGAAAAGAATGCCTAATATCATTTCAAAATTCTTAAGCACATCAATGCAACCTCAAAAAAGAACCAGAGCACGTTCTAGAGAAACACATGCTATTTCAAACTATTCATGTTTGGTATGAATCTGTGCTGATTCTTGGTATTGTTTTGCATGTTGTCTTCATTAGTTTATCACATTTATGCCGTTAGTTCAATTATTATTTATCGTTTCGGACTTACTTGGTTCGTTTCAATGTTTTGCAGAAAATCGGCATTAAATAGGATGAAATCTATCTACCAAGGATCAGGTATAATGAAGAGCATCGCGATAGGAGTTCATAGGCGAAAGCGGATCCTATTTCGGAGTTCGAGCGAAGGAGAACGAAACGAATTGTTGAAGTCGCGCACGACCCCGTCGCATGGCCGAGCATCCGCGCGCACGCACGCACGCACGCCCGCCGCGCCAGACGCCCCACGCACGCCGCGCGCCCGCGCCCGTCGTCGCAAGACACCGAACGCTCGCTCACCCGCGTTCCCAATTTCCCGCGCGCCGGAGTGAAGCCGGCTCGCCGCGCCTCCGCCCGCCGCCGCCCAGCGCCTCGCCACCACCGCGATCCGAACGCCGGCTCACTCCGGCGCGTTCCCAATTTTACTGCGGCGCTCGAGTGGCGCTCGCCGCCAGCGCCGCCACGCCTCGCCCGCCCGCGCCGCCGCCGCCGCGCCCGCCGCGCGCTACAAGACGCCGCCTCGCCCTCTGCGTGCGTTCTTTTCAATTAAGCGCCGCTTGCCTTCCTATATATAGCCTATTTTAGGTTATTTTCAGGGTCCGAAGTTTTACGTATTTTTCTGTTTTTCTCTGGATTGCGCCGCTGAACCTGTTCTTCAATTTTCTTCAATTCAGACTTTGATTCACGTTCTGTAATCGGTATTCATTTACTTTAACTGTGATTTACGAATTCTTGGTACTATCCTGTGATATTTCGGATTCGGATTGGAAGTAATTTAATCGTTATTTGTTCATTGATCTTGTTCGATTCGTTTTCGCGTTGATTCTATATTTTTGTGGAATTGTTGGTTGCTTGCTTCGTTCTTGTTTTCCGGCTTTAATAATCTGAATTCTATGCAAGTGGTGTTGAACTTTAATTTCATGATTAATCGTTCTTTGTTGAATTTCATCGTTTCTTGTTTGGAGATCTGAGTTAATTGCTTTCGATTTGTTTACTTGTTTCTTTGTTTAGTAGTTAATCATCTGGGTTTGACAACCTCTAGTTTAGATCTATTGCCCGTAGTTTAGCTCGGGATTGACAACCCAGCTTAGGTTTCTTTGTTTAATTCTCGTGTTTGATTCTCGTATGTTTCAAAACCCATATTGGTGTTAGAGTGTTTAGGATTTAATCTTTTTCGTGAGCAACATGAACATTAGGTCTGTTAAGTTTTCCTTGAGAGGCGACTAGGGTTAGCTTTCCTACTATAACACCTAAATGCGATTGCGAGTCAATTAAGAGTATACTTATGATTGAACAAATTTTGGCGCCGTCGGGAAAACTTTAGCTTATTGTTTGTGTTGATTGTTTTCCGTGTTTCTTTCGCTTTTATTTTGTTATTCTCCGCCAGAGTGATCTTTTCTTGTTTGAGTGTTTTGTATGCTAGGTCGCCGCGATCTAAATAGACCGCTTGCTACCCCGTTGGACCACATTCAAGAACTAAAGGTCGCTTTTTCGAAGCGGAGGAGTTTGGTACCACTCGAGAGTGGTGGCGATGAGCGGTTTATCACAGATCAACCGGTTGTTGAAGATACTCCCCGTTGAGAGATGGGTGAGAATGCACGTGCTCTGCGTGATTTTTATAGGCGGTGATTGGGGCACCACTCCCCAATTGTTCTTGGACCGCAGCCCGAGATTACGAGTTGAAACCGAACCATTTCTCACTCATGCCTACTTTCCATGGGCTTGCTAGTGAGGATGCTTTGGGTTTTATAAGAGAGTTTTGTTTGGTTTTGCGATCCTTCCACTGGGAGGACTAAATGAAGATCGATTGAAGATGCGGTGTTTCCGTACACCACGAAAGATAGAGCAAAGTCTTGGTTTCGCTCTCTCGCCAACTCTGCAGAAGCTGAACGCGTGGTCGACAAGTTCATGACAGTATTACCGAACAAGAAGAGTCAAGAGTTGAGGTCACGAGATCATGACTTTTAATCGACGGTGACGAGCCATTCCATGAAGCTTGGGAACAGTTCGGGGACTTGTTGCAAAGTGTCCTCATCATGCCTTGCTCGACGAAATTTTGTATCAATTCTTCTATGATGGATTGACTCGAGTTTCCAATACATGGTGGACAACGCGGGAGGAGACATCGGTTCTAGGGGGCGATGGATATCATCGACATTTTGAAGCCATGGCTGCTACTTCTGTAAGTCCGGTCGAGTGGGAGAGCAAAGGCTCATGCCGTGAACCCTTCACACGACATGACTAAACAAGTGGGCGAGTTGATGAGGAGACAAGAGTGAAATTGAGAAAGCCTGATCAACCAAACCAACACGAGGAGTTCTTAGAGCCTTGTGGAATTTGCAATGAAACCGGGCATAACGTTGATACGTGCCCTAGGATGGGGGAGCCGACTCTTGAGGGCCAAGAGCTATACCATGCAGAGATTCCAACCCGCGGCGATTCGAGTCTAATCGACCAGCAGTTTGGCTCGGGGTGGAGGAATCAACCTAACGTGGGATGGAGAAATCAGAGTCAAGGGCAAAGTTCTAATCAGAGCGCCCATTCGTAAGAAGACCTCGGCAGACCACAACAATTTTCAGAGGCGATACGCAAGAAGAATACCCCCATGGCGGTTCTCGCGATCAAGCAATACCCGCAGCAGCAGATGTCGGCGGGCACCTCCGTCGCCACCTCAGAGACCAGCATTTGAGGATGCGATGGCCCAAAGAATGGATGCTTTCGACCAAAGGATGGATGCCCAAGAATCCACAAACAAACGTTTGGAGACGCAAATGGGCGGATTGCCGACCCGAAGCGAGCTCTCGCGGAAAGAACGATGGGAAGCTCCCTAGCCAACCCCATCAAGCCTGGCGATTCTGATTTTGAGGTGGTCGTGTGATTGAGAATGAGGTGGGGAGAAATCCGATAGCGGTGAATTCTCAAGATGTAGAAACTAAGAAGGATCGAGGTCCGATCGCATAAAGCAAAGAAAGCCTTACTCCTCCGATACCTTTCCGCACCGCTAAGAAATGAGAAACAAGATCGGCGGCTTAACGAGTTCTACAAACTCCGTCCGAGGTGAATGTCAATTTGCCTCTTTGGACGTAATCGAAATGTGCCGACCTACGTCAAATTTTTCAAGGAGTCGGCTTCAAAGAAAAGGAAGTTTGGACAATATGAGAAGGTCGTGGTCTCCGAGGCGGCCAATTCCATCCTGCAAAGATCGATTACCTCCCAAACTCCGGGACCCGTAGTTTATAATTAAAATTGCTCTAGGTAATGGTAAGGAGGCTTACGGCATGCTTGATTTGGGGCGGGATAAATTTGATGCCTTATTCGATTTTTAAACAATTAGAATTAAGCGAACTTAAACCCACTCGCATGTGTCTACAACTAGCAGATAGGTCCGTCAGATATCCGAAGGGTATTATTGAGGATATTTTAGTTAAGGTAGGTGGGTTGATAGTTCCTGCTGATTTTGTTGTGTTAGAAATTGGTGAGGTTAGAGAAGATGGAAATGAGCACACATTTGTTATTGGGAGGCCATTCATGGCCACAACCAATACACTAATCGATGTTAAGAGTGGCACTTTAAAAATGACTGTGCTTGGTGAAACAGTGTCTTTTTCTGTTAGGGACAGTGTGATGTTTCCTTCTGTTAATTCAATTGATGATTGTGCTTTCATTGATGCTATTGATCCCTTGGCCGAGAATGTGTTGTTGCAGGAACATAGCCTCGAGGAAGTTTTTGCAGGATCGGCTAACGAGGAAGAGTGGGCAAGTGAAGTTGCTAGTATGCCCAAGCCCACTCTAGAAATGAAGGAACTGCCGAAGCACTTGAAGTATGTCTTCCTGGAGGAGGGAAATGAAAAGCCAGTAATAATCTCCTCTGAGCTTTCTGATGATGAAGAAGAAGAACTGTTTTCGGTTCTGAAGAGGAATAAGCTGGCATTTGGGTGGAGTCTTGCCGACATTAAGGGATCGATCCAAGAACATGTATGCATCGCATCACGCTTTGAGGATGGAGTTAAACCGGTGATTGATGCCCAGAGAAGACTGAACCCGATCCTCAGTGAAGTGGTGAAGAAGGAGGTTTTGAAACTCGATGGAGGCTAATCTATCCTATCTCTCGACAATGAGTGGGTTAGCCCAGTACATGTGGTGCCCAAGAAGGGAGGTATCACAGTGGTGGAGAACGAGAAAGGGGAGATGGTACCTACAAGGGCTACTACAGGCTGGCGTATGTGCATCGACTACCGCAAGTTGAATGCCGCGACAAAAAAGGACCATTTCTCTCCTTTATAGATCAAATGCTTGATAGATTAGCGGACATGAATATTTACATTTTCTTGATGGATTATCGGCTATTATCAGGTTGCAATTGCTCGGAGGAACAAGCGAGCGGCGTTTACAAGTCCCTTTGGGACATATGCTTACCGGCGGATGCCTTTTGGCTGTCTGCAATGCACGGGCACCTTTTCGGTGCATGATGTCAATCTTCTCCGAGATGATTGGAGATTTCCTCGAGGTATTCATGGATGACTTTTCGATTTTGGATCTTCTTTTCATGATTGCCTAGATAAGATTGATCATGTGTTAAAGCGTTGTGGAGAGCAATCTCACTCTTAGTTGGGAAAAGAGTCACTTTATGGTTAAGAGTGGGATTGTATTGGGACATATTGTGTCTAAGAATGGGATTGAGGTTGACAAGGCTAAGGTGGATGTAATTGAGAAATTACCTCCACCCGTTGATGTTAAGGGGATTAGGAGTTTTTTAGGACATGCGGGTTTTTACCGTAGGTTTATTAAAGACTTTTCTAAGATTAGCCAACCTTTATGTCATCTTCTTGCTCAAGATGTTCTTTTCAAGTTTGATGAAAAATGTTTGCATGCTTTCAATTTACTTAAGGAGAAATTGACTACTGCCCCTGTTGTTGTTGCCCCAAATTGGTCGCTACCCTTTGAAATAATGTGTGATGCTAGCAATGTGGCTGTGGGAGCTGTATTAGGTCAACGTGTGGATAAAATGTTACGTGTGATTTATTACGCTAGCTTAACTTTAAGTTCTGCTCAAGTGAATTACACTACTACTGAAAAAGAGCTTTTTGCTGTTATCTTTGCTTTGGATAAGTTTCGTGCTTATATCATTGGTTCTAAGGTAATTGTTCACAGTGATCATGCTGCTTTAAGATATCTATTGACTAAATCTCAGGCTAAACCTAGATTAATTCGTTGGGTCCTTCTTCTGCAAGAATTTGATCTAGAAATTATAGATAGGAAGGGTAGTGACAATGGTGTAGCTGACCATTTATCTCGTCTTGAGTCCCCTTTTGTTTTACCTGCACAAGAGAGTCTTTTGAGTCTTATCCTTTTGAGCATGCTTTGGAAATCAATTCATCACCTTGGTATCTTGATATTGTTAATTACTTGGTTTGTGGCTCCGAGACTGATTTAACTTCCCAAGAAAGGAAGAGATTTTTAGTGTATGCGGGAATTACTTTTGGGATGATCCATACCTTTTCAAACTCGGGAAGGACGAGGTGGTTAGAAGATGCATCCACGATGAGGAGCAAAGTCAAGTCCTTGTTGTGTCATGAAGCCCAGCTGCGGGGACATTTTGGTGGGCGAAGAGCGACTTTCAAGTGCAGCAGTGGTCTCTTCCGCCGACTCTTTTCAGGACGCCCACCCTTCTACCTTTCATGTGACGGATGCCAACGAGTTGGGAATATGGGGAGGAGAAATGAGATGCCCCGAACAATATCCGGTAGTTGAAATTTTCGACGTTTGCGGTATTGATTTCATGGGGCCTTTTCCCAAGTCTAATGGTTTTGAATATATCTTGCTTGTTTGTAGATTATGTGTCCAAGTGGGTGAAGCAATTCCCACGAGGACTAGTGATGCTAATGTTGTCTTGAAGTTTGTGCGAGAGAACATTCTCGCAAGTTGGGTTTCCCAGGCGATCATAAGTGATGGGGAGCACATTTTGTAATAAGTTGTTCAAAAGCTCATGGAGAAGAATGGCATCACCCACAAGGTTTCCACGCCATATCATCCACGAGACTTGTGACGGTGAGACAAGCAACAAGCGGATCAATGGTGTTCTTGAAGACGGTCCAACCATCCGGAAGGATGGTCAATGAAGGTGAATCTTGCACTTTGGGCATACCGAATCGCTTTCAAGAGCATTTTGGGATGAGTCCCTATCGGCTTGTATACGGAAAAGCGTGCCATCTACCCGTTGAGATCGAGCACGGGCATTACAGGCGATTAAGGCCATGAATCTTGACATCACGAGTAGGCGAGGGAGAGCTCTCCGGATCACGAACTCGAAGAACCGGGACGATGCATATGAGAACGCCGCGATTTACAAGGACAAAGTCAAGAGGATTCATGATCGGAGAATAGTCCGAAAGAGTTAAGGCAAGGGAATGAAGGTCTGTTATTTCGGCCTCGATGAAACTTTTCCCGAAAGCTCAACTCGGGTGGAGTGGCCCTTTTCGTTGAGGAGGTGTTTTCCCATGGAGCGGTTTCTATCGCGACCCAAAACAAACGGATCATTTATCGTGAGCGGTCACGAGTCAAACCGTACTTTGATCGTGAGGAGTCGGAAGAAGTGGAGGCGTTGTGCTCGTCGGTCCCAATATCTTTGACCGGATTATGTCGGACTCACGACGTTAAGCGAGTACTACGTGGGAGTTTACCCAATGATTTCTTTGTTTTCTTTTTCTTTTCTTTTATCCTTTGATTTATCCGGTTTTGTTATCCCGATCTTTCTCTCTCTATTTATGCGGCTTTTATAGTGGGTGGCGTTTTAAAGAGGTATATTTGCCCTTCAAAGATGGCGTTCAAAGTTGTCCAAATGCTCAAGAGTAATACTGAAGCCGTTCACGGTTGGCGCTCAATCGAACCAGGTTCGGAAGAATACTGAACCATTTCATTGGCGCTCAATCGAACCCGCTCAAGATTTGGTCAAGAGCTTTTCTCGGTGGCGTTCACCGTGAACGGCGTTCATAAAATGGGCAAAATGATTTTGCGGTGGCGCTCAAACCAAACCGGCGCCAACCATGCGAAGAGGCCCTCAAACCGCTAAAGAGAGCCGCGTTCAACGTTCATACATAAAAAAAAAAAAAAGGAAAAGAGCGCTCGGTGAACCGGTCATAAATGGTATGTTGCCTATTTTCGTTCCATTCGGTTACAGATTCGGCTCAAGACCGCCTCAGATTAATAATTTCACCAGCACCCGAACGCCCCACACCGGCGTTTCTCCGTACACCCTCACCGGCGCCTCACGAATGCCTGTTTCCGCCGCGCCCGCCTCGGCTTGCGCCATCTCCACACGCCACCTGGCGTTGCTCGGCAGCCTCCTCACCGGCGCAGATCCACAGCGCCGCCGCTTCGACCAAATTTCTTTGAGCACAACCCCGCCGCCGTAGCCGGCGTTCACCGTCCGCCCACCTTGCCCAACGAGCACGCCTGCCTCCGCTCCACGCCCGACAACTCACCCACCGTCCGCCTCTCTCGCCCGGCACGCATTCCCGATGCCGGCTCACCTGCCGAGCTACCTCGCCGCCCTTCCGCCCGCCCACGGCGCGCGCCGTCCTCTCCGCGACCCCGCTCGCTCGCTCTGTCGCGCACCCACGCGCGTGTTCAACTCGAGCTCCGGCTCATTTCTCCGCACAGCCGGCACACAGCGCTCCGCACACCCCTTCCCCGAGCGCCCGCTCGCTGCGTTCAGCGGCGCCCGCCGCCACCATCCGTCTCTTGGCCGGTGCTCATTCCCGCACGGCTCCCCCGCCGAGCTCGCGCCTCTCGCGCCTCTCTCTCGCGCCGCTCTCGCGCGCCACGTGCACGCCTCTCCGAGCAGCAGCACGCCGCTCGCCTTGACCACCCTCTACCACGACACCCACCGCTACCTAGCTCGAGCTCGCTTTCGGCATTTCAAGCATGGTTCGCATAAAACCCTCTCGCCTCTTTGGCGAAACGAGCAAGCGACGAAGGTGCTTGGGATCGGGTGAACAACCCGAAGATCTACAGGCGAACTTCTGATGCCCCATTCGCGATTTTATGCCCCAAGAAGGTATCTTTACTCCGTTATTCGTTCGAAAGATATCGAGTCACCCACGCTCATTTGATTGGAATATTTTAGCTTCATTGGGTGTTGATGGATCATTAAAAGATATTTCAAATTGTGGGTCCGCTTGGTTTGGCAACTAGGGAACCCGAAGATGGTTTTAAGCCTTTGCTTAGGGAATTTTGTGTCACCGAGACGGTGAAGATTTTAAGTCAGCATTACATCGGTTGGGGAGAATAGATTTGCCGTTACACCTAAGGTTACGCGTGAGGTTTTGGGTTTTCATAGTAGTGGTTTTTCCGATGTACCGAGGATTTCCCTTTGGGTCGAGACATGGAAAATTTTAAGCGGTTTTGACAATTGGTCATCGCAGCACTTCTAGTGCTTTATTCGAGACCGCTTTGGTTATCGCTCATAAGTTCCTAGCATACAACCTAACGAGGAAAGAGCAAGCCAATAAAGTGAGTGCTATAGAGCTTTTCTTCTTGTGGTGTCTTTGTGAATAATAAGAAGATGCATGCAAAGACCGTTCTTATGGCGGCGATTTGAATATACGAGGCGGAACCGTAGCCAAACTCTCCTTGAGCCAATACCCTTTTATACTTGCCAAATACTTTGTGGGAGTGACTAGAGATGATATCGTTTTCGGGCTCCGCCGTTATTGAGCATCTCCCATCACTTTCGGTGATTTCCGGTTGATTGCTTCGACCGAGAACATTGCTTCCTTATGAAGCACGCGTCTCGTCAAGAGTATATCACATTCAATGAGAACCGACCATCCGGGTCTATTGTCGGACAGCCTACACCAATGGATGAAGATTCCTCGATGATCGTGCCACCGGAAGAAGGACAAGCGGCACCCAATGTCACACCCTCCTTGCTTACCCCTACTCCCATCGGTCCAGCGACGCTTTCGATTGGTCTTAGGGCTCATTTGATTCGATTTTGGGGATTTGTTGAGCCACTTCCACGCTAGCTTGGGGACTTTAGCTCCTCCCGAATCGAGAACTTTGAGAGGTATCGGCGGCAGATGGGTCGACAATTCACGAGTTCACCAATCTTGACCCGTGGTTTCGGAGAGTTCCGCATCGAGGTATATCAATGTCTTGACGCTCAAAATCGCGTGACTCAACGCCTTGATCAATCTTCACAGCAGCGTTTGGGGATTCCGTCAAGATGTTTACCTGCTTCTAGACACCCATGAGCGACATTTGGGCGACCTTCAAGCCAGATGGGACGCCTGGTCCCTATCCCACAGCCTCTCCACCACCACCACCCGTCGGACCAACGGTGAAGCTTCACTTTGTTGGAGAGTATGATATATTTCCTTATTTTTTTTGCTCTCGCCTTTTTCGGTGGTTCGTTGTTTTCCTTTTGTGGTGTGTTTGTTTTTCCTTGTTTTTCCGGTGCTTCTGCGGGAATATCTTTGGAACTCGATGTCCCGACCTCCTTTTCTCTCATTTATCGTGAAGTCTCTCTCTTTTCGCTTTATTTTGTTGTTCATGTTTTGAGCTCACGGGGATGTTGCTCATCTATGTGGGGGAGTTGTTGATGATATGTTGTATATGTTGTGCTCGGGATATGTGCATGATTGACCCCATGGATCTATGCTTACTTTGGTTTCTTGAGCTCAAGTTTTTGTCTATCTGAATAAGTTAGGATTGTGATTTGTGCACCGAACTACGTGGTATTGGTCGAACCTTGATGTGTTCCGTTTATCTTGTTGTTACGTTTTGAAGAGCAATGTGAATTGACGGGGTTGTGAGAATTGATCTTAAATCAAGGGTTATTGATGTGATTTGTCCGACTAATGTTAGTGAGTGTTAACAATGTGGTTACCTATATACTTGTTTCTTTTAAAAAAAAAAAAAAACTATATTTTTGTGAGATTGTTGAAATGGAGGATGGGATTCGCCTCTTTCTCGTAAATTGAGAAATGGGCATGGAAACCACGATAGGAGACTCGAGTTCATCGAGAATTCACCTTTCACCATTGTTCCAAAATCTGTTAAGACTTTCCATGTTTATTGTTGAGATTATATAAATGGAGGATGGAATTCTGCCCCTCTTTCTCGTAAATTGAGAAATGGACATGGGAAACCACGATAGGAGACTCGAGTTTATCGAGACTTCACCTTTCGAACATTGTTCCAAAATCTGTTAATATTTTCTTTGTGTTCTCAAAAGAAACTTGTTGCTAAAGGTAACCATTTTAGTTAATTCACCCCCGACGAAGAGTGGAGTGCGAGCAAAAATGATCCTATTGTTTATTTGACTTTCTCACAATCTTAGATTTGTTTCGCATTAACTTGATTACGTATTCATCATGTTGGGGAATTTCAAATAGAGGTTTGATTGATTGGATTAAGAGTTAAAGTTGCATGAGTTATTTTTCTCTTGTTATTATAGTCTTTGCTTGAGGACAAGCAAATGGATAAGTAATGGGGAGTTGTTTGGTATGAATCGTGCTGATTCTTGGTATTGTTTTGCATGTTGTCTTCATTAGTTTATCACATTTATGCCGTTAGTTCAATTATTATTTATCGCTTCGGACTTACTTGGTTCGTTTCAATGTTTTGCAGAAAATCGGCATTAAATAGGATGAAATCTATCTACCAAGGATCAGGTATAATGAAGAGCATCGCGATAGGAGTTCATAAGCGGCGGATCCTATTTCGGAGTTCGAGCGAAGGAGAGCGAAGCAATTGTTGAAGTCGCGACGACCCGTCGCATGGCGAGCATCCGCGACGCACGCACGCCCGCCCGCCGCCGCCGCGCCGCGCGCGCCCAACACCCTCCGTCCGCGCGACGCTCGAACGTCGGCTCACTCGACGCGCGCGTTCCCAATTTCCCTCGCGCTCGGGTGAGCGCCGGCTCGCCGCGCGCCTCACCTCCGCCGCCGCCCCGCCGCCCGCGCGCCGCCCGCGTGCCTCGCCGGCTCACCCGCGATCGAGCGCGGCTCACTCCGGCGCGTGTTCCCAATTTTACTCGCGTGCTCGGGTGGCCTTCGCTTTCGCCCGCCTCGCCAGCGTCTCGCCTGCGCCGCCTCGCCGCGCCGCCGCCCGCGCCGCAGACACCCGCGCGACGCGCCCCTCACGCGCGCGTTCTTTTCCAGCCGGCGCTCAGTTGCCTTCCTATATATAGCCTATTTTAGGTTATTTTGTGGTCCAAGTTTTACGTATTTTACATTTTTTCTCTGGATTGCGCCACGGCTCACATTCTTCAATTTTCTTGATTCGGACTTTGATTCACGTTCGAATCGGTATTCATTTACTTTAAGCGTGATTTACTAATTCTTGGTACTATCTGTGATATTTGGGATTCGGATTGGAAGTAATTTAATCGTTATTTGTTCATTGATCTTGTTCGATTCGTTCTGCGTTGATTCTATATTTTGTGGAATTGTTGGTTGCTTGCTTAGTTCTTGTTTTTGGCTTTAATAATCTGAATTCTATGCAAGTGGTGTTGAACTTTAATTTCATGATTAATCGTTCTTTGTTGAATTTCATCGTTTCTTGTTTGGAGATCTGAGTTAATTGCTTTCGATTTGTTTACCTGTTTCTGTGTTTAGTAGTTAATCATCTAGGGTTTGACAACCTCTAGTTTAGATCTATTGCTTCCGTAGTTTAGCTCGGGATTGACAACCCTGGCTTAGGTTTGCTGTTTAATTCTCGTGTTTGATTCCTCGTATGTTTCAAAAACCCATATTGGTGTTAGAGTGTTTAGGATTTAATCTTTTTCTGTGAGCAACATGAACATTAGGCCCTGTTAAGTTTTCCTTGAGAGACGACTAGGGTTAGCTTTCCCTACTATAACACCTCGTACGATTGCGGTCAATTAAGAGTATACTTATGATTGAACAATTCACGAGAAAGAAACAAGATCGAAAAGATATGACACCATCAGCTCAAGTCTCATTGTGTTTCAAAAGTGTGATCAAGTTCTCAAGGCTCGATACTCACAATAATCATAACATGCTTCGTCTCACAAAATCAATTGCAATAAATTTTCTAATAAAATAATTCTCATCATCGGTAATTTCGTCATTCAACTCAACCCAAAACAGACACAAAACCCAAACACGACAAACAAACCAAAAACAAACACAAAGAAAACAGAACAAAACCGAAAAACAAACCAAAACAAAGAAAAACATTGGGTTACCTCCCAACAAGTGCTAAATTTAAATGTCTTTAGCTAGACCAATACTAACCTCGATCAATCTGGCGTTTTGGCAGCAGACTTCTTCCCAAATCTATGCTTTCCTCCATATTTTGCATTGACCGCAGACCACCACTGAGTGTGGTAGTGGCCTCCCCCAAACTTGAACAAATCACTCGGAGTTCCATGCCGATTCCGTCTCTTTTTTGTAGCACCCTTGTCAACTGGTCGGTTGACATCCACGCTCGAGATTTGGCTAGCTGCAACAGTGATGATTGAATGATACTATTCATGCTCTGAACTATCGTGTTGCTTGATGGCATCATATATCGAGATATTTAGCTCCTCATCATTTACACGAAAGGTGAGATCACCTTCCTGCATATCAATTAAAGCACGACCAGTTGTTAGAAAAGGCCGACCCAAGATTAGTGGTTGATTTTTAAATTCAGGAATGTCTAAAATAACAAAATCAACAGGAAAGACAAATTCCCGAATTCTTACCAACACATCATCAACTATTCCTTAGGGTATGCGATCGACACAGTCACCATCATTAATGAAATTGAAGTTTTCTTCATTTTGCCCACCTCAGCGGTTGAACACGATAAAGGCATCGGGTTTATGCTCGCTCCCAAATCACACAACACGTTGGAGAATGTATGCTCAGCAATCTCGCACTCCAGCGTGAAGCTCCCGGATCTTTCTGCTTGTTGGCGGCTTCCTTTGCAAAATAACGCATTCTTCGAAGGTTAATTTTTCAAATTTACCTAACTTCTTCGCTTTCCTTGCATCTTTGAGAAATTTAACGTGTCAGGACATGTTTTCGAGCGCATCAAAGAGAGGTATGGTGATGTTAACTTTCTGGAATATCTTTTTGAATCTGGCGAACTCCTCGTCATATTTCGCCTTCCGAGGCATTGAGGAAATGAGGTCAGAGCTTTGGGGCGTTGGGCGATCTCTGGCGTTGCCACTGCATGTGTTCTCTCTCATTCCTCGCGAGACGCTTATCGAACTCTCTCGCGACGCGTTCTCCATCACTCATCGCGGTTGCTCGTGAGCCTTCCTCGCGAGGTAAGGCGCGATGCTCTCTCCGTCCATCTTCGCGTCAGTTGCTCGCGTGCCTTCATCGTGAAGGCGTGTCACGAGGTTGGTGTCCTTCTCAGGCGAGGCTTTCCTCGTGGATTGGGGTCGCGTCAGAGGCTCACTTGCGAGGTGAGACTTCAGCGATTTGTACGTATGCTCCTCTTCATCCCTTTCATACTCGAATGATTTTCATATGAAGCTCCTCCTCAAATAAATTGCATCAGACCGATTTGAGGCATATGATTCTTAAGATTACATTCGGTGTTGCTTGAAATTGTCCTCGCCTATATGCAACCCAAATTCTCTCATTGGCCATCCGCCCCATTTGGTTCTCTATCATCTTTACTTGTTTCCCAAGGGCTATCACCGTGTTGTTAATGGCATCGATGTTTCCGTGAGTGTTCAAACCTATTCCCAAGTCGAATCTGAATATTTTGTTGAGCCACAATTTGTTGGTGACTGTTGCTATTTTCGATTGCTCACCAACACTTGTTGCATCATCTCTTCAAGGCTCGGCCATGGGCTCCATAATCATCCCATTATTCACAAAGAAACCCGGTGGTGGTTCTTTGAGCATTCTCGCGATGGCATAGGAAAAATTGGGATGATTCTATTGTTGGGATGATAGGTGGATTCCCACCGATTCCCTTGGAAGTTCTTCTTTGGTTCACATAGTTGGCCTCCTCAAGATTATCTGCGCCATGGCCACGGTCATCCGCCTTTCTCTCTTCATACTCCTTCCGCAGAGTTGTGAATTTCTCTAACAAATTATCATACTTATCATCCAACTCTGCAGCAGCCCACTCTTCTTATCTACCGCCTCTATCGGCCATTGATAGCTATTGGATGCCATCTCTCAATAATTCTCAACGCTCATCTATTCCTCGATTGAGAAGGCATCCTCCTACCGACGCATCAACAATGCTACGGGTGTTAGCATTAAGTCCATGTGAGAATTGAGTTACTTGTCGCCGGTGAAACCCATCTTGTGGACACTTCGGGCGAGGTTTCAATCGCCCTGTGCTTCAAATAATGATTCATCTCCCAATTGTGAAAAATGGGAGATCTCAAAGAATAATCTTCCCGAGCCTGGCGGTGGGAAGTATTTAGATAGAAATTTTTCACGCAGTCGCTCCCACGTGGTAATCCGTGATCCGCCCAAGCTCTTGAATCACTCTTTTGCACGACTCGCGGCGAAAATATGAACATCCGCATCCGGATGGCATCGGTAAACCGCACTGCTCGCTTGATAGTATCACGGATATCCAAGAACGCTTCAAGTGTGCATTGGGGTCTTGATCACCCTCCCCAAACCGCTCCGCTGGATCATGCCGATGAGAGCGGGCTTTAACTCAAAATTATTGGCATTGACGTTCGCCCCATGCTCCACCTTTGGGCGATCCGTGGGTGGTGCGTATACGTGGTTGAGCGGTATGGGCCGTGCTCGCCCACCCATCTCGCCCATTCGATTATTCAACGCCATTGGGCCGCATCGACTAGCATCTCTTCCATCTCGCCATTCTATCATGGCTTTGGGTTGCTTTTCTACCATTGCCTCGTTGTCTTCTTCTCGGCTCTATCTCTTATGTGATCTTTCAATCTCAAGATTCGAGGAATAATTTCTCTCATTTGAGATCTTGTAATCACGCTTTGCTGAGAGAGATAAAACCAAATCGATCTCGAGAAGCAACACAATTATATATATATATATATATATATATTTATTTATTTATTTAAGCATGAATTAATAACTACAATTCAGAAAATTATCACTATGCAATCTAAACAGTCCCCGACAACGGCGCCAAAATTTGATCGCTTAATTTCTACCAAAATAAATTGATAGCAAAACAACAAGTATATATATCGTATCCACAGGGACTGCGACTCGAGAACACAGCAAATAATCAACACAGAATCTTGATTATTATCCAGGCAAAAAAATATCAAGAGAAAGAGAGAATAATAAAACTAGACTCAAAATATAAAGATAGGAATAAAACCAGATATAAAAGACTGACCCTAGGGATGTAATTAACCTAACCAGATTCACACAATTAACCTATTAATTTGTTTACCAATTTAATCCACATTCATATGAAGGATCACTAATATAACTATAGTTTCCGTCAGGACAACCTATAGTAGTAGGTTAGCCTAAACTCTATCTCCGTCGGGTCTCAAGAGAAGTAAGCTAATTACCAAAAGCACACAAAGATTTAATCTCCTACAGTTCACCTATCTCCGCCAGGTCTCAAGGCAAAAACTGTATTATGAATTCAAGATATCGATTATGCAATTAATTCCGCCAAGACATCAATCACATAACTAGCATGCATCAATATTGGCCAGATACCAACACATGAGAATTAAAGCAAAAAATCATAAATCATGAATGGGACGACAAAACAGTATCAACAGATAAATTATATAAATCTAGTCAGACATACAAACCCTAGGATCAATAAGGAATTTAGCTACCCATAATTAAATTACTAAATCAATAAATAAATAAATAAAGCATAAATTGAAATAGATAAATAAAACCGTAGGATTCCACGATGAACAATGTAGCACTTGAATCCGGAAGATAAACTGAAATCTGAAATAAAACTACACGTAAAAAAGCGGAATAACAATACTAGAATCGAAAAGGAATTCGAGAACTAGATTAATACAGGAAAACGTGTGCAAAGAAAAGATAAAATATATGTTCTGTCTCTATGGATAAAAAGCCTCGTATAAGCCTCTCTCCGAATGAATGGCGAAGTTTTAATCGTCCACCCCGCCGACTCGGCGCAAACATATATGGAGGAAACCCTATCTCTGGCTCGCAGGAAACCATCGCGACAAAAGGTCGCGAGCTCTAGTCGCGAGGCAACTTCCGGATGACTTCGGCCGCGAGATCATATTGCGAGCTTCGGTCGCGAGGCCGTGTCGCGAGCACTACTTCAGCGCGCGTTCATTGTTTCCTCGCGACAACTGATCGCGATGAAGGATCGCGAGACCAGGTCGCGATGTGAATTCTTGATTTCTCGACTTTTCATCCGCGAGTTCTTTCTCGCGAGCTTCACCCTCTATGCTTTAGTGTGTTCTCGTGCGTGTTCTCCCTTTTAAGATCAAAACCTGTGCTAAAATAACACAAAATACACACGACATCATATCTTTCAAGGTAGATGAAATATATCAAAAAGGTAGCTCAAACAATCATTTATTAATTCGAAACGAGACAAATATATCCTTATATAATAGGTAAAAATGAGGCTTATACATCCCGTTTGCCAAAACTCCAATGCTGAGTGAGAGCAATCTATGGAGAATACTGTAAAATTTTGCCTTCTTTCACACTATGAAGTTTTCGAAAATCACTATGATGGAATAGTTAATTATGATTTTCTCTCACCTTGTATTTATAATGCAACCCTAGAATCCTATTAGGATATGATCTCTGCATATTTAATAAATACAATCATATCTTTTTAGATAAAGGAGAATCAGAACAGAGTCCCAGTGGGACATACATAAATTAATTCATAAATATTAATTCATGCCACTAGAGAATAAATGCTGACTTACCTCTTTATTATCGAAGTTGAGTCGGGCTTGCACTTAGACTTCACGAATCCCCGTATTTAAGATATCGCATGTCCATTAATTATTTATAGCGTTCTGACTGCTTAAAATAATTAAATTCTTTAATTCCTTAAGTAGTACCACTCAACCTTATTATTGTACTTGAGTTAAACTCAACCTGCAGGGTTTAGTGCAATAAAAATTTTGAGCTCCTTAAGGGGACGTCATCATCCTAAACGGATACGGTGACTCCATACATGTTAGTAGCATGACATACAAACACTGCCACCACCCAAGATGTGGAGAATATTGAGCTATCTCATGTAACCCTCACCCATAACAAGTCAAAGTGATGGTCAATAACTTATACTCACCTAAAACCTTATCGAAGTTTAGATCAATGTAAAGTCACTGAGATCTCGGTTCTTCACGACGGTCAGATAGAAGAACTTATCTCACTGTGATCCATCAATACGTTAGAGACATACCGGTATAGACAAGCAACCAAGTCAAGTTACTTCTTATCTATACCGCAGCCTATACCGACATCTCGTCCTCAAGTTGTCTCAGCTGTGATCCTTTTTATATCTCATTAAGCTTGACCAATCATACAGACTTCTGTGATCTCCTACACACTGTCTGATATAACTTATATATGAGTTAAATGGACATACATGTGCAATCAAGTAAACAATTCTGATAGGAGATTGTAATAGTGGTAATAGGAAACATTGTATACAAGCTCAACCAATCTGCTTTCAGTATACAAATCCAACAATCTCCCACTTATACTAAAGCAACTTTTAATATACAACGTGTCTACTAGTTATTACAAACAACACCATTACTTTGCTTCTCCCACTTATATAAAACTTTCCTTTCTAAGTGGGGCCATCTTGCACAATCCAAGCCCTCGAACATGCTCTTAGTAGATTTTTTGTGGTAGACTCTTCGTGAATTGGTCAGCTAGGTTATCTGCAGTACCAATTTTGTCAATCAGCATGTCTCATCTTCTAACGATTTCTCGTATGACATGGTACTTTCTCTCTATGTGTTTTGTCGCCTTGTGGGTCCGTGGTTCTTTTGAGTTTGCCCTTCGCACCGAGTTATCCTGATATACTATAATACTCTTGGGCTAACGAGGTACCACATCTAGATCCATGAGGTAGTTCTTGAGCCATACCGCCTCCTTAGCAGCCTCCGAAACGGCTATATATTCGGCTTCCATGGTAGAGTCCGTAATGCATCGCTGCTTTGCACTCCGCCAAGATATGGCTCCTCCTCCCAAGGTAAACACATAGCCTGAGGTAGACTTCTTCTCATCACGATCAACTTGAAAATCCGAGTCTGAATAACCCAAATGCATTAGACTATCTGCTTGATAAACCAGCCTATAATCTTGAGTCCTTTTTAGGTACTTGAGTATATGCTTTACCGTAGTCCAATGAGCTTGTCCAGGGTTAGACTAATATCTACCTACTATGCCTACTGCATAGCAGATATCGGGCCTCGTACACAACATCACATACATGAGACTTTTTACGGTGAGCGTAAGGAACTTGTCTCATTTCCTTATCTTATTTGCAAATCATAGGTGATTGCTCCTTAGATAAAGAACACCATGTATCGAAGGGTAGCAATCCCTTCTTGGCGGTTTGCATGCTAAGCGAGTAATCACAAAGATCAATGTAAGACACACGAGATAAGCTCAATATTTTCTCTTGCGATCTCGATAAACCTTGATCCCAAGAATATACGCCGCATCTCCTAAGTCTTTCATTTGAAACTAATCGGATAACCAAATCTTTACGTCGACAATGACTTCACTTTGTTGCCAAATAGAGGGATGTCATTTACGTAAAGTGCAAGAAATACCAAGTCACCGTTGACATCCAAGCGATACACAACTCTCACTAGGCAACTGGGTAAATCCATAGGACTTTACCACCTTGTCAGCGTAAGTTCCATGATCGGAAGCTTGCTTGAGTCCGAAATGGACTTTTAAGCTTCCATACTAGATGCTCTTCACCCTTCGCCACACAACCTTGGGTCTTTGCATAGATGTCTCTACCTTCCTCAAGGTAACCATTTAGAAAAACGGTTTTCACATCCATTTGCCAAACTTCTAGGTTCAGGTGAGCTGCTGCGTGAAGAATTCTGATGGACTTGAGCATTGCTACTGGCGAAAAGGTCTTATCGAAATCGATGCCCTCAATCCGAGTGTACCCTTTCACCACAAACCTGACTTTAAAAGCCGAAACATATCCATCTGAATCTCTCTTCCTCTTGTATACCCACTTACTACCTCTCGCTTCCTTGCCATTTGGTAGAGGTGTTTTCTCGTATACATCCATGCCGTTATGGACTCAATTTCTGTCGATAGCGGTGAGCCATGATCTTGCATCTATGTCTTGTATCACCGTCAGATATCCATGGGCGACATGATCGCTCGCTTCACAGGACTAAATTCAAGATTCACCCACGAATATAAATCGCTCGGGTTGACGAACAACCCTCCCACTACTGACAGTGCCATCGCACAATTGCAGCGGTGGGTGCAAGAAACGTGGTTCTCATCTTGCACAACTTTTGGGTAGGTGTCACTTGTATGATCGGTATCTCTAGTGGAACTCGACCCACTTCAATTTCTTGAAGTATCTGGTGTTGATCCCTCCCACTAGACACGACATCTCATACCTTTCGCCTAATCGATGGTGGAATACGATAATCTTCTGATTCGTGAAGTATGATTTCAACTTTGGATTTGTGGTTTTTCATGTAGTCATTCTCTAAGAATTGGGTGTTAGTGCTAATAACGATCTTTTATGATCCTTAGGACTATAGAAATAACCACATTTCGTTCCTCTAGGATAACCAATAAACGATGCTTGCATCGGATCTGGCCTCCAACTTGTCGCCTTTCTTGTTCAAAGACATGTCATCGGATCGCCCCATATCCTTATATGGCTTAAACTAGGCTTGTGCTCAAACCATAACTCGAAAGGGGTCTTATCGACTCACTTGGACGGTACTAGATTGAGAAAATATGCCGTTGTTTCTAAGGCATACCCCCAGAACAAAATAGGCAATGTTGCATAACTCATCATCGATCAAACCATCTCTAAGAGAGTCATATTTCTTCGCTCTGACACACCATTTTTCTGTGGTGTGCCAGGTGTAGTTAACTGGGATGTAATCCCACACTGCACCAAATAGTCCATGAACTCGTTACTGAGGTATTCGCCACCGCGATCAGATCGCAGTGACTTGATACTTTTACCTAGCTTCGTCTCCACTTCCGCCTTAAATTCTTTGAATTTCTCAAAGCATTTAGACTTGCAGTGAAGCAAGTATACGTATCCATACCTTGAGTAATCGTCAATGAAAGTGACAAAATTCTCGTACCCTCCATGAGCTTGTGTGGACATTGGCCCACACAGGTCAGAATGGACTAGCTCAAACACTTCTTTGGCTCTATACCCCTTTACTTTGAAGGGTCTGGTCGACATCTTTCCCTCTATACAGGATTCGCAGAGTTGGAACAGAGTAATTGCGATATGACCCAACGCTCCATTCTTAGTCAATCTTTGGATCCTATTTAGATTGATGTGACCTAATCGAAGATGCCAAAGATATGTAGTGTCATCTAGCGAAGAAACTTCCTCATCTTATGGTTTGATGTGAATCGACGCAGCCCGTGTGAGTTCGTTGATTCCAGACCCGGTGCATGTTCCTGTTGGGCCGGTTACAAGAGCACGAGCTAAGAAGTTCAAAGAGAGTTTGATGGGCTTAATCCAAGTGTGTGAGCAAGAGTTGTCCAAGCTATTGGAGAGATTGGGTGACGACCCAAGAGTAATCAATTTAATTACGATGAATGAGCTTGATTTTGAAGACTTTTAGTATTTTATTTTGTGGCATATGTGGGCCACGTTTTTATTCATTTTGCAGCCCATTTAGATTATCTAGTTTCCTAGTTTATTTAGGTCTCTTCTTGTAATTAGTTTCCTTCGTTGATTAGGAGTCCTTCTTTGATAAGGATTAGGTTTAATTTTCAGCCTATATAGGCTTGTAAGAGGACGGAATATTCACTTTTGATTTCCAATATATGTGAGTTTTATTCTCTCTTCATTAGCTCTTGAATTTCTTGAGATTTGCCAGTAATTCATTTATCGACGATCGAGGAGACATTCATCGCTAGTTTGTATGTCATTCATCGTCCCCAAGTTCACGTCGACTTCACGTTGAGGTATAGCGACATCTTGACCTATATCACTTCTTGGGTTAGGTTCATAGGTTTACTAATACTAGGAGTAGTATTTTAGGATTACACGGCTAAGATAAAGATGCATAATAACAATAAACTAGCATGCTCGAACATGATATAATGATATAATAAGAATAATCTAGCATGCTTGATCATAACATAAGACTAGATGTCATAACGCTTCAAAAGGGTTAGCCATCGGACCCCAAAATCTTAACCATGGTCCGATGGACCTCAATAGTTCATAACAAGAAGCATAAATAAATGAGTTCGTAGTTTAGCAATGAAAGTGTGTGAATACATATATGACGATATGCATTCAAGGTGAAACCACAAATTCTAGATAAATTGGTCAAGGACACCGACTCCTCAACACATTCCCCATCATCATCATCAAGCTCAACATGCACATTTAAAACAAACATGCAGGCTAAGTACAAGAAATTGCACTCAGTGGACTCATGCCGAAAACATTTGATATAAGATTACCGCCAATATCGAGTAAGTCACAAGTGGTTTTAGTTGAAATGCCTCAGGCTTACTAAAACATTTTCGTTCATAAACATAGCTCGGCCGAGCATTTTCTTGTGTGTATGGTCCGTATCTCATAGTAACAATTCATAACAAGATTAAAATTAAACGCCGAGAGTGAGGCCTCCTTCTACGACGCCGTGACCGCCGTAATCCCGCAAAGACACAAATACTCACAAGCATATGTTAACATAGCATATAGTTCCAACCTTCACGCCAATCCTAGTGTGCATTTATCATCCGCACAGACCCGACATTAATAAAAGGTTAGGCGACCCAAATGACATAACCGTCATAATATAGTTCCAACTATCGCCACAAATTTCTACCCGGCAAAACAGATAGGATCCATACACAAAACAAACATTTTGGCGGTGTAATGTAATAAACATTTATCAACGGTTGAAGATAATAACAATAAATAAATTCATTTGTAAAGAGTAGCAAAGTCGCATTTTGTTTGAAGAGAGAGCCCACCGACTATGGTTCGTTGTAAATCGAGTCCCAGTTTGTTCAGACGTCAAGATCCGCCAAGGCGTCAAGGCCCATACCTTTACGAAAAAGCGAGGCTTTAGTACGTCGCTCAAGTCTCTCGAGACTTTCAAAATCTAAGATGAACTTCGATATCCGATATCGGGTGAATGAATTTTTAATGAATTCAATACGCTTCCAACACGATATAATCAATTGTTCTCGTTCCTCGAGATACGTTCAACGTATAAGCACGTTTTTCGATATACGGATTTCATTTGTGAAATCTTTTCTTACTAATGAGGTATCATACTCAATTAGTATATCATACGCAGCATCGACGATTTATCAATCGATAATCGTATGTTTGACTTAAAAGTCAACGAAGTCAACACTGGTCAACAAAGTCAACAATTTTGACTTTTAAATAGTAATTTCTTACTATTTTATTTATAAATCGAATTTCGATCGATTAAAATCGTAAAGTCCTATTTCTCGATTTATCACGTAAATCAAAGGACTTATAAATAATTTTCGCAATTATTAATCCTTTTAATAATTAAAACGTATATTTTCGATTTAAAGACGTTACAAAATAAACGTTTGTCTCAAACATAGCAATCTATGTTTATAAAATTTTATAAAATTCAAATATGTCCAGAATATTAGTTAGACATATATTTTATTAATAAACTGAATTAAAAGGATTTAAAATCCTTATTAATTATCGAAAATCTCGATAATTAATTTAAAATTACCAAATGACTTTCAAATTTTTTCTAAATTAATATAGTGTATTATTATACACTATGGTCCAGAATATGAATTAATATCATTCATATGATATTGTTTGCCATTTATTAATATATATACATATATATAATTACGGTAATTCCATAAAATATGGAATAATTATCCAAAAATTTCCAAAATTGATATACACATAGTATAAAGTCACAAAGTTAATATATGTCACAAATATAACCTATAGTCCATCATAATCATTCATTCATGAATAAACCAATAATATTCGGTAATTATAAGATAATTACCAAATAATTATCAAATAATTTCTAAAATTCTAAATAATTTACTACATGCTTAAACATTATATTATAACAATAATATATCATAACATTAACCAAACCATTTGAAATCATCACCATATGGAGCTTATAGCTCTCGGCTTTTTCGATTTCAATTAGGTAATTGGTTTTCAAAATTCCAACAATTATATACTATGATTATATACTATAGTATACTAATATAACATCATAACATTAATCAAAACCAATTAAATCATCACCATACGAGCTCATAAGCCCTCGGTTTATTTGATTAAATTAGGTAAATGATTTCCAAAATTCCAATAATTTCATACAATACACAAATAATATACTAAAGCATTAATACACCATTGCATGATTAAAATAAAATCATACACCAACATATATATTCTTAATGCTCACTAGATACTCAAAAATCAAGCATATGGTTTTCAAAAATTCTAAATAAATCATAGGACATATAATCAAGGTTCTAAAGCATTAATATGTCATTGCATGCTTGAAATAAAAATTATTCACCAAGGTATGACATATATGCTCACGTAATTATAAAAAATTATAGATATGGTTTTCAAAATTTGTTAAATAAATACCATAGTCTTAAATCATATCATAGATCAATAATCCATCACTAAAATAATTAAAAAGCATTCGATCATCATAAACATTTTATACTATTTTCAAAATTATATTAATATATATACTATGGTTCAAAATCATATGTAAACATGATACATTCATCCATTTCATAAACAATAACATATGTTTATTTTAGCATACCATCTCATATTTTTGTAAATAAAACATCATGAACAAAATATAAACACTAGCTCATGCTCAAGAACATTAAACACATGAATATACATCCATAAAATTTTCAAACACACACATATATATATGAACATGCTCTCGATTTTTTGTACAAATGGTGATAAGAATCAAGCTAAGGTCCATGTTTACCTTGAGAATAGGTATGGAGTCCAAGAACAATGGTGGTATCAAGCTTGGTGAAGAAATGGATAAGAGAAAGAAGAAGAAAATTTCAAAATGGAGAGATGGTTTCGGTTTTCAGCAGAAAATGGGAGAGGATGGAGAGAGAGAACGAGTTGTGAATGGAAAAGTATAACGAGAGTGGGGTGAAGAAGTGAAGAGTCTCTCCTTTTATCCTCTCTCACTCTCGATTTTAGCCAACAAATGGGATAAAATCTGCAGAATGATGGAGTGAGGGTGATCATTAGGCTAGATAAAAAGGTAAGCCATGCATTGGTCAATTTAAAAGTGAATCCCATGCTTGTTTGTTGTGTGACGATGCATGGGGAGGGGTTTAAAGGCTGATTTTATTTCATTTTTGTACATTAATACATAATATATATCATACATGATCATAGATATATAATACAAACCATAAAAATAATTAAATCATCCCTTAAGCATAAATTCGAAAATACCGATACTAAATTGGAAAAATAGGATTAAAAATATAAATTACACCTATTATTGATACTCATGTAATTTTCGATCATATATATCATAATATATGATTTAGATATTAAATAATAGCATAGGATAAAATTATTGCATCATTTCATGCAAACAAACCCTAATTTCGAAATTTAGAGTTTCGAAAATAATAAATTGAAACCATCGAGTTCTATGGTCCAAAATTTGATTTTAATGCTTAATAATATCCATATATATCATAATATATAGTTTAGATACCATATGATAATTTAATGGTATCATTTCATGTGAAAAACTATAGTTTATAAACTTAGGGTTTTCAATTCCATAATTTTGAATTATCGAGTTTTAATGGCTAATAAATTGATTTTAATAATTATTAATACTGTAATTATATAAAATAATAATAGGAAATTAATTATTATAATTTCCGAGCATTAAACTCATTTTTCAAAACGCCTCTCAGACGTTGACGCTCAAAACGCCTCAAAACGCTCAAAATCGACTCATCTCAAAATGGTCGCAGAAGTTCATACTTACTAAATAAATAAATATCATTTAATATTGAAATAATATGGAATTCAATTCCGGCCCATCGCCGTAAATTTCCATAAAACACCGACGCTCGATACGCTGTCGACGTTAAAATAATATCGCCAGATTATTTCATAAATTTCAATTCCGTAATTCACAATCCTTAGTGAATTAAAAAAAAAGGAATTCTTTATATAGATACTGAATCGAAATACAATTCGATGTCATACGATAAGAATATTCGAAAACCCTAATTACGGGTTTAGAATACCGTAATCGTATGTTCGCTTTTCGAATATTACATTCCACCCCTTACGAAAAATTTCGTCCCAAATTTGTATACCTCTAGAAAAATAAATCGGGTATTTTTCTCTCATCGCTTCTTCAAGCTCCCACGTGGCTTCTTTCGTCCGTGGTGTCTCCACAAAGACTTGACTAACGGAATCGACTTGCTCCGTAGTTGCCGAACTTTGTGGTCAAGTATGGCCGGGTTCTTCCTTATAGCTCATGCGTCCGCCCGAGGATCACGCCGCCTTGACGAATCACATGCTTTGGGTCATGAACGATTTTCGCAATTGCGAGACGTGAAAACATTATGAACATTTCCCAGTCTCGGAAGAGCCAACCTATAAGCCATCGGACCTATCCTTTCTAGATCTCATAAGGTCCTATAAAGCGGGTCTAAGCTTTCCTTCGTGCCAAACCCGACAATTCCTTTGATGGAGAAACCTTAAGAAATACTTTGTCTCCATCCTCAAATCAGTAGTTCGGATCTCACGCCAGACGTCAGAAGATTTCGTCCGTCCCGAGCCTCCTTTATCCTCACTTAACTGCCGGACGATCTCGATCATTTCGCTCACCGCATCAGGCCCTATGACTTTTCTCTCACCGACTTCATCCCAATAAAGCGGTGATCTACACTTTCGCCATACAAGGCTTCAGATGGGCCATGCCGATCGTCGCTGATAGTCGTTGTTGTAAGCAAACTCGATAAGAGGTAAAATATCTTCCCATTTTGCACCTCGGTCCAAGACTACGGTTCTAACATATCCTCTAAGGTTTGATCGTCCTTTCCGATCGCCCGCCGCTTGTGGGTGGAATGTCAGATTGAAATTTAACCTCGCACCCAATTCTCTCGCAAGCTAATCCGTAACTGGATGTGAACTTGAGTCTCGATCGAGGTAATAGATTTCGCACTCCATGTAATCGATAATTTCCTTAACGCATACCGGGCTAGTTTATCGATCCATAAGTGCTATGAATTGGTAGAAAATGAGCACTTTTGTAAG
Source organism: Salvia rosmarinus (assembly GCA_036937905.1). Classification (NCBI taxonomy): domain Eukaryota; kingdom Viridiplantae; phylum Streptophyta; class Magnoliopsida; order Lamiales; family Lamiaceae; genus Salvia; species Salvia rosmarinus. The sequence goes on from CM072817.1 coordinate 43,225,726, forward strand.
CTCTATCCACAATTACCCATATGGTTGTGTTTCTCTTCTCGACTTGGGTAAGCTTGTAACGAAATCCATTGTTATATCGTCCCATTTCCACTGGAATTTCTAACGGTTGCAACTTTCCGTATGGACGCTGGTGTAGTGCTTTCACTGTTGGCAAACAAGACAGCTGCTCTACTAAAGAAGCTATGTCTCGCTTCACGCCTTCCCACCAAAACTTTTCCTTCGTGTCTTGGTACATCTTAGTACCGCTGGGTGGGCGGGTAGGTGTATCATGAGCCTCACTCATGATTTCATTTTGAAGCTCGCCGTCGTGACGATATCCTACCTTCAAACAATAAGGCGTTGTTCGACGCCTCTTGGAAATTCTTAAATCCTTCAGACCTTACCCTTTGTCTGATCTTTTCTAACTTTTCCTCCATCCTTTGTCTCGACAATCCTTTTTCTTAGATCAGATGTCGCGTGAGTGTAGCGATACAACTCACAATTGTCTCGGTGGTTCAACCAGCTCAATCCTCATTCTTCCAAACTCTTCAACGAGTTTTTCCTCTTGCACAAAGAGACATCCTAACTTGGTATGGGTTTACGACTCAAGCGCCGCCACTACATTCGCCTTACCCGGTGATAGTTAATACCACAGTCGTAATCTTTACAAGCTCGAGCCATCTTCTTTGTCTCATATTCAAATCTCTTTGTTCAAGAAGTACTTCAAACTTTTATGATCCGTGAAGATCTCACATCTCACACCATAGAGATGGTGTTCCAAATTTTCAAAGGCATGAACTACCACCGCTAATTCCAAATCGTGGGTTGGGTAGTTCAGTTCGTGGGTCCGAGTTGTCGGATGCATAAGCTATCACTTTTCCTTCTTGCATCAAAACACAACCCGCCCAGCCTTAGATGCGCCTCAGATAGACTACATACCCTTTGTCCGCTTCGACCGCTAGAACTGGTGCACTTGTCAATTTTTCCTTGAGTATTTGGAAACTCGTCTCGCATTCATCAGTCCAATTGAACTTGATTCCTTTCCGGAGTAGCTGGGTTATTGGCCTTGCAATTTTGGAGAATCCTTCAATGAATCTCCTATAGTAACCAGCTAATCCTAGGAAACTTCTAATCTCGTGCTGAGTCTTTGGTGATTTCCATTCCTGCACGGCCTCTACTTTGGCTGGATCTACTTTTATACCTTCAGCAGACACGATGTGTCCAAGGAACATAACTTCCTTCAGCCAAAACTCACATTTGCTAAACTTAGCAAAGAGTCTTTCATCTCTCAAGGTTTGCAAAACCGTTTAGATGTTCTCTATGATCCTCTTCATTCTTTGAATAAATAAGGATATCATCTATGAAGACCAAAACAAATTTATCCAAAATGGATGAAATACTGCTCATAAGGTCCATGAATACGGCTGGTGCATTGGTTAATCCGAATGGCATAACTATGAACTCATAGTGGCCGATCCGTTCGGAATGCGCCTTAGGTACATCCTCGTAACGATTTTCACTGGTGGTATCTCGACTTAAGATCAATTTTCGAGAATACACCGCCTCGCAATTGATCAAATAGGTCATCAATTCGGTAAAGGGTATTTGTTCTTTAGTGTCATCTTATTTAGTTCTCTATAATCGATGCACATCCTCAAAGAACCATCCTTTTCTCGACAAACAAAACAAAGCGCCCCAAGGTGAAACACTAGCCTAATGAAACCTAGATCCAACAATTTTGAACTGGATCTTCGCCTCCAACTCTTTGGGGCCATCCTATAGGGCGCTTCGACACCGGGCTGATCCGGCTCCAAGTCGATGGTAAACTCTAGTTGTTCATCGTGAGGGGCCCCGTAGATTTTCGGAAACACGTCCAAAATTCTCGACAACTTCTATGTCTTCTACCCGCTCGGGTTTATCCTCTTCGCTCAAATAAACAAGAAATGCATGGCATCCTTTCTCGTTCATCATCCTCCTCATCAGTAGTGCCGATACAATCGGATTCTTCTCCCATGCCGATCCCGTGGAAATGCGTAGTTTTTGTCCGTGAAAGTGAAACGAAATTTTCTTTCCTTACATAGAATCGTGGAATGATTCTTAGCTAACCACCCATTCCTAGGATTAAGTCTACATCATCCATGGGTATTATGTTTAGATTGTTAGCCGTAACCTTAAGTGATCCTAATGTCAACTCTAGGTTCGAGCAAAAGTGTGTAATACCATAATCCCTCCTATAGGCGATGAGATTCTCATATCCTGCTCGACTTTTCGCACCTAAGGCCCAAGATTTCACGCATGATTTTGCAATAAAAGAATGCGAAGCACCAGATCGAACAATACTATATCGTAGGTTGAGGAGAACTCCCATACCGCCAGTTTCCTGGTTTTGTTCGCTCGCCTCCTATGCAAGGCGAGTTTCAGCCCGAGCCACCGAGGCCGACGGGCGCTGGTCCCTGTTGGTTCTCGCGGCCGTTGTCCGGGCTGCGCCGCCGCTGCCGGTGGTTGTCGCTTTGTTGTTGTTGAGGCGGTTGTTGCCACCGCCGCGGGCGGGGTTGTTGTTGCGGCCGCCGCCATTGTGGTTGCCGCACCACTTGATGGGTTGTTGCCACCGGAGTTGCCGAGGTTGGGCCGGAACCGCTGGCGGCCGGGTTGAAGTCAGATAGCCCTTAATGGTGAACATTGCCGTGTTGGTTCGGCCTTATTTCCGAACGTGACACCGGGCAATTATGGCGAATGCCCTTTGCCCCGCATTTGTAACAGCCACCACATTTGCCGCACACCCTTGTGTGCTCTATGGCATCTAGGCATGGAGGTGCCCTTATCTGCTCCTCGCGGTCCCTTGCCGTGGAGCATAAGTCGCTCTTCCCGCCCGCCTTGTTGGATCAAGTTTTTTCGCCACGGCGCCAGGACTCAAGGCCCCATAGCTCCCGCGGTTGTTATTCCGCGGTTGGGTTCCCATTTTCTTTCCTCTCGTCCAAAGTATTGTGTGTCCGAGCCGACACCGACTTATCTTCTGGACATTGTCGCCTCAATATCTAAAGCTCTGCAAGAGCTTCAGTAAGTTAGGTCTCCATGGTTGGCAAGAGACATCCGATTCCATTCTCGGCCCCGACCTAAACTTTTCCGACATTTTCAAGTCGGTGTCCACTGCTCGTGCATATCTCGACATCTCGCAGTAAAGCGCGATCATAGTCGGTCATGCATAATCTTTTCTTGCTTTAGCAGAAAAATTCCTCGCCCTTTTTCCTCTTATAGCTTTTGGGATGTATTTTCATACAGCCTCTCAAGTCCTCCCATGAGAACTCCTCAAGCTGTTCGGCAAGAAGGTCTTCTTTCCGCCTCCCACCGTAAGTCACCGGTCCATTCACCGAAAGCAACGCATGACAGCCTGCCTCGGTCGTGCATCTTAAGAAATTGAAAACTGCTCAATGGTTCTAACCCATTGCTCGGCTTCTTCCGGGCTTCCTTCCGTTAAAGACCGGTGGGTTTTGCCTCGTGAATAGTTCCCGATCCTTCGCTCGTGTTGAGATGGGGTGGTTGGGGAATCTTCTTCCTCTTGCTCGGGATTCTACCCTTCCTCTAGTCTTCCTCGACCTCCGGGTTCTCGTTCCGGTTTCTTCTGAGGCATTCTCGCTATATAAAACATATTATCGCCAATCACTTATCGCTTTCATAGCTTAACATACATAAGATCTCCATAGCCTTTTTGCAAAACGATTTCAAAACAAAACAACTCATCCTTAACATAGACAATTTGTCGCAAAAGCCCACTTGGGTCAAATATATAGATAGGTAATCAAGGTCTGTCAAAAGCACGACGTTCAAACATCAAAAACCACAAGGAAACAAACAGTAAGGTTTCGGGCCCACACGGCCTTTCAAAAAAAAAAAAAATCGAGTTCTAGATCCATCAGTACCGAAATATAAAAAGGAAAAGCTAGCACATGCTAGTCATAACAAAATGAATTTCAATTAAAACGCCGCCTAACGCCTTCACGGCATCCTTCCTACCCGCGTCTTCCTGGGTCTTCCTCCTCTTCGAGTCGCCTTTCCATCCGAATCGCCCTCGCGAGGTCGCACTCGACGGTCCCGCACCCGCTTCCATCATCGGTATGTCGCGCAGGGTCCGGGTTATCCGAGCCGCATAAGTCGAGTTGTGGCGGATTCGATTCGTAGCATACCGGCCGGTCATAGCCATTGAAGGCATCGATACGCCATCCGCGTCCACGAAGGGAACTCCGGTGGTGGCGGATCGGACGCAGTGGTAGGGGCGGTAGAGGCGGACGATCGGTGTCCAAAACCGTAATGGTGGCAACACGGGCTCTCCCAGAGCTCTGTGGCTGTGCCGCCTGCCTCACCTCGTACATCCCGCCTCATCTATCCAGAGACAGGGTATCACCGATCAACCTGCCTCGAACCTCAAGGTATAGCCACTCGCGACTCATCACGCCAAGTGTACTCCCGTGAGTGAGATAGGTCCCATAGGCGCGGCTCAGAATATCGTACACGTAAGTCGATGACTCACGAACCGGGCGATCCCCAATCAAATCATAGCCTTGGGGCATACGATAAATGTAATCTCCCGATACCTCTGCATAACCATCCCATGTACAAGGGAGTATAGCTAGGAGTCGCTTAATGCCATCATAGTCGGTTGCGCCCAGCTCGGGCTGCCTCCACACCAAGGTAATACGCCGTAAACTCGCCTAGGTCTTCTCCAACAAGACATCCAACATTCCCGATAGGTGCGCATCAGCTCCTCGTGTGTGGCATGAGGTCCTACCCTCCTCCGAGCGATATATCTCATCTCCTCCATCTGCCACGATCAAAAACTAACATAAGCCAACTATCATCATCTCAAAGTAGAAAGGATAGCATAACGAGAAGCAACTAGGTTGGAACTAAACAGTCTATAAGGTAGGCAACATCATAAGGTACAACACATATTACAACTTACCTTCTTAGTCTTACCCAAACGTATACATATAGACCAATAACATCTTAATATATATATGCTACGAGATCCTTATATTATACCAAACACTTAAACTAGAGTTCAACAGACTCTATCGTATTCTGGAGACAGAATTAGGGATTCTGTTCTTCATAATAAATGAAGATCAGTGCGTTAGGAGTACGCAGGTGAAAACCATGCGTAAATCGGAGTCCTAACGAAAGAGATCTAGCTAAAACAAATTTACTGCGCAGTGCAGGAAATTTGCGCGATCGTGCCAAAATGTAAATCGAGACGTATGTCGATGTAATACGTCTACCATATCCATGTCTTTAGGTTGAGGCTGAACATTCTGAAGCCGTAAGTGACGTCCATGTCATGATTCGTGTCGATGCTCACTCATGTCGAAGTGTGAGGAACTGCTGACGCTGCTCATCTTCAAGCGTCGAGGTCGTCTGTTCATCCTTCTCGCCGCCTTCGTTGTCCGAGCTCGAGGATATCGCCACTTTCATTCTTCCTATCGCTCTTTTGTTCTCGTAAGGAAAAGAAGTTCATACTTCTATGTTCTTTCACGATACGTGAGCATGCTCCTTAGAGTCTAGGTTCTCTTCGTGATAACATATCATTCATCACAAACGAAATTTTGAAGATTGGAAAATAAAGTCTTATTTGAGAATTTTGGAAATACGATTTCAAAATGACAATCATGATCAACTCATATACATATCAAAAATGAATTCATTCATTCCATGTTGATCATTCAACTCAATACCACCATATACTTCCATCTCAAAATTTGAGTATTCATCAATACTTATTGGTTTCAAACCAAAGTTTTGAAAACTTTCGCTCAAACTTCCATTTCCATCATCAAAATTTTCATAATAACATAATCTTTCAAAAGTTCTTCCACTTGCTCATCATGTAAAAATTTTCCATTTCATGAGTTTGAGAAAGAAATGCAGTTACCTTTTTCCCGGTTGAGCTCGATGTGATGGAGTGTTGAGAGGAGTCAGTAGATTTCTAGAAGTCCAAAGGACTCGATCTAGACTTAGAATAAAAAGAATTTGGGTTTACAAAGAGCAAAAGCGCCTCGATACCACTGTTACGACCCCACTCCGACTAATCCGGACCGAGGGCGACTAATACTAGGAGTAGTATTTTAGGATTACACGCTAAGATAAAGATGCATAATAACAATAAACTAGCATGCTCGAACATGATATAATGATATAATAAGAATAATCTAGCATGCTTGATCATAACATAAGACGATGTCATAACGTTTCAAAAGGGTTAGCCATCGGACCCCAAAATCTTAACCATGGTCCAATGGACCTCAATAGTTCATAACAAGAAGCATAAATAAATGAGTTCGTAGTTTAGCAATGAAAGTGTGTGAATACATATACGACGATATGCATTCAAGGTGAAACCACAAATTCTAGATAAATTGGTCAAGGACACCGACTCCTCAACACATTCCCCATCATCATCATCAAGCTCAACCCGCACATTTAAAACAAACATGCGGTGGCTAAGTACAAGAAATTGCACTCAGTGGACTCATGCCGAAAACATTTGATATAAGATTACGCCGCCAATATCGTAGTAAGTCACAAGTGGTTTTAGTTGAAATGCCTCAGGCTTACTAAAACATTTTAGTTCATAAACATAGCTCGCCGAGCATTTTCGTGTGTATGGTCCGATCTCATAGTAACAATTCATAACAAGATTAAAATTAAACGCCGAGAGGAGGCCTCCTTCTACGAACCGTGACCGCCGTAATCCCGACAAAGACACAAATACTCACAAGCATATGTTAACATAGCATATAGTTCCAACCTTCACGCCAATCCTAGCTGTGCATTTATCATCCAAGCACAGACCCGACATTAATAAAAGGTCAAGGCGACCCAAATGACATAACTCGTCATAATATAGTTCCAACTATCGCCACAATTTCTACCCGCAAAACAGATAGATCCATACACAAAATGTAAACATTTTTGGTGTAATCTTGTAAACATTTATCAACAAATGAAGATAAGCATAATAAATAAATTCATTTGTAAAGAGTAGCAAAGTCGCATTTTGTTTGAAAAGAGAGCCCACCGACTATGGTTCGTTGTAAATCGAGTCCCAGTTTGTTCAGACGTCAAGATCCAAACAAGCGTTTAGGCCCACACCTTTTACGAAAAGCGAGGCTTTAGTACGCCGCTCAAGTCTCTCGAGACTTTCAAAATCTAAGATGAACTTCGATATCTCGATATCGGGTGAATCAATTCTTAATGAATTCAATACGCTTCCAACACGATATAATCAATTGTTCTCGCTCGAGATACGCTCAACGATAAGCACGCTTTTTCGATATACGGATTTCATTTGTGAAATCTTTTCTTACTAATGAGGTATCATACTCAATTAGTATATCATACGCAGCATCGACGATTTATCAATCGATAATCGTATGTTTGACTTAAAAGTCAACGAAGTCAACATCGGTCAACAAAGTCAACAATTTTGACTTTTAAATAAGAATTTCTTACTATTTTATTTATAAATCGAATTTCGATCGATTAAAATCAGAAAGTCCTATTTCTCGATTTATCACGTAAATCAAAGGACTTATAAATAATTTTCGCAATTATTAATCCTTTTAATAATTAAAACGTATATTTTCGATTTAAAAACGTTACAAGATAAACGTTTGTCTCAAACATAGCAATCTAGGTTTATAAAATTTTATAAATTTCAAATATGTCCAGAATATTAGTTAGACATATATTTTATTAATAAACTGAATTAAAAAGGATTTAAAATCCTTATTAATTATCGAAAAATCTCGATAATTAATTTAAAATTACCAAATGACTTTCGAAAATTTTTCTAAATTAATATAGTGTATTATTATACACTATGGTCCAGAATATGAATTAATATCATTCATATGATATTGTTTGCCATTTATTAATATATATACATATATATAGCTACGGTAATTCCATAAAATATGGAATAATTATCCAAAATTTCCAAAATTGATATACACTTAGTATAATATCCCAATATCAATATATATCACAAATATAACCTATAGTCCATCATAATCATTCATTCAACAATAAATAAACTCAATATTCATTCGGTAATTATAAGATAATTACCAAATAATTATCAAACAATTTCTAAAAATTCTAAATAATTTACTACATGCTTAAACATTATAGTATAACAATAATACATCATAACATTAACCAAACCATTTGAAATCATCACCATATGGAGCAATAGCTCTCGGCTTTTTGATTTCAATAGGGGTTGGTTTCCAAAATTCCAACAATTATATACTATGCTTATATACTATAGTATACTAATATAACATCATAACATTAATCAAAACCAATTAAATCATCACCATATGAGCTTGTAAGCCCTCGGTTTATTTGATTTAAATAGGTAAATGATTTCCAAAATTCCAATAATTTCATACAATACACAAATAATATACTAAAGCATCAATACACCATTGCATGATTAAAATAAAATCATACACCAACATATATATTCTTAATGCTCACTAGATTACTCAAAAATCAAGCATATGGTTTTCAAAATTCTAAATAAATCATAGGACATATAATCAAGGTTCTAAAGCATTAATATGTCATCAGATGCTTGAAATAAAAATTATTCACCAAGGTATGGCTTATAGAAGCTCACGGTAATTCTCAAAACTATATAGATATGGTTTTCAAAATTTGTTAAATAAATACCATAGTCTTAAATCATATCATAGATCAATAATCCATCACTAAACTAATTAAAAAGCATTCGATCATCATAAACATTTTATACTATTTTCGAAAATTATTTTAATTCATGCTTATGGTTCAAAATCATATATATGCAAGATACATTCATACATTTCATATACAATAACCTATGTTCATCTAAACATACCATCTCATATTTTGTAAATAAAACCTCAAGAACATGTAAATAAACAATAGCTCATGCTCAAGAACATTAAAAACATACAATATACATACATAAATTTTCAAACACACATACATATATGAACAAGCTTCGATTTTTTGTACAAATGGTGAAGAATCAAGTACTATGGTCCTTGTTTACCTTGAGAATAGGTATAGAATCACAAGAGCAATGGTGGTACCAAGCTTGGGTGGAGAAGAAATGGAGAAGAAAGAAAGATGAAAATTTCAAAATGGGGAGAGTGGCTCGGTTTTTCGAGCAGAAAATGGGAGAGGAAGGAGAGAGTTCGAGTTCCAAAATGTTAATGAGAGTATAATGAGGGTGAAGAAGTGAAGAGTCTATCCTATTATCTCTCTCTCACTCTCGATTTTTAGCCAACAAATGGGATAAAATCTGCAGCAATGATGAGTAGGATTAGTGATGATTAGGCTAGTTTAAAAGGTCTTCATGCATTGGTCAATTTAAAGTGAATCCCATGCTTTGTTTCATGATGGGTGACGGTTTTAGGGTCAAAAAGGCTGATTTTATTTCATTTTGTACATTAATACATAATATATATCATACATGATCATAGATATATAATACAAACCATAAAATAATTAAATCATCCATTAAGCATAAATTGAAAATACCGATACTAAATTGGGAAAATAGGATTAAAAATATAAATTACACCTATTATTGATACTCATGTAATTTTCGATCATATATATCATAATATATGATTTAGATATTAAATAATAGCATAGGATAAAATTATTGCATCATTTCATGCAAACAAACCCTAATTTCGAAATTTAGAGTTTCGAAAATAATAAATTGAAACCATCGAGTTCTATGGTCCAAAATTTGATTTTAATGCTTAATAATATCCATATATATCATAATATATAGTTTAGATACCATATGATAATTTAATGGTATCATTTCATGTGAAAACTATAGTTTATAAACTTAGGTTTTCAATTCCATAATTTGGAATTATCGAGTTTTAATGGCATATAAATTGATTTTAATAATTATTAATACTGTAATTATATAAAATAATAATAGGAAATTAATTATTATAATTTCCTGAGCATTAAACTCATTTTTCAAAACGCTCTCAGACGCTGACGCTCAAAACGCCTCAAACGCTCAAAATCGACTCATCTCAAAATGGTCGCAGAAGTTCATACTTACTAAATAAATAAATATCATTTAATATTGAAATAATATGGAATTCAATTCGGCCCATCGCCGTAAATTTCCATAAAACACCGACGCTCGACACGTTGTTCGACGTTAAAATAATACCGCCAGATTATTTCATAAATTTCAATTCGTAATTCACAATCCTTAGTGAATTAAAAAAGGAATTCGTTATATAGATACCGAATCGAAATACAATTCGATGTCATACGATAAGAATATTGAAAAAAAACCCTAATTACGGTTTAGAATACCGTAATCGATGTTCGCTTTTCGAATATTACATTACTCTCAAGACTTGACCATATTTGATCGCGTCACCATCGACCGATATTATAAATTGAAAGCCTTTGGACATAGTAGTCATCATATAGCACTTGACCATATTATTCGACTTATGCCAAAGTCTACTGACTCTCATTGCTCGTTCGTCGATGTGTCAGTAAGGGCATAGGGTTTGGAAGTAATGACAACAAACATGTGTTCTTCTGCGATAAGAACATACTCCATGTTTCATTTTCACTCGATAAAATTTGGATCAGATAGAGGATTTTGTGCGAGTATATTGATAATCGGTGTAAGAGACATTTCTGAAAAGTAATGTAAACACATAAGCATATGATCGTACATAATTCGTAAAAATAATATTGTAACCTTTTGATAAAATAATATTAATCGAAATCTCCAATCGTGAGGAATCCCACATGCAAGCCACACGTGTGATCGTTTACACATGAACCCTCGACTGCACTAAAATATACCTTTTAGTCGCTTAATTTCAATCCATGTCAACTTATCATTACGACAAATAAAATTAATGATTGGACCTTACTAGACCACTTCACTATCGCAAGAAAGGACTTCACGGGAAGTTGTACTTGAGGTGATGCCTAAGCAATGGCCATAATTTTGACAGCGGAAAATGAATTCTTAGAATTGGCATACTCACTCGGACGATACCGCCTCCAATTCAAATTCATTTGTCATCTCATTTTAAAACTATCTCTAGAGAACATATGAAAATTGCACATGCAAGCCACGCGTGTGGATGTTTGCACATGAAACTTCCACTTCTCAATAGATTAAAATGTTTTATTTAGAAATCTCATCTAACAAACTTATGATAAACAGTGCAAGCAAGCCACGCGTGTGGACGTTTACTGACAATGCGTATCACTTTGTTTAGAGACCAAAATGTGGAGGTCTTGACGTCTTTAATTTTAAAAATTAATACGTCGGATTTCTACCTTAGTCTTTTGTTTCAAAAGGTTTGTCAATGCAGATCACGTAATCCCGACATGCTTTCTCTATAACTCAACATATTAAACATGCTTCAAAACGCGATAAACCTACCATGCTTGCTATACGCATCCAATCACGAAAACATATTACATGTTTGTCTACGTAATTAAACATACATAGCATGCTACTGCATAATTTAAACATCCATGATATGCATTGAATGATAAAAATAAAATAAAATTCGTTCATCGCGCCCCACTCGTGGATCCTGTAATTTTCTACCTAATTTATTACATAAATTTGCAAAGTACAGATCTTCAAAATCTCGAAACGAGGCCTCGCGTGTGTTTAGTATGATTTTTTGTTTATTCTTGATATTTTTATACATGTCGTTTCCCGTGGTTTGTGCTATTTATGCCGTTGTTTTGATTAGTATTTATCGATTCAGAATTATTTGGTTTGTTTCAATGTTTTGTAAAAAAAGGCATTAAATAGGACGAAATGGGTAATACCCCGAAACTTTTTCTTAAAGTAAAATAATATATGTTTTGAAAAATAAATTATTTTCAAATGATTTATGAACTAATGAAGATTGAGTTTCGAATGTTTTTACAGGTTGTTCGACATAGAGCGAGGATGCGCCCTAGCGAAATGTAAAGTTTAAAATAGTGAGTTTTAAAATTCTAGTAAATTATGATTATGATTTTAGAAAGAGAGTTTGAATTTTTAGAATGCATGAAAATATTTATTTGATAAAATAAAAATAAATGTAAGAATTAAGTAAAGAATTAATTATTATACATTGGTATAATAAATTATGTAGAGATAATAAATGAAATATATATATATATATATATATATATATAGAGAAGGATCAAATAGTACCCAAGCCCCGTGATAGTATGTAGTACTCAATCTCATCCACTCATCTAATAGATCCTATGGTTGATTTTTTGGATTTTTAAGCTTAATTTCGCTAATTTTCGCTTCATTAAGGGTAGATTAGTAATTTGATTTGTTATGTGATTTTGAAAATAAACCATGCATATAGTTGAATCGAATAATGCATTCAAATGAACACAAAATGCATTCACTGAACACAAACATGCATACGAAGTTTCAATTTTAATGCATGTAAATGCGCCTAAAGCATTGTCACAAGATCCAAGCCAGCGCCGCTACCACCCGCTTACGCGCCATCGCACCCATCGCGCGCACAAGCACAACCGCCGCCAACGCCTGCCGCACGCACGCAACGCCCGGTTGGGTGCGATTGTTATATTGTTTTAAATGCATTATTTAGTTGTTTTAAATGCAGTGACATGTTATTTCATATGTATTATTTATGTTTTGTTGTGGCTCTTCCCAAACCTAGCGCCGATGCGCACCCAACGCCCCTACCCAGGGTCGGAGCCCATCCAAAGATCCCTACCGGCGTCGGCACCCGGCGTCCTACCTAGCGTCGGCCAAGACACAACGCGCACTCCAACATCGGTTGTGTGCGATGCATTGTTATGTTATTTTGAATGCATTGTTATGTTATTCTCTATGCATTGTTATGTTATTCTCTATGCATTATCTGTGTTTTATGGTGCCTCTCGCCAAACTCAGCGCCCGCGGAGACCCCAACGCAGCATGACTCCCTACTACGCCCGTGGGTGCCTTCCCATTTGCCTCGAACGAAAAATGGGTTGCCACGTGTCAAATTTTGTGCGCCCACGTGTACAAAATGTGTGGTCTAGATTGAGTACTACATACTATGTCGGGGACCGGTACTACACGAACTCCAACCTATATATATATATATATATATATATATATATATATTTCATTTATTATCTCTAAGTGTAGGAAATGTGGAAAAGTGTAGTAATGTATGGAAGAATGTAGAAAATACACCTAAGCATGTATGTATATGTTGGAATAAAAAAATAAAACAAAAATAATATATATATAAATCTAACACCTACTTACTATTCACATTCATCAAAATTTTCATCTTCTTCCCCAAATTTTCGAACACACACATACACCTAAAACACACACTTCACAAATTTTATCATAAATCCAAAATTAAGGTAAGAAATCATTCTTAATCAATTCTATATCTTGTTTTAGAGGTATAATATCATTTATTTCATGTTTATGTGCATAAATGTTTACTAGTTGTTATCAAGAAAATTTAGTATGTGAAGTTCAAAGTTATTGTTTTATTTTGATGATTATTCATGTGTTTATAGGTTAATCTATGTTTAGAAGCTAATATAATGCATAAATGAGAGTTTAATTATGAAATATATGTGCTTTGAGAAGTAGGATCAAACCCTAAGTTTGATTTTTAAATGATGTTGTATTATGCTTGAATTATGCTTATAATTATGTTTGAATGTATTTAAGCATGTATTAAGTAAGAAAAATAGATTAAAAATTTAATGTATATTTTTTATAATTTTCAAAAATTATGAAGTTGGAGGTTCTTATGATTTTGATTTTATTTGTTTCAAATAACATGATATATAAGCTTTAGGATGTCATTAAGCATAATATAATTTATTTGAAATTTTCTAAGTTTATAAATATAGAATGATGATTATGGTTGATAATGGAGCTTTAATGAGCAAGTTATATATTAGTTTGAATAAAGTAAGGAATTGTTATTATTAATTTTTCATAAACATGGTTGATGGGCACTTAATGAAAGTAAGACTAGGTGATTAATATAAGTATATTTATGATGTATAATTGTATGTTTATGCATATGAAATTTAAATGAAAGCTAAGAATTAAAGTTGGATGCGAGTTCTTATTTTTACATAAATATGAACCATTAAGAGTTATATAAAAAGATTATGTTTGATTTAATGCCTAAGAATAAAGCTTTAGTCGTTAAAAAGACTAAGTTACAAGTATTTTAAAGTGCTAGGTGCCGTGACATCCGGAGCTCGAGGACGGACAACCGATGCTAAAGAGTATTCTTTGAAACGTCTACACGAGGTGGGGTTTATGCTATCTGTAAGTACATTGTATGGTTATAATCATTGTTGTGTTTTGTGCATGCATGTGAACTGATTATGTCCCACAAGGGGTCGAGGCTGTGTGCCGTAAAGAAGTACCATCAAGGAGGCCCACAAGAGGCTCAATGTTAATGAAGTACCCTCGAGGAGGCCCACAAGGGGCTCTATGTTAATGAAGTACCCTCGAGGAGGCCCACAAGGGGCTCAATGTTTAATGAATTACCCTCGAGGAAGCGAGACAAGTCTCGCTACCCAATGAGTTAAACAATGAGTAACCGCAAGGGTAACTGCTAAAGAATATGTTCATTATGTTATGTGCATTATGCAATTGGTTATAACTGCTTGCAGTGTATTCCCTACCGAGTATGTCCGCATACTCACATCTTCTATATTGATGTATGTTTTGTAGGCTGAGGAGGGTCGAAGGTTGATGCGGACGGGAATGAGCCCCACATATACATTCTCCCAGGATCACGTTCGGTGCTCGGCATCACCTAGCGCCCGTTCCACATCGCATACCTCGCCAGCAGTCCATCCGGCGCTGGGCTTCTCCTAACGCTCGACCCGCCACACTCACATCATCTTCCGCGCTTCAGCTCTGCATGTCGCTCTAGCGCTGGCGTCCGTCCATGTCCACACTCCAGCGCCATGCTTCGTCCGGAATGACGTCTTCACTCGGCATTGCGCATCACCCAGTGTTCGATACGTCTCATTTCGCCCTGCCAGCTCGAGCGTCCGTGTGCGTCCGACGCTCTGTTCCTTCCGACGCTGGGAATATTTTCTACCTCATTCCAGTAGCTCCTCGCGTCCGGCGCTCCACTTCGTCCGACGCTCGGGTGCTCTCTCTGACCTTTCAAGAGAGCGCTTGCGTCCAGCGCCTCGCTCCGTCCGACGCTGGGCATGATTTCTGGGCCTATTTTCGGTGTTTTAAATGGGCTTTTCGAGGGTTTTATAAAAATGATACCAGCTGCTTTTCTCACAACACATTTATCCACGCGATTTCTTCTTCTTTTTATTCCTTCATTTTCCTTTTCCTTTTCCTTCCCATTTAATTCTTGCATTTGGATTAACAATTGAGATTTTATGATTCCGGATTTTTGGAAGAAGAATTTATCTATGAATGGTTTGTAAGTTTTTCTTGTTCCATTATGTATATGTAATTGTTATGGGGATAATTTCTACCATGAGATAAATTATTGATTTGTAGGGAAATAAATGTTGGATTTGTTCTTGTCTTGAATCGTGATTGTTGGGTTGATGATTTGTAATTTCTTATCCATATAAATTGATTATTTCATGATCTTCATACATGGTGTTCGAAAGAATAGTGTAGATTGATTATGTGCTTATGTTTGATTATGGAATAATGCGAGAGTAGATTTATGTGAGGTATAAGTTTGACAATGAACGGGATTGAGAGATTAATTCGTTGTTGAGTAATTAATATATATGGATAGGGTTTTTTCTATCATGTGCATTTGTGTTAAATATCATTCGTAGTTGATGGCAGCAGGGTTGAGAGATTCCCGTTATTAATTTCTAGTCTAACATTGATGGGGTCGAGAGATTAGTTATTGTTGAACGCTAGGTGAGAAGCGTGGGTGGTTTTATGCATTGTGCACCGATCCTTGGCTCATTAATAGCGAGGACAGATTTTGAACCCTAGAACACCGTCTCCAATTCCGTGTATCTTCCAATCCCTCTTGTTGTCTAAGTGCATCCATTTTACCTGCTTTATTTTATTTCCTGCTTTCGTCCGTTCCGTGACAGACCCCCTTATTTTAGGACGTTAGTACTTCTTTTCTGTTTTTGTGTGTGACATTAAACCATAGACCTGTTAAGCCTTCCTCGAGAGATTTGACTTGGGTCGATATTACCGCTCTATAAGGACCTCGTATAATTTGTGAGCGACTTAGAAGAACAATTTGGTCGGAACAAAATTTTGGCGCCATTGTCGGGGAAGGCTTTAGGCTTTAGGTTTTGTGTTGCTTTGTTTTCCGTGTTTCCTTTATTTTTCTGTTTTTCCCACCGTGTTAATTTTTATTTCTTTATTTTTCTTTTTCGTTGTGACTATTTTCTCCAACAGGTGCGTGTGATCTTATTTTTCTTTGTGACTATTTTCTCCAAGCAGGGTTACCAGCGATACGAATATGGCCAGACAAGCCTGGAGGAGGAAAGCTCGTCGTATTGGGCAAATTCTTCTTACGAAGAAGGAGCCCAATTCGACTATTTTGAGGGATACCCGTCAGGCTGTGAGCATCAAGCCTATGATCCCTATTGGAGGCATCCTCAGAGTTCTTCATATAGTCGGGACCTCTTGTTCCAGCAACAGCTGGTGAAGTCGACATTGGAAGATACATTGCATGTAGGGAAATATGATCTATCCTAGCATGCACCTATATAATTAATTGCAACACGTTGGTATTTTTTTAGTGTTTACCTATAAATTTATCGGACAAAATGAGGATCAAGACTCGTGCTTTGATCTTCTGGACTGTATCCTGTTTGCCAAAACTCCAATGCTGAGTGAGAGCAATCTATGGAGAGTACTGCAAAAATTCATCTTCTTCCTTACACTTGGAAATCTAAAAAATCACAATGATCACAATATAATTTTTGAAAATCTCTTAGCATAGGATTACTCTGATTTGCTCTCTCCTTGTATTTATAATGCAACCCTAGAAACTTATTAGGATAGGATCTCTGCATATCTAATAAATACAATCATATCTTTTCAGATAATAGAGAATCGAAATAGAGTCCCACAGTGAGACTCTATCATGTGGGGGACAAAATTCTGCAGCTCTAGGCCTTGATGGGCCAGCCCATAGATCAAATGCAAGGAATAAAGATGGGCCTCAAATAAATTAATTATCTTATGTTCAGCTCAGAACATAAAATAATTCATAAACATTTATTCATGCCACTAGAGAATAAATGCTGACTTACCCCTTTATTTTCGAAGTTGAGTCGGGCTTGCACTTAGACTTCATGAATCCCCATATTTAAGATATCGCACGTCCATTAATTATTTATAGTGTTCTGACTGATTATAATAATTAATCTCTTTAGTTCCTTAAGTAGTACCACTCAACCTTATTATTGTACTTGAGATAACTCAACCTGCATGATTTAGTACAATAAACATTTTGAGCTCCTTAAGGGGAAGTCATAATCCTTAATGGATACGGTGACTCGATACAGGTAACTAGCATGACATACAAGCACTTTCACCACTCAAGATGCAGAGAATATTGGGTTATCTCATGTAACCCTCACCCATAACAAGTCAAAGTGATGGTCAACAACTTATATTCACCTAAAACCTAATCGAGGTTTAGATCAGCGTAAAACCACCGAGATCTAGGTTCTTCACGTCGGTCAGATAGAAGAACTCATCTCACTGTGATCCATCAATACGTCAGAGACGTACTAGTATAGACAAGCAACCAAGTCGAGTCACTTCTTATCTATACCGCAGCCTATATCGACCACTCTTCCTCAAGTTGTTTCAGCTGTGATCCTTTTTATATCTCATTAAGCTTGACCAATCATACAGACTTCTATGATCTACTACACACTATATGATCTAACTTATATATGAGATAAATGGACATACATATGCAATCAAGTAAACAATTCAGATAGGAGATTGTATGTAATACCCCGTCCTTCCTATGCTTCAGGTTTGCATGACACGTTTTTTGAGAAGGGTCAAAGGTTGACTTTTGTTTCGGTGATGCGATCGTCATGAAACCTCGTGTGTTGTGAAGAGTGTCTTATGACTAATTCATAGACACTAAGTATGCAGTTTTCGACCACCCACGGGTTTGGCACTGGGAAAGTTATCGAAAAATCGACTTTTCATGGGTCTTTTAAAGCATATCTTGTTTATAGTCGTTGTGTCCGTATTTTATTTCGAGTACATGGGCACCAAGTTTGCTAAATTTGAGTCCGCTCGCAAAAGATGCATCACTTTTTTATTTTGAAAAGGACCTCGAGCAAGAATTGCTTGACCTGCTTTTTCCTATAAATGAGGGCTATGGCCTTCATTTTCAACGCTCATTTTCTTCGCTCTCTGTTTACGGACGAGCCGAGCAGCTCAGTGCACGCGGAAGAGAGTAGGGATCAAGCCGGAGGCTCGGCGGTGGCGCCATCAGACCGCCGCCGCCACCACCACCGATCAGTCCCTCCCCGGCAGCCCCATTCTTCCGTTTTTTTCATTTTCTTGTTTTGATTCCGCCTTTTAGTAGATAGCATAGTATAGAACTCGGATTTCTAAAGGGACGGGATGAGAAAATGGTCAGAGGCCGACGAAAATCACCGCCGACCACCACCGCCTCACGCCGCCGCCGTCGTGGCTGTTGGCCGCCGATTTGGTGGCCAACTGGCTACCTTTTGGCTACGGGACCTTTAGGTTTTGAGTTCCGGGCTAAGTGTTCTACTAAAGTACCGATTCTGTTTTTCCGTTTTTCGTATTTTTGCATGTCAGGATGTTTTCGTTGTTTCGAATTTCTAAAGGAAGTACATGCCCGGGTTATCCATTTTCAACATAGTTTGTCATTTCATGTTCCTCGTTATGCATATTGCTTATGTTTCCATTTTCATGCATCGGTTTTGGATGGTTTATCCTGGATTTGAGGATAGACATCGATTTTCGAAGCTTATTCACTGCTAAGATTTGTATCAACTTGCATGCATGCATATTTTGAAGGTACCCTATTATAGGACTTGATGCCCTGAATATAGTTCCCTTCTGCATCGAGTTGAATTGAAAACCCGGAGAGTTCCAAATGTGGGTTCAGAAAGTCGAAAACCCCCGTTTCGTTTCGATCTTCGTTTGGTTCACGTTGTTGCTTTGCTTTGTGGGATGTGACTCCAAAAGTTATTCCATCTTGTTACCAGGTACCTACCAGTGTGATCGGTGAAGTTGTTGGATCTGTGGATATCTCCCTACCGACGCTTTCAATCGCTTAGGTTGGGTTATATATGCTTATATTGAGTTATTTACTCTGATATTTCAAAATAAACATGTGCGTCGTGAATTTTTTTTGACGAAGTTATTACTGTTCTCTGATCCGAGATATGGTTCTATTGTGATTGTGCACGGATCTCTATTCACGGGTTGATCAACATCTTGAGTATTGATCGTAGTGATGACCCAGAACACGTGGTTATGGTTAAGGGGATAGACCCCGTAAGTCCACACGGAAATGATAATGAGGTGGTTATGGTTCTGATGGGGATAGACCCCTAAAGTCCAAACCGATTTAGCCTACCGGATACGTTCGGGGGTGGGATCAATATGTTCTGGGCCAAGATATTGAGGGCTGGTTGGATATGTTCCGGGCCGAGAGATATGATAGGCTGGCAGGATACGTTCCGAGCCGTGGTTCTATGATGGGAGTAACAGTAATAACGGGTCAGGTATTATAATATCCCACTGACCAGTCAGGTCGGGACAGAGGGATATCACGGGGTTATGAGTGAAATAAGAAAACGACAAAGAAAACAAAGGAAAAATAGTCACACATGTAATATTATATATATAAATATATATATTGAGGTAATATAACATATATTTGTCAGAACAACAAACTTATGACGAGATCCTAGCGAACAGACAATTTAAAAGGGAAATGAAATTCAAATAAATAGTGAAATAGTCAAAATCGTGGCATGAAAACAGGGTGATGCAAATGCCATCCCAGATAGGGGCCTATACATTTTTGATTAAGCAACTCGAAAGAGGAAAGCATACACTTGACACAGTTAACATCCAGGTTTATAGCTTCAGGAAGATATTAGAAACTAGACTACCAAGAGTTTTGGATTTCTTGACCAGTCAATGCCCAGGTACCGTAGTCGTCTCGCTCGACCATGCTAGCTCCACAACTTGAAAATATTTGAAAAGAGTTTTGGGCTGAGTACTAGCGTACTCAGTGGGACCTTATACCCCATTTTGAGAAATCACAGTTCATAGACAGTTCAAGAAAAGAGCATGCTAAACACATATCATAGGGAAGGTTTTAAAGAGAAAAAGGTTGACCCTATATATGCAAAACATAGTTTTCTCCGAGCAGAGCTCGTATCGCGATATACTTCTTTGCTCATCACATCTGTGCTACCTACTGGACCATAGGGGGAAACAACGTTCCACTAATGGCCTCCTTCGCCAAGACTAGGGAACTTGGCCAAGTTCACCCAGCCCGGACTTCCGTGTACACTACCTCAGCCAGTACTTAGCTCGAGGCACGATCGTTAACTACTCCCGACCGAAGCCGTAGCGGTTTAACCGCTCCAAGGTCAGCACCATGCAATGAGCATAAAAACAACATGCAATTCTCAATTTCAATAAACATCTTGGGGCTTGATAACCCGAAATACATTGCATAAAATAGATCCCACTTGTTACCAGAGTGATACCAACTGCTCATCATACTCGTACATATCCACTGGTTGTCCTTGGATAAACCTTAACCAGTCCTACAAGATAAGTCTAGTCCTTAGGCATGATTATTTCATATTGATTTCCCAGATGCCATGCCCTAAGCTCAAACTTATCTATTCCCAAATTTAGGATCTAGAGTTGATATATTTGTCAGGTCTTAGTAGTCATATTCTATTTTAGTGCATGTCATGATATGAGATATAGTCAAGTAATCACGTAGTTACATGTTCTCGGTTAAGGCATGCTTCTGTAATAATATCAGGTTGTGTTGGTTCATCATATTTCATACATTCTATTAATGCTCTAACATGCTCGTAACATATCATGTTTGAATGCATCATTTAATAATATGCTAATCATATAAGATATGTTTCACATATGTGAGTTCCAACACTTGGCCAAATTTTTGGTATTTAACTTTCAGCAAATTTGTCCAAGTGGCCTATTTTGGCGACTCCTATCTCTCGACTCAAAATGCCTATGGATTCACAAAGACATGTTCTGGAAAGAAATAAATATGTACTACAAGTTCTTAGAAGGACTCGAGTCCATACGTGTTGTGGTTCTGAAGATATAAGGTCTCAAAGTAGGCAACTCGAAATGACTTCTATACTTGGAATATTTTTCAGGATTTTCAGATTTGGCTTAACGACGAGGGATCTTACGAGACTCGTAACTTTTGACTCAAAATACCAAAATGAAATATAGTCCCCATTATGGAAACCTTGTAACAAGAACTACATGTTATATTCAGAAAGACTCGAATGAAACCCGATGCATCAAGAGATACAAGAGCTCAAAGTAGACTAGTTGAAAACGGACAGTTTGTGATAGGTGGCTTTGGGTGGACAGAAGGCATATCTAAAGGATTTGGATTGAGATCAAACTTTCCAGATCACAACTAGACATGGTAAGGAACGTTTTTGGTGAAGAACTTGAAATCCAAATCGGACTGCAAATGGCTCGAGCATCTCTCGCAAAATTCGGACTTAGGCATTTTGTCAAGAAGATTCACGGGGATACGTTAACTTTGAAAATTCACCGAGAGCTTATTAGGTAGAACCTATGGACAAGACTTATCAATTTGGAAATCCATTTGATAATAGTTTAACTGGAAAAAGACTCACTCAAATATTCTTACTAGATTCGACCATAAAAATGATTTACTATAACCTATCCCTACAGTGACAGTTTTGCGCAGCTCATTTGTAAATTCACAAATAATTAGTAAAGATTTTTAGAAAACTCTGAAAATGTACAGAGAGCTTCTATACATACTAAGTTATGTTTATGCAAAATTTGGGCATGTTACTAATAGCCGAACTCTAGACGAAAGCTAAATACCTTAGGCTCTGAACAAGGGATTTTTGATAGTTCGTGCAGTGAGTTTGAAAAATATATTTAAAATAGTAAAACATCATGGATCGCCCTGAAATGCTATAGAGATATACTCAAATTTCGCTGAAGACCAACATATTCAAATTTCGTAACCATCGGACTAGTAAGCAATAGTCAGTTAATTTTATAAACACACTGTTCTCGCAGCCAACTCCCGCCATACAATTTCATAATTCCATTAATTTCTTTCATTCATTTCACAAACACCTTATGTGCACTTGTTAACACACAAAATGACAGACTTATATCACTCTAATCCACAACCAAGTTCATAAACCCAGACATGCAATCCATCCCAATCGACATACAATGATCACAAGTCAAGAATCTAATCATTAATTCAACATGAAATCACTTTTCAAGCATAGACCCATCATAATAAACATATAGACATGTATGCATGTATATGAATCGGTCATCCCAAGGATTTAAGGAGGTGGTATCTACCTTAGGCACGAAATTAGCAGGGAATCGAGAGGGATGGGAAGTGTATGAAGTTCCGGCTCGACACGGAGCTTCGGTTGTTCCTTTCTAGCAAGGGGAGTTTGATTTCTTCTCAACGTAAGGTGTAAGGTGGAGTGAGGGTCATCCTCAAACTATGGTGGCAGTCAGTCTCCTTGTACTTGCCGTAGGGAGCGACGATGATGGGCGGTAAAATCTAAGAGGTGGGAGCTCGAGAGAGCTCATGGGAAAGCTTAAGTGTAGAGAGAGAAGCTGTGGATTTGCGTTAGTGAGGTAGAAAAGTGGGAGAGGAAAGAGGATGGTGTTGCCGTGAAGTATAGAGAGAGAGGTGGGTATTCTTTGCCTTCCTATGGAGTGGAAAGTGGAGAGAGAAAATATGGGGTGGCTGCCGTCAGGAAGTTCTAGGGGAACAAGGGAATGAGACACATGTCCACAATGCTACATGAATAATCAACACCACACTAGCACATGCAGACACACGGCTGCAAAAGGAACACACACATTACTCTCACACATCACACATGCATGCATTTGCATGCACTCACACGTCACACCCACACACAATTAAACACGTTATCACACACCATGCATATGTATATATACATTATTCATATTATATATATATATATACTAAATAGATACATAATTATTAATATAAAGTTAATTATTTATTTACCACTTACTCTTTCATATAATACAAGTTGTAACATGTAATTCACATAAGAATTTTGTAATCGTACTAACATATATATATAAATATAAAGTGCAACACGTTAATGGTTTTAAATTAATATGAACCCAATTTGCATATGAATTATGTGCTTAATATATATCTTATATTTCTATTTAAGAGGTAATAGCTCTCTAACTATAGAAACTTTAGTTAGGTAATTGCTTCTTGTAGCTATATGTTTTATTGTTATTGTTGTTATTATTATTATTATTGAGTCACATAGTGACACTTAATTTAATTAATCAGGCATCAAGATTAATAATTAAAATTTATTCACGTGCCATGATAATGCATGCCAAAGGGAGTGATGCAAGCTCTTAATTGAGTTTAGAAGGAAAAATATTCTATTAGAAAAAGAAACTTATTATTATTAGCATCTTCATTGTCGAGTTTTCGAGCGCACTACCGGGATATTATGTATCAAAATAGAAAATCTCTTTTGCTTACTTAGAAGTGGGTTTACGCTTTAAAACCTTCTAAGGTAAGAAAGGTATTCGCCATCAGCGATCGATCCGCAATGACTTGATACTCTTACCTAACTTCGCCTCCACTTCCGCCTTAAATTCTTTGAATTTCAAAGCATTGATTTGCGGTGAAGCGGTATATGTATCCGCATACCTTGAGTAATCACAATGAAAGTGACAAAATACTTGTACCCTCCACGAGCTTGTGTGGATATTGGTCCACACAGTCGAATGGACTAGCTCCAACACTTTCGCTCTATAACCCTTCGCTTTGAAGGGTCCGGTCGACATCTTTTCTTCTATATGTGATTCGCAGATGGGGGCGAGTAACTCTAATATCACCCAACGCCCATTCTTAGCCGCCTATGGATCCTATTTAGATTGATGTGACCTAATCTAAGATGCCAGAGAAATGTGGTGTCATCTGCTAAGAAAACTTTCTTCTTAAGGCTTGATGTAGATGCAACATAATTAAAGGTATTATGCTTGGTAAATAGTATAAAGCTTAATTATATAAAGTGCTTCCCATGATAACTCCGTTATTTCTTATGATAAAACACCACTATAAAAACAATCGAATATCCATGAATAAATTGTTTGGAAACCAAAATAAGGTTCAGCCGAAACTCCGGCACATATAAAACGTCTTTCAATGCTAAAACTGTTCTATAAAAGCATAAAGAAACATCTCCAACTGCAACAGCCTCGACTTTTGCCGCATTGCCCATGGAGATCGTTATCTCGCCATCAATGCTAAAACTGTTCTATAAAAGCACAAAGAAACATCTCCAACTTGAAGCACTTGCCCCTCTCCTTTGGGTTTTTCATGCCTCCGGTGGCAACCATGTTCTTGCTTCCACTGCTCCTACTGGTTCCTTTGCCTCTACCACCTTTGGCACCCCTTTTTCTTCTTCCATTTTTCAACGAAAAACTTGGGCCCTTAGATGTGCTAGCAACGGCATGTGCTTCTTTCCCATGACACCTTCTGCGGCCACGAACTGACTAAGTGTATACTCGGTCTTACTCATGATCGCGTTCATGCGGAAATTCTCAAAAAACTTGGGCACTATGTTGAGGATGGTATCGACCTTGGCTTCGCCGTCAATACCTCCTCCCAACTGATCAAGACTATCCATGAGATGAGTCATGTGGGAGACATGTTCATGGACCGAAATTCCTTCTTCTATCCTACACGCCAAGATTTCTCTCATTGTGTGAAAGCGGACTTTCCGATCCACTGCCCAAACTTACTCTCGAGACTTGACCATATTCCAGTCGCGTCTACCATCGACCGATGCTGCAGCTGCAAGCCTTTGGATATAGTAGTCATCATATAGCATTTGGCCATATTGTTAGACTTATGCCAAAGTCTGCTGACTCTCACCGCTCATTAGTCGACGTCGATAGTGGCATCAGTTTGGGAGTGGCGAGAACAAACATGTGTTCTTCAATGATAAGAACATATTCCATGTTTCGCTTCCACTCGATAAAATTTGGACCGGATAGAGGATTTTGTGCGTAGCATATTGATAATCGGTGTAAGAGACATATCCGAAAAGACAATGTAAACACATAAGCATACGATCGCACATAATTCAGTAATAATAATATTGTAACCTTTTGATAAAATAATATTAATTGAAACCTCCAATCGCCCAAGGAATTCCACATGCAAGCCACACGTGTGGGCGTTTACATGAACCCTCGACTGCACTAAAATATACCTTTTAGTCGCTTAATTTCAATCCATGTCAACTTATCCTTATGAAAAATGAAATTAATGATTGGACCTTACTAGACCACTTCACTATCACAAGAAAGGACTTCACGGAAGTTGTACTTGAGGTGATGCCTAAGCAATGGCCATAATTTTGATAAATAAAATGAATTCTTAGAATTGGCATACTCACTCGGACGATACCGCCTCCAATTCAAATTCATTTGTCATCTCATTTTAAAACTATCTCTAGAGAACATATGAAAATTGCACATGCAAGCCACGCGTGTGGACGTTTACACATGAAACTCCCACTTCTCAAGAGATTAAAATGTTTTATTTAGAAATCTCATCTAACAAACTTATGACAAACAGTGCAAGCAATCCACACGGGTGGACGTTTACTCACAATGCGTATCACTTTGTTTAGAGATGAAAAAGTGGAGATCTTGACATTTTAATTTTAGAAATTAATATGTCGGATTTCTTGCTTAGTATTTTGTTTCAAAAGGTTTGTCCATGCAGATCACGTAATCCTAGCATGCTTTCTATAGAACTCAACATGTAAAACATGCTCGCAGAATTCTAAAATATGCTTGAAAAACGCGATAAACCTAGCATGCTTACTATGCTCATCCAATCACGAAAACATATAATATGTTTATCTACGTAATTAAACATACATAGCATGCATCTGCATTATTTAAACATCCACGACATGCTTTGAATGATAAAAATAAAATAAATTGCTCATCCCGCCCACTGTGGATCCCGTGCTTCACCGCTTAATTTATTACATAAATTTGCAAAGTATGATCTTCAAAAATCTCGAAATGGGCCTCGCGTGCACGGGCATGGACCGATTAAATCAAACCGGATTTGGGCCAAAAATCGAAACAAGCAACATTGGATCGGGCCAAACCGCGTCGAAAATCTGGAACCGGGTCAAAAATTCAGATCTGGGCTAAAAATCGGGTTTGGGCTGAAAACGGGCCGGGTCGGCCCAAGTGGACTGGGCCGCGCGCTAGGGCACAACCCACAACGCGCCACCGCCCCGCCGTCCGCTCGCCTCGTCAGCGTCGCTTCGCCGGTTACCGAGAAGCACCGGCGGCGCCGCATACCGCCGAGAGGCCTGCTCGCTCGACCGCCCGCCTGCTGTGGAACCGCCGCCGAGGAAACTGTGCGTGACTTTCGCGGTGCGCGCTATCGCGCCTGGCCGATGCCGCCGAGGCGCGCCAGCGACGCCACGCATGGTATTGAGCCCATCGAGCGCTGCCGAGAAATACCCGTGCGAGCACACTCAGCGCCTGGGCATGCCGAGGCGTCCATGCGAAAACCGCACGCCCCGCACGCCCGCCCGTGCCCTCAACGCCGAACGCTGTCGATACCCACCGAGACCTGTTGCCCTATGCCGCCCGACGCTGCTGATCGCTTATTTTTCTAACACGAAAAGGTGTAAGTATAGGGTAAGCGAAGTATCGTATCCACAGGGATTGTAACGCGAAAACACAGAAGCTAACTCAACGATGATTCATCATTATCCAAGCAACAAACATGGTTTGGTAAGATTTTAGGGCTTCGGAATTCAATCCAAAGCAAAGGTAACAAAACAGAAAGTAAATTAAAGCAATAAACACTCGGATGTTTAAAAACAGATAAAGACGACTAACCCTAGGGCTGCATTAATCCTATCCACAACGTATGTTTATCCTGTTCCTATTAACCAATTTTAATCCAGACAAGATGGAAGATCACATATATAACCGACAATTTACATATTTATTAAAAGCGGGTTGAGATTACTAGTTTTCCCTATTATCATACGCCTCTAGGTGAAAACAAGTAACCCAAACGGATCACAAAGAATATGCTTCCTACGAATATTCTATCTCGCCACGACTCAAGGCTCATTCGATCATGCATTCGATATCGATCGACAATTAACACAATTACGTAATTAACCGACAACTAAATATGCATCAAGATTGATCGAAATCAACACATATAAATAAGCACAATCGAATCATGAATCAATGCATGGACGGTAAATAGCAATAACAGAATCACAACATATAGGATCGAATCATGCAAACCCTAGATTAGAACGAAAAACTAGCCGATATAATAAACGGAATAAAATACGATTTAACCATAAAAACGGAAATTAAATATATAAAACCCGTGATGAAGCGTTGGATGAACAATCGTTGGGCTTGAATCCCAACCTCAGCGAAAAACGGAAACTTGCAAAGATTGTCCGGACGAAACGTTCCGGATCGTAGACAAAACGTAAAACTAACGAAGAACAATGCGTAAAACAACTCTAGAATGAAACTATATGGAAGCTAAAGCTAAAACTCTGAAAAACTTATGAAAAACTGAGAAAAGAGGCTCTGGAATCGTAGGTGCGGTTGGGGCGCGGGGTGTTGCCATATATAGCACACCCCAAACCCTAGTTTTTCCTTCGCCGCACTGCCTCGCGACCACCCTTCGCGATCGCTAGGTGCGGTCGCGAGGTAAGTCTCGCAAGGCCTCCTCGCCCGCTGGTCGCCTCTGCGCCGCTTCGGTACTCGCGACATGACTAGCGGTCGCTAGCCATTCTCAAGAGGTCGCGAGAAATCGCCCAAGAGCTTTCTGGCACCGGGCTTCGCCACGGCACGTTATCGCGGTCGCGGTGTGCCGGGTTCTCGCTGCAGCCTTAAGCGGCCATCCTAGCGACCGCTAGGTTGGTCTCTAGAAACAAAGCCGAGTGTATAATTGGCTCGCAAGGCCGCTCCTTGCTTCGATTTTCAACATATGGACCTACACAACACCAAAAGAACACCCAAGAGCAGATCTTCTAGAAATAGATAAACATTAAGAATCGATACGTAAACGCACATTAAACGAGCTAAACTCATCTTCAAATATCAACTATAAACGTAAAATGCGCGCTTATCAAACCCCAAACTTAAATCATTGTTTGTCCTCAAACAAAACCAAAATAGAAAGACACAACGAAAAGATCAACGAGCGTAGCAAAGATGATAACCATTCTAGCCTCGTAAACATATCAACGCCAAAAACATTAGTGCACATGAAGACGTTAGTCAACTCAACACAAACAACAATTGACGGCAAAACTTATTTAGTTCAACCTCACAACGGCATGTGTGTAAAATATAGGATACACTCAACTCATAAAGAAATGTAGGACGGTATACACTCAACGATCAATGCAATGCAACATCTTACCATAGGCTTGCCGCTTTTTCTAATATCTCCACCGCCATTGTGTTCAAATTAGGATCAAAGAGGTCTTTTCATAGGTTGTAATGTAGGCACATTGGTTAAGGTAGGATAAAATATGGCTAAGTGACTCAAGAACATTCCAAGCACCCCATTTATACTTTTTCGACACATATGGACTTTGCCCATTTTCCTCTTCTTTCCCAACGTGCTAAATCAACGCTTAATGCCACGTAAGGTACCTATACTTTGATTAAAGACCCTTTATGCTCAACACTCATAGTGAACTTAACATTTTTCTTTTCTTTTCTTTTCTAGAGCTTATAGGTTTATCTTTCACAACAAAGGTACTATTATTCACCACGTATGTATTTTTCACACGAAACTTTTCTCATCATAACTACATCAAAATTTCAACCCATTTTGATTCCCATATCCATCCTCACCTCCTATCATCCGTTAATCGAAAGAAAAGTCTAATAAAGGCTCAAAGAAGGCGACAAATGGTATATATCATCGGGTTAGTGTTTGGGTGATAAGTGGTTAACAACGATGGCCTTTTATCCTTTCCAAATTCAAACACATATCATAGCCTCGACACGTAAACACGGCAAGTTCTAGAAGATAATCACATGCACGATATCACACAATTAATGTAAATCAGATCAAGATATGTATACAAGTGAAGCTCAAGTCTCACAGATAAGCAAATGGTGAAAACAACAAGCCTAAGCTATCTCACGTCATTCATGCGTCATTTTCTAACATATCATGCGCACTATCATTAAATTTCACCAAAAATTTCTATCGTCATTGGCCACATGGATTAACATACTTCACTTAACTCGTTGATCGATGCATACGAAAACGAAAAACAAAACAAAACCAAAACAAACGACAAAAGACCCCAAAGCATAACAACTAAACCATAAAGCATAGAAACAAAACAGATTCTCAACCAACCAAACTCGTTTACCCCCAAACTTATTGTGAACATGTGGAAGCAATAAGGTTTGCGTAAAAGAGTAGTTGGGAGAGAAAACTTACCTCAATGTCGTACTACTCGGTGGCGGATAAAATCCACGCCATTGATTCCATTGTCGCATCATCTCCATCATCTTCGTTGTTGCTCGAGACGTGCCTATTGTTGGGTGTAGATGGCTTGTCCGCTCCATAATTGATGTCGGGTTCCCGCCAATATGGTTGAGACGACCATCTATGTGATCTAATCGATCATAAATCCCGGATCGCCTCGAACGGGTGGCGGGTGTAATATGCCGCCTGCCTCGTGAGCCACTTCGGCTCGGCTTGCTCCTCGCGCGTTGCTCGCCTCGACCCGCCTTGCTGCTCACGCCGCGCCCATGCATATGTGCAGAGGAGCTCATATTCCGGTTGGCATCCGGAGTAAAGTATCGGCTTATACCGTGAGCTCGGATTGGGCAGCGGAAGATTGATTGGCCGCTTTGATCATATAACAGCCACAAGTAACGCCGGGGTGCTTCTTCAGAACGCTCGACGATAGGCACGCCTTGTCCAGAAGATGTCGTGAGAGATCGACTCTCGAATCGTAATCCCAAAGAAATCAAGAATGGGGTAACGAATCCCCTATGCATATCTTCGAATTACCCAAACCGTGGATCGTGATATGGAAGTGTCGAGCTAAGAACATGCCGGCATACATCTTCCGTTGAACATAGCTCCAATCAGTATGCTCATATCTTGTGAGAGGACAAGGTCTGCTCGAACGCCATGCAAGGTGAATGTGAGGAGCGGTGGAAGTAACGGATCACCGTGGATTCCAGACGAGCTAGCCTTTGATCTCGAGGCATCATAATATGGAGTGTGCTCGAGTCCGCGCCCATGAACTTTGGCCATACGCTTGATCGTGTACTCGACATCCCTATGTAATTTCCTCCGGATCTCCATTGATTATGCCATTAAGTTCGCCCACGGAGAGTTGACGGGCTCATTGTCGAGAACATGATGTAGTCCGCATGCCATTTGTCTTGTGAACATGGAGAGTCGACAAGAATTCGAGTGTCGATCCGTATGTAAGATAATTGGGTCGTGATAACCGAGTACAGCCCGACCTCTCGGCTAACCACGCCACATCATTGGTTATGCCCATCTCGACACGTATTGAGGCACATGAAACGTGAATGCCTATGCCGCATCTCACCAATCTATCCCAACGGCTTCTCGACGAGTCACTCGGTAGTCTCGACCCCAAAATTTTCGGATCGAATTCATCCGTGGTGCCATGCGTGGCTCGTCGTGAGGCTCATCATGATGCTCATCGTGGAAATCATCTTGTGTCTCGTCAGGAAGTGGAGACAATGCTCGCCCTTTCGCCAGGACCGTGAGTACGTGGCATATTTGTACCTAAAAAGAATTTCAAAGTTAGCCCGTGTATGAATGAAACAATCAAAACAACGCCAACCCAAAATGCTCAATATAGATCCCCCAAACTTCAACTTAATCAAATTATTTCCCCCATATTGTCATATGATCTTGCAAGATAACACAAAATGGAAAAACACACACGTACCAAAATTTCAAAATTGACGCTCTGGCAAAACTAGCGACCACACCTCGCGGTCGTGAGGCCTGGTCGTGATCGTCTCAACGGGCACGCGCGGCGTGGCACAAGGCGCTTGAGCGCAACAAGAGCGCGGCGCCAAGCGTCGTCGGCAAGCGTGATCTGCGGCAGAAAACAATGTTTTTCAAGGCTATTTTCAAATTTTTAACCCAAATCAACAATGTAGGTACATTAGACTAACAATATACGTGTATAAACGTTAATAAACCTATCATTGGACAAATCATGCTCAAACACCAAACAAATCTAACAAAATAAGCCCTAGTCTCTCAAATGTAAATAAACCCACTTCAATAGGATAAATGGAACAAATACTTCCTAATCAGGCTCAATAAACGTAAACCCATGAAGAATGACACAAATAAAGCATACCTTGAGTGGATTTGATGGAGAAATGCAAGAAAATTGGGGAAGAGAGGTGCTTTGGGTGCTTGAGGGGGTTTTGTTGCTGCTCTTTTTCAGAAAACGTGTGTGTGTGTGTGTAGGTTACAAAAATTGGGAAGATAAGTGTTGAAAACGCGGTCACGGCGGGCGCGGTCGGGATCTTGGTCGCGACGGTTCGCGATCGAGCTCGCGATCGCGAAGCTTGGCCGCGAGCTCGCCGCCGTAAAACAACGTTCGCCCATTCTCATGACACACCTTGCGACCGCGGTCGCTAGGGTGGTCGCTAGTACTTACTTTTTTTTTTTTTTTTTAAAGAAAGCTATTGAAACTTGGGATCTAACAAACCAACGAGACACGACATAAACAAAGAAAAACAACCAAAACAAAACGAAAGCAACAAAACAAAAGCATGTAAACTGTTGGTTACCTCCCAACCAAGGCTAGAATTATCGTCGCTAGCTCGACGGTACCTCTTATCATGGTTCGTTGAGCTTGGTCACCTTGACTTCTCGATCGAAGTGTGACTTGAAGTAGATTTGAGGTCTTGGCCGCTCACTTTAAAATGTAGCCCCGAGTCTAGGAGCTCAGAACTCCCATTTGCAAGTGCACGGTAAACGGTATATGGCCCCCACCATCTCGACTTGAGTTTTCCCGGAATAGACGGAGTCGAGCATTGTAAAGTAAGACTTCATTACCCGCAAAATCCTTTGGCACGAATGTGGAGGTCGTGGAATTTTCGAGCTCTTTCCTTGTATATCCGAGAATTCTCGAAAGCTTCATTCCTCCATTCGTCAAGCTCCAACAGCTGGTCACTTCATCATACCGCCTCCTTGAAATCCATGTTGATTCTCCTCGTCGCCTAATATGCTTTGTGCTCCAATTCAACCGGTGAATGGCGTGATTTACCAAATACCATTTGATATGGAGATAGTCCGATGGGAGCTTTGTACGCATCCGGTAAGCCCAAAGAGCATCATCCAACCGCTGGCCCAATCCTTGCTACCGAACAACCGATTTTCTAAAATCGCTGATCTCTCGGTTGGCGAGCTCAGCTTGCCCGCTTGCTTGTGGATGGTAGGGGAGGTGACTCGATGCTTCACACCATATTTGGCTAGAACGTTGCCTAGCCACTTATTATTGAAGTGCGATCCCCCATCACTGATCAACGCCCTCGGGACTCCAAATCGAGTCGAATGTTCTTGTGAAGGAACTTGATCACTACCTTGAGTCGCTCGTGACACTGAATCGCCTCTACCCAACCAGAAACGACTCCACAAAGAAGAAGAATATACGTGTAACCACAAGACATGGGAACGGACCCATGAAGTCGATCCCCATACGCCAAATAGTTCCACCTCCATGATTGTTTTCGTGGCATCTCGCCTTTCTTAGTGACATTTCCCACTCTTCGACAACGATCACAACTCTTGATAAAAGATTGGCAATATTTGAAGATCAAGGCCAAAAGAATCCATCGTGGCAAATCTTTGCCACTGCCTTAGTCACGCAAAATGGCCTCCAACAACGAACTATGGCACTCGTGGATTATGTTCTCCCATTCTCCTTGGGGAACGCAATGACGATCAAACCATCGGCACATCGGCGGTAGAGATGAGGATCGTCCCAATAATAGAACTTCACATCGTGGAGAAACTTCTTTTTCAAATGACCTTTGCACGATGGAGGTAGAACTCCAATCACCAAGTAATTTACAAAATCAGCATACCATGGTGTGCGATCGATGACGCTCAAGATGTGCTCGTCTGGGAAGTTCTCCTTTATGCCAATCTTCTTATCCTCTCCTTCGACTGGCTTCTCCAATCGCGACAAGTGGTCGGCAACCACATTCTCACAACCCTTTCTATCTTTGATCTCCATGTCGAACTCTTGAAGAAGGAGGATCCATCTCACCAATCTTGGCTTCAATCTTTCTTGGCGAATGGATGACGAATGGCGGCATGGTCACAGGTACGATGGTGTGGGTGCCACCAAATAAGGTCTAAACTTATCAAAAGCATAGACCACGCAAGTAATTCCTTCTCCGTGGTGGTGTAATTCATTTGAGCAGTAGTCGAGAGTCTTACTTGCATAATAAATGACTCGAAAAGCTTGTCTCGCTTTCGCCCAAAAAAAGACCCATCGCCCAATCACCGCATCACACATCACTCGAACGGTTGACTCCAATCAGGGGAAACCAAAACTGGAGTTGAGATCAGCGCTAACTTCAATTTCTCGAACGCCTCCAAACACTCCTTCGTGAATACGAACTTCATATCTTTCTCAAGCAATCCACACAATGGCTTCGTGATCGCCGAGAAATCCTTGATGAACCTTCTATAAAAACCCGCATGACCGAGAAAACTCCTCACCGATTTGACATTTGTAGGCGGAGGTAGTTTCGATAGCTACTATCTTTGCTCGATCCACTTCCAAACCTTTCGCCGAGACCTTGTGACCAAGCACGATACCTTCCTTCACCATGAAATGGCACTTCTCCCAATTGAGAACAAGATTCGCCTCCTCACATCTTTGCAAAGATTTGTGACAAATTATGGAGACAATGGTCGAATGAAGAGCCAAACACGGAAAAGTCGTCCATAAAGACTTCCATAATATTCTCGATCAACCCATGGAAGATGGACATCATACATCGTTGGAAGGTGGCTGGAGCATTGCACAATCCAAACGGCATTCGCCTATAGGCGAAAACTCCATACGGACACGTAAACGCCGTCTTGTGCTGATCTTCGGGGGCGATGGCAATCTGATTGTACCCCGAATATCCATCGAGAAAACAGTAGAACTCATACCCCGCTAGTCTGTCCAACATCTGATCAATAAAGGGCAGGGGAAAATGGTCTTTCCTCGTGGCTGTGTTCAGAGCACGATAGTCGATGCAAACTCGCCATCCTGTTACGAGTCTTGTTGCCACAAGCTCGTTTGTCTCGCCTCTCGATCACCGTGATACCCCTTCTTCGATACCACTTGAGTAGGGCTAACCCACTCGCCGCCGGATATGGCATAGATCATGCACGCGCCTAAGAGCTTCAACACTTCTTTTTCGACGACTCTTGCATCGCCGGATTCAATCGGCGCTGAGGTTGCACCTTGGCTTGTATTCATTCTCCAACAGATCCGTGCATGCAAATCGAGGGTCGACCCTTGATATTAGAAATCGCCCACCCAATCGCAGACTTGTACCGCTCAAAGAAACCATCGGTTCGGTCTCCTCATCACCAAAGCCAAGATATTATCACCGGCACGCCTCATCGCCGCCTAAGAAGGCATACCGCAGTGGTCCGCAACTCTTTCAACTCCATCTTCGTGTAGTCTCTTCCTTCTTCACCACGGCCCTCTCCTCCAATCGGCTTCCTCACATCCAAATAAGGCATCGACTCCTGGGAGGGCCTCGACTTCATCGATGGACTCAAGATACTCTAAAATCTCGCCACACGCCTCATCAAGGTCGACGGTGAGAAAATCGAGTTCGCATACAAAACTCCACCGGATCAACTGATTGAAAGTGAGTGGGCGACACCGCCTATAATTCGACAATCTTCCATGGTCTTCTCGTCAGTCGCTTTCATAGCATCATATATAGAGATTTTCATCTCCTCGCCGCTGACTCGGAAGGTGAGATCTCCATCTTGCACGCCTATCAATGCTCTGCGGTAGCTAGGAATGGTCGCCGAGAATAAGAGGTGTATTCCCATCCTCCGCATGTCGAGAACAACGAAATCACCGGAAGATGAAATCAACTTTCACGAGCACGCCCTCCACTATCCCTTTCGGATAAGTTACCGATGTGTCTCGCCATCCGAAGAGCTATGGTGGTCGGCTTGATCTCCCAATCTCCAACTGTTAAAATGGACAACGGCATCGATTGATGCTTGCCCCAAATCACACGTAACCTGGAGAATGTCCGCCTCCGATGACACATGCTATGGTGAAGTCGCTCGATCTTTCGCTGAGCGGCAACTTTTGCAATACAAAGATCGCACTCTTGAGATGATTTATCGCCTCGAATTTCCCAAGCTTCTTTTTTGGCAACGGCATCCTTCGAAACTTAACGTAACCCGCATATCTCGGTGCATCAAGTAAAGGAATATTGATGTGCACCTTTGAAACATCTCCATGAATCGGTTAACTTCTCATCGCATTGGCTTGGCTAAACGGCTTGGAAACGGAATTGAGGCACGACGCCGGAAATTTCTTCTGACTGTTTTCATGATCAGCCTCGCGACATGCAGCGGTCGCTAGCACATGTACACCGCCTTCCTTCGCTCTTGCGGGCGCGCTGGCGCTCGGGCGCTAGGTGCGCGTCTCAACCTTCAGACGATTTCGCGGCCGCCAGAATTACTCGCGACCGCCAGGTCGCCGCTAGGTCCTCTGATCGACATGTCGCGGGCGCTTTTGACTTGTTGCGCCCACGAGCCGCCGCGAACTCCACCGCCAGATTCTCGCGGTCGGGCTCATGGTCGCGAGCTCGGTCGTGAGATTCTCTCTTTGTCCGCCACCGCTCGCTCCTCGCGACTTTGATAAGCTCGCCCACCTCAATTGAATGGCATTATAGTGATTTTAGGGTTTACCTCCAGACACTCGGAAATTGGCCCGACTTGTGCTGCCCATTCTGTTGTGCGGCTATCTGACTTATTTGATTCTCCATCATCTTCATGTGCTTTCCCATAGCCGTCACAGTGGACTCCAAATGATTGATCTTCTGCCCGGTGTTGCTTATAAACGATTCTCGATTCGTTACAATTGTTGGTTGCTTACAACCAACCGTCGATCATGTCCTTTAGACTCGGCTTCTTCGCTCTTGAATCACCCGCTCGAATCGAGAAACCCGCGAGGTCGTTGAAAATTGTTGGGGTTGGCGTACGAGAAATTTGGGTGACTTCTGTTGTTCGGATTGTACGCCGGATTCCCCCCAGGACGGTTATTCCTCTGATTTATGTAATTCACGCCCCTCACCGCTTATCTCTCGACTCGCAAGATTTATCCGAGCCACGCCTTTTCCTTTCCTTTCTTTCTCAAATTGGCTTTAACAAGGTGAACCGCCCATAATATTGTCATTTGAGTCACCTTCAATGGTAGCAGCCTTCACCACCGGTGTCTCTCCATCGCCATCGATAACCGCTGGCCGCCATCTCTTCTATGATGCGGCCGGCCTCGCTCTACACGCCTGCTCAAAAGGCAACCCCCACTGATGCATCAACAATGCTCCTCATGTGAGGTGTCACCACAGAAACCGGGTAACTGCTGCTCCTCGAGAATCCATGCTGTGGCACCTTCTTAATAGGCCCTCAATCTTTCCCACGACTCGAATAAAGATTTATCTCCTAACCGGGAGAAGTGGGAAATCTCGCTATGATCTTCTCGTGCCTTAGCCGAGGAAAGTACTTGAAGGAATTTCTCACTGCACTGCCCAACCGTTGATGCCCGCACGATCTAAGGTCTTCAACCGCCCTTTGCTTGATTTCACAGAGAAAATCCGAACATGCGCATCCGGATTGTGTCTTGTGGTATCCCATTCTGCTTGATGGTGTCACAAATGTCGAGATAGGTCTCGAGATGGGCATTCGGATCCTCCGTGACTCCTCCTCCGAACTGCCCTCGAACCATGCCGATTAAGGCCGGCTTCACCAAAATTGTTAGCGCTACTGGGCCCCATCCGCCTCCTTGAAATTGCTCGGTAGGAGGTTTGTACATATAATTCAACGGTCTTGCCGCCCGGAGCAGTGGACAACGAGTCCCATAGTCGCCAATTGGCGCCGCATTTGTGAAGTCCGCTAACAAAGTGCAGTAGCTACTTCGGAGGAATGCCCTGTTATTCGGATTCCCCGCCATTGCTTGCTGTCTCTTCTCTCGCCTCCTTCTCCTCTTGTGAGTGATTTCGATCTCGATCAAAACGCTGCTCAGAGGTCCCCGGACCTTGTGAACTTAAACTACCCGGAGAACAAGAAGAAAAATCACTCAAGAGAACAAATAAAATAAAATAAAATACAACTTGAATTAATAATTCCAAATCACAAATTATTCCTATGAAATCTTAACAATCTTAACAACGGCGCCAAAATTTGATCGCTTATTTTTCTAACACGAAAAGGTGTAAGTATAGGGTGTTTAAGTATCGTATCCATGTGGATTGTAACACGAAAACACGTAAGCTAACTCAACGATGATTCATCATTATCCAAGCAACAAACATGGTTTGGTAAGATTTTAGGGCTTCGTAATTCAATCCAAAGCAAAGGTAACAAAACGTAAAGTAAATTAAAGCAATAAACACTGGATGTTTAAAAAATGATAAAGACGACTAACCCTAGGGCTGCATTAATCCTATCCACAACGATGTTTATCCTGCTCCTATTAACCAATTTTAATCCGCATAAGATGGAAGATCACATATATAACCGACAATTTCACATTATTAAAAGCGGTCAGAGATTACTAGTTTTCCTATTATCATACGCTCTAGGTGAAAACAAGTAACTCCAAACGGATCACAAAGAATATGCTTCCTACGAATATCCTATCTCGCCCACGACTCAAGGCTCATTCAGATCATGCATTCGATATCGATTGACAATTAACACAATTACGTAATTAACCGACAACTAAATATGCATCAAGATTGATCGAAATCAACACATATAAATAAGCACAATCGAATCATGAATCAATGCATGGACGGTAAATAGCGATAACAGAATCACAACATATAGGATCGAATCATGCAAACCCTAGATTAGAACGAAAACTAGCCGCACATAATAAACGGAATAAAATACGATTTAACCATAAAACGGAAATTAAATATATAAAACCCGTGATGAAGCGTTGATGAACAATCGTTGGGCTTCAATCCCAACCTCAAATAAAAACGGAAACTTCAAAGATTGTCCGGACGAAACGTCCGGATCGTAGACAAACGTAAAACTAACGAAGAACAATGCGTAAAACAACTCTAGAATGAAACTATATGGAAGCTAAAGCTAAAACTCAAAAACTTATGAAAAAACCGAGAAAAGAGGCTCGAATCGTAGGTCCTGGGTTGGGCGAGGGTGCATATATATATAGGCACACCCCAAACCCTAGTTTTTCCTTCGCCACGCTGTCTCGCGACCACCCTTCGCGATCGCTAGGTGCGGTCGCGAGGTAAGTCTCAAGGCTCCTCTCGCCGCTGGTCGCCTCTTGCGCCGCTTGGTACTGGCGACCGACTAGCGGTCGCTAGCCATTCTCAAGAGGTCGCGAGAAATCGCCCAATGGCTTTCTCGCTGGCTGGGCTTCGCTGGGCACGCTATCGCGGTCGCGGTGTGCCGGGTTCTCACAGAGTTTCCTAGCGGCCATCCTAGCGACCGCTAGGTTGGTCGCTAGAAACAGCCGAGTGTATAATTGGCTCGCGTGCTCCTTGCTTCGATTTTCAACATATGGACCTACACAACACCAAAAGAACACCCAAGAGCAGTATCTTCTAGAAATAGATAAAACATTAAGAATCGATACGTAAACGCACATTAAACGAGCTAAACTCATCTTCAAATATCAACTATAAACGTAAAATGCGCGTTTATCAAACCCCCCAAACTTAAATCATTGTTTGTCCTCAAACAAAACCAAAACAGAAAGACACAACGAAAAGATCAACGAGCGTAGCAAAGATGATAACCATTCTAGGCCTCAGAAACATATCAACGCTCAAAAACATTAGTGCGCCATGCGACGGGACTCCATCATCTCGTTCTTCGTGTTCTTCGTCTTTGTTCCTCTTTTACAGATTAGATTTACAAGAAAAATCATAACCTGATCACGGATTTTCTCGTGGTGAAAAAAAAAATCCGACAAAAATAAAACGAGCCACGATGAACGATAGATCCACAATTAATTAATTGCGCACGTTATAATCAAACGTGAATTAATCCAACAGAGCCAAGATTCTGATCCTAGGCTCTGATACCAATTGTAGGGAAATCTAATGTTAACCCTCCCCGAGGATCTATCTTGGATGTTTAATTTACCTTACATTGATTATATACCTAGCATGCACCTATATAATTAATTGCAACACGTTGCTGTTTTCTCGTGTTTACCTGCGAATTTGTCATGCAAGGGATTGGATCAAGACTCGTGCTTTGATCTTCTGGACTGTGTCCCGATTGCCTAAACTACAATGTCGAGTGAGGACAATCTATGGAGAGTGCTGTGAAAATTCGTCTTTTCTCCTCACCTAGAGATTTCAAAAATCCTAACTATATGGAATAGTATATTTCGAAAATTTCTTCTCTTAGGATTAGCTTTTGATTTTCTCTCACCTTATATTGCTAATGCAACCCTAAATCCTATCATGATAGGATTTCGATATCTAATAAATATAATGATATCTTTTTAGATAGAGAGGATCAAACAGTAGATGGGACTCTCATGAGGGGACTTAAAATTCTCTTAGCTCCAGCCCGGACGGGCCAGCCTAGGATCAAATGCAAGGAATAAAGATGGGCCTCAAATAAATTAATTATCTCATGTTCAGCCCAGAACATAAATTAATTATCTCATGTTCAGCCCAGAACATAAATTAATTCATAAACATTTATTCATGCCACTAGAGAATAAAAGCTGACTTACCCCTTTATTTCCGAAGTTGAGAATGGCTCACACTTAGACTTTACAAATCCCCGTATTTAAGATATCGTACGTCCATTAATTATTTACAGCGTTCTGACTACTTAAAATAATTAATTACTTTAATTCCTTAAGTAGTACTACACAACCTTATTATTGTACTTGAGATAACTCAATCTGCAGGGTTTAGTATAATAAACCTTTTGAGCTCCTTAAGGGGATATCATCATCTTAAACGGATACGGTGACTGGATACAGACAACTAGCATGACATACAAGCACTACCACCACCCAAGATGCAGAGAATATTGAGTTATTTCATGTAACCCTCACCCATAACAAGTCAAAGTGATGGTCAGCAACTCATACTCACCTAATACCTTATCGAGGTTTAGATCAACGTAAAGTCATCGAGATCTAGGTTCTTCACGACGGTCAGATAGAAGAACTCATCTCACTGTGATCAATCAATACGTCAGAGACATACCAGTATAGACAAGTAACTAAGTCAAGTCACTTCTTATCTATACCGACAACTCGTCCTCAAGTTGTCTCACCGGTGATTCTTTTATATCTCATTAAGCTTCGACCAATCATACGTACTTCTATGATCTACAACACAATCGTATGATCTAACTTATATATGAGATAAAGGACATACATATGCAATCAAGTAAACAATTCAGATAGAAGATTGTAATAGTGGTAACAGGAAACATTGTATACAAGCTCAAACAAAACTGCTTCCAGTATACAAATCCAACACAAACCAAGTCCTCAAACATGCTCGTCGTAGACTTTTTGTGCCAGGATCTTCATGATGGGTCAGCTAGGTTATCTGCAATACTAATCTTCTCAATCAACACGTCTCATCGTCTAACGATTTCTCGTATGACATGGTACTTTCTCTCTATGAGTTTGGTCGCCTTGTGGGTCCATGGTTCCTTCGACTTTGCCACTACACCTGAGTTATCACAGTACTCTATGATACTCTTGGGCAAACGAGGTACCACATCTAGATCCATGAGGTAGCTCTTGAACCATACTGCCTCCTTAGCAGCCTCCGAAGTGGCTATATATTCGGCTTCCATGGTAGAGTCCACAATGCATCGCTTCTTTGCACTCCACCAAGATACGGCTCCTCCTCAAAAGGTAAACACATAGCCTGAGGTAGACTTTTTCTCATCACGGTCAGCATAGAAATTCGAGTTCGAATAACCCAAAGGCATTAGACTATCTGCTTGGTAAACTAACGTATAATCTCGAGTCATTTTTTAGGTACTTTAGTATATGCTTTACCGCAGTCCAATGAGCTTGTCTAGGATAGACTGATATCTAGCTACTATGCGTACCACATAGTAGATATCGGGTCTCGTACATAGCATCGCATACATGAGACTTCATACGACAGAAACGTAAGGAACTTGTCTCATTTCCTCTATCTCATTTGCAGTCATAGGTGACTGCTCCTTATATAAAGAAACATCATGTCTGAAGGGTAGCAATCCTTTCTTGGCGGTCTGCATGCTAAAACGAGTAATCACAGTATCATTATAAGATGCCTAAGATATGCTCAATATTTTCCTCTTTCGATCTCTGTAAACCTTGATCCCAAGAATGTACGCTGCATCTCCTAAGTCTTTATTTGAAACCGATCGATAACCAAAGTCATAATCTCTAGAACTACGCGAATGGAAATAGAATGATATAGAAATAGATCTTGTGATGATTTTACCAAAGTCATAAAGAAGTTGCACTACTATATGGCTAGTAGTGGATCGACCGCCAATTATGTTTTGTCTACGCTATTCGATGACTCATAGATCCGATAAGTTAGCTCGACCGTACATAAAGGAAATCGTATATTTACATGGAGTACCAAAACCTATCGAGTTCGAGATAGAGACTTCAAGAGTACCCTAGATTTTAAACTAACTCACAAAAGGAGTTAGATACGAGGTTGTTTAACATAGATGTCCACCACAGGCGGATAGACAATCGAAGGGACAGATGAACGCTTAAGGACACGATAGAACATAAGTGTTAAACCAAGATGCAA
This sequence comes from Salvia rosmarinus, assembly GCA_036937905.1. Classification (NCBI taxonomy): domain Eukaryota; kingdom Viridiplantae; phylum Streptophyta; class Magnoliopsida; order Lamiales; family Lamiaceae; genus Salvia; species Salvia rosmarinus. The sequence goes on from CM072817.1 coordinate 43,268,222, forward strand.
GTGAGAACGATTGTACCACTTGGTAAGTTTACGTACGACCATAGCTACCAAATAACGATCAATGTAGCCTTATGAGACGTGTTGAAAAGAATATCGACCACCACTTTATTGTAACAAAGTGGGTGAGCAAAGGTATAAAGTCCGGCGTCGTAAGGGAAACGACTAAAATATCTACCCAATAAGGCAAAGAATAAGAAAAGCTAAGGACAAACAAAAGTCTTACCGACACGCTGTAATTTGAACTGCATTTTAAATGCGAATTAAAATTTCTTAAGGTTTCTCCATCTAGAGAAATTATAAGGATTCAGGTACAAAGAATGATTAGATCACGCTTATAGGATCTTACGAGCTCCTAACAATGATAAGCCTAGTAGTTTATAGTCGATACTTCCACCACATTTGGAAAAGACGAAATGTTTTCCACGTGTCGCAGCTTAAAGAAATACGAAAATGACCCAATTCACGTAAACCAACATGATGACGTGACCTTCGGATAGTATGAGTTATGATAAAAACCTACGACTAATTTGATCGCACGACGCAACGATTAAAGAAACAAGTTTGGGTCTTTAATGAAAATCCAAAGGAACCATGGACAAAAAGAAAGACGTGGAAAGTTATGATGTTATGACGTTAAGATACCCATACTTTATGAGGTATGCAAATTTCGGGACGAAATTTCTTTTAAGGGGTAGGATGTAATACCCCGCATTTAAATGCCTAATTACGGTTTAAAACCCGTAAACTAGAGTTTAATGAGTTATTCAATCAATAAGATATCGAATAATGATTTCGATTGTTTACAAAGGAATGAATTCTATTTTATATTCACCGAGAATTGTGAATTAAGGAATAAGAGTATATGAAGTGTATAGGCCGTATTTTCTTTAACGTTGATTTCGATCGATAGTTAAACGTCAGAAATTTTCTAAGCAATCAAGCTTAGAATTAAATTCCATTATTAATGGAATAATTTAATAAAGTGATTACGACTTCATTAAGACCATTTCGAGATGAGTCGATAATGAACGCTTTGCAACGCTTTTCAAACGTTAACGTTTTGAGATGAAACGAAAAGCGTTTTAATCGATCAAGAAATTATAGGAAACTATTTCCTATGATTTTCATATGTTATTATAGTATTATTTAGCATTAAATCAATGCTAGATCATCAAGATTTGATAGTGACCAATTTTTCAAACGCTCGAAACCCTAATTTTCAACTCGATTTTTATCGCATAAAATGATGCCATTAATTTATCCTATGATATTATTTATCATCTAAACTATATGTCATAACATATATCAATGTTTGGCATGAAAAATAAAATTAGGACCTTTGGCATAGTGTAATAGCCGAGAGCTATATACACATATATACTAAGCACTTATTTGTCGATTTGTCCTATTACATATATCTAAGTGACATTTGATTAATTATAACCTAACTAATCCATTTAAAATCAGATATATACATATACATATGTGTGTGCATCGTATGGGTGTGTGTGAAGAGGTGTGCATGTGTGTTGTTCCTATGATGAACTAGGGGTGACAAATGTCACCCATAAGCAACCACCCCACCACCTACACCACTTCACCCATTCTCACTCCACACAACCCCCCCCCCCCAAACTAAGAATGTATCCGTCCCCTCCTCTCCTCCTTCTCTCAAAAATCTGCAAGGAAGTTGAGAGCTTTTCCCCACCCTTCCATCTCTCACGGCAATGCGAAGACATGGCCAAGAACCAGAGCTCAACCCAAGCTACAAGCTTTGTTGCATCTCCCTCGACCTCTGGCTAAATTCATTCCTAAGGTAGGTATCCATACATCTCAACTCGTGTACCATGGCCAAATCATACATGCATGAGTAGCAAAACACTTATATTGTGTGTTTATATGATTGCATGTTGTTGATCTGGACGAACAGTGACTTTATAAAATTAATAGACTAAGTTACAGTGGTCCGATGATTGTGAATTTTTAATATGTTGAACTTATATGTGTCTAATATTCCTCTGTAAAATTTCAAGTCCATCCAACTTGATTTTCTATTTTAATCTGATTTTTCGAAAGCATCGCGCAAATCTGTGAAATCGCCGTGTTCATCACCCATAGTCCGTGGCTTTCTTTTTAAGTTTGGCTAATGATAAAACTCTGAAATTTTTCAGAAACATAATTCAGCATGTCTATAAGATGTATGTAAATTTTAAGAATTTTATAAATTTTTTTACTATTTATTCCAGATTTTACAAGTTAACTGCACAAAACTGTCACGGGAGTGATAGCTTGTGGTAAAATATTTTTAGCTCCCAATCTATTGTGAATCATTGAGTGAGGCTTTTTCTAGATTAAACTAGACTTAAGTGAATTTTTAATATGATTGGTTGAATTCCCAGATTCCTTATAATGAACTCACGGTGAATTTTTAAAGTTGATACATTACAGTAAGCTTTTTGGACAAACTGCCTTAGTGAATTTTTTCATGAAATAGGCTGTTCGAGTATGACTTTTACGTGAGATATTCAAGCCATTTGTAGTCCGATTTGGACTTGGGTTTCTTCATAAGAAATGTTCCTCACCATGTCTAGTTATGATATGGAAAGTTTGATCCCAAACCAAGTTTTATAGGTATACCTTTCATCGACCCAAAGTCACCTACTGAAACCCACCATTTCCAACTAGTCAACTTTGAGCTTATGTATTTCTCGATGCGCCAGATATTTTCCAGTATGGTCTTCATGAAATATGTAGTTCTTGTTATAAGGTTTCGAAATTGGTATCCTTCAGCCATTTTGGCATTGAGAGTCAAAAGTTACGAGCCTCGCAAAACCCCTCGTCGTTAAGCTAAAACTGAAAATTTCAAAAATTTCTAAGTATAGAAGTCAGTTTGAGTTGCCCACTTTAAGACCCTATATCTCCAGAACCACGACTCTTTTGGATTTAATTTCTTCTTAGAACTTGTAGTACATGTTTAGAGGTTTCCAGAACGTATCTTTTATGCCATACGATTCTAACTCGAGAGTTATGAATCGTCAAAGTTTGCCACTGGGTTATTTCAAGTTGTTTTGCTGAAATTCAACACTGAAATTTGACTAAGTGTTGAAATCCCTATGTGAAGTATGCCTTATGTGACTAACATGCTATTAATCGATGCATTCATTATGTCATGTCGCAAGGTACGATAGAGCATTAATAAGATGTACGGTTGTAATAAAACAACACAACATGATATTTTTACGAGACGCCCCTAACGTGAACCATTTGAATAGGTGCTTCCTACATGCTCAATTGAGTGTATATCATACCTTGATATACACTATAGTAGAAATATGGGTTCTAAGACTCGATGGATAGTTTCTACCCAAAACCTCAAGGCCGTGAATAGATAGGCTAAGCACAGGACTTCTGATCAGTGATCGATTAAGGCAACCAACGGTCCTGTACAACTGTTGTAGAAATAATATTTTCTTTTGTATTAGTATGCCTCAAGAAGAAGAAACCCAAACATTGAAGAAGAAGACAGTGAGGCCACCTCAAAATTTTCCGATCGTGAACCTCTCTCCAAATCGAAAATATATTGAACTTTTCCTTCACAAACCCACCAAATTTTACTGGGTGGTAGTCCGTCAAGCCGAGGAATGGGTACGCATCGTGGAAAGGATATTCAGATTTTTAGAATGCAACGACCAAGAATGTTTGTCAGGCATAAACTTTTGATGAAAGGACCATGAGACTTCCGGTGGGAGGCCGCACGTAAAACTCTCACCCGCAACAAATGGCGAACTTTACATGGGAACAGTTCGAGGAAGAACGTATGCTAAGTTTATTCCTCGAAGCTATATGAAGCAGAAAGAAATTGAATTCATGAATCTAAAACAAGGTAATAGGAGTGTGGAGTACGATCGAGAATTCATGACATTATCCCGATATGCACCTTACAAGGTGAAACAGAGATGAAAAGATGGTCGAGATGTTTCGCCCGGATTGAGACCCGAACCGGATTATTTTAGTCGCTCAACCACCCATGTCTTATGCGTAGACTCTTAACCGTATGCTAGACATGGAAATGGAAATACAAGCAGAGAAGAATACAACCGAGTAAAATATCGTGTACCACAAGGAATTGTACCATCAAGATCCTCCCAAATAGAACAAAGATATAAAGGAAAAGAAAGTGGAGACGCGAGGAAATCCAAACAAAAGGCGCTTTGAGGCGTGGACCTACGGCGTCGAGATCATTTCACCACCGACCACCGGACAACCACTCTTTTCTCCGAATCAAATAAGACCACCCATGTGCCTTCAATGCAACCGTACACATTTCGGAGTATGTCGGAGTGGGAGTAACACTTGCTATTCGTGTGGGCATTACGGTCACTTTGCTTCCGTCCATACGCATGTAATGTGGCCGGAGAGAGAAAGAAAAATCTTCACCACCTGCTCAGATCGTGGAAAGCAATGATGGGATATTCACAATCTCCTCGCTATCATCTTCCTCCACCGAAAATGACTGCAATCCCAGAGGCTTTCACCAGATGCCATCTCAATCTCTACAAGTTCAACCTCAATATCAACAGCGATGCTTGAAACAAGCAATCGTAAAAGAGTACGGGAAATGATGTATGGCCCGCTTAAAAGGTGTATTGCTATAGTTTTATTTGATCACGGAGCATCGCATTCTTTTATTTCTACCGCATGTGTAGATAATCTTGAACTTCCGTAGAATCATCCAAGTAGGTTTCAAAGTGCTTACTCCAATAGGTGGGGGTGATGAGTTGATAAAGTTTGTCCTAACTGTAATTCGAGTTAGGATCACTTCGTTAAAAGTCGAATCATTACGCCTCTTATGCATGTGGGACGAGATATTATCTTGGGTATGGATTGGTTAACGGAGAATTTCGAACGATTCGCCAGAACAACGAGAAATCGCATTTCAACCACCGTGAAAAGAACCCACGTGTTTCTATGGAATTGATGAGAGAGAAGAACGGTACTGTAATATCACTTTGCAGTGTAGAAGGTTGATAAGATGTAACGAAAATCGTGCCTATCTTGTATGCCTAAGCAATGAAGACAAGAAGAATAGGAAGATTGATGATATGCCGCTTGTTCGAGAATATCCGGATGTGTTTCCGGAAAAGTTACCAGTGTACCACGGATCGACAATCGATTTTAATCGACCTCGAGCCGTGATCTGCGCCAATTTCTAAAGCACCGATCGGATGGCTCCTAAGGAATTACAAGAATTGAAAGTCCAATTACAAGAACTTTTGGACTTAGGATTCATTCGACCAAGCGTATCACCTTGGGGGCAAAGGTTATTTGTCAAAAGAAGGATGGCACCTAAGGACGTGCATTGACTACGAGAGAGTTGAACAAGGTGACATTGAAAAACAAATACCTCTTCCTAGAATTGATGATTTATTCGATCAATTGAAAGGAGCTAGGTATTTTCAAAGATTGATTTGAGATCGGGTTATCATCAAGTGAAAATCAAACCCGAGGACATACCTAAAACCGCTTTTAGGACTCGATACGGACATTACGAATTTGTAGTGATGCCGTTTGGACTAACCAATGCTCCGGCTGTGTTCATGGATCTCATGAACCGTGTATTTCACGAATACCTTGATAAATTCGTATTAGTGTTTATCGATGATATTCTGATCTATTCGAAGAACCGAACTTGTTGGATTGAACATCTTCACGAGGTGGGTAATGCTTTACAAAGTTTATTTGAAAGCAAAATTTATGTTGCTTTATGAAATTGTTTGTCATGAAAATATAATCACCACATGATGACTATGTTGAAAATGAACGTTTAATCTTCCAACAACAAGGAAATGAGGTTTCAAGCATACCCAGATTCAATCATGACAAGATTTAAAAGACACAATTATACAATCACAACAGGGTAAACAACATATTATAATTTATCAGGCACAAGGATAAACAACATGTTATAATTTACAAGAAAATTGCCTCAATGAGGACTTTTACAAAATAAGTTAGCTTTATCGTTATCGGCTGGTAGTTCTGCCTTACATTACCAACTATCCTATCTAAACTTTACTCACTTCTCTTTCTATCCATCTATGTCTTTTTCAGGGTCCTCCTCCGGATCCTCTTCTGGTTCCTCTTCTGGCTCTTCTTCTTCATCTTTAGGAATGTGGGAAGGATCACTGAATGAGCAAGTGGACTCTCCTGGTAAAAGAAGGGATGGATTGATAGGAGGCATTTCACCAATGATAGAGGTCTCAGTAAAGTACCAACGGTTGGGTCTTTCAAAACTCGAACTACCTCGGTGGGAGACAAAGTTAATGAGATTTCGTGAAGAGGAGATAAAGGTGGTGAAGGAGTTTTCAACGCAAATGGTTGATCAAACAAATCTAAGTCATCCAGAGTCCACTGAGGTCCAAGAGGAAAAAGACTATCGCTATCGAAGTGATTCGTAAGTAGGACTAGAAATGACAACCTCACGAAACATAGGTTTAATTTCTCCCATTTTGGACGAAGAAAATCATCTAGAATTTGATGAATCACGGAATAAATTGATCAAAAGGACGATATGGTAACTCGGGGATCTCCTATTTTTCGACATCGCTTTTGATAAGATCTACAAATCGATCAAGATTACCAAGAATTCTACACTCCATATCAATATGTACATAATTCAAAGCCATTTCGATGCCCATCCCCGCCAAGAAGGAGGTAAAGCATTAACCAATGCGAAGTCCATCTAACTCACCATCGCACTCTTTAAACCGATCTCCACAAAGATCATAAACTGTTTGAGAGCAAATGGCGATGTTGCCCTCTCGATTCTAAAGGAAAAGAAACTATCGACGCTTAATCCAAATAGCCTATTATCAACATTCTTTCGAGCAATGACCTTCCTCCGCACCATCCTATAATCAAATATAACTTATATACTAATTAGAAACAGCATAATCACATATCATTTATTTTCACACATACCATCTAATAATGTTCAACATAATCACCTTTCATTCAAATATACACATCACTTACAGCTTACTTTACCTGGTTGAGCTGAAGAGATGGACTGGAACACTGAGCCTTTACCAATGACTCAAAGGTTTACAAAAGAGGTTGGCTCAAAGAAAGAAAATTTACAGGATCAAAGCGAACAAATGCTCCGATACCACTCTGTCACGACCCGACTATTTAACTACTTAATTAATCAAATAATCAAGCCGTGACTGGTTGAATCAACAATAATCTTCCAACAACAAGGGATTTAATGAGTTTTTTTTTTTTTTAAAACAAACGGACAAGATAACGCTTGAAAATGAAATAAGCCCGACGCACTCGAGAATATCCAACCAATACAAACGAGAACACAACCTCGAAATACATACATAAGAGTTTTCAAAATATTTACAAGTTATCAAAAGTATGGTTTCACGCTTCAAGGTTAACAATGAAGACTAATGAATGTCATGTATGAAGACATGACACTCGGCCTGATGAGTTCGCAGAAGAAAACAAAATAACTAATTCAAATTTCGCCCAGCCACACCTCTTCCATGCTCAACCCGCAACATAAAACACTTATTGGGTGTGAGTACTAGAAGTACTCAGGTGGTAAATGCTATCATAATATTCAAAACTTATAACCTTGTTCAAGTAAACTTTTCTTTCAAATAATCTTTAGAAATCGAAATTTATTAGTTTATAAGAAACATTGATCCTCATAACATATCACCACAATTTAATTTTAAACATACCGCATCACATACCCGAGTTGGTCCCGGGATCTCAACTACGGTCATACCCTATCTACGTCGTTCGTAAAGGAAGAGGCCTCCTCCCAAGCACCATGGCCGCCTACATAGGCAAGCTCACACCATCTACCCGTGTACAAGAATTAACATTTCCTACCGCAGATAGGTAATTGTCGTCATACCCACAATGTGGTAAAACGCTCATTTTCAACATAGTCATCATGTGGTGATTATATTTTCATGACAAACAATTTCATAAAGCAACATAAATTTTGCTTTCAAATAAACTTTGTAAAGCATTACCCACCTCGTGACGATGTTCAATCCAACAAGTTCGGTTCTTCGCTCTTTACTTCCGGTTTCCTTTGCTTGATCCTTAAAACATAAAAATTATGATCGATTTTAGTAATCTTTCTTTCTAATCTAACTATATATATATTAACAACTATTAGTTAACATATAACTTTATTTTATTAACGCCTAATTCTACCGAATTTCGGCAGAGTAACGCTTAGAATAGGTATAGCCCAAATACACCAAGCTACACCAATCTTATCCCAAACTCCTCAATATCATCACCATATCATCAAACATGTACTTAAGAATTTTAGACAAGACCAAGATCATATAATTCAAGTTAATCGCCTAAGACAATTTAATTAGATATATGTATACATTTCAATATTTTAAGCATCTACAACCCATTAAACATCAAATATCATATAATTATGCTAAATCAACATCATTGATCATTAATTCATGATCCATTCAATTATAGATCAATTATATCACATATGAACATAACTTTCAACCTAAACTTTAATTTTTATATCTTTTGATATCTATGTTCAAAAATTCCCACAATTTCTATTTAGGCCTTATTTTTATCATAGATTACAAATATCAATTCAAATCCATGAAATAAAATCAAGAAATAAAAGTTCATGAAGTCCCTTCATTTTCTAAAATTAGCATATCATGTATATAATTGAATTAAATTCCCTAAATTCATTTCATGCATTATTTATATCCTTAACATGAATATCATGTCAATTGATCAAATAAAATTAAAATCATCAAGTTCATACAATATGAAATTTTGAAAATTTCAAATATTGAACATACATGATTTAATTTTTAATTTCTTTGATCATATGATGTTTATATTTACCTCTAAACATGTATATAAGCTCAATTCAACCAAATTATAACATATAATTCATGTACCAAAATTTAGGGTTTATGTTCATACTTTATTTTATCAACTTTTACAAATGAAAGAATTAAATCCATAATTCATGATATTTATACACACTAAGCATAATTAACTCATTAAACATAATAAAATTGAAACAAATCAACCTTTTAATATTAATCCTCTAATTTTCGAAAAAACCTAAACATTTAAACATCATATTCATTAATTTAATTTACAAGAACTTAAAGTAAATAAGATAATTACCTTCCTTGGAATAATTTCCCACTAATTCCCAAGTCAAATTTTGTTTTAAAAATGAAAATAAAATTTGTAGGTGAAGGTGTGTGTGTGTGTCGTGTGTTTTGTGAAGAAAAGGGGGAAGAAGATGATTTATTCTTTGTAGTATAATTCTAGAAGTTTAATTTAGATTTAATGTGCATTTATTTAAAATTTCAAAGTAATTATACACTAATTTCAAAAATATTATATTTATACCCCTAATTTTGCTAATTCCAAACCTTAGTATAATTTAATTAATACTATCATATTTCAATTAAATTATAAGATCTAATACAACTTATATAATATTTTATCTCATTTTATAAGAAAAATAACATGTGAAATTAATTAATGCATTTCATAGCATAATTTCTAATTAATAGCATTTTTCATGCAAACATACATAAATAAACACATAATTCACATTTTATCACAAATAAACTCATTTCTAATAAATCTCTACATTTTCTAATCACATATGTCCAAATCTTAAATTAATTGGATTCATGCCGATTAATATTCTAATATATATTGAATTTTATGAATTCTTAAGGCTTAAATAGCTTTTAAGCCTTTAATAACATTTAATTAAACTTTATTAATTACTAAAAATTTTCGGCTACTACAATGAGTTTTCAAAATTCTATTTGTTACCCAATTTTTATCGTTGAGTTTAACTCTACGACCTAGTTCCAATTGAGAATTCATTCGAGTTTCTCACTTTTCTCAAGAAAATTTTCAAACCCAAAATTTACAAAGTGTCCTTTGAACCCAAAGCCTTGTGTGATCGAGAATATGATTGTGACGGTCCGCCACCCATATGACCAAAGAAATCTCAAGAGTCGTCATTCGGTCTTGGACCCTAGATCCCCATTTCTTCAAATTCAAAGAGCATATTGATTCAAACATTGAAAAGATGTTATCTTGATGGGTGAGACAAGACCTCGTAGTAGTCGTGATAATTTCTTTTCGACTCTTGAAACCATCAAGTAAGAAGAAAGTTGACTTATTCCAGTCACCTAAACATTTCAGACTAGTAAAGTGATAGACAGCAGAAATTATGATGTAAAGAAAATCTCGATGAGACGAAATATTTTCCCTATGATACACATGGATGTGATGACCCTTGATGGGCTTTGCAAAGATTGATAACAGTGAAATTATACCTTCATACGACTGTTATGATAACAAAGTTATGAATAAGATACTCTTTAGCATTGAATGCAAGAATAAAAGTAAAGAAAAGTATATGATATCTGTGGGATATGAATTTCCCTTATTATGTCATGACGAGAGCGATTACAACTTATCTTTAAGATAGTTGGATGTCCTTGAAACCTCGTTAGTAGGTTGGACATGTTTAAAAAGAATGAAGATGCATACAAGATATTCTTTTCAAAGAATATATATATATAAGGAAATGATAGCGTCTCGCATAATAAATCTCCGCCTTATACCTATCAATGAGATTATGCTTGAGCATAATCGATTCCTAGTAATTAAAACTTAGTTAAACAAAGGTAATGAGATTGAGGAATCATAATCCTCAAGATTGTGTGAAGCAGCGAGGATAGCCCTAGTATGTGAACTAAGTATGGAGGAAATAACTCAAGGCCAAGACATGGAAATAAGATGCTTAGAATTAAGTTATGGTGTACGAATGTACTACCCTACCAAGCCATACGACAATGATAACGATTCTAGTCCTGAAGTGAAAACCGAAGTATAACGAAAGTAAGATTACTTTCAAATACCATGCTCATGAAAATGCATAAAAGTCAAAAATAGCAGAAGAAATTATGAGCTATTGATAAACGCGCATTTTACACGCTTATAGTTGATATTTGAAGATGAGTTTAGCTCGTTTAATGTGCGTTTACGTATCGATTCCTAATGTTTTATCTATTTTTAGAAGATCGCTCTTGGGTGTTCTTTTGGTGTTGTGTAGGTCTATATGTTGAAAATCGAAGCGAACGACGCACGAGCCAAAACATACAATCTGGCGTGTTTCTAGCGACCAGCCTAGCGGTCGCTAGGTCGGCCGCCAGGAAACACGCGAGAACCCAGAAGACCGCGACCGCAGAACGCAGCGCCGCGAAGCGGCCTAGCGAGAAAGCCATCGACGATTTCGCGACCACTGAGTATGGCTAGCGACCGCTAGTCGGTCGCGAGGTACCGGGCGAGCGCAAGAGGCGATCGCTGGGCGAGAAGGCAGGCGAGGATTACCTCGCGACCACACCTAGCGACCGCTAAGGGTGGTCGCGAGACGGCGCGCGTAAGAGAAAATTAGGGTTTGGGGTGTGCCTATATATGGCAACACCCTCGCGCCCCCAAGAGCCCCCAATCACGCCTGCACCTATTTTACTTGAGTTTTTCCTCGGTTTTACATTCTTTAGCTTTAGTCTTCGCTTAGTTTAAATTCTAGTATTGTTTTTACGTTATTCTAGTTTAGTTTATCGTTGCTATCGATCGGAACGCTTTGTCCGATCGTTTTTCTTTGTTTTCCGCTCGTTCGCTTGGGATTGGATTCAAGACCAACCTTTGTTCATCCGACGCTTCCCTACGGGTTTTATATATTTAATTTGCTTTTATGATTAATTCGTATTTCATTCCGCTTATTATGTCCGCTAGTTTTTCGCTCTAATCCTAGGGTTTGCATGATTCGATCCTATATGTTGTGATTCCCGCTATTGTTATTTACCTTCCGTGCATTGATTCATGATTCGATTGTGCTTATTTATATGTGTTGATTTTGATCAATCTTGATGCATATCTAGTTGTCGGTTAACGACGAATCGTATTAATTGTCAATCGTTATCGAATGCATGATACGAATGAGCCTTGAGTCGAATCGAGATAGGACATTCGTAGGAAGCATATTCTTAGTGATCCTTTTGAGTTGCTTATTTTCCCTAGAGACGAATCGTAATAGGAAAATTAGTAATCAATCGCCGCAATTGTCGAATCAAGTTGTTGGTTATATATGTGATCTTCTGCCTTGTCCGGATTAAAACGGTTAGTAACAAGCGTGATAAACATCGTTGTGGATAGGATTGGTGCATCCCTAGGGTTAGTCTTTCTTCATAGTTATCTATCGTGTTTTTATTGCTATTTATATTTGTTTGGTTACCTTTGCTTTGGATTAAATTCCGAAGCCCTTAAACCTCTCACCCTTTATTTGTGCTTGAATAATGATGAATTGTCGTTGAATTAGCTTCGTGTTTTCGGATTGCAATCTCAGGATACGATATTGCCACCCTATAATTACACCTTTTGCGTGTGAAAAAGGAGTGATCAAATTTTGGCGCCGTTGCCGGGGATTGTTAAGATCACATAGGAATAATTTGACGATTTAGATTTATTAATTCAAGTTATATATATATATTATTATTTATTTTTGAAAGTGCTAATTTCTCTTTTCTCGTGTGGTTTATGCGCACAAGATCTCGTGGACCTCCCAAGTATTTTTAGATCCCGAGATCGAAAGCTCTCAAAGGAGAAGAGGACGAGAGAAGAGACGGGCTGAAATGGCACCGATCCGCAAAACGGGGCATTCCTCCCAGCAAGTCAGACGATGCTAGCCGACTTTGCAGAGATGCAGCGTCGATGACGAACACGGGAATCATTGTCCCGCCTCCGGAGGAAAGACCCACGAACCACATGTACCGACATCCCACCGAAGCAGTTCAAGGAGGCGGTTGGGGCCCGCACGTAGATGCAATACTCGAGCTCAAACCGCCCCGATCAAGATGGTCCAAGGAGAGCGGTTTGGGGAGGAGTCACGGAAGACCCGAATGCGCATCTCGAGACGCCGACATTTGTGACACCATCAAATGTAATGGGTGCCACAAGACACAATCCGGATCGCGCATGTTCGGTTTCTCGCTTGCACCACCAGCGAAAGATTGGTTCAAGAGTTTGGACCGAATGGCATCGACACTTGGGAAACTTTGTGAGAAGTTTCTTTCAAACACTTTCCGCCGCGAAAGCACAGAAGATCATTGCCGAAATCTCTCATTTTGCCGTAACCACGACGAATCATTATTCGAGGCATGGGAGAGATTCAGAGGTCTATTGAGACGATGTCCACAACATGGGTTCTCCAAGGAGCAACAAATCACACAGCTTCTACGGTGACCGACATGGCGGGCGAGGAGCATGGTAGATGCGTCGGTGGGGCTGCTTATTAAACCTACCAATGACGAGGCAAGCCGTGTTGTAGAAGAGATGGCGCCAACAGCTATCAATGGCCAACGGAGAGAACGCCATCGCTCAAAGCATTGCCGTTGAGAGTGATTCAAATATGACGACCTCATGAAGAAGTTCAATCTTTTGAAGAGTCGATTGAAACAGAACGTGAGTCACATCAATCGAGAAGTCATTCAAATTTCCAACAACCTTCAAAGCAGCTTCAATACTCGTAATTCGATTCAAGAGCCGGAAGCCAAGTCTCAAGACATGATGCGCAGCTGGTTGTAAGCAACCAACAATTGGCAACGAATCGACTGCTCATCGGCAACACCGGCGTAAGATAAATCACTTGAGTCGATCGTGACGGCTATGGGAAAACACATAAAGATGTTGAAGCTCAAATCGGTCAAATTGCCGCATAAGTGAATGCTCTACAAAAGACGGGCCAATTTCCGAGTAATACGGAGGTGAACCCGAAGAGTCAATGCTTCGCCATTCGTGACGAGGTGGGACGAGCCTACCCGAGCCCTACCGAGAAAGAAGAGCAAGAAAGCACACCGACGCAGAAACATCGCGACCGAAGCTCGCGATCATGAGCCCGATCGCGAGCCATCCCAAGTTTGTCCCAGACGCCGCGATCGAAGCGCGCGCCACACGACGCGACCGAAGCTATCCGAATATCCGCGCACGAGTTGTTCGCGAGCGACCCGGCCGCAAACCCGACCGCGAGCACTCGATCAAAGCACATGGCCGAGAAATCACAGCGAGTCTCGCGCGCAAGCTCACACGCGAAGAAGGAAATCACAGCAGATTCCTCGCGACCATCCCCGGTCGCGAGGTCGATCGCGAGGCGCCCCAAAGGCTAATTCTCGCACGATATTCCTCGGTCCCGTTTCCGAGTCGACTTGTCAAGTCGAATATGACTAAGAATTTGCTCGTTTCAAAGAGGTATTTCGTAAAGTTGAGATAAATTTGCCTCTCTTTGAAGCGCTATGAAACATGCCGCTACATGAAATTCTTAAAAGACGCTTGCAAGTAAGAAGAAACTTGGGAAATTTGAGAAAATTTCCCTATCCAAGAGTGCAAAGGCCGTCTTGCAAAAGAAGCTCCTTTGAAGCGTATGATCCCGCTAGCTTCACGTTAGAGTGCGAGATCGCCGAGCAGAATTTTCCAAATGTGTTATGCGACTTGGGGGCGAGCATCAATCTGATGCCGTTGAACGTTTTCAACCGGCTACACCTAGGAAAAATGAAGCCGACGAAGATTTCACTGATGATGGCTGACCGATCAGTCACATATCCAAAAGGTATCGTCGAAGACGTGTTGGTAAGAATTCGGGATTTTGTTTTTCCTGCTGACTTTGTTATTCTTGATATTCCCGAATTCAAACAACAACCGCTAATCCTTGGTAGACCTTTTCTAGCAACTGGTCGTGCGTTGATTGATGTGCAGGAAGGAAACCTCACGTTTCGTGTTAACGATGAGGAGCTCAAAATTTCCATATACGACGCCATCAAGCAACCCGACGTTGGAAAGCCGGAAGATTGTTGCTCGATCATGACTGCCGCCGCCACACGAGGGTACTCGACCGATCGAGGAAGTCTGCGAGATGGAAGAAGTGGACTTGGCATGGAACCCTAGTGTTTCATTCAAGTTTGGGGGGGGCCACTTCCATAGTCAGTGGTGGTCATCCGTAAATGCGAAGTTTAAAAGGTTCCACAAGTCGAGAAAGATGTGTATTGCTACCAAAACGCCAGATTGACGAGGTTAGTGATGGTCTAGCTAAAGACGTTAAAGTAAGCACTTGTTGGGAGGTAACCCAACGCTTTTGTTTTGTTTTCGTGTTTTGTCGTTTCTTTCGCTTGTGTTGTTTTTGTCGCCTTCGCTTTTTCGTTTCGCTTTCGTATCTGTCGATCAACGAGTTAAGTGAAGTGTGTTAATCCATGTGGCCAATGACGATAGAAAATTTTGTGAAATTTAATGATAGTGCACATGATATGTTAGAAAATGACGATGAATGACGTGAGATGGCTTAGCTTGTTGTTTTTCACCATTTGCTTAACCCGTGAGACTTGAGCTTCATTGTATAAACATCTTGATACTGATTTCTTTTAATTGTGTGATATCATGCATGTGATTATCTTCTAGAACTTGCCGTGTTTTCGTGTCGAGACCGCAATATGTGTTTCAATTTGGAAAGGATAAAGGCCATCTTTGTTAACCACATATTCACCCAAACACTAACCCGATGTTATATACCATTTGTCGCCTTCTTTGAGCCTTTATTAGACTTTTCTTTCGATTAACCGGATGATAGGAGGTGAGGATGGATATGGGAATCAAAAGGGTGAAATTTTGATGTAGTTATGATGAGAAAAGTGTTTTTAGAAAAATAAATGCGTGGTAAAGAATAGTACCTTTGTTCGTGAAAATTAAACCCTATAAGCTCTAGAAAAGAAAAGAAAAGAAAAATGTTAAGTTCATTATGAGTGTTGAGCATAAAGGGTCTTCAATCGAAGTATAGGTACCTTATGAGGCATAAAACGTCAATTTAGCACGTTGGGAAAGAAGAGGAAAATGGACAAAGTCCATATGTGTCGAAATATATAAATGGTGGTGCTTGGAGTTTACTTGAGTCACTTAGCCATATATTATCCTACCTTAACCAATGTGCCTACATTATAACCTATCAAAAGACCTCTTTGATCCTTATTTGAACACATTTGACGCGGTGGAGATGTTAGAGAAACGGCAAGCCTATGGTAAGATGTTGCATTGCATTGATCGTTGAGTGTATACACGTCCTTAATTTCTTTATGAGTTTGAGTGTATCCTATATATTCTACACACATGCCGTTGTGAGGTTGAAATAAATGAGCTTTGCCCTCGATAGTTGTTTGCGTTGAGTGGACTAACGCCGCCATGTGCACTAATATTTTTGAGCGCTGATATGTTTCGGAGGCCTAGAATGGTTATCCTCTTGCTATGCTCGCTGATCTTTCGTTTGTCTTTCTGCTCGCTTTTGTTTGAGGACAAACAATGCTTTAAGTTTGGGGGTTTGATAAACGCCGCATTTTACACGCTTATAGTTGATATTTGAAGATGAGTTTAGCTCGCTTAATGTGCGCCACGTATCGATTCCTAATGTTTTATCTATTTTAGAAGATAACGCTCTTGGGTGTTCTTTTGGTGTTGTGTAGGTCTATATGTTGAAAATCGAAGCAAGGAACCACGCACGAGCCAAAACATACAATCTGGCGTGTTTAGCGACCAGCCTAGCGGTCGCTAGGTCGGCCGCTAGGAAACACGCGCGAGAACCCAGAAGACCGCGACCGCAAGAACGCGCCCGCGAGCGAAGCCTAGCGCGAGAAAGCCACTGGACGATTTCTCGCGACCACTTGAGTATGGCTAGCGACCGCTAGTCGGTCGCGAGGTACCAAGCGAGCGCAAGAGGCCAGCAGGCGAGAAGGCCGCTGAGGATTACTCGCGACCACACCTAGCGACCGCTAAGGGTGGTCGCGAGACAGCGCGTAGAAGAAAATTAGGGTTTGGGGTGTGCTATATACGGGCAACACCCTCGCGCCCCCAAGAGCCCCCAATCACGCCTGCACCTATTTTACTTGAGTTTTTCCTCGGTTTTACATTCTTTAGCTTTAGTCTTCGTTTAGTTTAAATTCTAGTATTGTTTTTTACGTTATTCTAGTTTAGTTTATCGTTGCTATCGATCGGAACGTTTTGTCCGATCGCTTTCCTTTGTTTTCCGCTCGCTCGCTTGGGATTGGATTCAAGACCAACCTTTGTTCATCCGACGCTTCCCTACGGGTTTTATATATTTAATTTCTGCTTTTATGATTAATTCGTATTTCATTCCGCTTATTATGTCCGGCTAGTTTTTCGCTCTAATCCAGGGTTTGCATGATTCGATCCTATATGTTGTGATTTCGCTATTGTTATTTACCTTCCGTGCATCGATTCATGATTCGATTGTGCTTATTTATATGTGTTGATTTCGATCAATCTTGATGCATATCTAGTTGTCGGTTAACGACGAATCAGATTAATTGTCAATCGTTATCGAATGCATGATACGAATGAGCCTTGAGTCGAATCGAGATAGGACATTCGAGGAAGCATATTCTTAGTGATCCTTTTGAGTTGCTTATTTTCCTCTAGAGACGAATCGTAATAGGGAAAATTAGTAATCAACCGCCGAATTGTCGTGAATCAAGTTGTTGGTTATATATGTGATCTTCGTCTTGTTCGGATTAAAACGGTTAGTAATAAGCGTGATAAACATCGCTGTGGATAGGATTGGTGCATCCTAGGGTTAGTCTTTCTTCATAGTTATCTATCGTGTTTTTATTGCGTTATTTATATTTCGCTTGGTTACCTTTGCTTTGGATTAAATTCCGAAGCCCTAAAACCTCTCACCCTTTATTTGTGCTTGAATAATGATGAATTGTCGTTGAATTAGCTTCTGTGTTTTCGGATTGCAATCTGTGGATGGATCGATGCCACACCTATAATTACACCTTTTGCGTGTGAAAAAGGAGTGATCAGCTATACAATTAGATAGTTCCTGATATGATATAAGCTTCAGAGATGTTATGATTTCGATAAGTAAGGTAATTCCCTTGAAGTAAAGAAACGGATTAAGAAATAGATTCATTATTTTGAAATAAATCTTAATACTCTAATTTATAATGACACGAAACGCTTATCTTGTGTAACTTAATAGTTAACAAGCAAGATAGCTTCTATAGATCTTGCAAAGGAAATACGCCCAAGAGAACACGAAAGAGATTCTCATTGAGGGACTTTAAGGTAAACCAATTGGAAAGATTATCCTCATACTTTGCGACGATCAATAAAATGGGATATTAAGTATCTCTAACATGGAATGAAGCATTCATTGAATGTCAAGAAAATGGTAAAGATTTTTGACGCCAAGGCAAAGTATAATACGTCCCTAGTGGACAAAGGATTTTATCTTATGCAAAATTGCACGATGAATCAATAAAAGATTAAGAAGAAATGACTATATCCAAAAAGGGATATTACAAACGATGGCGCTAAAGGCCAAGACAAGGACTTCTAGAAAAGAGTTTAAAGTAAGAATATATGAAATATATTCCTAAGATTGATAAAGTAAAAAGAATTGAATCATTCATAATCGGATTAGGAATGAATGATAGTGATAGAGACACGACGATCTCTACGATAAGATTTCATTATTGAAATATATCAATATCAAATGATAAGTTGATGTAAACCTAACCACTAATGCTATTAGTAAAAGCATAACGATACTAATACCGAGAAGTATAAAGTAAATGAGGCAATGTAAGGCCATAGCAAGGAACATGATGTCCCAATGGAAAGGACAATGACATATGAAATAGACATTTACTGAATAAACGGAACACCGTGAGACCAAAGCCTATACCTCGCGCCGAAAGCAGTAACAAACAGAACCAAAAGGCGAGAATAGGTATGAGGAAAATTTCTAATACCCATAAGATTTTGTTCAATTTAGGTGCTTCGCTGACATCGCACAAGTATGCGAGAAGCGATAGAACCCAACTGTGGTAAGTTAATCAAGAAATGAAAATCTCCTTACCTATACGGGAATTATGACCATCGCAAGTGTTACTTAAGCTCAGAATTGAACCTAGAATCGCCTAAAGTTCTATCCAATGATTTGGATCATTATATCTATGTGGAACGTAGATAAAATCTTAGAGACAAGAAGTTTCGAAAATGGCTGGCATTCACGTGATTAGTGACCTGGGCTTAGTCTTTTCGTTAAAAGGTTTTACGCGACAGGATATTAGTACCCATTATTCGCATATGCGAATAAATTTAGTGCGATATACGACTGAAGGTGCAAACGTAAAATGGGTATTAAGATAAGAGTCATGAGTCGAGTCATAAGTAGTCTACGGCTTATATATGTCTTAAAGTGTATAATTCTTTAAGAGATCCTTCTTGTTTAAAAATTCCCTCCATTGCTTAATTCAAGTCAGACTTATCTAGAACTATCTGTTTACAGATGTCGAGAAAAATGGAGTCTGACGAGTAAAAAGTTAACCCAAAGTCCTACAAGTTTATAACTCACACGAGCGTACCGACTCTTTTATTATGAACTAGGCATGGATTCGACGCAGTTTGAAGAAATTTTGCACCTATATTTGGATGCTCAGAATTATAGAGTGTCAAATGAGGAAAGTACCCAATGACGTATCTTTCATTTGCCAACAGATTGGCAAAATTTTGCAAAAGAAGTATTAAAAGAATATTTTCTCCATGAGAAAAGTTCCAAAGTCTGGGTAAATTTACCAGGATTTGTCAATATACCAAAGTATACATATAATGCGTATGAAACGACACCCACGAGTACTTGTCCGGTCCTCGCAAGTTACACAAAGACGGCATAAAGGAATGGTTGTACACGATGTTCCAAACGCCGCCCACGCCCCGTGCCATCAATGGTACCGAGAAAGAGACGAAGGGCAAAAGGACAAAATTTTATCACCCTCGGATTAGAGAATTACCGCTACTAACCCAACCATACTTTTGATAAAAGTAACACCAACTTCTAGTATTAAAGAAGAAACGGGAGCAGCTTGACCCACGCTCTACGAAAGAGAATGATCGTCGTGAGTATGAAGCAAAAACGCATTGGAGAAAGGCAAGTTTCGAGGAGAGTACGACTCGACAAAGGTCATTCAAAGACATAGAATCTTAGGATCATATAAGACTTATATGTAGATAATGGTTTATGATGAAAATGGTGATTAAGATATGTAAAATAAACGTAGTTTGGAAATTTTGTGAGTATGTTAATAAAGTGTCAAAACTTTGAGTGTAAAAGAACTAGACGCCTTGTAATCAGTCAGCTCGGTAGACCAACCCTCGTAAGTAATGTAGGAAAAGTCCTCACTGAGGCATTATGATGTAATATTATATGGTCTTGAAGAATGGTATCCAAATACGAAATGAATTGTTCGAATAAGATATGGTTACTATGAGATAATAGTTACGCCATTCGACTAACCAATGCACCAGCCCTGCTCATGAACCTCAAAAATCGAGTGTTTCACACATACCTAGATAATTTTATCTCAATCTCATGGATGATGTTCTTATCTATTCAAAGGACGAGAAAGAACATAAAGAAAATCGAAGGTCGTCTTACGACTTTTAAGAGTCGGGCGAATTTGCCAAATACGCTTTGTAAATTTCGCTTAAAAGAGAAATATTCCTCGTGCACATAGTGTCTTTAGAAGAAAACAATGTAACCGACAAAGGACAAAACAATTAAAGATGAAAGACGCCAATGACCTAAAATAAGATCGTGAATTTTATAGATTGATTAACTACTATTAGAGATCCATTAAGAACTCTCTAAGGTAACAAGACCAATAAGATAGTTACCCCAAAATAGAATCAAAATTTCATGGATTAATGAAAGAAAGGCTATGTATTAATATGAGCAAGATAATAACTTATGCATCACAACGACTTAGGCCACATGAATATAATTTCCCAACTCATGACTTGAAATAGTAATATGGTATAAATACCGAGTCTTGGAAATTTCACCCTATAACAATAAATTAAGAACCCTTCACAATTTACAAAAGTTTGAACTTATTCTTCGAGCAAAGAAACTTGATACGTGATAGGAAAGATGGCACAAATCAAGTAAAGATTATAATTGTGATAAATAATCACCTAAGGAAGGGTAATGTAGAATCTAATGCCTAAGATATAAAATTCAGTCTAAATCATGGTATGTCCTTATAGAAAAGGAAAACTCATCGTAAAGGTTAAGAAAACGAGAATGTAAATAGTGGGAAATCAGGACTAACGAAGTGGTACCCTCACAACCAAGGTGAAATATGACTAAAAGAGAAATGAAGACGGGAATATAATACAAATTAAAATAAGGAATGAAGAGCTAAAGGATATTTTAAGGATGACCGGATGTTGTTATATTGTCTAAGAGAGATATATACATATATTTCCAAGCAATAATAAGCTTAGAAATGAAATCGTGAATGAAGTTCATGATCCTTCTCATACCGCCCAACCGTGCATTATTAAGTGACATTATGAATTATGAGAAAGGTTAGATAGGAAGGAATGAGATAAGATATAACCATATTGTCGAGCAAAGGTCTGGGTTACCAATAAGTAAAGGCATTGTATCAAAGGCCTTATAAGAGAGTATAATCTCTAGAACCACGTGAATGGAAATAGAATGATATAGAAATAGATCTTGTGATGATTTTACAAAAGTCATAAAGAAGTTGCACTACTATATGGCTAGTAGTGGATCGACTTCGCCAATTATGTTTTGTCTCGCTTATTCAGATGATGATAAACGCGCATTTTACACGCTTATAGTTGATATTTGAAGATGAGTTTAGCTCGCTTAATGTGCGCCACGTATCGATTCCTAATGTTTTATCTATTTTAGAAGATAACGCTCTTGGGTGTTCTTTTGGTGTTGTGTAGGTCATATGTTGAAAATCGGGCAAGGAACGACGCACGAGCCAAAACACAAACCGGGCGTGTTTCTAGCGACCAGCCTAGCGGTCGCCAGGCCGCCGCTAGAAACACGCGCCAGAACCAAGATACCGCTGTCGCGAACGCGCCCGCGAAGCAAAGCTTCAGCGAGAAAGCCACTGGACGATTTCTCGCGACTGGATCGAACGGCTAGCGACCGCTAGTCCGGTCGCGAGGTACAAGCGAAGCGCAGCGGCGATCGGGCGAGAAGGCATGAGGATTACCTCGCGACCACATCTAGCGACCGCGAAGCGTGGTCGCGAGACGGCGCAAGTAAGAGAAAATTAGGGTTTGGGGTGTGCCTATATACGGCAACACCGCCCCCAACTTGAAACCCACGATTCCGAGCCTCTTTCTCGGTTTTCCATAAGTTTTTCGTAGTTTTAGCTTTAGGTTCCATATATTTTCATTCTAGAGTTGTTTTACGATTTGTTCTTCGTTAGTTTACGCTTTTGTTTACGATCCGAACGCTTCGTCCGGACGATCTCTGCAAGTTTCCGTTTTCACCGAGGTTGGGATTCAAGCCCAACGTGTTCATCCAACGCTACATCACGGGTTTTATATATTTAATTTCCGTCTTTATGATTAAATCGTATTTCATTTCGCTTATTATGTCCGGCTAGTTTTTCGCTCTAATCCTAGGGTTTGCATGATTCGATCCTATATGTTGTGATTCTGCTATCGTTATTTACCGTCCATACATTGATTCATGATTCGATTGTGCTTATTTATATGTGTTGGTTTCGATCAATCTCGATGCATATTTAGTTGTCGGTTAATTACGTAATTGTGTTAATTGTCAATCGATATCGAATGCATGATACGAATGAGCCTCGAGTCGTAGCGAGATAGGATATTCGTAGGAAGCATAGTCTTTGTGATCCGTTTGGAGTTACTTGTTTTCACCTAGAGACGAATGATAATAGGAAAACTAGTAATCTCACCGCTTTTGTCGTAATGTAAATTGTCGGTTATATATGTGATCTTCCATATTTGTGCGGATTAAAATTGGTTAATAAGAGCAGGATAAACATACGTTGTGGATTGGATTAATGCAGCCTAGTGGTTAGTCGTCTTTCTTTGTTTTAAACATCCGAGTGTTTATTGCTTTAATTTACTGCTTTTGTTACCTTTGCTTTGGATTGAGTTCAAGCCCTAAAATACCTTAAAACCATATTTGTTACTTGGATAATGATGAATCCTTGTTGAGTTAGCTTACGTATTTTCAGATTACAATCCACATGGATACGATACTTCGCCACCCTATATTTACACCTTTTCGTGTTAGAAAATAAGCGATCAAATTTTGGCGCTGTTCGGGATTGTTAAGATCATATAGGAATAACTTGACAATTTGGAATTATTAATTCGAGTTGTACTTTTATTTTTATTTTATTCCTCGCTAACTGATTTCTTCTTTTCTCCAGTAGTTTATGTTCACAAGGTCCCGAGGACCTCTGAACTACACTTTGATCCGGAAATCGAAAATTCACAAAGGAGAAGGAGAAGGAGGCGAAGAAAGGAAGCAATGGCAAATCGGAATAACGGGCGTTCCTCCAAGTAGCCAGACGCATGTTAGCGGATTTCACCGAAATCTGGCCTTAATTGGCGACTATGGGACTCGTTGTCCCTGCTCGAGGCGCAAGGCCGCTGAATTACATGCATGCACCTCCTACCGAGCAATTTCAAGGAGGCGGATGGGGCCCAGAAGTAAATGCTAACAATTTTGAGCTGAAGCCGGCCCTAATCAGCATGGTTCAAGGGGAGCAGTTCGGAGGAGGAGTCACAGAGGATCCGAACGCCCATCTCGAGACCTATCTCGACATTTGTGACACCATCAAACAGAATGGGGTGCCACAAGACACAATCCGGATGCGTATGTTCGGATTCTCTCTGCGAAATCAAGCGAAGGACTGGTTCAAGACCTTAGATCGTACGGGCATCAACAGTTGGGCGATTCTGTGTGAGAAATTCCTTTCGAAGTACTTTCCTCCGGCTAAGGCACAGAAGATCATAGCCGAGATTTCCCACTTCTCCCAGTTAGGAGATGAATCTTTATTCGAGTCGTGGGAAAGATTCAGGGGCCTATTGAGAAGGTGCCCACAGCATGGATTTTCGAGGGAGCAGCAGATTACCCAGTTTTACAGCGGGCTGACACCTCACACGAGGAGTATTGTTGACGATCACGGAGGTTGCCTTTTGAGCAGACGTAGACGAGGCCACCGCGATCATAGAAGAGATGGCGCCAGCGATTATCGGTGGCGATGGAGAACTCCGATGGTGAAGGCTGCAGCAGTTGAAGGTGACTCAAAATACGACAATATTATGGAGCAGTTCACCTTGTTAAAGCCAATTTGAGAAAGAAAGGAAAGGAAAAGGCGTGGCTCGATAAATGTTGCAGAGTCGAGATGATCGAGGCCGAGGACGTGAACTACATCAATCGAGGAACAACCGTCCCTGGGGAATCCGCGACAATCCTAACAATGTAAATCACCCAAATTTCTCGTGACGCCAACCCCAACAATTTTCAACGACCTCGCCTGAGTTTCTCGATTCGAACGGAGTAATTCGAAGCGAAGAAGTCGAGTCTAGAGGATATGATGCAGTTGGTTGTGAGCAACCAACAATTGGCAACGAATCGAATTCGCTTATAAGCAACACCGCGTAAGATCAATCATTTGGAGTCCACCGTGACGGCTATGGAAAGCACATGAAGATGATGGAGAATCAAATAAGTCGAGATAGCCGCACAACAGAATGGGCAAGACAAGTCGGGCCAATTTCCGAGTAGTGTACGGAGGTAAACCCTAAAAATCACCGTAATGCCATTCATTTGAGGAGGGCGAGCTTATCAAAGTCACGAGGAGACTAACGGGCAAGCGGGCAAAGAGAGAGAATCGCGATCGAAGTCATGACCATGAGCCCGCCGCGAGGAAAATGGTGTGAGTTCGCGAGCGGCTCGCCGGGCGCAACAAGTCAAAACGCGCCCGCGACATCCGAGGACGAGCGAGCGACCCAGCGGTCGCGAGTAAGTCTGCCGCCGCGAAATCATCTGAAGCTTGACGCCGCACCTAGCGCCCGAGAAAGCGCCAGCAAGGTCCGCCAAGACGAAAGAAGACATCGTAGCATGTACCTAGCGACCGACACGCGGTCGCGAGTCGATCGCAAGAGCCGACTTTGAAGAGATTTCGACGACGTGCCTCCAATTCCGCTTTCAAGCCGTTTAGTGAGCCCAAGCACGACGAAGTTGACCAGATTCATGGAGATGTTTCAAAGGTGCACATCAATATTCCTTTACTTGATGCACTTCGAGATATGCCGGTTACGTTAAGTTTCGAAGGATGCCGTTGCGATAAGAAGAAGCTTGGGAAATTCGAGACGATAAACTGTCTCAAGAGTGCGATCTTTGTCATCGCAAAGAAGTTGCCACTCAGCGTAAAGATCGAGTGACTTCACCATCGCATGTGTCATCGGAGGCCAGACATTCTCCAAGGTTCTGTGTGATTTGGGGGCAAGCATCAATCTGATGCCGTTGTCCATTTTTAACCGATTGGAGATTGGGGAGATAAAGCCGACCACCATAGCTCTTCAGATGGCAGACACATCGGTAACTTATCCGAAAGGGATAGTGGAGGACGTGCTCGTGAAAGTTCGAGATTTCATCTTCCCAGCTGATTTCGTTGTTCTCGACATGCCAGAGGATGGGAATACACCTCTTATTCTCGGGCGACCATTCCTAGCTACCGGCAGAGCATTGATAGACGTGCAAGATGGAGATCTCACCTTCCGAGTCAACGACGAAGAGATGAAAATCTCTATATATGATGCTATGAAGCAGCCTGACGAGAAGACCATGGAAGATTGTCGAGTTATAGAGCGGTTGTCCCACTCACTTTCAATCACCGATCGGTGGAGTTTTGTATGCGAACTCGATTTTCTCATCCATGAGACCTTGATGAGGCGTGTGACGAGATTTTAGAGTATCTTGAGTCCATCGATGAAGTCAAGGCCCTCCCGAGGAGTCGCGGCCTTATTTGGATGTGAGGAAGCCGATTGGAGGAGAGGACGCCGTGGTGAAGAAGGAAGAGACTACAATCAAGATGGAGTTGAAAGAGTTGCGGACCACCTACAATTATGCCTTCTTAGGCGACGATGAGGCGTGCCGGTGATAATATCTTCGCTTTGATGATGAGGAGACACGTAAACCGATGGTCGTGTTGAAGCGACAAGTCTGCGATTGGGTGGACGATTTACGATATCAAGGGGTCGCCCTCGATTTGCATGCACCGATCCCGTTGGAGAATGAATACAAGCCAAAGGTGCAACCTCAACGCCGATTGAATCCGCAATGCAAGAGGTCGCCGAGAAAAGAAGTGTTGAAGTTTCAGACGCAGCATGATCTATGCCATATCCGGCGAGTGGGTTAGCCCTACTCAAGTGGTATCCAAAGGGGTATCACGGTGATCAGAGACGAGACGAACGAGCTTGTGGCAACAAGACTCGTAACAGGATGGCGAGTTTGCATCGACTATCGTGCTCTGAACACAGCCACGAGGAAAGACCATTTTCCCCTGGCCTTTATTGATCAGATGTTGGATGACTAGCGGGTATGAGTTCTTGTTTTCTCGATGGATATTCGGTACAATCAGTTGCCATCGCTCAAGATCAGCACAAGGCGGCGCTCACTTGTCCGTATGGAGTTTTCGCCTATAGGCGAATGCCGTTTGGATTGTGCAATGCTCCAGCCACGTTCCAAAGGTGCATGATGTCCATCTTCCATGGGTTGATCGAGAATATTATGGAAGTCTTTATGGACGACTTTTCCGTGTTTGGCTCTTCGCTCACCATTGTCTCCATAACTTGTCACAAGTGCTGCAAAGATGTGAGGAGACGAATCTTGTTCTCAATTGGGAGAAGTGCCATTTCATGGTGAAGGAAGGGATCGTGCTTGGTCACAAAGTCTCGGCCAAGGGTTTGGAAGTGGATCGAGCAAAGATTGTCGCTATCGAAACCGCCTCCGCCTACAAATGTCAAATCAGTGAGGAGTTTTCTCGGTCACGCGGGTTTTTATAGACGGTTCATCAAGGATTTCTCGGCGATCACGAAACCATTGTGTGGATTGCTCGAGAAAGATATGAAGTTCAGATTCACGAAGGAGTGTTTGTATGCTCGAGAAATTAAAGTTGGCCCCGATCTCGACTCCGCTTTGATCTCACCCGATTGAGTCAACCGCTCGGTGATGTGTGATGCGAGTGATCGCGATTGGTCTTTGTTTTGGGGCGTAAACGAGACAAGCTTTTCCGAGTCATCTATTATGCAAGTAAGACTCTCGACCGCTCAAATGAATTACACCACCACGAAGAAGGAATTACTTGCGTGGTCTATGCTTCGATAAGTTTAGACCTTATTTGCGGGCACCCACACCATCGTGCACTGTGACCATGCCGCCATTCGCCATCCGCTCGCGAAGAAAGATTCAAGCCGAGATTGGTGAGATGGATTCTCCTTCTTCAAGAGTTCGACATGGAGATCAAAGATAGAAAGGGCTGAAAATGTGGTAGCCCACCACTGTCGCGATTGGAGAAGCTTGATCAAGGAGAGGATAAGAAGATTGGCATTAAGGAGAACTTCCCGCACGAGCACATCTTGAGCCGTCGACACACACCATGGTATGCTGATTTTGTCAATTACTTGGTGATTGGAGTTCTACTCCATCGCAAAGGTCATTTGAAAAGAAGTTTCTCCACGATGTTAAGTTCTATTATTGGGACGATCCTCATCTCTACCGCCGATGTGCCGATGGTTTGATACGTCGCTGCGTTCCCAAGGAGAATGGGAGAACATAATCCACGAGTGCCATAGTTCGTTGACTGGCGGCCATTTTGCAACCGGAAAGACAAAGGCAAAGATTTGCCACGATGGTTTCTTTTGGCCTTCAATCTTCAAAGATTGCCAATCCTTTATCAAGAGTTGTGATCGTTGTCAAAGAGTGGGGAATGTCACAAAGAAAGACGAGATGCCACAGAAAACCATCATGGAGGTGGAACTATTTGACGTATGGGGGATCGACTTCATGGGTCCGTTCCCAATGTCTTGTGGCTACACATATATTCTTCTTGCTGTGGAGTACGTCTCCCGTTGGGTAGAGGCCATTCCGACTGTCACGAACGACTCCAAGGTAGTAATCAAGTTCCTTCACAAGAACATTCTAACTCGATTTGGAGTCCCGAGGGCGTTAATCAGTGATGGGGGATCGCACTTCAATAATAAGTGGCTAGGCAACGTTCTAGCCAAATATGGTGTGAAGCATCGAGTCACTTCCCCCTACCATCCACAAGCAAACGGGCAAGCCGAGCTCGCCAACCGAGAGATCAAGCAGATTCTAGAGAAATCGGTTGTTCAACAAGAAAGATTGGGCTGCGGCTGGACGACGCCTTTGGGCTTACCGGACTGCGTACAAAGCTCCCATCGGCTATCTCCATATCAAATGGTATTTGTAAATCCCGCCATTTACCGTTGAATTGGAGCACAAAGCGTGTTGGGCGACTAGGAGGATCAACATGGACTTCAAGGAGGCGGTATGATGAGGAGTGACCAACTCGTTAGAGCTCGACGAGTGGAGGAATGAGCGCTCGAGAACTCTCTGATATCTGCTTAACGAGCCGTAAATTTCACGACCTCCACATTCGTACAAAGGATTTTCGCGGGTAATGAAGTCCTACTTTACAATGCTCGACCGCCTATTCCCGGAAAGCTAAAGTCAAGATGGTCGGGGTCAGATAATCGCCATAAAGGCGCCAATGGGAGTTACGAGCTCCTAGATTCGGGGCAACATTTTTAAAGTAAACGGCCAAGACTCAAAGCATACTTCAAGTCACACTTCAATCGAGAAGTCAAGGTGACCCAGCTAAACGAGCCATGATACGAGGTACCGTCGAGCTAGCGACGATAATTCTAGCCTTTGGTTGGGAGGTAACCCAACGCTTTACCCGCTTTTGTTTCGTTGTTTCGTTTTGCTTTTGGTTGTGTTTACGTGTTTGTGTCGTGTTTCGTTGTTTTGTTAGATCCCAAGGTTTAATAGCTTTTTAAAAAAAAAAAAAGAAGTACCTAGCGACCTTCCTAGCGACCGCGAGGTCGCAAAGGGTGGCCGCGAAATTGGGCGAACGTTGTTTTCTCGAGCGGCGAGTCGCGCCAAGCTCGCGATCGCGAGCTCGACCGCGAGATCCATCGCGACCAGCAAGACTCGACCCGCCCGCCGTGACCCGCGTTTTACCCTTATTTCTCCCCAAAATTCTAACCACACACACACACACGTTTTTACAACAAAGAGCAAAGAACCCTCCCTCTCAAGCACACAAGCATCTCTTTCCCCAATTTTCTTGCATTCCGTCAAATCCACCCAAGGTATGCTATATTCGCTTAATTCTTCATGGGTTTACATTTATTGAGCATGATTAGGAAGGATTTGTTCCATTTATCCTCTTGAGGTGGGTTTAATTAACTTTGAGAGATTAGGGCTTATTTTGCTAGATTTGTGTGGTGTTTGAGCACGATTTGTCCAATGATAGGTCTATTCACGCTTATACACGATATTGTTCGTCGAATGTGCCTACATTGTTGATTTGGGTTTATAAATTGTGAAATAGCCTTGAAAATTTTGTCGATACGCCCGACAATGACCGCGGCCATGTCGGTGGCATTGGTGCTGCTCGTCATTGGCGCTTCATGTATGCAGGCCACGTCACAGCCCGTCGAGCGGTCATTGCCTCATGATCTCCTAGCGACCGCTAGGTCTCAAGGGTGATCGCTAGTTTTCGCCCGTAACGTCCAATTTTGAATTTTTTCGCTATGTGTGTGTTTTTCCCATTGTGTGTTATCTTGCAAGATCATATGATAATACGGGGAAATAATTTGATTAAGTTCAAGTTTGGGGATCTATATTGAGCATTTTGGGTTGACGATGTCTTGATTGTTTCATTCATACAGGCTAACTTTGATATTCTTTTAGGTACAAATATGCCGCGTACTCACGGTCACAAGCGAAAGGGCAAGAGCATTGTCTCCACTTCCCACGACGAGACACAAGATGATTTCCAAGATGCGCATCATGATGAGCATCACGACGAGCCACGCATGGCACCACTAGATGAATTCGATCCCGAAAATTTTGGGGTCAGACTGCCAAGTGACTCGTCAAGAAGCCGTTGGGATAGATTGGTGAGACTACGGCATAGGCACTCACGTTTCATGTGCCTCAACACGTGTCAAGAGATGGGCATCACCAATGATGTGACGTGGTTAGCCGAGAGGTCCGGGCTGTACTCAGTTATCACAGCCAATTATCTTACATATCGGATCCTCACTCTCGAATTCTTGTCGACTCTCCATGTTCACAAGACAAACGGCATGCCAGACTATATCATGTTCCAGCTCGACAATGAACCCCGTCAACTCTCCGTAGACGAACTCAATGGAATCATCAATGGAGATCCGGAAGGAAATTACATAGGGGACGTCGAGTACACAGTCCAAAGCGTATGGCCGAAGTTCATGGACGCCTGACTCGAGCACACTCCATATTATGATGCCTCGAGATCAAGGCTAGCTCGATTCGAATCCAGCCGTCCGTTATTTCCACCGCTCCTCACATTCACATTGCATGGCCGTTCAACGCCGGCACTCGCCCTTTCACAAGATATGAGCATTACGATTGGAGCCGTGTTCAACCGTAAGATGCATGCCGGCATGTTCTTAGCTCAAGACTTCCATATGCGTCCACGCTTGGGTAATTCAAGATTTGTATAGGGGATTCACACTCGATTGCGATTTCTTTGGGATTACGATTCGAGAGAGTCCGATCTCTCACGACATCTTCCCTGGACAAGGCGTGCCTATACGCCCGTGACGCTCTCAAGAGGCACCCCGACGTTACTTGTGGTGTTATATGATCAAACGCCAATCAATCTTCCGCCCGCCCAATCCCGAGCTCACAAGCATAAGCCGATACTTTACCCGGATGTAAACCGAATATGAGCTCTCGCGCACATTATGCATGGACGCAGTGCGTGAACGCTGCAAGGCGAGGCCGAGGCGAGCAACAGCATGAGGAGCAAGCCGAGCAAGCCGAGCCCAAGTTGCTCCCCGAGAAAGCGGCATATTGCACCCGCCACCCGCTCGAGGCGACTCCGGATTTATGATCGATTAGATCACATAGATGGTCGCCTCGACCATATCGACGGAACTGACATCGATTATGGAGCAGCAGAAGCCATCTACGCCTGAACAACAAGCACATCTCGAGCAACAACGAAGATGATGGAGATGATGCAAGAATGGAATCGATGGCGGATTTTATCCGCCACCGAGTAGCACGGTTTTCAGGTAAGTTTTCTCCCAACTACTTTTTTTCGCAAACCTTATTGTTTCCACATGTTCACAATAAGTTTGGGGGGTGGACGAGTTTGGTTGGTTGAGAACTCGTTATGTTTTCTATGTTTTATAGGTTTAGTTGTTATGCTTTGGGGTCTTTGTCGCTTGTTGTTGGTGTTGTTTTGTTTTCGTTTTCGTTAATCGTCGATCAACGAGTTAAGTGAAGTATGTTAATCCATGTGGCCAATGACGATAGAAATTTTGGTGAAGTTTGATGATAGTGCGCATGATATGTTAGAAAATAACGCATGAATGACGTGAGACGGCTTAGCTTGTTGTTTTCACCATTTGCTTATCTGTGAGACTTGAGCTTCATTGTATACATATCTTGATACTGCTTCATTAATTGTGTGATATCGCATGTGATTGTCTTCTAGAACTTGCCGTGTTTCCGTGTCGAGATTGCAATATGTGTTTCGAATGGAAAGGATAAAAGGCCATCGTTGTTAACCACTTATCACCCAAACACTAACCCGATGATATATACCATTTGTCGCCTTCTTCGAGCCTTTATTAGACTTTTTCTTTCGATTAACCGGATGATAGGAGGTGAGGATGGATATGGGAATCAAAAGGGTGAAATTTTGACGTAGTGATGATGAGAAAAGTTTCGTTTAGAAAACACATACGTGGTGAAGAATAGTACCTTTGTTGTATAAGATAAACCCTATAAGCTCTAGAAAAGAAAAGAAAAGAAAATGTTAAGTTCTCTATGAGTGTTGAGCATAAAGGGTCTTCAATCAAAGTATAGGTACCTTCGTGGCATTAAAACGTTGATTTAGCACGCTGGGAAAGAAGAGAAAATGGACAAGTCCATATGTGTCGAAAAAGTATAAACGGGGTGCTTGGAACATTCTCGAGTCACTTAGCCATATTTTATCCTACCTTAACCAATGTGCCTACATTACAACCTATGAAAAGACCTCTTTGATCCTAATTTGAACACAATGACGTGGTGGAGATATTAGAGAAACGGCAAGCCTATGGTAAGATGTTGCATTGCATTGATTGTTGAGTGTATACACGTCCTATATTTCTTTATGAGTTGAGTGTATCCTATATTTTACACACATGCCGTTGTGAGAGTTGAATTAAATAAGTTTTTGCCGTCGATTGTTGTTTGTGTTGAGTTGGCTAACGCCGCCATGTGCACTAATGTTTTTGAGCGCTGATATGTTTCGAGGCTCAGAATAGTTATCATCTTTGCTACGCCGCTGATCTTCCGTTGTGTCTTTCTGTTTGGTTTTTTTTGTTTGAGGACAAACAATGATTTAAGTTTGGGGTTTGATAAACGCGCATTTTACACGCTTATAGTTGATATTTGAAGATGAGTTTAGCTCGCTTAATGTGCGCCACGATCGATTCCTAATGTTTTATCTATTTTAGAAGATCTTCGCTTGGGTGTTCTTTTGGTGTTGTGTAGGTCTATATGTTGAAAATCGAAGCAAGGAACGCACGCACGAGCCAAAACACAACCGGCGTGTTTTAGCGACCAGCCTAGCGGTCGCCAGCCGGCCGCTAGGAAACACGCGAGAACCTGAAGATACCGCTGCCGCGAACGCGCCGCGAGCGAAGCCTAGCGCGAGAAAGCCACTGGACGATTTCTCGCGACCAGATCAGAATGGCTAGCGACCGCTAGTCCGGTCGCGAGGTACACAAGCGAGCGCAAGCGGCGACCGCGGGCGAGAAGGCCGCGCGCGAGGATTACCTCGCGACCACACCTAGCGACCGCGAAGCGTGGTCGCGAGACGGCGCGGCAGAAGAGAAAATTAGGGTTTGGGGTGTGCCTATATATATGGCAACACCCCCTCGCGCCCCCAACTTGAAACCTACGATTCCAGAGCCTCTTTTCTCAGTTTTTCCATAAGTTTTTCAGAGTTTTAGCTTTAGGTTCCATATATTTTCATTCTAGAGTTGTTTTACGATTTGTTCTTCGTTAGTTTACGTTTTGTTTACGATCCGGAACGTTTCGTCCGGACGATCTCTGCAAGTTTCCGTTTTTCGCTGAGGTTGGGATTCAAGCCCAACGTGTTCATCCAACGCTACATCACGGGTTTTATATATTTAATTTCCGTCTTTATGATTAAATCGTATTTCATTTCGTTTATTATGTCCGCTAGTTTTTCGCTCTAATCCTAGGGTTTGCATGATTCGATCCTATATGTTGTGATTCTCGTTATCGTTATTTACCGTCCATACATTGATTCATGATTCGATTGTGCTTATTTATATGTGTTGGTTTCGATCAATCTCGACGCATATTTAGTTGTCGGTTAATTACGTAATTGTGTTAATTGTCAATCGATATCGAATGCATGATACGAACGAGCCTCGAGTCGTGGGCGAGATAGGATATTCGAGGAAGCATAGTCTTTGTGATCCGTTTGGAGTTACTTGTTTTCACCTAGAGACGAATAAAGAATAGGAAAACTAGTAATCTACAACCGCTTTTGTCGTAATGTAAATTGTCGGTTATATATGTGATCTTCCATATTTGTCTCGGATTAAAATTGGTTAATAAGAACAGATAAACATACGCTGTGGATTGGATTAATGCAGCCCTGTGGTTAGTCGTCTTTCTTTGTTTTTAAACATCCGAGTGTTTATTGCTTTAATTTACTGCATTTTGTTACCTTTGCTTTGGATTGAGTTCCAAGCCCTAAAATACCTTAAAACCATATTTGTTACTTGGATAATGATGAATCCTTGTTGAGTTAGCTTCAGATTTTCAGACATAATCACCTCGGATACGATACTTGCTTACCCTATATTTACACCTTTTCGTGTTAGAAAATAAGCGATCGATGACTCATAGATCCGATAAGTTAGCTCGCTTGTACATAAATGAAATCGTATATTTACAAGGAGTACCAAAACCTATCGTTCGGATAGAGACTTCAAGAGTACCCCTAGATTTTGAACTAACTCACAAAAGCGAGTTAGATACGAGTTAAGCTCTTAACATAGATGTCCACCACAGCATGTATAGACAATCGGAAGGGACAAGTATGAACGCTTAAGGATACGATAGAACATAAGTGTTAAACCAAGATGCAAGTGAGAACGATTGCACCACTTGGTAAGTTTACATACCACCATAGCTACCAAATAACGATCAATGTAGCCTTATGAGGCGACATGCGAAAGAATATCGACCACCACTTTATTGTAACAAAGTGGGTGAGCAAAGGTATAAAGTCCCGACGTCGTAAGGAAACGACTAAAATATCGCCCAATAAGGCAAAGAATAAGAAAAGCTAAGGACAAACAAAGGCTTTACCGATACGCTGTAATTTTGAACCGCATTTTAAATGCGGAATTAAAATTTCTTAAGGTTTTCAATCTAGAGAAATTATAAGGATTCTGTACAAAGAATGATTAGATCACGCTTTATAGATCTTACGAGCTCCTAACAATGATAAGCCTAGTAGTTTATAGTCGATACTTCCACCACATTTGGAAGACAAAATGTTTTCCACGTGTCGCAGCTTAAAGAAATACGAAAATGACCCAATTCACGTAAACCAACATGATGACGTGACCTTTCGACTCAGATGAGTTATGATGAAAACCTCACGACTAATTTGATCGCACGATGCAACGATTAAAGAAAAAGTTTGGGTCTTTTAATGAAAATCCAATGGGCGAACCATGGACAAAAAGAAAGACGTGGAAAGTTATGATGTTATGACGTTAAGATACCCATACTTTATGAGGTATGCAAATTTCGGATGAAATTTCTTTTAAGTGGTAGGATGTAATACCCAGATTTAAACGCCTAATTACGATATTTAAAACCCGTAAACTGTAGTTTAGCCGAAGTTATTCAATCAATAAGATATCGAATAATGATTTCGATTGTTTACTGAAGGAATGAATTCTATTTTATATTCACCGAGAATTGTGAATTAAGGAATAAGAGTATATGAAGTGTATAGGCCGTATTTTCTTTAACGTTGATTTCGTATCGATAGTTAAAACGTCGTAAATTTTTCTAAGCAATCAAGCTTAGAATTAAGTTCCATTATTAATGGAATAATTTAATAAAGTGATTACGACTTCATTAAGACCATTTCGAGATGAGTCGATAATGAACGTTTTAACGCTTTCAAACGTTAACGTTTTGAGATGAAACGAAAACGTTTTAATCGATCAAGAAATTATAGGAAATTATTTCTATGATTTTCATATATTATTATAGTATTATTTAGCATTAAATCAATGCTAGATCATCAAGATTTGATAGTGACCATTTTTCAAACGCTCGAAAACCCTAATTTTCGAACTCGATTTTTATCGCATAAATGATGCCATTAATTTATCCTATGATATTATTTATCATCTAAACTATATGTCATAACATATATCAATGTTTGGCATGGAAAATAAAATTCGGACCCTTTGGCATAGTGTAATAGCCGAGAGCTATATACACATATATACTAAGCACTTATTTGTTGATTTGTCCTATTACATGTATCTAAGTGACATTTGATTAATTATAACATAACTAAACCATTTAAAATAGATATATACATATACATATGTGTGTGCATCGTGTATGTGGGTGTGTGTGAAGAGGTGTGCATGTGTGTTGTTCCTATGCATGAACTAGGGGTGACAAATGTCACACATAAGCAACCACCCCACCACCTACACCACTTCAACAATTCTCACTCCACACAACCCCCCCAAACTCAGAATGTAGCCGTCCCCTCCTCTCCTCCTTCTCTCAAAAATCTGCAAGGAAGTTGAGAGCTTTTCCCCACCCTTCCATCCTCACGGCAATGCGAAGACATGGCCAAGAACCAGAGCTCAACCCAAGCTACAAGCTTCGTTGCATCTCCCTCGACCTCTGGATAAATTCATTCCTAAGGTAGGTATCCATACATCTCAACTCGTGTACCATGGCCAAATCATACATGCATGAGTAGCAAAACACTTATATTGTGTTTTTATATGATTGCATGTTGTTGATCCGACGAACAAAGTGACTTTATAAAATTAATAGACTAAGTTACAGTGGTCCGATGATTGTGCATTTTTAATATTTTGAACTTATATGTGTCTAATATGCCTCTGTAAAATTTCAAGTCCATCCAACTTGATTTTCTATTTTAATCGTATTTTTCGAAAGCATCACGCAAATCTCTGAAATCACCGTGTTCATCACCCATAGTCCGTGGCAATCTTTTTAAGTTTGGCTAATGATAAAACTCTGAAATTTTTCAGAAACATAATTAAGCATGTCTAGAAGATTTATGTAAATTTTCAGAATTTTATAAAAAAATTTACTATTTATTCCAGATTTTACAAATTAACGGCACAAAACTGTCACGGGAGTGATAGCTTGTGGTAAAATATTTTTAGCTCCCAATCTATTTTGAATCATTCAGTGAGGCTTTTTCTAGATTAAACTAGACTTAAGTCGCTTTTTAATATGATTGGTTGAATTCCCAGATTCCTTATAATGAACTCACGGTGAATTTTAAAGTTGATACATTATAGTAAGCTTTTGGACAAACCGCTTTAGTGAATTTTTTTCATGAAATAGACTGTTCGAGTATGACTTTTACGTGAGATATTCGCCGTTTGTAGTCCGATTTGGACTTGGGTTTCTTCATAAGAAATGTTCCTCACCATGTCTAGTTATGATATGGAAAGTTTGATCCCAAACTAAGTTTTATAGGTATACCTTTCATAGACCCAAAGTCACCCTCTGAAACTGTCCATTTCCAACTAGTCAACTTTGAGCTTATGTATTTCTCGATCGTCAGATATTTTCCAGTATGGTCTTCATGAAATATGTAGTTCTTGTTACAAGGTTTCGAAATTGGTATCCTGCAGCCATTTTGGCATTGTGAGTCAAAAGTTACGAGCCTCATAAAACCCCTCGTCGTTAAGCTAAAACTGAAAATTTGAAAAATTTCTAAGTATAGAAGTCAGTTTGAGTTGCCCACTTTGAGACCCTATATCTCCGAACCACGACTCTTTTGGATTTAATTTCTTCTTAGAACTTGTAGTATATGTTTAGAGGTTCCAGAACGTATCTTTGTGCGGCCATACGATTCTAACTCGAGAGTTATGAATCGTCAAAGTTTGCCACTGGGTTATTTCAAGTTGTTTTCTTGAAATTCAACACTGAAATTTGACTAAGTGTTGGAAATCCTATGTGAAGTATGCCTTATGTGACTAACATGCTATTAATCGATGCATTCATTATGTCATGTCGCAAGGCGATAGAGCATTAATAAGATGTACGGTTGTAATAAAACAACACAACATGATATTTTTACTTTAGTACGCCCTAACGTGAACCATTTGAATAGGTGCTTCCTACATGCTCAATTGAGTGTATATCATACCTTGATATACACTATAGTAGAAATATGGGTTCTAAGACTCGATGGATAGTTTCTACTCCAAAACCTCAAGGCCAGGAATAGATAGGCTAAGCATGGGACTTACAGTCCAAGTGATCGATTAAGGCAACCAACAGTCCAGGTGGGCTTTACTCTACTCGAAAATAAAATGCTTCTGAAATATTTATTTACGATGCTTATTTCAACTGTTGATAAAATGTTTACAAGATTACCTGCCAAAATGTTTATGTTTTGTGTATGTATCCTATCCATGAGATGTTATGAAATGTTATGAATGTTGTTGGGTCGCTCCCAACTTATGAATGAAAATCGACATCGGATCCTATGGGAAGGACAATACCGCTAGGATTAACGTGTAAACCTAAGGTGATTTGTGTCTTTGTAAGGACACCACGGCCGGTCACGGCGTCGTAGAGGAGGCCTCCTTCACGACGCTCGACTATGATGATATGATGAAAAGATGTTATGGATATGGATCATACACACCAGAAAAATGCCTGGCCAGGCGATGATTTTTATGAACTGATAAAATGCTTTAGTAAGCACAAGGCATTTTCAACTAAAACCCTTGTGTCTTATCATGATGTGGCAGTGTAATCTAAAAATGATAAAATGTTTTTGGCATGAGTCCACTGAGTGCATTCTTGTACTCAGCCCTGCATGTTTGTTTTAAATGTGCGGTTGAGCGAGATGATGGATGGAGCGGTGTTGAGCAATAGGAATGTTGTCGCTGAAATGTTTTATACCTTGATTATACATCGTCATATGTACATATCACACGCCTTCTTTGCAAGAACCTAATTTATGTACTAGAGTCCAAGAACATGCTTGACATATGTATTACGCTTATTATTAATGGAGTCTCCATGTTTATTCTTTCATGTTTACAGCTATAGTCCCCGCTAATCCGTAATTAGGATTAAGGGTCGTGATGAGTGGTATCGTGAGGTTCGTTCTTGAATCCAAAATCTCCTTTAAGATTAAGTCTAGATTGAGTCATTAGACTTCTAGAGATCACCGACAATGCTCAACACTCCATCAAATCAAGCTCAACGAAATGAGGTAAATGACTCTTTTTCCAAAGTTTTAAAATTAGCCTGGCAAGATTTAATGTTTATGAAATTATTTTTCTCGGTTTGAAAGCTAAAAGTTTGAAAGTGAAACAAAATTTTATCAAGTGAAATGAAAGCTATGAGAAAGGTTGAGAATGAACGTTGTGACAAATGATTTGTCAAGAAAGTTATGAAAATAAAGAGGATATAAGGCGATGATGACAATGATATGAGAAAGTTTTGCACGATATGCCAAAGATGAAATGTTTGAATTTCCGAAATGTAATAAGGGTTCATTATTATGAAAAAGTTATGATTATTCATGTTTTAAAATGATTGAGATCGACATTGAATTGTCAATATGATATGTTGAATTCTTTAAATTAACGAAATACGGCTTACAAATGAGCTACGAGGAATATTCAAGTTTTACTCAATCTCAAAGTTGATTATGATGACGAGCATGCTAATTCAATGTAACGTAGCTTTTAAGAAGCATGATCACTTTTACGAAAGAACATAGAAGTAAGAACTTCCTTCCATGACAAGAACAAGAGCAACGATGGATTTGAGAACTCATTCCATCTTGAGTATCGAAAAAGCAAAAGATTTATACGAAATTGTACGACCTCGACTTCGACCTCAGCATGTGCGACTGTCGACTTTGACTTCGGGAATTTGTAACATCGAATTTGACATGTCGACTTTAGTAGCCTGTACGACCCCGGCATCGGTATGAATTTGTACTACCGGCATTGATAACGGCGCACGACCTTGCCGCCGGCATTGCTTATGACCTCGGCGCGAACGCGCGTAAATTTTCCTTCACCGCGCAGTGATTTTGTTTTGACTAGTTCTCGATCGTGAACTACGATTTACGCACGGTTTTCGCCACGTGTCCCTAATGCACTGTACTTCATTTCTTATGAAGGACCAAATTCCTGATTCCTACTTCAGAATTCACGAGAATCGGTTGAAGCTAGTTCTATTATTTATAGAGAGTAAGAACGTTATAGTATGATACGGACCTTAGAATTTTATAAAGAAAGTAAGATTTCCAGTAATACCAGTGGAGCCCTGACACACATGAGAACATTTATTGATGACCTATTACGGGTATATGAGTTTTCAAAATTCTATTTGTTACCCAATTTTTGTCGTTGAGTTTAACTCTATGACCTAGTTCCAATTGAGAATTCATTCGAGTTTCTCACTTTTTCTAAAGAAAATTTTCAAACCCAAAAATTTACAAAGTGTCCTTTTGAACCCAAAGCCTTGTGTGACTGAGAATATGATTGTGACGGGTCTGGCCAGCCCATATGACCAAAGAAATCTCAATAGTCGTCATTCTGGTCTTCGGACCCTAGATCCCCATTTCTTCAGTCCAAAGAGCATATTGATTCAAACATTGAAAAGATGTTATCTTGATGGGTGAGACAGTACCTCCTGTAAGTAGTCGTGATAATTTCTTTTCGACTCTTGAAACCATCAAGTAAGAAGAAAGTTGACTTATTCTAATCACCTAAAGATTTCGCACGGTAAAGTGATAGACAATGTAAATTATGATGTAAAGAAAATCTCATGAGATGAAATATTTTCCTATGATACACATGGATGTGATGATCCTTGACGGGCTTTTAAAGATTGATAACGATGAAGTTATACCTTCATACGATCGTTATGATAACAAAGTTATGAATAAGATACTCTTTAGCATCGAATGCAAGAATAAAAGTAAAGAAAAGTATATGATATCCGTGGGATATGAATTTCCTTATTATGTCATGACGAGAGCGATTACAACTTATCTTTAAGATAGTTGGATGTCCTTGAAACCTCGTTAGTAGGTCGGACATGTTTAAAAGAATGAAGATGCATACAAGATATTCTTTTCAAAGAATATATATATAGAAGGAAATGATAGCGCCTCGCATAATAAATCTCCGCCTTATACCTTACCAATGAGATTATGCTTGAGCATAATCGATTCCGAGTAATTAAAACTTAGTTAAACAAACGGTAATGAGATTGAGGAATCATAATCCTCAAGATTGTGTGAACGACGAGGATAGCCCTAG
Source organism: Salvia rosmarinus (assembly GCA_036937905.1). NCBI lineage: Eukaryota > Viridiplantae > Streptophyta > Magnoliopsida > Lamiales > Lamiaceae > Salvia > Salvia rosmarinus. The sequence goes on from CM072817.1 coordinate 43,309,157, forward strand.
TATGTGAACTAAGTATGGAGGAAATAACTCCAAGGCCAAGATATGGAAATAAGATGCTTAGAATTAAGTTATGGTGTACGAATGTACTACCCTACCAAGCCATACGACAATGATAACGATTCTAGTCCTGAAAGTGGAAACTAAAGTATAACGAAAGTAAGATTACTTTCAAATACCATGCTCATGAAAATGTATAAAAGTCAAAAATAGCGTAAGAAATTATGAGCTATACAATTAGATATTTCGATATGATATAAGCTTCAGAGATGTTATGACTTCGATAAGTAAGGTAATTCCCTCAAGTAAAGAACGGATTAAGAAATAGATTCATTATTTTGAAATAAATCTTAATACTCTAATTTATAATGACACGAAACGCTTGTCTTGTGTAACTTAATAGTTAACAAGCAAGATAGCTTCTATAGATCTTGCAAAGGAAATACGCCCAAGAGAACACGTAAAGAGATTCTCATTGAGGGACTTTAAGGTAAATCCAATTGGAAAGATTATCCTCATACTTTGCGACGATCAATAAAATGGGATATTAAGTATCTCTAACATGGGAATGAAGCATTCTATCAATGTCAAGAAAATGGTAAAGATTTTTACGCCAAGGAAAAAGTATAATACGTCCCTAGTGGACAAAGGATTTTATCTTATGCAAAATTGCACGATGAATCAATAAAAGATTAAGAAGAAATGACTAAATCCAAAAAGGGATATTACAAACGATGGCGCTAAAGGCCAGTACAAGTACTTCTCTAGAAAAGAGTTTAAAGTAAGAATATATGAGAAATATATTCCTAAGATTGATAAAGTAAAAAAAAAAAGAATTGAATCATTCATACTGGATTAGGAATGAATGATAGTGATAGAGACATGACGATCTCTACGATAAGATTTCATTATTGAAATATATCAATATCAAATGATAAGTTGATGTAAACCTAACCACGAATGCTATTAGTAAAAGCATAACGATACTAATACCGAGAAGTATAAAGTAAATGAGGCAACAGAAGGCCATAGCAAGGGAACATGATGTCCCAATGGAAAGGACAATGACATATGAAATAGACATTTACTTGAATAAACGGGAACACCGTAGACCAAAGCCTATACCTCGTGATCGAAAATGTAACAAAACAGAACAAAAAGCGAGTAATAGGTATGAGGAAAATTTCTAATACCCATAAGATTTTGTTCAATTTAGGTGCTTCGCTGACATCGCACAAGTATGCGTAGAAGCGATAGAACCCAACTCGTGGTGTTTAATCAAGAAATGAAAATCTCCTTACCTATACGGAATTATGACCATCGCAAGTGTTACTTAAGCTCGTAATCGAACCTAGAATCGCCTAAAGTTCTATCCAATGATTTGGATCATTATATCTATGTGGAACGAGATAAAATCTTAGAGATAAGAAGTTTCGAAAATGGCTGGCATTCACGTGATTAGTGACCTGGGCTTAGTCTTTTCGTTAAAAGGTTTTATGCGACAGGATATTAGTACCCATTATTCGCATATGCGAATAAATTTAGTGCGATATACTGTTGAAGGTGCAAACGAAATGGGTATTAAGATAAGAGTCATGAGTCGAGTCATAAGTAGTCTACGGTTTATATATGTCTTAAAGTGTATAATTTTTAAGAGATCCTTCTTGTTTAAAAATTCCTCCATTGCTTAATTCAGGTCAGACTTATCTAGAACTATCTGTTTACAGATGTCGAGAAAAGGAGTCTGACGAGTAAAAAGTTAACCCTAAGTCCTACAAGTTTATAACTCACACGAGCGTACCGACTCTTTTATTATGAACTAGGCATGGATTCAGAACAGTTTTGAAGAAATTTTTGCACCTCTGACTGGATGCTCGTAACTATAGAGTGTCAAATGAGGATAGTTGTTTAGAATGATTTTGTTCTTAATCTTGGTATTCTTTTGTATGTCATTTTCAATAGTTTGTTCTATTTATGTCGTTGGTTTGATTCGTATTGATCGAATTGGACTTATTGGTTTGTTTTGATGTTTTGCAGAAAAATGACATTTAATAGGATGAAATGGAGCTTCCAATATCTATCTTATATTGAATAGCATCTCGATAGGAGTCCGAGGCGCAAACGGATCGTAATCGGAGTTCGGACGAGAGAACGGAGCGAACGGGCGGTCGCCAAGACGCAAGACGCGACGTCCGCGCTGCGCGCGAGTCCGGCGCTGCACGCCCCAAACGCGCGTTTCGCCTCCTTCCATCACAACCGGCTGGACATCACCCAGCGCCCTCCACGCCCCCAGCGCCCTCCTCCGCGCTCTCCAACGCCCGCCGGCGCTACCTTGCCAACAAGACGCCGCCTCCATGCTCCCGGCCGGCGCTGCACCGTCGTCGCGCGCTTCATCCAGCGGGAGCAGCTGACCTTGCCCCCCCGGAAGCAGGTGGCGTTGCCCCCTCGGAAGCTGCTGCTCGCGGCGAAGTTAATCTCCGCCCCGCGCTGCGTATGCAACGCCGGCCTGCGTCTCAGCGGTGAGCTTGCCTCTCAACGCCGCCTCATCTCCGTCCGACGCTGCGTCATTCCTCCAGAGAGTGCTCGCGTCTGGCGCTGCACTCCGTCCGGCGCTGGGCTATTCTGTCTGTTCTTTCCAGAGAATCCTCGCGTCCGGCGCTTCGTCGCGTCCGGCGTTGGACTCTATTTTTGAGGCCCAATTCAGTGTTTTAAATGGGCTTTTCGAGGGTTTAATAAATAGAATTCAGCCGCGATTCTCAGATTCTCACGTACACACGCACGCAATTCCTTTCTCTCCTTTCTTTTCCTCTTTTCTCTTCAATTATTTTGTACTTGGATTAACAATTGGGATTGCACGATTTCGAATATTTGGAAGACTGAATTTGTCTATGAATGGTTGTAAGTTTTCCTGATTTTGATTATGTCTATGTAATTGTGATGGGGATGATTTCTGCTATGAGATGAATTATCGATTTGTTGAGTAATACATGTTAGATTGTTCTTATCTTGAATCGTGATTGTTGGGTTGATGATTTGCGATTCCTATTTATATAAATTGGTTATTTCATGATCTTCATACATGGTGTTCGAAAGAATAGTGTAGGTTGATTGTGTGCTTATATTTGATTATGAAGATATGCGAGAGCAGATTTATATTAAATATGAGTTTGACAACGAAAGTGATCGAGAGATTGGTTTGTTGTTGGATAATTGATATATGTGGATAGGATTTTGCTATTGTGTGCTTTTGTAGTGAAATATCCTTCGTAGTTGATGGTGGGGTGGTTGAGAGATCTCCGTCATTAAGTTCGAGTCTAGCATCGACGTAATCGATAGATTAGTTAGTGTCGACCGTAGGGTGAGAAGCGTGGGTGTTTGATGCATTGAATACCGGTCATTGATTCAGAATTGTGAGGATAGATTCAACCTAGAACACCGCCTCCAATTCCGTATCGTCAATTCCTATTGTTGACCAAGTGCATCCGCTTTATCTCGCTTTATTTTATTTCCTCGCCTGGCCCTTTCCGTGATGCCCCCTTATGTTAGAACGCTTGTTTTTCCTTTCGCTTCGTGTTTGACATAGAACCGTAGCCTCGCCAAGTCTTCTCGAGAGATTCGACTTGGGTCGACCTTACCGCTCTATAAGGAACTCGTACTATTGCGAGCGACTGAAAAGAACAATTTGGTCGGAACAATAGTACCCAATGACGTATCTGTCATTTGCCAACAGATTGGCAAAATTTTGCAAAAGAAGTATTAAAAGAATATTTTCTCCATGAGAAAAGTTCCAAAGTCTGGGTAAACTTACCAGGATTTGTCAATATACCCAAGTATACATATAATGCGTATGAAACGACACCTACGAGTACTTGTCCTGGTCCTCGGCAAGTTACACAGCACGGCATAAAGGAATGGTTGTACCCTGATGTTCCAAACGCTACCAACCTAACCATACTTTTTGATAAAAGTAACACCAACTTCTAGTATTGAAGAAGAAACGGGAGCGGCTTGACCGGCTCTGCGAAAGAGAATGATCGTCGTGAGTATGAAGCAAAACGCATTGGAGAAAGGCAAGTTTCAAGGAGAAATACGACCGACAAAGGTCATTCAAAGACATAGAATCTTAGGATCATATAAGACTTATATGTAGATAATGGTTTATGATGAAAATGGTGTGATTAAGATATGTAAAATAAACGTAGTTTGGAAATTTTGTGAGTATGTTAATAAAGTGTCAAAACTTTGAGTGTAAAGAACTAGACGCCAGAATCGCCGCCAGTGAGACCGACCCTCGTAAGTAATGTAGGAAAAGTCCTCACCGAGGCATTATGATGTAATATTATATGGTCTTGAAGAATGGTATCCAAATACGGAAATGAATTGTTCGAATAAGATATGGTTACTATGAGATAATAGTTACGCCTATTCGGACTAACCAATGCACCGACCTCGCTCATGAACCTCAAAAATCGAGTGTTTCACACATACCTAGATAATTTTATCTCAATCCTCATGGATGATGTTCTTATCTATTCAAAGGACGAGAAAGAACATAAAGAAAATCGAAGGGTTGTCTTACGACTTTTAAGAGTCGGGCGAATTTTGCCAAATACAGTTTTGTAAATTTCGGCTTAAAAGAGAAATATTCCTCGGGCACATAGTGTCTTTAGAAGAAAACAATGTAACCGACAAAGGACAAAACAATTAAAGATGAAAGACGCCAATGACCTAAAATAAGATCGTGAATTTTATAGATTGATTAACTAATATTAGAGATCCATTAAGAACTCTCTAAGGTAACAAGACCAATAAGATAGTTACCCCAAAATAGAATCAAAATTTCATGGATTAATAAAAGAAAGGCTATGTATTAATATGAGCAAGATAATAACTTATGCATCACAATGACTTAGCCACATGAATATAATTTCCCAACTCATGATTTGAAATAGTAATGATGGTATAAATACCGAGTCTTGGAAATTTCACTCCTATAACAATAAATTAAGAACCCTTCACAATTTACAAAAGTTTGAACTTATTCTTCGAGCAAAGAAACTTGGATACAAGATAGGAAAGATGGCACAAATCAATAAAAGATTATAATTGTGATAAATAATCACCTAAGGAAGGGTAATGTAGAATCTAATGCCCAAGATATAAAATTAGGTCTAAATCATGGTATGTCCTTATAGAAAAGGAAAACTCATCGAAAGGTTAAGAAAACGAGAATGTAAATAGTGGGAAATCAAGGACTAACGTAAGTGGTACCTCACAACCAAGGTGAAATATGACTAAAAAGAGAAATGAAGATGGAATAGAATACAAATTAAAATAAGGAACGAAGAGCTAAAGGATATTTTAAGGAATCACCGGATGTTGTTATATTGTTCAAGAGAGGATATATACATATATTTCCAAACAATAATATGCTTAGAAATGAAATCGTGAATGAAGTTCATGATCCTTCTCATACCGCCCAACCGTGCATTATTAAGTGACATTGTGAATTATGAGAAAGGTTAGATAGGAAGGAACGAGATAAGATATAACCATATTGTCGAGCAAAGGTCTCGGTTACCAATAAGTAAAGGCATTGTATCAAAGGCCTTATAAGAGAGTATAATCTCTAGAACTACGCCGAATGGAAATAGAATGATATAGAAATAGATCTTGTGATGATTTTACCAAAGTCATAAAGAAGTTGCACTACTATATGGCTAGTAGTGGATCGACTCGCCAATTATGTTTTGTCTCTGCCTATTCGATGACTCATAGATCCGATAAGTTAGCTCACCAGACATAAAGGAAATCGATATTTACAAGGAGTACCAAACCTATCGCCTCAGATAGAGACTTCAAGAGTACCCTAGATTTTGAACCAACTCACAAAAGGAGTTAGATACGAGGTTAAGCTCTAACATAGATGTCCACCACGCATGGATAGACAATCGAAGGGACAGTATGAACGCTAAGGATACGATAGAACATAAGTGTTAAACCAAGATGCAAGTGAGAACGATTGTACCACTTGGTAAGTTTACGCACGACCATAGCTACCAAATAACGATCAATGTAGCCTTATGAGGCGTGATTGTGAAAAGAATATCGACCACCACTTTATTGTAACAAAGTGGGTGAGCAAAGGTATAAAGTCCCTACGTCGTAAGGGAAACGACTAAAATATCTCGCCCAATAAGGCAAAGAATAAGAAAAGCTAAGGACAAACAAAAGTCTTATTACCGACACGCTGTAATTTTGAACCGCATTTTTAAACGCGAATTAAAATTTCTTAAGGTTTCTCCATCTAGAGAAATTATAAGGATTCGTACAAAGAATGATTAGATCACGCTTTATAGGATCTTACTAGCTCCTAACAATGATAAGCCTAGTAGTTTATAGTCGATACTTCCACCACATTTCGTGAAGTACAAAATGTTTTCCACGTGTCGCAGCTTAAAGAAATACTTAAATGACCCAATTCACGTAAACCAACATGATGACGTGACCTTTGACTCGAGATGAGTTATGATGAAAACTCACGACTAATTTGATCGCACGATGCAACGATTAAAGAAACAAGTTCGGGTCTTTTAATGAAAATCCAACGGCGAACCATGGACAAAAAGAAAGACGTGGAAAGTTATGATGTTATGACGTTAAGATACCCATACTTTATGAGGTATGCAAATTTCGACTAAATTTCTTTTAAGGGGTAGGATGTAATACCCCGTAGATTTAAATGCCTAAATACGGTATTTAAAACCCGTAAACTAGAGTTTAGCCGAGTTATTCAATCAATAAGATATCGAATAATGATTTCGATTGTTTACGAAGGAATGAATTCTATTTTATATTCACCGAGAATTGTGAATTAAGGAATAAGAGTATATAAAGTGTATAGCCGTATTTTCTTTAACGTTGATTTCAGATCGATAGTTAAAACGTCAGAAATTTTTCTAAGCAATCAAGCTTAGAATTAAATTCCATTATTAATGGAATAATTTAATAAAGTGATTACGACTTCATTAAGACCATTTCGAGATGAGTCGATAATGAACGCTTTGCAACGCTTTCAAAGGTTAACGTTTTGAGACGAAACGAAAAGCATTTTAATCGATCAAGAAATTATAGGAAATTATTTCCTATGATTTTCATATGTTATTATAGTATTATTTAGCATTAAATCAATGCTAGATCATCAAGATTTGATAGTGACCAATTTTTCAAACGCTCAAAACCCTAATTTTCAAACTCGATTTTATCGCATAAAATGATGCCATTAATTTATCCTATGATATTATTTATCATCTAAACTATATGTCATAACATATATCAATGTTTGGCATGGAAAATAAAATTTGGACCCTTTGGCATAGTGTAATAGCCGAGAGCTATATACACATATATACTAAGCACTTATTTGTCGATTTGTCCTATTACATGTATCTAAGTGACATTTGATTAAATATAACCTAACTAATCCATTTAAAATCAGATATATACATATACATATGTGTGTGCATCGTATGTGGGTGTGTGTGAAGAGGTGTGCATGTGTTGTTCCTATGATGAACTAGGGCGACAAATGTCACCCATAAGCAACCACCCCACCACCTACACCACTTCACCATTCTCACTCCACACAACCCCCAAACTCAGAATGTAGCCGTCCCTCCTCTCCTCCTTCTCTCAAAATCTGCAAGGAAGGTGAGAGCTTTTCCCACCCTTCCATCTCTCACGGCAATGCGAAGACATGGCCAAGAACTGGAAACTGTCCATTTCCAACTAGTCAACTTTGAGCTTATGTATTTCTCGATGCGTAAGATATTTTCCAGTATGGTCTTCATGAAATATGTAGTTCTTGTTACAAGGTTTCTAAATTGGTATCCTGCAGCCATTTTGGCATTGTGAGTCAAAAGTTACGAGCCTCGCAAATTCCCTCGTCGTTAAGCTAAAACTGAAAATTCTGAAAAATTTTCTAAGTATAGAAGTCAGTTTGAGTTGCCCACTTTGAGACCCTATATCTCCAAAACCACGACTCTTTTGGATTTAATTCTTCTTAGAACTTGTAGTACATGTTTAGAGGTTTCAGAACGTATCTTTGTGCGGCCATACATATTCTAACTCGAGAGTTATGAATCGTCAAAGTTTGCCACTGGGTTATTTCAAGTTGTTTTGCTGAAATTCAACACTGAAATTTGACTAAGTGTTGAAATCCCTATGTGAAGTATGCCTTATGTGACTAACATGCTATTAATCGATGCATTCATTATGTCATGTCGCAAGGCACGATAGAGCATTAATAAGATGTACGGTTGTAATAAAACAACACAACATGATATTTTACTTTAGCACGCCCTAACGTGAACCATTTGAATAGGTGCTTCCTACATGTTCAATCGAGTGTATATCATACCTGATATACACTATAGTAGAAATATGGGTTCTAAGACTCGATGGATAGTTTCTACCCAAAACCTCAAGGCCGTGAATAGATAGGTTAAGCACGGGACTTACATACCAAGTGATCGATTAAGGCAACCAACGGTCCAGTGGGCTTTACTCTACTCAAAAATAAAATGCTTCAAATATTTATTTACGATGCTTATTTCAACTGCTGATAAAATGTTTACAAGATTACACCGCCAAAATGTTTATGTTTGTGTATGTATCCTATCCATGAGATGTTATGAGATGTTATGAAATGTTATGAATGTTGTTGGGTCGCTCCCAACTTATGAATGAAAATCGATATCGGATCCTATGCCAAGGACAATACCGCCAGATTAACGTGTACAACTAAGGTATTTGTGTGTTGTAAGGACACCACGGCCGGTCACAGCGTCGAGAGGAGGCCTCCTTCACGACGCTCGACTATGATGATATGATGAAAGGATGTTAAGGATACGGATCATACACACTTAAAAATGCCCGCCAGCGATGATTTTATGAATCGATAAATGTTTTAGTAAGCACAAGGCATTTTCAACTAAAACCTCGTGTCTTACCATGATGTGGCAAAGGTAATCTAAAATGATAAAATGTTTTCGCATGAGTCCACCGAGTGTATTCTTGTACTCACCGCATGTTTGTTTTAAATATGCAGTTGAGCAGATGATGGATGGAGCAAAGGTTGAGCAATAGGAATGTTGTTTGAAATGTTTTATACCTTGATTGTACATCGTCATATGTACATATCACACGCCTTCCAACAGAAGAACCTAATTTATGTACTAGAGTATAAGAACATGCTTGACATATGTATTACGCTTATTATTAATGAGAGTCTCCATGTTTATTCTTTCATGTTTACGCTATAGTCCCTGCTAATCCGTAATTAGGATTAAGGGCCCGTGACAACTACCCTCATGAAACATAGCTAAACGTGTATTACAAAGCCTATGCCAAGATCATAATCATCATACTCATCTCAAACGTGCTGGTCAACACACACAACAAGAAACAGGGGGCCCTCCCCACTCACACACTTTGCTCGTGGAAAAGTGTTAGACTTATTATGGTCCCCGAAAAACACAAAAACACAAACACACAACAAACAAACACAAAAAACAAAAAAGGAAAACAAAACACAAAATAAAAACACAAACACAAGGAGGAAAGCTGGGGGATGCAGCGGATACCCAATCCTTGATGGGCTAAAACGCGAGCCGTGCGCCTGATCACATTCAAGGTCTCTTGTAACCGGGCGAGGACGGCTTAAGTGTCATCTTGGCAGTTCGGTGTTCTTGAAGGTCCCGCCTTGCCTTTGGCCTTTGAGCGTCTTTGGCTTAACCGGGCTCTCAAGCTCCCCGCAGATGGTGAGCTTGCCGTCCTCGCCTTCCACGATCTTGAGCATCTTCGAGCGCCTGTGTCAAAGGTGTCCTCTCTCGGGGTCATGGCAAAGTCGGACCGAGCAAATCGCTCTCCTTGGCGAAGTTGGTTGGCAAGTGGCACAAGGATAGCCTCTGCTGCTCCCTGCCCATGATGCTCTTCATGTGCGAAATTGCAAAGGCTGCAAAGTTGAGCCTTGTCTTCTTGTGCATCACCCCAGAATGTACAACCGCTTTTTGACATTGTCGCGCTGCTGTCCTTCTTGCCAAAGAGATTGTAGGAGAGGATCCGGTGGTACACCTGCATGGCTGGGTCCTTGAGGGGGGTTCCTTTGGCGTCACAAGATTTGAATTGTGCGCCATCTTTTCCGATCGCCTTTGCCTGCATCCCCACCATTTTCCATCGTGAAGTTGGGCACCACATCGACCGCTTCCTTGTAGCTTGCGCCTCGACTCCATCAACGCCACCATCTTGAGAGCTTGGTTGAGCTCACAACCGTGAACTCTCTCCGCTCCCCGACGAGTGTGAATTGTATACCTCGGCACTCCCTTGTCGTGGTCGATGTCAAGATCACCATAGAATTCCTTCACCAATGGCGCGTAGACTGTGGTATCCAACTCAAGAAACTTTCCCCATCCGATTCCTTTGAACAGCCGCCCGACGTCCTCCTTAACACGCATCGCCGAGGAGTGTGCTCCAATCGCTTGGGCACCACAATCTCCTTGTTCTTGGCGAGCTCCTTAGCGTTGACAGTGTAAGCCTTTCCCCTTTTCGATGAGCGTGTTGCGATTTTAGCTTTCTTCATCGGCCGTTCTTCGACGGAAGGGATGTCGTCTTTCTCCTCCACTTCCACTTGGTCGTTCATCTCGTCTTCGTGTTCACCAAGCGTGTCACCGGAGCTTCCTTCCTCGGAGACCTCATTCTCCTCCACTACTGATAAACGCGATTTTACACGCTTATAGTTGATATTTAAAGATGAGTTTAGCTCGCTTAATGTGCGTTTATGTATCGATTCTTAATGTTTTATCTATTTCTAGAAGATAACCGCTCTTGGGTGTTCTTTTCGACGCTTTGTAGGTTTATATGTTGATAATCGAAGCAAGGAGCGACGACGAGAAAATGAGAAATCATGCGGTTTCTAGCGACAATTTAGCGGTCGCTAGGTCGGTCGCGAGGCAAAACCAGCGAGCGCCTGAGAGGAGTAGCGACCGCAACCTCGTACCCAGCGAAGCGAAGCCTCAGCGCCGAGAACTCATGGACGATTTCGCGACCGGTGCAGATTGCATAGCGACCGCTAGCCTTGGTCGCGAGGTACCATGCGAAGAAGAAGGAGGACCATGAGCGAAGACGAGCTACGGGAGATGGATCGCGGTAGAGCTAGCGATCAAAGCAGCGATCACGGAGGCGGCAGCAGGCGCAAATTAGGTTTCCACCCTTTTCTATAAATAAGCAAGAGCCCTTGCGCCCATCGCACCCCGCACGCCCTGCACACATTTTAGAGAGTTTTTCCTCGCTTTATCTTTGTTTTAGCTTCCGCTTCGTTCTAGCTTTAATTTTGCTTTGTTCTAGTTTAGTTTTTCAATTCGCTATCAATCGAACGTTTTGTCCGATTGTTTTCCGCTGTTTTCCGCTCGCTCGCTTGGGATTGGATTCAAGACCAACCATTGTTCATCCGACGCTTCCTCACGGGTTTTATATATTTAATTTGCTTTTATGGTTAAATCGTATTTCATTCCGCTTATTATGTCTCCGCTAGTTTTCCGCTCTAATCCTGTGGTTTGCATGATTCGATCCTATATGTTGTGATTCTCGCTATTGTTATTTACCTTCCGCATTGATTCATGATTCATGGTGCTTATTTATATGTGTTGATTGATCAATCTTGATGCATATCTAGTTGCCGCTAACGACGAATCGTATTAATTGTCAATCGATCTGAATGCATGATACGAATAAGCCTCGAGTCGTGAATCGAGATAGGATATTCGTAGGAAGCATATTCTTAGTGATCCATTTGGAGTTGCTTATTTTCCTCTAGACGAATCGTGATAAGGAAAATTAGTAATCAATCGCCGCAATTGTCGTGAATCAAGTTGTTGGTTATATATGTGATCTTCCGTCTTGTCTCGGATTAAAACGGTTAATAATAAGCGTGATAAACATCGTTGTGGATAGGATTGATGCATCCCTAGGGTTAGTCTTTCTTCATAGTTATCTTCCGTGATTTTATTGCTTTATTTATATTTCTGCTTGGTTACCTTTGCTTTGATTAAATTCAAGCCCCAAAACCTCTCATCCTTTTTCTCGTGTTTCAATAATGATGAATGGTCGCTGAGCTAGCTTCTATGTTTTCGTGATACAATCTCTCGTGGATACGATATCGCCACCCTATACTTACACCTTTTCGTGTGGAAAAGGAGCGATCAAATTTTGGCGCCGCTGTCGGGATTGTTAAGATCACATAGAATAATTTACGATTTGGATTTATTAATTCAAGGTATATATATTATATTATTATTATTATTTATTTTGTTAGTGCTAAATTCTCTTTTCTCGTGTGGTTTATGCGCACAAGATCTCGTGGACCTCCAAGTATTATTAGATCCCGAGATCGAAAGCTCTCAAAGGATAAGAGGACGAGAGAAGAGACGGCTACAATGGCGACCAATCCCAGAATCCGGGCATTCCTCCCGAGCAAGTCAGACGATGCTAGCCGACTTTGCGAGATGCGCGTCGGATGGCTTAATATGGGAATCATTGTCCTCGCCTCGGAGGAAAGACCTCAATCACATGTACCGACATCCCACCGGTCAGCCCAAGGAGGCGGTTGGGGTCCGCACGTAGATGCAAACAATTTGAGCTAAACCGCCCCGATCAAGATGGTCCAAGGAGAGCAGTTTGGGGAGGAGTCACGAAGACCCGAATGCGTATCTCGAACGTTTCGATATTTGTGACACCATCAAATGTAATGGGGTGCCACAAGACACGATCCGACGCGATGTTCGGCTTTCGCTTGCAGCCAAAGCGAAGATTGGTTCAAGAGTTTGGACCGGTGGCATCGACACTTGGGGAAACTTTATGAAGTTTTTCAAATACTTTCCCCGGTGAAAGCGCAGAAGATCATCGCCGAAATCTCTCATTTTGCCAAAACCACGATTTAATCATTATTCGAGGCATGGAAGAGATTCAGAGGTCTATCGAGATGATGTCCACAACATGGGTTCTTCAAGGAGCAACAAATCACACGCTTCTACGGTGGACCGACATGGCGGATTTAGGAGCATGGTGGATGCGCGGCAGGGGCTGCTTGTTGAACCGACCAAGAGACGAGGCAAGTCAGACAGTAGAGAGATGGTCGCCAACAACTATCAATGGCCAACGAGAGAACGCCATTGTTCAAAGCAAAGCTGTTGAGAGTGATTCAAAATATGACGATCTCATGAAAAGTTCACTCTTTTGAAAAGTCGACGAGACAGAGAACGCCACCACATCAATCGAGGAATCATCCGAATTTCAAACAACCTCCAAGAAGCTTCACTGCTCGTAATAGTGTAATTCAAGAGCCGATGAAGCCAAGTCTCAAGACATGATGCGCAGCTGGTTGTAAGCAACCAACAATTGGCAACGAATCGTAATTGCTCATAAGCAACACCGGCAAAAGATAAATCATTTGGAGTCCACCGTGACGGCTATGGGGAAGCACATGAAGATGTTGGAGAATCAAATTGGTCAAATAGCCGCATAAGTGAATGCACTACAAAAGATGGGCCAATTCCGAGTAATACGGAGGTAAACCCAAGAATCGGTGCTTTGCTATCCAGACGAGGAGTGGACGAGCCTACCCGAGCCCTACCGAGGAAGAAGAGCATGAAAGCACACTGGAGCAGAAACTCGCGACCGCGAGCCCGATCGCGAGGAATACAAGAATTTTTACGCAGACGCCCGCGACCGAGCACGCGGCCGAGCACCCGACCGCGAGCCATCGAGTGTGCTGGCCTGAGCTATTCGCGAGCGACCCGGCCGCAGATGCCACCCCGCGAGCAATCAGGCAGGAGGAGGCGTCGAGAAATCAGTGCTGAGCTCGCGCCGCAAGCTCGCACGCCAAGACGGAGTCCAACAAGAACAGATACCTCGCGACCTCCCAAGGGTCGCGAGGTCAACCGTGAGGCGCCCGGAAGCTTATCGCCGCACGACACTCCTCCGCTCCCTGCTGAGTCGACTTGTCAAGTCGAAATATGACGAGGAGTTTGCTCGCTTCAAAGAGGTTTTCAAAAGTTGAGATAAATTTGCCTCTCTTCAAGCGCGCGAAACATGCCGGATACATGAAATTTTAAAGACGACTTGCAAGCAAGAAGAAACCGGGAAATTTGAGAAAATTACCCTAATCAAGAATGCAAAGGCTCGTCTTGCAAAGGAAGCTCCTCCAAGCGTATGATCCCCTAGCTTTACGTTAGAGTGCAAGATCGCCGAGCGCATTTTTCCAAATGTTTTGTGCGACTTGGGCGAGCATCAACTGATGCCGTTGAACGATTCAACCGGCTACACCTAGGAAAGATGAAGCCGATTTAAGATTTCATCGATGATGGCTGACGGTCGTCACATATCCAAAAGGTATCGTCAAGACGTGTTGGTAAGAATTGAGATTTTGTTTTTCCCGCCGACTTTGTTATTCTAGATATTCCCGAATTCAAACAACAACCACTAATCCTTGGTAGACCTTTTCTAGCAACCGGTCGTGGCGTTGATTGATGTGCGGGAAGGCAATCTCACGCTTCGTGTTAACGATGAGGAGCTCAAGATTTCCATATACGACGCCATCAAGCAACACGACGGTGGAAAGCGGAAGATTGTCGCCGATCACGACCGCCGCCGCCGCACGCCGAGCGCTTAGAGGGTACTCGACCGATCAAGGAATCGTGAGAAGAAAGAAGTGGACTCGCATGGAACCCGAGTGTATCGCTCAAGTTTGGGGGCCCTTCCATATCGCTGGTGGTCATCCGTGAATGCGAAGTTTAGGAGGATCCACAAGTTGGGAAAGATGTCTATTGCTACCAAAACGCCGATTGACAAGGTTAGTGATGGTCTAGCTAAAGACGCAATTAGCACTTGTTGGGAGGTAACCCAACGCTTTCTTTTTTTGTTTTCTTGTTTTGTCGTGTCTTTCGTTTGTGTTGCTTTTTGTCGTGTTTCGCTTTTTTTTCGTTGTTGTGTCGATCGATCAACGAGTTTAAGTGAAGTGTGTTAATCCATGTGGCCAATGACGATAGAAAATTTTGTGAAATTTAATGATAGTGCACATGATATGTTAAAAATGACGATGAATGACGTGAGATGGCTTAGCTTGTTGCTTTTCACCTTTGCTTATCCCGTGAGACTTGAGCTTCACCGTATACATATCTTGATACATTTCATTAATTGTGTGATATCATGCATGTGATTATCTTCTAGAACTTGCCGCTTTTTACGTCGAGACCGCAATATGTGTTTCAATTTGGAAAGGATAAAGGCCATCTTTGTTAACCACATATTCACCCAAACACTAACCCAAGATATATACCATTTGTCGCCTTTGAGCCTTTATAAGACTTTTCTTTCGATTAACCGGATGATAGGAGGTGAGGATGGATATGGGAATCAAAAGGGTTGAAATTTTGATGTAGTTATGACGAGAAAAGTTTCTTTTAGAAAAATACATACGTGGTGAAGAATAGTACCTTTGTTGTGAAAGTTAAACCCTATAAGCTCTAGAAAAGAAAAGAAAAGAAAATGTTAAATTCACTATGAGTGTTGAGCATAAAGGGTCTTTAATCAAAGTATAGGTACCTTTCGTGGCATTAAACGTTGATTTAGCACGCTGGGAGAGAAGAGAAAATGGACAAAGTCCATATGTGTCTAAATGTATAAATGATGGTGCTTGGAATATTCTCGAGTCACTTAGCCATATATTATCCTAGCTTAACCAATGTGCCTACATTATAACATATCAAAAGACCTCTTTGATCCTTATTTGAACACATTTGACGCGGTGGAGATGTTAGAGAAACGGCAAGCCTATGGTAAGATGTTGCATTGCATTGATCGCTGAGTGTATACACGCCCTTAATTTCTTTATGAGTTTGAGTGTATCCTATATATTCTACACACATGCCTTTGTGAGGTTGAAATAAATGAGTTTTGCCCTCGATGGTTGTTAGTGTTGAGTTGTTTAACATCGCCATGTGCGCTAATGTTTTTGAGCGCTAATATGTTTCGAGGCTTATAATGGTTATCCTCTTTGCTACGCCGCTGATCTTTCGTTTGTCTTTCTGCTCGCTTTTGTTTGAGGACAAACAATGCTTTAAGTTTGGGGTTTGATAAACGCGCATTTTACACGCTTATAGTTGATATTTGAAGATGAGTTTAGCTCGCTTAATGTGCGCTTATGTATCGATTCTTAATGTTTTATCTATTTCTAGAAGATAACGCTCTTGGGTGTTCTTTTCGACGCTTTGTAGGTTTATATGTTGATAATCAAGCAAGGAACGACGCACGAGAAAATGAGAAATGCATGCGGTTTTAGCGACCAGCCTAGCGGTCGCTAGGCTGGTCGCGAGGCAAAATCAGCGAGCGCCTGAGGAGTAGCGACCGCAACCTCGTGCCCGCGAAAGCTTCAGCACCGAGAACTCATCGACGATTTCTCACGACGGTGCGAAATTGCTAGCGATCGCCAGTCTGATCGCGAGGTACCATGCGGCGCAAGGAGGACCGCGAGCGAAGAAGAGCACGCGGGGAGATGGCTCGCGGTCGAGCTAGCGATCATGAAAGGCGATCATGAGGCGCGCGGTAGAGGCGCAAATTGGTTTCCACCCTTTTCTATAACAGGCAAGAGCCCTTGCGCCCCATCGCACCCCGCACGCCCGCACACGCTTTTAGAGTTTTTCCTCGCTTTATCTTTGTTTTAGCTTCCGCTTAGTTCTAGCTTTAATTTTGCTTTGTTCTAGTTTAGTTTTTCAATTCGCTATCGATCGGAACGTTTTGTCCGATTGTTTTCCGTTGTTTTCGCTCGCTCGCTTGGGATCGATTCAATACCAACCATTGTTCATCCGACGCTTCCTACGGGTTTTATATATTTAATTTCCGCTTATGGTTAAATCGTATTTCATTCCGCTTATTATATCCGCTAGTTTTCCGCTCTAATCCTAGGGTTTGCATGATTTGATCCTATATGTTGTGATTCCTCGCTATTGTTATTTACCTTCCGTGCATCGATTCATGATTCATGGTGCTTATTTATATGTGTTGGTTTCGATCAATCTTGATGCATATCTAGTTGCCGCTAACGACGAATCGTATTAATTGTCAATCGATCTTGAATGCATGATACGAATAAGCCTCGAGTCGAATCGAGATAGATATTCGTAGGAAGCATATTCTTAGTGATCCATTTGGAGTTGCTTATTTTCCTCTAGAGGCGAATCGTGATAGGGAAAATTAGTAATCAATCGCCGCAATTGTCGTGAATCAAGTTGTTGGTTATATATGTGATCTTCCGCCTTGTCTGGATTAAAACGGTTAATAATAAGCGGGATAAACATCGTTGTGGATAGGATTGATGCATCCCAGGTTAGTCTTTCTTCATAGTTATCTTCCGTGATTTTATTGCTTTATTTATATTTCGCTGTTACCTTTGCTTTGATTAAATTCAAGCCCCAAAACCTCTCATCCTTTTTCGTGCTTGAATAATGATGAATGGTCGCTGAGCTAGCTTCTATGTTTTCGTGATACAATCTCTCGTGGATACGATATCTACACCCTATACTTACACCTTTTCGTGTGGAAAAGGAGCGATCAACTACCTTGGTTTCCGTGCTGGCGGACTCAGTGTGAGAGAAGTTTGTCGGTGTCTTTTTCGAGGAGGAGGTGGTAGGAGTTTCCTTGGTCTTTCTCTTTCTGGTGGAGAGGGCCCTCCTTTCTTCTTCTCCGGCGTCTTCTCGGTCAGGGGCCGTACCTCTTCGTCGGCATCCACCTCTATGTGGATGTCGTGGAGGATGGGCGTTTCTTCTACTCCGACGGCGAAGTTAGCGAGGAGGGCTCCGTCAAAGGACGACGGGCTTCCCTCGGCGGCTGGTTTGGTTGGTGATTTCTCCATCTTCGTGCCGCGGGCGACTGTCTTCTTCGAGGCTTTTTCTGGGGCGAGTTTGTTCTTTGGTCGCGTATGAACCATGGAGGGAAGGTTAGGGTTTTGTGCTTTGGTTTTGGGGGAGTTTTTAGGGGGTGTTTGAATGTGGGAATGTGGGTAGGCGAAATGAGGGGTTAATTGGAACGTGGGTTGAGGCGGTTATAGGGTAGTGGGCTGATTGATGGGATGTCTCCTGCGTCAGCCTGCAGAGATTCAAGTCGTCGTCTCGAGTTCCATGTCTTGGCCAAGGCTGTCGCCTTACGAGCTGCAGTGCCTCCATTTCGCCTCTCCTTGAGTTCCTTCCATACCTGTAGTTAAGAAAATACGCTCCTCGAGTAAGAAATAGTCCTCTCAAGGAGCAGGTCAAAATAACGAGGGTGGGTTTCCCCACTCACACACTTTACTTGAGGCAAAGTGTTAAAAGTGGTCAAGACCACCCCCTTGACAAAAAGGGAATAAAAGGTAAGCGATTAAAATCATACCCCACCGGGTTGCCTCCCGGGAAGCACTGTTGTTTAACATCGTTAGCTCGACATATTCCTCTAGCTTAGGCGTCTTAAGGATCCTCTTGAGGGACCTCGTGAAGCTCATCTTGCTCAGCGTGTCATTCTCTGAGCCTTCGGTCGTACCCATAGTAGGTCTTGAGCCTGCTTCCGTTCACCTTGAACACTTTCTTGCCGTCCATGTCGCTTATCTCCACAGCTCCATTCGGATATTGGGCATGCACTATGTAAGGTCCCACCCACTTGGCAGTCAGCTTGCCAGAGGCATAGCGGAACCTATTTTGATAGAGTAGCACCACCTGCCCATTTTCGAACTTCTTTTCCTTGATCAACAGATCATGGGCTCTCTTGATCCTCTCTTTGTATATGAAGGCATTGTAATAAGCTTCGAGGCGAATCTCCTCGAGCTCTTGTATGTTAAGCTTGCGCCCTCTTCGCCTCATCCCGCTTAAAGTTGAGCTTATGGATTTCCCAAGATGCTTGTGTTCGGCTCGATGGCGGTGACACATCTTGCCAAACACCATCCGATAGGGAGACATTCCAAATGGCGTTTTCAAGGCTGTCCGGTATACCCATAGTGCATCGTCGAGGTGAGTGCTCCATTCCTTCTTGCTCTCTCCCAAGGCCTTCCTCAAGATAGTCTTCACAATGCGGTTTGAGAGCTCAGCTTGGCCATTGGCTTGAGGATGGTAGGCGGTGGACATCCAGTCATACTTCTTGAGTAAGCTGCCAATGAGGCATTGTAGAAGTGGGTGCCCGATCACTGATTATGGCTCTTGGCACACCGAACCGGCTAAAGATGTTTGACTTGAGAAAATTGGCTACGGTCCTTGCATCCACCGCGGTTGTGGCGTCCTTGCATCCGCCGCGGCTGTAGCCTTGGCTTCTACCCATTTTGACACGTAGTCCACTGCTAGGAGTATGTATTGATTTCCCTTAGAGTTTGGCAAGGGGCCCATGAAATCCATGCCCCATACGTTGAATACTTCCACTGGCAAGATAGGTACCAAGGGCATCTCATTCCTCCCGAGACATTGCCTCTCGCTGGCACTTATCGCAGCCTCGGCACTTCTCGTAGCTATCCTGAAGATAGTGGGCCAAGAGAACCCAAAGTCAAGGATCTTCCTTGCCGTTCTCTGGTGCCCAAAATGTCCTCCGCACTCCTTCTCATGGCAGTGCTCAAGGATGCTTGTCTGCTCACCTTCCGAACGCATCTCCTTGATTGCTTCCACAAGTATGGGTCATCCCATACGTATTGTCGACTCTCATTCTTGAGTTTGTTCCTCTAGTGTGTTGGCTTCCCCACGGGCAACACTCCGGTCACGATGTAGTTCACCAAGTCCGCGTACCACGGCTCCTTGGTGTAGATCTCGAGTAGCTCATCGTCTGGAAATGTTGCTCGGATTGGATCTCCTTCATCTTTTCTCAAAATTACGCTCAAGTGGTCGGCCACTGATTTTGAGATCCTCTTGTCTTTGATCTCAACGTCGAACTCCGGAGGAGGAGTATCCACCGTATGAGTCTTGGCTTTGTATCATTCTTTGCCATGAGATATTTTAAGGCGGCGTGGTCGGTGTAAACTACGCCTTGCTCCCAAAGAGGTTGGAGCAAAATTTGAAGGCAAACACCACGGCAAGAAGCTCCTTCTCCGTGGTTGTGTAGTTAATCATGCCCAAGGAGAGTCTTCGATGCATAGTAGATGACGAAGCTTTACTTGCTAATTTTTCGTCCAAGCACCGCGCCAACAACAGTATCCGCTAGCGCCGACATCACCAAAGTGGCATGCCCCATTCGGGTGGCCTTATGATGGGCGCCGTGACAAGGTGCTCCTTCAATATTTGAAAGCTTTACATGCGTCGTCGAACTCCCACGGTACATCGCTCGAGGAGGCAAAGGCATCGGTTGTGCTATCTTGGCGAAGTCCTTGATAAACCGC
The DNA here is from genome assembly GCA_036937905.1 of Salvia rosmarinus. NCBI lineage: Eukaryota > Viridiplantae > Streptophyta > Magnoliopsida > Lamiales > Lamiaceae > Salvia > Salvia rosmarinus. Next base: position 43,329,585 of record CM072817.1, read on the forward strand.
CGATAGAATCCGGTGGCAAGAAATCCCACAACCGCTTGATGTTGGTGGGATAAGGCGACTGGCTATGATCTCCACCTCGCTTTGTCTACCTCAATGCCCTTTCAGAGATAACATGCCCAAGGAAAATTCCCTCCTTGACCATGAAGTGGCATTTCTCCACGCACCTCTGCAGAACTAATTCAAGATGCTCTATGCACTGGTTAAACGTCTTGCCATAAACAGTAAAATCATCCATGAACACACCTCAATGCATTGGTCAAGCAAATCAGAAAATATACTCATCATGCATCTTTGAAATGTCCCTGAGGCATTGCATAAACCAAATGGCATACGACGATATGCAAATGTGCCAAACGGGCAAGTGAATGTGGTCTTATCTTGATCTTCTAATGCCACAAAAATTTGCATATATCTAGAGTAGCCGTCAAGGAAACAGAAATACCCGTTCCTGGCGAGTCTCTCAAGCATCTGGACAATGAACGGCAGGGGGAAGTGATCCTTCCTGGTCACCTTGTTGAGCATTCTGTAGTCGATGCAAACCTTCCAGCCTGTCTGGAGTCTCATCGCGACCAGTTCCTTGCCTTCATTCTCGACCACCTGTACGCCGGATTTCTTTGGCACGACATGGATCAGGCTGACCCACCGGCTATCCGAGATAGGGTAAATGAGGCCCAACTCAAGGAGTTTGAGTATCTCCACCTTGACAACTTCTTTCATCATAGGGTTGAGCTTCCTTTGGGGGTCTCTGACCGGTATGGTATCATCCTCGAGCAAGATGTAGTGTTGGGAAACAATAGGGTTGATGCCCTTGAGGTCGGCTAAGGTCCAGCTGATGGCCTCCTTGTACTTGCTCAAGATGGATCTCGTCTCTTCTTCTTCTTCGATCGTCAGCTCGAAGCTTATGATTACTGGCAACGTCTCGTTGGCTCCGAGGTAGATGTACTTCAAGTGCTTCGGTAGGCATTTGAGCTCTAGCTTAGGGGTTTTCTTCAAGAAAGGTTGCACCCTCTCCTTGCCATGCACTAGCTGTGATCGATAGCTTGGTTGATCGTCCCCACTTTGGTCGGCTTCTACCTCAAGCACTTCGATTGCCTCGATCTCCTCCTTGTCGAGATACTCTAGGTCTTTAGTGTGTCCTTGGATGACTCTGTCGTACACGTCCTTGATCACCACGTTGGCAGAGTATCTCTCAACATCCTTCTCAGTGAGACTGACGAAGTCCATCATCTCGGTGTCGATCAGAAATTGCTCGGCTTTGTAGATGTCAAAGGTGACCGTCTCTACAACGAATTGGCATGTGAGCTTCCCCTTATCGCAGTCGATTAACGTCTGGGCCATCTTGAGAAACGGCCTACCTAGCAGCATGAGCTGCTTCTTGCTCCGGGTACTGCCCATATTTAGAAAATAAAAGTCGGCTGAGAAAATAAGATCCTGCACCTTGACGAGTACATCCTCAACTATCCCTTCGGGATAGACACTCGACTTGTCTACCAGCTGAATCTCAACACAAGACGGTCGGAGTGGTCCGAGTTTCAACTCTTGATAGATAGATAGGGGCATCACATTGATTGATGCCCCGAGATCGAGCATAACTTGGTCTATCCTCATTGTCCCGATCACACAAGGTATATAGAACATCCCGGGATCGGTACACTTGATGGGGAGGTCTCGCTTAAGCACGGCTGAGATATTCTCCCCCATCTAAAACTTGGCATCGTCTGTGTACTTGACTCTCTTGGTACACAGCTCTTTGAGGAACTTGGCACACCTCGGCATCAAGGTCAAAGCAGTGATCAAAGGTATGTTGATCTCTGCCTTTTTAAAGATCTTGATCATCTCATTTATCTCTTCAGCTTCTTTGTTCCTTGCCAACCTTCGTGGAAATGGAGGTCTGATCTTGATCTTTGTCTTGTCTGCTACCTTGGGCAAGGAGGCCTTCACCTCGGGTTCAGGTTCCTTGACCAAGTCCTCGACTTTCTCGGTTATGTCTTCTATCTCGACTGTCTCCTTGACTGGGGCTCCCTCTCTGCTTGGCAAGTTCTTGCCGCTCCGCAAGTTGATTGCATTGGCGACGCGCATTGGGTGGACTTGCACTTGAGCAGAAGTGTCCTCGCCTTTGGTTGATCTTTGAGATCTCTTGCGTCAAGGTGTTCAGCTGGGTCAGCACAAATTGCAGGACTCCTCTTGTCTCTATTTTGAACTTGTCGAGGTCTTGCACTATCCTCTCTTGTGTAGCTCCTTGTCTGTGCACTATCTCGGCTAAAGATGGCCGAGCTTGAGATGGGTTCTGCCCAGGAGGTGCTTGATAGTGTGTGCCTCCGTACCTCAAGTTCTCGTGATTCTTCCACGGTGGGTTGTACGGGTCGAAGTGGGGCTTCTGACCTTGAGCGTTTCCTCCACCACCGTTGTTGACATGCCCAAAGGCATTCATCTCTTCTTCTTCGGCTACTTGTAGACATTCGTCCGTGTTGTGGGTAGTGGCAAAGCAAAGCTGACACGCTTTGACATTCTTCTTGGCCATAGTGGGCCTCAACAGGTCCATCATTTGTTTCATCATGGCCTTCATATCCTTCATGTCGGATCCGTCTAAAGTGGTAGCTTCTGGGGTGGGCATCGTCTTGACCATTGCGTTGGCATCATCTCGAGACTCTTCAGCCAAGTCTGCGAGTAGTTTGAATGCCTCGCTGGGTTGTTTGTTGAGGATGAAACCTCCGCACGCAGCACTCACGAGCTGCCTCTGAGTCGGCCTCAAGCCATTCACATAGTATTGAATCAAATCTTGATCAGAGATATGATGGTAGGGACATTTTGCCAAGATGGACTTGAAACGACACCAATAGTCGTACACCGTCTCATCATTCCCTATCTGGAGGGAACTCATCCTTTTCCTCACGCTTTGTATCCTTGAGATGGGATAGTATCTCTCAAGGAACTTCAGACCACGCACAAGTAGTAACACTACCCGTAGGCAAAGTGTACTGACCACCTCGAGCAATCGTCGTGGAGAGTGAATGAAAAGGATATGAGTCGGATGTACTCCTTCTTGACTTCATCCGTACACCTTATGGTACTACACACCATTTGGAAGTCCTGGAGATGGCGCTGGGGGTCCTCTCCCGGCATATCGCTGAAGCTTGGCAAGATCTGCATGAAAGAGTGCCTCAGCTCCCAGTTGTCCTCTAGCTCGGGCAAAGTGATGCCTAAAGGCCGGAGACTGTTGTTGTTCGGGAACATCATCGCCCGCAACGTCTGCTCTTCTGAAGGTGGTGGGTTTTGTTGATTCTCCCCTCCATGTTGTCCTGCCTTGGTCCGTGCCTCCTCAAGACAGAAGCGTTTCTCCTCAGCTTGCCTCTCCTTGCCCGAATGGTTCTCTCAATCTCTGGGTCAAACAAGAGCTCTCCGTCCTCCCCTGCAAGGTTAGGTCGGAGCATGCAAAAACCAAACAAAAAATAAAAATAAAAAAGTGAGTAACAACACTAGAATAGCGCAGCTCCCCGGCAACGGCACCAATCAGGCGACCGCCTAAAACCCGTCGTCAAAGGTCCTCGGCGTGCCAAGATACTACTTGTAATCTCCTTCAACTTGAACACATAGTTCCGTATATGGCAAGTTAAGGGGTCGAACCCAAGAGAGCTGGTTGTGTTGTTACTCGAGTTGTCACAGTTTGAGTAGGAGGTTGCCCAAAGGGCAAGGTGTCGATTAAGTGACGGTCTCGAGAAATGTTGAGAGATAGATCTCGAGCGTAAAGTAAAGCGAAAACTAAACACAAGGTAAAAGTCAAATAACAAGTAGTTGGGCTAAGGGTTCCGCACGTTGAGATACTGGTTAAGATATCGGTCATAGGTTCAAAGGTTTTCACCACGAGTGTATGTCGTTGGTTAAAGGTACCAAGGGATAGACGCCCATTTTTGGTCGTCACGTACACCAGACCCCCCAGCCCCAGCTTGCCCTTAGGTATTAGGACGAAGTACAGAGACCCCCTGCCTTGCACCCTTGCCAATACGCTCTCCCTAGGAAGACACTTCACTAGGGTATCCCGCCCCAACAGCTTGACTCACTAGACAGGAGGTCCAAGGGAGTGGCTCACAGCCCTTTGCCCAAGGCCGACGGCTACAATCACCCACTCCAGCCACACTTCCCGGGACAAGGAGACACTCGATGTCTTTCTTGAGCTATTGCTTGTAGCTATCCCTCCCCTCAAGGCTACCGGCCGATTTAACGCTCAAGGAAAGGAATAAGATGGGTATCAAGGCCTAGAGCTTCGGGAACACCCACTCAAGGTTCTAAGGACGTTTAGACCTCACGACTCTCATGACCTCGACTCAACGTGCTTCACCCCGAGCCCAACCAAACCGACTACTCACGTATAATCTACATAAACACAAAAGCAACAAACAAGAACATAAACGAAACCATACTTGAATATAAAATCAAATGGAAAGGAAAAGCAGTCTCTGGCAAGCAGTTGCTCGAGCAGAGATAACAAAATACCTGAACATAAAGGTTTGCATGTAGGACTTGTTTATCTTCCTCACGAATCACTCATGAAAACCAAAGGAAAATGAAAGAGAAAAGTGCAGAGAAAACTCAGGACTCGATGCTTCCACTCTGAAATCGATATATGTGAAGTGGTTGTTGGGAGCCTAGGTATACTCCTCCTCGACTTGGTCTCAAGGCACATCTCGAGGCGGTGGGTGGTCAGGTCGGCTAGCTAGGGTTTTGAATCACCGATGGAGACTCCTCTGGCTTCAGCTGGACGGATTTGTCTCATCCCAACCACCACAGCTTGACCTTTCCCTTTTCGGCAAAAATCAAACCGGCGACAGAGAAGGACCTTGCCCAGAATCTTCCATTTTGCGTGCAAGTCTGCCAGAGTTCTTGTCTTCGCCTCCCAACTGCATTATGAGTTTACCCTCTGTCCCTTACGTCATTTCTCATTCTTTTTCCGCTCTTCCTTGTCTCGATCATCCTCTTGGCTTCATGTCATTTCGTTGGTCGCTCGGCCTCGCTGTAATCTTGTGTCATGGCAAGATATCGAATGCCTTGCCAAGGTAATCTTCGGCATTTTACCTCTTGTGCCTGATCTTACCCAAGGTCGGCCTCAACCTGAAGATTCTCAAAACGTGTCCTCCCGCATACGTACACACACAAAGAACACACAAAAATGCACTCTTTCTAGGGCAAGGACTACCCCAAAAAGAGCACGAAAAGCGAGCTCGTCACAAGCCACGTTTTTCGCTCACTTTTCTCACACGAAAAACGCGCAAGTATAAGGTAAGTCGATTATCGTCTCCACAGGGATTGCAATCCGAAAACACAGAAGCTAATTCAACAAAACTTCATCATTATCCAAGAACAGATTTGGTTTGTATAAGTTTATGGCTTCAGATAATTAAATCCAAAGCAAAGGTGACAACAAGAAAATAAACTAAAGCAATAAACACTCAAAAAGATAACTATGAAGAAAGACTAACCCTAGGGATGCACTAATCCTATCCACTACGATGTTTATCCTGCTTATTATTAACCGTTTTAATCCGATAAGATGGAAGATCACATATGTAGCCAACAACTTCGATTCGACAATTGTGATGATTGATTACTAATTTTCCCTATTATTGTTACGCCTCTAGAGGAAAATAAGCAACCCAAAAGGATCACGAAGAATATGCTTCCTACGAATGTTCCTATCTCGCCATTCACGACTCAAGGCTTATCTCAGTATCATGCATTCAAGATCGATTGACAATTAAAACGGTTATAATTAATCGACAACTATGATATGCATCAAGATTGATCGTAAATCAACACATATAAATAAGCACCAAGAATCATGAATCAATGCCAGGAAGGTAAATAACAATAGCAAGAATCACAACATTTAGGATAGAATCATGCAAACCCTAGGATTAGAACAGAAATTTAGCTAGACATAATTAACGGAATAAAATACGAAATAATCATCAAAACGGAAATTAAATTGATAAAACCCGTGATGTAGCGTCTGAAGAACAATGGTTGGGTTCGTATCCAAACCCAATGGAAAACGAGAAAACGATGGAATTCCTTCGGACGAAATCGTTCCAAAGCGTTAACAATGCGTAGAACTAATGCTAGAACGATGGGAAACTATTGCTAGAATTAATCTAAATCAAAACTAATGTAAAAATAAATGGAAAATAGAGAAAAACTGAAGAAAGAGGTCCAAAATCGCGCTGGGTAAAGTTGGGGGCGCGAGGGGGCGAAGCCCTATTTATAGATTTAGGGAAGAAACCCTAATTTTCACGTCTGTCGCCATGCCCCGCGGCCGGGCTCGCGGTCGCGAGCTCGGTCGCGAGGGAACATCCTCGTCTTCTAGGCAGGGACGCACGCGCTCGTCGGCCTTGCGGCCACACCTCGCGGTCGCTAGGTGTGGTCGCGTCGCATGGAAAATCATCGCGGACATGTCTCACGGTCGCTGGGAATGCTCGCGTGTCCTGGCGTTTCCTCGAGGCCGACCTAGCGGTCGCGAGCCATCATTTGTGCGCATATGAGCGCAAGGCGCTGTGGCTGGTCTCTTCTTGATCGGGCTAGCGATCGCGGCGGTCGCTAGGCCGTGTTTTGCCCTCGTCTCGCTGTTCTTCGCTCCATGCTTGGTTTTCAACTTATAAGCCTACAAAACACCAAAAGCAGTAACCCAAGAGCGATCTTCCAAAAATATGTAAAAGCATTGAGATCCAAGATATAAACGCACTTTATCGATCTAAAATCATCTTTAAAATCAACAATAAGCGTGTAAAATGCGCGTTTATCAACCCCCAACTTAAATCATTGTTTGTGCTCAAACAAAACAAGACCAAAAGAAAGAGAGACACAAAACAGGATCAACGAGCGTCAGCAAAGGTGATTAACCAATAAAGCCTCAGAAATATCTCAAAGCTCAAAATCATTAGTGCACACGACGACATTAGTCAAATCGACAATGTACAACCATTGAAAGCAAAAATCTCATTCAATTCAACCCTCACAATGGCATGTGCGTAAAATATAGAGTACACTCAACTCATAAAGAAATAAGGGACGTGTATGCAACTCAAAATCAATGCAATGCAAAATCTCACCATAGCTTACCATTTCTAATATCTCCACCACGTCAAATGCATTCAAATTAGGATCAAAAAGGACTTTTCATAGGTTGTATTGTAGGCACATTGGTTAAGGTAGGATAATATATGGCTAAGTGACTCAAATATATTCCAAGTACTTCCATCTCTATAATCAGCTCATATGGACTTTGTCCATTTCCTTTTCCTTTCCAACATGCTATTTCGACATTTATTCACTCAAGGTACCATATACTATGATAATTGACTTCCTTTATGCTCATACTATTCACAATTTTTTTTTTCTTGGCTTTGTAATAGAGCTTATAGGGTCTATTCTTTTTCACACGGGTACCATACTTTATCTTTTATCACCACTTTGCATATCAAAACAAATTTTTCTCCCATTTGATTCCCATATCCATCTTCACCTCCTATCATCCGGTTAAAAAAAAGAATAAAGTCTAATAATGGCTCAAAGAATGTGACAAATGGTATATATAATTGGGCTAGTGTTTGGGTAAATATGTGGTTTAACAAAGATGGCCTTTATCCTTTCCATATTCAAAACACATATTGCGCCTCGATACGTAAAAACCGCAAGTTCTAGAAGATAATTACATGCACGATATCACACAAATAAAAGAAACTGTAACAAGATGTGTATACAGTGAAGCTCAAGTCTCACGGTTTTAGCAAATGGTTAAAAACAACAAGCTAAGCAATCTCAAGTTATCCATGCGTCATTTTCTAACATATCATGTGCACTATCACATATTTAACAGAAAATTTCTATCATCATTGGCTACATGGATTAACATATTTCACTTTAACTCGTTGATCAACCGACACAACAAAAACACAAAAGACACGACAAAAGCCCTAACATTTAATAACTTAACAAAACAACGCAAAACATAAAAAGGACTCTCAACCACATCACACTCGACCACTCCCCCCTCCCCCAAACTTATTGTCAACAGTGTGCAATGGAGGCAATAATGTTTGCAGAAGAGAGTGATTGGGAGAGATCTTACCTCAAATGTCGCGCTACTCCGGCGGTGGATAGAATCCTCGCCATTGATGATATACCTTGGGACTTAAAAACAAACAAACAAGACACAGCAAAACAAAGAAAAAGAAGAAAAACAAAACGAAAAACATAAAACATGTAAAATGTTGGGTTACCTCCCAACCAGTGCTAGATTTTCCGTCGCTAGCTCGACGGTACCTCTCATCAATCAGGCGATTTGACAACTGACACCTTTCCAAACCTCGATTTGCCCTTGTACTTAGCATTTACAACAGCCCACCAATTGGCATAAGAATGGCTTCCACTGAGCTTGAACGAATCACTCGGATTTTATACCGAGTCCACTTCTTCTTTCTAGCATCTTCATCGACTGGTCGGTTGCCCTTCAAGTGCGAGACTTGACTAGCGATGCTTGACGAGTGATCGAATAGCAATTTTAGGCTCTGAACTATCGTGTTGCTTGATGGCGTCATATATTGAAATCTTTAGCTCCTCATCATTGACACGAAACGTGAGGTCACTTTCTTGCACATCAATCAAAGCACGACCAGTTGCTAGAAAAGGTCTACCCAAGATTAGTGTTTGATACTTGAATTCGGGTATGTCTAATATAACAAAATCAGCAGGAAAGACAAAGTCCCGAATTCTTACCAACACATCTTCAACAATTCCCTTAGGGTATGTGACTGACCTGTCAGCCATCATCAATGAAATTTTAGTTTTCTTCAATTTGCCCAGCTCCAAGCGATTGAATACAGATAAGGGCATCAGATTGATGCTCGCTCCCAAATCACACAACACAATGGGGAATGTATGCTCGGCAATCTCGCACTCTAGCGTGAAGCTTCCCGGATCTTTCTGTTTGAGCGGCAACTTCTTTTGTAAGATAGCACTGCATTCTTCTGAGAGGTTAATTTTTTAAATTTACCCAACTTTCTCTTGCTTGCTAATGCATCTTTGAGGAATTTAACATATCCGGGCATTTTTCTGAGCGCTTCAAAGAGAGGTAAATTGATGTCAACTTTCTGGAATATCTCTTTGAATCGGGCGAACTCCTCATCATATTTCGACTTAGCTAGTCGACTTGGGAACGGATCGGAGGGTATCGTCGGATACTTGACCTTGGGCATCCTCGCGCCGCCCTCGCGATCGCGAGCGCGGTCGCTAGGGACCGCGCCACTTGGCGTTCTTCCTCGCGTCGACGCGGGCAGCGGCTCGTCCCCCTGACTCTTTGTCTGGTCTCTCGCGGCCGGGCTCGCGGTCGCGAGCTCGGTCGTGAGGTACTTTTCATTTACGACCGCATGGTTGTTCGCGTGCTCTCGAACCGACTAGACGCGTGATTGCTCGGCGGCCGCTCATGGTCGCGAGCTCGATCGCGAGGTGCTCATTTTCTCCGCTTTTCGTCTTTTTCGTCCGTGTCATTCGATATGCTTTTCCACTTCTCAACCGGATAGCAAATCATCGATTCTTAGGGTTCACTCAGACTCGGAAATTGACCCGTCTTTGGTCAGACATTCTTCTGTGCGGCCATCCGACCGATCCGATTCTCCAAAGATCTTCAAGTGTTTGCCCATGGTCGTCATGGTGGATTCGGATGTGCAACTTTACGAGTAGTGCTATTGATGAGCGAGTTCTGGCGCGCGCCATCGAATTCGATTTGTCGTCATTTGTTGGTTGCTCACAACCAACCGCTGCATCAACTCCTCTAAACCATGCTTCTTGGCTCTTGAATCATACCATTACGCATGTCAACTTTCTTTGGAGGTTGTTGGAAGTTATTGGAGTTGGCATCTGACGATTCGGATGATTCATGTTGTTCGGATGGTATGCCAGATTTCCCCCATGGTTCATCTGATTGATATGATTGACCTCTTCTGTCTCGATCTGGCTCTTCAAAAGAGTGAACTTCTTCATTAGCTCGTCATATCTCGAATCACTCTCTATAGCAGCTGCTTTTGCCACAGTCGTTCTTTCCATTGGCCATTGGTAGTTGTTGGCAGCCATCTCTTCTAAAATTCGGCTAGCCTCGTCCACTCGGCGATTCAATAAGCACCTCTCTGCCGACGCATCTACTATACTCCTCGTGTGCTGTGTCAGCCCACTGTAGAACTGCGTGATCCGCTGCTCTTTAGAGAATCCGTGTTGGGGCATCTTCTCGGTAAACCTCGAATCTCTCCCATGCATCGAATAGTGACTCATCTCCTCATAGGCGAAATGGGAGATCTCGGCTATGATTTTAAGCGCTTCACGCGGAAAATATTTCGAGAGAAACCTTTCGCAAAGTTTCCCAACTGTCTATACCAAAGGCGGTCCGTGCTCTTGAACCAATCCTTCGCTGGTCAGCAGCGGTGAGAATCGAACATGCGATCCTAATAGTGTCTTGTGGCACCCCATTTCGCTGATGGTGTCACAAATGTCGAGATAAGTCTCGAGATGTACATTCGGGTCTTTGTAACTCCTCCCCAAACCGCTCTCCTCGCACCATACCGATCGGGGCGCCTTTAATTCAAATTGTTCGCGTCATTGGCGGGCCCCATCCTCCTCCTTAGAATTGTTCGGTGGGAGGTCGGTACATGTAGTTCGAGGTCTCGTCTCTGGAGCAGGACAAGAGAGTCCCATATTCACCATCCTGCGCCGATCTCTCAGAACTCGCCGTAAGACGTGCAGCCTGCTCGGGAGGTATACCCCCATTGGGAGGAACATCCCCGTTGTTCGGGATTGCTGCCATTGCAGCCCTTCTTCTCTCTTGTCTCCTTCTCATTTGGAAATTTTCGATCTCTGGGTCAAGATTTTGCTCAGGAGGTCCCTGGGACCTTGTGATCATAAACTACCTAGAGAAAAAAAGAGAGCTTAACTCTGACAAGAATAAATAAATATAATAATATATAACTTGAATTAATAACTCCAGATCGTCAAATTATTCCTATGTGATCTTAACAATCCCCGGCAACGGTGCCAAAATTTGATCGACAAAATTTGATCGCACGAAAAACGCGCAAGTATAAGGTAAGTCGAGTATCGTATCCACAGGGATTGCAATCCGAAAACATAGAAGCTAATTCAACGAAACTTCATCATTATCCAAGAACAGATTTGGTTTGTATAGGTTTATGGCTTCAGATAATTAAATCCAAAGCAAAGGTGACAACAAGAAAATAAACTAAAGCAATAAACACTCAAAAAGATAACTATGAAGAAAGACTAACCCTAGGGATGCACTAATCCTATCCACTACGATGTTTATCCTGCTTATTATTAACCGTTTTAATCCAGACAAGATGGAAGATCACATATGTAGCCAACAACTTCAGTTACGACAATTGTGACAGTTGATTACTAATTTTCCCTATTATTGTTACGTCTCTAGAGGAAAATAAGCAACTCCAAAAGGATCACGAAGAATATGCTTCCTACGAATGTTCCTATCTCAGTTACGACTCAAGGCTTATCCGTATCATGCATTCAAGATCGATTGACAATTAAAACGGTTAAGTAATTAACTGGCAACTATGATATGCATCAAGATTGATCAGAAATCAACACATATAAATAAGCACCAAGAATCATGAATCAATGCCAGGAAGATAAATAACAATAGCGGAATCACAACATTTAGGATAGAATCATGCAAACCACAGATTAGAAGTAAATTTAGCTGACATAATTAACGGAATAAAATACGAAATAATCATCAAAACAGAAATTAAATTGATAAAACCCGTGATGTAGCGTCTGAAGAACAATGGTTGGGTTCGTATCCAAACCCAACGGAAAACGGGAAAACGATGGAATTCCTTCGGACGAAATCGTTCTAAAGCGTTAAAATGCGTAGAACTAATGCTAGAACGATGGGAAACTATTGCTAGAATTAATCTAAATCAAAACTAATGTGAAAATAAATGGAAAATAGAGAAACACTGAAGAAAGAGGTCCAAAATCGCGCTGGGTAAGGTTGGGGGCGCGAGGGGGCGAAGCCCTATTTATAGATTTAGGGCAGAAACCCTAATTTTCACGTCTGCCGCCATGCCCCACGGCCGGGCTCACGAGCTCGGTCGCGAGGGAACATCCTCGTCTCGGCCATCCTCGTCTTCTCGGCGGTCTTGGCAGCTCGTCGGCCTCGCGGCCACACCTCACGGTCGCTAGGTGAGGTGTGGCGCGTCGCATGGAAAATCGTCGTGGCCATGTCTCGTGGTCGCTGGGAATGCTCGCGTGTCTTGGAGTTTCCTCGCGGCCGACCTAGCGGTCGCTAGGCCGGTCGTGAGCCATCATTTGCGCTACTATGAGCACTCGCGCTCGTGCTAGTCTCTCGCGGTCGGGCTAGCAGCCGCGAAGGCGGTCGCTAGGTCCAGGTTTTTGCCCTCGTCTGCTCGTTCTTCGTTCCATGCTTCGGTTTTCAACTTATAAGCCTACAAAACACCAAAAGCAGAACCCAAGAGCAAGATCTTCCAAAATATGTAAAAGCATTGAGATCAAGACATAAATGCACTTTATCGATCTAAAATCATCTTTAAAAATCAACAATAAACGTGTAAAATGCGCGCTTATCAGTGGACGTTTACACATGAACCCCTCAACCAGACTAAAATATACCTTTTAGTCGTTTAATTTCAATCCATGTCAACTTATCCTTATAATAAATGAAATTAATGATTTGAACTTACTAGACCACATCACTATCGCAAGAAGGGACTTCGCGAGAAGTTGTACTTGAGGTGATGCGTAAGCAATGACCATAATTTTAACAGCAGAAAATGAATTCTTAGAATTGGCATACTCACTCGGACCATACCGCTTCCAATTCAAATTCTTTTGTCATCTCATTTTAAATCTATCTCTAGAAAACTTATGAAAATTGCATATGCAAGCCACACGTGTGGACGTTTACTCACAATGCGTACCACTTTGTTTAGAGATCAATAAGTGGAGTATTGACATCTCTAATTTAAAAAATTAATATGTCGGGTTTCTTGCTTAGTCTTTTGTTTTAAAAGGTTTGTCCATGCAGATCACGTAATCCTAGTATGCTTTCTATAGAACTCAACATGTAAAACATGCTCGCAGAAATCTAAAACATGCTTCAAAACGCGATAAACCTAGCATGCTTGTTATACGCATCCAATCACGAAAATATATTACATGTTTATCTACATAATTAAACATACATAGCATGCTACTGCATAATTTAAACATCCACGACATAATTTGAGCGATAAAATAAAATAAATTCATTCATCGCAATTTCACTCGTGGATCTCAGACATCCTCGCCTAATTTATTACATAAATTTGCAAAGTCTGATTTTCAAAATCTCGAAATGGGCCTCGCATGCAGACGCAGGCGACTCGTCAAAGCGGATTTGGGCGAAAATTAAAAAACGGGCCGGTAGGATCAGAAATTTGGATCAAGGTCGAAAACGGTGCGGGCCACGCGTTAGGTTACATCCCACGCCCAGCCGCACTCTGTCGTCCTGCCTGCTGCCCCCTCTCGCCAAGCCAAGCTGTTTGCACCTCACCGAGAGCTGCTACCGAGCGTCGAGCATCGCCGTCGAGGCCTGCATACTGATGCGATGCCATCGCCCGTCTGCCTCGTCGAGCGCCAAGCCTGGCAGAGAAGCATCGAGCGCTATCGTCTAGCATGCTGCTGAGAACTCAGCGTCGAGGCACGCATAGCATGCAGAGGTCGTGCGATGAACGCACGCCTCGTGCGCTGACACTCGCATCCTCATCACTCTTCTATCGAGTGTTGCTGAGCATCTACGTCTGGTGTCAAGGCCTGACGAGAACCCTACGTGCACAGCCGCAATTCTTGCCCCGCCAGCTCGTCGAGAAGCCCACATGCGTGCTGCCGAGACACCTACGCGCATCGTGCGTCCCGTGCGTTTTGCACAATGGGCACCCATGTGCAAGGGTGCTGATGCAACGCCTCGTCGTGCCCCACGTGCTGCTTTCCCCGATTTGCCGCACGCCCGATTACTGTCGGCATGTCTCCCATCTCGTCGTGCGACGGGACTCCATCGTCTATCTCGTTCTTCGTGTTCTTCATCTTCGTTCTTCTTTTTACAGGTTAGATTTACAAAAATAAATCCTAATCTAACCATGGGTTTTCTCGTGATGAAAAACGAAATCCGACAAAAAACCAAAAAACAAAAATCGAGCCACGATGAACTCTAGATTCACAATTAATTAATTGTGCACGTAATAATCAAACGTGAATTAATCCAACAGAGCCAAGATACTGATCCCAAGCTCTGATACCAATTCTAGGAAAATATGATTTTAACCCTCTCTCGATGATATATCTTGGATGTTTAATTCACCATATATTGATTATATACCTAGCATGCACCTATATAATTAATTACAACACGTTGGTGTTTTCTCGTATTTACCTACGAATTAATCGGATAAAAAGAGGATCAAGACTCGTGCTTTGATCTTCTGGACTGTATCCCGTTTGCCAAAACTCTAATGCTGAGTGAGAGCAATCTATGGAGAGAACTGCAAAAATTCTTCTTCTTTCTCACACTTGGGAATCTCGAAAATCACAATGATCACAGTATAATTTTCAAAAATCTCTTAGCATAGGATTACTCTGATTTTCTCTCACCTTGTATTTATAATGCAATCGTAGAAACCTATTAGGATAGGATCTCTGCATATCTAACAAATACAATCATATCTTTTCAGATAATAGAGAATCAGAACATAGTCCCAGTGGAACTCTATCTGTTGGGGATGAAATTCTACAGCTCCAGGCCTTGATGGGCCAGGCCATGGATCAAATACAAGGAATAAAGATGGACCTCAAATAAATTAATTATCTTATGTTCAGCCCAGAACATAAATTAATTCATAAACATTTATTCATGCCACTAGAGAATAAATGCTGACTTACCCTTTTATTTCTGAAGTTGAGTCGGGCTTGCACTTATACTTCACGAATCCCCGTATTTAAGATATCGCACGTCTATTAATTATTTATAATGTTATGACTGATTAAAATACTTAATCTCTTTAATTCCTTAAGTAGTACCACTCAACCTTATTATTGTACTTGAGATAACTCAACCTGCAACGTTTAGTATAATAAACCTTTTGAGCTCCTTAAGGGGACGTCATCATCCTTAGGATATGGTGACTCGATACAGGTAACTAGCATGACATACAAGCACTGCTACAACCCAAGATGCGGAGATTATTGGGTTATCTCATGTAACCATCACCCATAACAAGTCAAAGTGATAGTCAGCAACTCATACTCACCTAATATCTTATCGAGGTTTAGATCAACGTAAAGTCACCGAGATCTAGGTTCTTCACGACGGTCAGATAAAAGAACTCATCTCACTATAATCCATCAATACGTCAGAGACGTACTAGTATAGACAAACAACCAAGTTAAGTCACTTCTCATCTATACCGCAACCTATAATGACAACTCGTCCTCAAGTTATCTCAACTGTGGTCCTTTTTATATCTCATTAAGCTTGATCAATCATACAGACTTTTATGATCTACTACATACTGTATGATCTAACTTATATATGAGATAAATGGACATACATATGCAATCAAGTAAACAATTCAGATAGGAGATTTTAATAGTGGTGACAGAATCATTGTATACAAGCTCAACTAAAAGCGCTTCCGGTATACAAATCGACATTGCGAGGCTTTCATACGGTGGTCGGTGGTGGCCGACATTGGAGGATACATTGCGAGCTTTCATTCTGGCGAGTCCGCCGGTGAAGCCGACATTGGAGGATACATTGCAAGCTTTCATTCAGGCGAGTTAGCCGGTGAAACAAACATTGGAAGACACACTGACATCTTTCATATGGATGAGTCAACAAAGGTTCGAGATGGTGGATGCATTTATCGAGCGTGTAGTGATCCAAGTCAGTCAGTTAGCCAGGACAATGAAAGAATTGGTTCACAACCAAAGTGTGGAGGAGATGCCAAGTCAACTAGTGCAGACTTCTTTTGTCATATTCCTTGAAGATGATGAAGTCGAGGGAAGAATCAGTGAAGATGAAATAAAAGAGTTAAGGTTTCATCAAGTCGAGACTAAATATGAACAACTGATATCTTCCGAACCGGTTGGAGGATGAGGAGAGGACAAACGTTGAGGTAACATCTATAATTTTTCAACATCCTAATTCACCAAAGTATTGTGCTATATGAGTTGAAGTTATTTATTTTCTTTGAAGAATATGATGTTGGTTTGAGCTTAATTAATTTATTATTCTTTGCCTTGGTATCCTTTGTGCTTATATTGTTACTCTTGATACTGGTGACATGGTATTCCTGCGGGTAAAGGACTATGGATAGTCCATTTGTTCTTTGGTGGAGCTCGTGCCATTAAACGAGCTACCGCATGGGAGGCGACCCACGAGTTTATTTGTTTTTTCTATTTTGTTTCTTTTTCTTTTCAGGTTTTAAATAAGTTAGATGAGAATTGTGGCGAGCTGCATATCATGAACACTCAAGCCATTGGACGTCATCACCGCCGTACCTCGTTGACATGCTCTTCCAATTTCAGGGAAGGTCACTTCTACATTTTACCTTTTTGATTTTTGTCTAAAGTGTGGAGGTGTGCTTGCCATCTTTGTGTGTTTGCGTGTGACTTATGTTTGCTTGGGTGTGTCGTCCTCCATTTTATACCTTTTGTTTGGATTTGAGTATGCTTTATCGTCTAGTATACGAGTAGAGTTGAGGGAGCATGATTTGATTGGGTATGCATGTCCGAACTGATTTCATGTAATTCTTATTGATGCGTGACTTGACTTGACAACTATTGATGATTGGTCTAGCCGTGGGGCACATCAAAGTAAATTTTGATTAAGTGATATGTGTGGTTGACTATCGTTGCTACTTATATGGTCACCTTGCGTGTCTTATCTTGGAAAAAAAATTATGAAAATATGAAAAAGTTGTTATAAAAATAAAAATTAAAATACAATAAAAAGCGTTGAAATAATTTGTTGATGGTTGAATAAGTGAGCTTAAGGTTGGAATAAGGGGTTCTACTCCTCTAGCTCCATGTTGCTTCTCGAATGGAAGCTCAAAAGTGATGAGTATGGGAAACCACATTAGGATACTCGGGTTTTCAACTCGAAGGTTTGACTTAATGAATATTGTCCTATAATCCTCCTTGAGTCATCACATCTGGTATTGGTAGTTGTGTATTATGTTGAAAATGAGATGTTTTATGCAAGGGGTCTATATTAGTTGGCTATTTGATTATTAAGTGCATGTGGATCAGATTTGTGATTTACTTAGATTAAGCTGCATGCTCAATCAATTATTGATTCATTAACATGTTGAAAAGTGTATCGGTTTAGAAATTCTAGGAATACGTGATGTCGTGGTATGATCCATTTGAATGTTTGTTTTCTCGACTTATTTTCTCGTGTCGTGGTGATAATGTTTGCCTGAGGACAAGCAAATGTTTAAGTGTGGAGGAGTTGTTTAGTATGATTTTGTGCTTATTCTTGGTAGTTTTATACATTTCGTTTCCTATGTTTTGTCATATTTATGCCGTTGTTTTGATTAGTATTTATCGATTCAGAATTATTTGGTTTGTTACGATGTTTTGTAGAAAAAGGCATTATTAAATAGGACGAAAATTATCTGCCAAGGGTTGACGTATAGAGCATCTCGATAGGAGTTCGTAGGCACAAACGGATCGCAATTCGGAGTTCAGACGAGGGAGAACGGAGCGAATTGTCAAAGTCGTGCACGTTGCGCCACATCGCCCGCCCGCGTCCGACCGTGCCCGTCGCCCGCCGTGTCCGGCACCGTCGCGTCGTCGCCCAAAGACCTCATCCAGCCCGGCCGATGTTCGTCCCGGTGCCTGTTCCACCTCGTCCGTGTGCGCTAGCCCCGGCGCCACGGCTCCAGCACGTCTGGCATTGGGCATCACCCAGCGCCCTCTCCCATCCGTGCCTCGCTCGGCAAGAATACTGACCCGTCCTCGCTGGTGCCCCGCTCATCGCCACTCCTCTCCAAGACGTCCAGCCACAGGCATACCAGCGTCGCTCCACGTCGCACACTCGCCAAGACCTCAGTCGGTCACTGGCTTCTTCGGGCTTCGACCCGCCACACACACATCATCGCCCGTGCTCCAGCTCCTCATGCCGCTCCAGCGTTGGCACCCATCCGTGTCCATACCCTAGCGCTATGCTTCGTCCAGTGCGACGTCTCCACCCGATGTTATACATCACCCAGCACTCCTTCCGTCCGACGTTCGACACGCCTCATTTCGCCCAGCCAGCTCCAGCGTCCGCGTGCGTCCGGCGTTGGGAACCTTTTCTGCCTCATTCCAGCAGCCCTCGAGTCCGGCGCTCCACTCCATCCGGTGCTGGGGTGCTCTCTCTGACCTTTCCAGAGAGCGCTCGCATCCGGCGCCTCGTCCTGTCCGACGTTGGGCGTGATTTCTGGGCCTATTTTCGGCGTTTTAAATGGGCTTTTCGAGGGTTTTATAAAAAGGATACCAGCCGCTTTTCTCACAACACATTCATCCACGTGATTTCTTCTTCTTTTCCTTTCCTTTGTTTTCCTTTTCCTTTCCATTTAATTCTTGCATTTGGATTAACAATTGAGATTGAACGATTCCGGATTTTGAAAGACGAATTTTCTATGAATGGTTTGTAAGTTTTTCTCGTTCCACTATGTCTATGTAATTGTTATGGGGATAATTTCTACCATGAGATAAATTATTCATTTTAGGGAAATAAATGTTGGATTTGTTCTTTTCTTGAATCGTGATTGTTGGGTTGATGATTTGTAATTTCTTATCTATATAAATTGATTATTTCATGATCTTTATACATGGTGTTCGAAAGAATAGTGTAGATTGATTATGTGCTTATGTTTGATTATGCAATAATGCGAGAGCATATTTATGTTAGATATAAGTTTGACAACGAACGGGATCGAGAGATTGATTCGTTGTTGAGTAATTAATATATGTGGATAGGGTTTTTGCTATAGTGTGCATTTGTGTTAAATATCCTTCATAGTTGATGGCAGCAGGGTTGAGAGATTCCCCGTTATTAAGTTTGAGTCTAACATTGACAGGGTCGAGAGATTAGTTATTGTTGAATGCTAGGTGATAATCATGGGTGGTTTTATGCATTGTATACCAGTCTTTGGCTCATTAATAGCGAGGATAGATTTTGAACCCTAGAACATCGTCTCCAATTCCGTGTATCTTCCAATCCCTCTTGTTGTCCAAGTGCATCCATTTTACCTGCTTTATTTTGTTTCTTGCTTTTGTCCCTTCCGTGACAGACCCCCTTATTTTAGGACGTTAGTACTTCTTTTATGTTTCTGTGTGTGACATTAAACCTTAGACCTATTAAGCCTTCCTCGAGAGATTCGACTTGGGTCGACCTTACCGCTCTATAAGGACCTCGTACAATTTGCGAGTGACTTAGAAGAATAATTTGGTCGGAACAGCGTGCACGGACAAGGACCGGACTCGTTAAAACTGGATTTGGACTGAAATGAAAAATGGACCGAAACGGTGAATTGGGTCAAGTCGGGTCAGAAAATTGGATCCGGGTCAAAAAATCGGGTCTTGGCCGAAAAATTGTGTCTGGGCCGCAAACGGGCCGGGTCGGCCCAAGTGGTCTGGGCCGCGCGCTAGGGCACAGCCCACGGCATCCCCAACCGTACGTCGCCACCCGCTGCTCCCTGCATCTTGCCGAGATGCTGAAGCGACTGCACGTATCTCTCACGCTGGGTCTGCCCGCGTGTTACGCATGATGGGCACCCGTGCGTTGAGACCGCACGCCTTCGCTACTGTGTCGTCGTATCCCGTCGATATTGCCAAGTACCCTGCCTGCGCACGCGAAGGGCGACTCGTTGAGCGTGCACCTCGCGTGTGCACATCGTCGCCCAGCTGTCTGTCGAGACGTTCCGCCCACCTACCAAGCTGCTGTTGAGGTGTCCTCACGCGTGCTGCCGACGTACCTACGCGCATCGCGTGCCCCACGTGCTGGGCCTGCCCATGCGCTTCGCGCGACGGGCACCCGCGTGTGAAGGTGCTGATGCCGCACCTCGTTGCGCCATGCGTGCTGCTTCCCCGACTTATCTTGTGCTCGGCTACTGTCGGCATGCCTTCCATCGCGTCATACGATGGGACTCCACCATCTTATCTCGTTCTTCGTGTTCTTCGTCTTTGTTCTTCATTTTTACAAATTTGATCTATAAAAAATAAATCCTAAACTAACCACGGATTTTCTCGTGGTGAAAAACGAAATCCGACACAAAACCAAAACATACATTCGAGCCACGATGAACGACAGATCCACAATTAATTAATTGCTCGTGTAATAATCAAATTTGAATTAATCCAACAGAGTCATGATACTGATACTAGGCTCTGATAACATGTAGGGAAATCTGATTTTAACCCTTTTCCGAGGATCTATCTTGGATGTTTAATTCACCATACATTGATTATATACCTAGCATGCACCTATATAATTAATTGCAACAGTTGGTGTTTTCTCGTGTTTACCTGCGAATTTGTGGGACAAAAGTAGGATCAAGACTCGTGCTTTAATTCTGTATCCCGTTTGCCAAAACTCCAATGTTGAGTAAGAGCAATCTATGGAAAATGCTGCAAAATTTCGCCTTCTTCCACACTGTGAAGTTTTCAAAAATCACTATGATGGAATAGTTAATTCTGATTTTCTCTCACCTTGTATTTATAATGTAACCTTAGAATCCTATTAGGATAGAATCTCTGCATATCTAATAAATGCAATCATATCTTTTCAGATAAAGGAGAATCAGAACATAGTCCCAGTGGGACTCTACTAGTGAATGGCGAAAATTTCCAGCAGTCCAGGCCTTGATGGGTCAGCCCAGGAATCAAATGCAAGGAATAAATATGGGCCTCAAATGAATTATTTATCTTATTTTTAACCCAGAACATAAATTAAATCATAAACATTCATTCATGCCACTAGAGAATAAATATTGACTTACCCCTTTATTACCGAAGTTGAGTAGGGCTTGCACTTAGACTTCATGAATCCACGTACTTAAGATATCGCATGTCCATTAATTATTTATAGCGTTCTGACTGCTTAAAATAATTAATCACTTTAATTCCTTAAGTAGTACCACTCAACCTTATTATTGTACTTGAGCTACCTCAACCTGTAGGGTTTAATACAATAAACATTTTGAGCTTCTTAAGGGGACATCATCATCCTAAACGGATACGGTAACTCGATACATGTTACTAACATGACATACAAGCACTGCCACCACCCAAGATACGGAGAATATTGGGTTATCTCATGTAACCCTCACACATAACAAGTCAAAGTGATGGTCAACAACTCATACTCACCTAAAACCTTATCGAGGTTTAGATCAATAAAAAGTCACCGAGATCTAAGTTTTTCACGACGGTCAGATAGAAAAACTTATCTCAATGTGATCCATCAATATATCAGAGACGTACCAGTATAGACAAGCAACCAAGTCAAGTCACTTCTTATCTATATACCGCAGCCTATACTGACAACTCGTCATGAAGTTATCTCAGTTGTGATCATTTTTATATCTTATTAAGTTTGACCAATCATACAGACTTCTGTGATCTGCTACACACTGTATGATCTAACTTATATATGAGATAAATGGACATACATGTGCAATCAAGTAAACAATTCAGATAAGAGATTGTAATAGTGGTAACAGGAAACATTGTATACAAGCTCAACCAATCTGCTTTCAGTATACAAATCCAACATGTTATTATATTATTTATTTAATACATCTCATAATCTAGATAAGTATTGTCTGATCAAAAGATATTAAGAGACAATTATTCTAGAAATGAATTATGTTCAAGGAATAAGATAATTATTATATTTATTAGATGTGCCAGAGTCCTATACATTAAGATTATGGGGAGAGCACTATAAATACGTGGTGGAGAAAATCAGTCATATCATCAGACAAATAGTGAAAATCACAGTATAGGGATAAAAAATTTGGTGTTCTCAATAGATTACTCCAACTCAGTATTGGAGATCAGGCATCCGGGATATATTCCAGAAGATCAAAGCTGGAGCCAGCCATTGATCAGATTTGTTAGAAATTCGTAGGTAAACACGAGAGAACCTCTATGTGTTGCAGTTAATTATATAGGAGCATGCTAATAATATAATCAATGTATGGTAAATTAAACACCCAAGGTAGATCCTTGAGAGCAATGGAAAATCTTATTTCCCATCATCGACCTCTTTAGCCTTTAGATCCAAATCTCGTCTGATCTCTTTTCTCTTGCTCCAATACACTGTCAACTGATCTTCATTGATCCAAATGCTGCACAGTCCTGCTGAATGATCTCTCTTGGTCTTTAGGTGAATCACGCTATAACCGGGGATTAGCATCAAGTTGTCATCTTGAGTTATGACCTGATTCCAAAGGATATTGATTGGTTTGCCAAACTAGTAGATTCTTGAGGAGCCTCAATGTGAGTCTATCAAATGTTGACACCTCCTTATTCTTTGAGCTCCACCTAAGAGAGTTGATCGCATATGATGCTTACGAGAAATGTTCTTCAGCTTTATTGACAAAAGTTGGTGTCTGAACAATCAAAAACAGATATCCATCTTGTTATAACTCTGGAACCAAGTTGAGAGGTCCAACTGGTTACAACTTTCAAAGCTAATGGCATGGTGAGTGGGGTTGGCCTCATGGATGCCTCTATCATATTTTCTTCTGTACTTCATCGGCTAGGTTAAGGCTGAGGTCTTTAGAGTAGTTAGTCTACGTTGAATGATCATCCTCAAAGCATCAGCATGACTAATTTACTCATGATTTTTTTTTCACAAATCTTCTCCTTTTTGTGCGGTTTTTGAAAGATGCCTTTGATTCTTTTACACTTGAATCGTCATAGGCCTTCATGATCTAAGTCATGGTAAGGATTCCTCTGCCTTAATCTGAACATTGAGTGTCATAGACAAGTCTTGGTGAGTTTGCTAGATTCAGCGTTGATTGACCCTCACTAGTGTTTCAACTTCCCTTTAGAATGGTAGCATCATAGACTGTCTTTGAACCCTTTGCTAACACCAGACCCGTGCGCTTCATTAGGTAAGGCTTTCTCCATTTTCTACTTATGTTGTTGATTCAGTTATCAGATGTATCTTCTGATACCAATTGATGCCAAATGATGCAAATTGATGAGTATCAGGAGTTGTCAATTGATGTATCATTTTAGATCGATGGGAGTAGACTTGTATCAAACTTAGGTTTATTGATTGTACCTAATTCTCTGTTACTGATACCAGATGGTAAGTCTGATAAGTTATTCTGAAGATTTCAACTGACCCTAAAACTCCTTCAAAAAAACCATCAGCTCTTGTGTCTATCATTCCACTGAGAAGAAAAACTTATAAAAAAACACTAGGAGTCTGACAGAGCATATTCCCAATATTATACTTGATTTATTTAGTTCTCTCTCACGAGTTAATCACTAAAGAATACATGTGGATCATTACTTGAAAACAAAAGAAAAAGGCCTTTGATCATAATCAGGTGCTTTCCAGGTATGAGATAGCCTTCGTGATTTAACTTTTTCCTTCAGCTTTGATCTACAGGGGTAGGCAATAGTCAGTTGTCCAAAAAAGATTGGATGCTTGAGAGTTAATCTTCCTTGTTAGAGATCATAAGAATGATTTTGTTCTGGTTGCTCAGTTAAAAACATCCTTGGACTCTGTCGTCGTTCTTAGCATTATGGATAAGGAAAGGCTTTCAGAATTCGAGTTAAACCTAAACTCGATTCCGCTGACTGCAGAGTTATGATCTTCCTGAAGTTTGTAGAGCCTTTAGTGTCGCTGGGAAGCACGATCATACCTGATTTTGCAGTGACTTCATCAAGTGAAGAATTATGTTTATAAGGTCAGCTAGCTTTTCTAATACAACCTGTGGGTGAACGGATTGTAGGACAGACTTCAATAGAATATGCTTCCTAGATGTTTCTTGGAACGATCACTTCTTTAGTCAGTCTCGTTGGCATAGTCAGCTAGACATACCACGACTAATATCAGTTCTCTTCAACGAGCCAAGCATTGCTACCACTGAGTATTCTTAGTTTCTCCTCTAGTAAATCAAGGTGACTTCTATTTACTAAATTTGAGATGAGCCTAGATACCGGGCGTAGCTAGTCAAGGAAATTGTTGAGTGAAAGATGAGAATACTCATGATTTTTCTCGTTCTTTAGTCCTTCAGTATCTTTTTTCAGAAAGTTATTCATCACCATCCATTTTATTTTTTCAACTTCTGAGGTAGTGAAGATAGCTAGAGTATCACTTTGAGTTCCCTTGACGTAATCCCTTAAACATCAACTGATTTTTCTGAGGGGGTATTTGGTTTGCTTGATAAAATAATCATACTCTATCACATGTTTAGTTTGCATGGTGAAGTCCGTGATGGATAACTCGGCCCGTGCTCTAATCATTCATTTGGGTGATAATTCAACACACCAATTTTGAGTTCATTATTTAATCTACATTCACTCCATAATGCAAAATTCCCAACCTCACCAAAATTATTTTTGGTCATCTTTGCCTCGATCGTTTGTAATTTCTATACCACAAGGACAATTTTGATATTATTCTATATTTTAATCATAATCTCTCACGTTTTCTTACACTACAATCAATCAATCAATCCAAAAACAAGATTAAATAATTAAAATAGTCTCATCCTACAATATCCTATCAATTTTATCTATCTTATCCGCCAAACTAAACGTCCCCTTAGAGGTTTAATTGAATTATTAGCTCTGGACTTGATCGGTGACCTTGCAACTCCTGCTTAGCTGGTTTAGTGTCCCTCAAGGACCAATTTCTGAGAGAAGTATTATGTTGAAAGCACTTTTTCTTGGTCAACTAATCTAATCATGTCACCCATGTGTCTAACTTGAAACTCCCGATTGAGTCAAGTGATTTTGCATTGATCTCCTAAAGTGGTAGATCATCAGGTGGTGATGATTTATCACATGGTATCTGAAGATTCCTTCTATCTCATCTGATGAACTTTGATTGAGGTATATCTTCTATCAGCTTCTAATACAACTGAGTGTCAGTTTCATAGTCATCTAGAACTATATTTTGAGCATTATTCTTCAGTTACCAATGGATGCCTGATCAGGGGAACAATTATCTGACGTCATCCAATGAGTTTATCAGATAAGGTGATAAACGTTTAACAAAGCTACCCTGCTATAGATTAAGAAGTAGAAAGTATGACGACACTGGTGTACTTGGCAACAAACTGAAACCCAAGTTGTAAATATGATCTTAAGCATTTCAGAATCAATTAATTAGATAACTCCAAAGTTGTTGAGTTTGATCGATGCTAACTACCATATGTACTGATGGTGAACTTAGTAGGGTCCCAAAGAGATTGAACTCTTGAAGTAAGCCTTTTAACTTTGTACTTCTAGGTACTTTTGATCCATTGCTAAAATAGTCTTCGTCTTCTCTCATGTCTTTTCAACTATTTGAGCAGTACAAAAGAACAGAACATGTTCATATGTTAGAAACAACTTTCAACCAAACTACTACTGATATGTCCATGTACCAACTTATTTTCAAAAGAAGGATTTACTAAGAGTGGACCATCATCTTCGACAGTGAGTCAAGACTTCTCAAGTCAAAGTTGTTTGACACTTTCTCTAAACCTGAGAAGTAGACAAAGTATGTTTCAAAACATTAACTGGTGAGAATAGAACATATTTTCCAAACAAATTGTGGTGAGACAAATATTACTAACCGAAGATGATTAGGGATTTGTTTCCACTGCTGATATGAGTTCTAGTAAGAACCCTGCAACATATCCTAATCAGTGATTCTAATAAGAACATGTGTTAATATTCTCAATCAGTTTTTGAAATTCATTTTAAGTCATAAGCTGAGTCAAAACAAATCTCAATTCTCATGGTTGGTTGAGTACTCATTCATTATCAACATCGATTGATAAACTTGTGCAACCTATGGTCCGAGTTGTTGTTATAATATCCACAAAGATATTAGCACCAAGAGCTCAAGGTTGTTCTGAATTCAAAGCAACACCATAAGGTAAACATATGTGTTTGATATCGAATGAGATCTTTGTAAATATCAGCAGATGGATTTAGCTACATGTAAAATAACTTCTTCATATTACGTGAACCAAATACCAATGAAAGCATTTGCCATTGTTTCAACACAGGAAGTTAAGGAAAACATGTGTCCTAGATCTATAATGACATTTAAGCAAGATTTCAAAGAACAAACTTTGCTAGTCAATCATTCTTTTGAAATGAAGGAATCAAGAGAAATGATTAGTCGGGTTGTTACTCGACCATGATACCGACGAGAGTACCAATTGAGATCATGAGGATGACACTGGCAAGTTGTCTTACAGATCTCCAATACCAGCGAGAGTATTAAATGATAGGTTACCATGCTCTCATACCAAATGATGGGTTCCATGAACGTTGTGTCAGGTGTATGGAGGAGGGATACACCTGACATAAAACTTTTTGGGTTTTCTCAAGTCTTTGCGAAAGCGTAACTGAGTCAGATAGTTAGCCCTACTGAAGATAAGGACTATCAATAGACGTGGTCAGCTGCTGAAACTCAATGTGTGCCTTTCCAATGAAGAACAAAGCTAAAGATAGGAAACACTCATCTAAGCTCTATTAAAATGAAAGAACAACTTAGATAAAAGGGCAGACTGGACCTAAGTAGTTTAATAAAAAAACGAAGTACTGAATCCATTAGTTTTGAAAGAATAAAGTTATGTCCAAGTCTCGCGTGAGTTGGAGTTTCTGAGTTATGTTCTCTTTCATAGAGCATCAACTTCGAAAAGAGGTGTATGAAACACTCTCTTATTTCTCCAAGTGAGGAAATCCCATAATAGAGATTCAAATTCAAACTAGCCGTTAGAATGGAGTCGTTTCAAATTCAAACTCTACTTTTGAATATACGACCATTGAACTTATCGTCTTGCGCTTTGCCGTTTTATAAGTCAGATAGATGCGTAATACAAACTATTAACAGATCTTGCTCTTTTTCATCAGCATCCATCTTTGGTCATTAGCTAAGTCCACATTTGATCTTCCACGACTCCCTCAAAAAAAAATTAACTTCATCTTCAGATAATCTGATCCTCAACAAGGCTACGTCTGACTTTAGATTAGTCTCTAGCATCTGAGTACTTAAGGTTATTGGGAAAATACCTAAACTAATGAGAATAATTCTATCTTAATTGTGTATTTTGATTAGATCCAAAAACCTCTGATGATTGCCTGTTGGTGTGACTAATGTTGCTCACTTGTTATGGAGTTGGGTGTTTTTATTACAAGTTTTAACAGAAGAACTACCAGCTTAGATAGGCCCAAGACCGAAGGAGTTCAAACAGTACTGAAGCTAGCCATACTGATAGGAGTATCAATGCCAGCGTGACTGATAGAAGCTCAACTAAAGGATCGCGTACTGAAGACTGAAGTTATGCCAACTGATGTCTAAAGACTGAAGTATAGCGATGTTGATGAACAGAGCTACGAGACTACAGTCGAAGACTGAAGACTCGATGCTACTGGAAGAAAATGAGTCTTGATATGACTAAGTGTCATACCGACAACTTACTGTTCATTTAGGAAAGTCAAATTAGCTACCAGAAGTCAAAACTGACGATTGAAAATCAAAGCTACTGATCAATAGTCAAAGCTGATGACACGTAGTCAAAGCTGGCGCAACAAAATCAAAGCTGGCTGATGAAAAGTTAAAGCTGACTATATCTACGTCAAGCTGACTCTGGTTTTCAAATTGACAAAAGATGGAAGTCCAGCATGCTGATAAAAGACAGAGCAACCTCGACTGGCCCAACCTGAAATCAACTTATTGATGAAACACGGAGTTAACTCAATTGGAGAAACACAAAAATATTTAAGCTTTGAGTGTTTGACTCGTCACGTGTCGTAATGTATCTAAAGAAGATCCTGACATGCCAGAAGACCTTTTTAGATTTATAGAGCTACAATGTATGATGATGCAGATACTGACAACGATGTACGAGGATTCAAACGAGAAGAATTCTAATGACAATTAGAAGGACGTGCTTGGTTCTCCTTCAAATGGTACTATTCATCATCTTTTCTATAAAACGTGTAGAATCTAAGTTTTGAAGGTTACCAAAACGCTGCATATTCTTATTGTCAAAAGCATTCAAAGCTCAAGTCTATCAAACAACGATTTAGAAGAAGGAAGTTTACATTGCTATATCAAACCTTCAGAGCTCAAATATACTTATCAGTTTAAGGTTTCAGTAGACACTTCCTTAGGTCTAGGATTCTACTATTTTTATATCTTAAGTCAAGACATACTGAGTTTGTCGCCTATGATATCTCAAATTTTAGTAGGAAACTCCTTTATGAAAACACCCTTATTTAAGTAGAAGTTTGGGCATGTAGGCAACGAAGTGTTAGCTGCTGAAAGCTTGGTTATCTTACATCTGTAAGCAAGAGGTTTAGGTCCACTGCACCCATAAGCTATCAGAGATTTCCTAGCACCCAGCTTAGGATGAACGCCAAGTTAGGCGGGATATAGTAAGGTTAAGTCTATATGTAGGTTTACTCTTGTACCAGTAAACAAGACCAAATCCAAAGTCTGTGGATTGACTAAGTAATCAGTCCATGGATGTAGGAGTTGATCTCTTCGAACCACATAAAACTCAAAGTGTTATTTACTTTCAATTATTTACTTTCAGTATCTCTTTTACATTGTATATTATTGAATTGTCATCACCAGCCTACAAGCAGCACATCATCAATTTAAAACTGTCACAGCCCGACCTCTTAGCTAAGGATTAGCTAGACGATCAAGCCGCGACTGGGACATAAATAAAAGAAAGACACTCTCAACGACTTATATTAACAACAAAGGTTTGGCAGTGAACATATAATCAAGAAACCAATCAAACCTCCAACAACATACGTACCACAAAGTGAGATCGATAGGTTTGACCACAAGAAGGGTTTAACAATACATCAAGTCATGAATAAGAAATTCGATAATGAATGACAACTACTAAAGACAACAAACATAACTCGTCATCTGATACCAGTGATGCACTTAACAAGTAGAGACCAATAGTTGTAACTCACAACAACAATCAATCGATGATCATCAACTAACAAATACCAAAGGCCTCAACATTTTAACAATATATGAGTTGGAGACTCAACTATCTTATACTAATTGAACAGATATAACATGCTTAGAGTGTGGTAAAGAAAATATGGTTGAGTTATATATATGGAGACATATAACTCTAGGCTCTGACTTTGCTCAACAAAAGGGATCTAGGTCAGCTCTTTGCTCCATCACCATCTCCTGCTTAACCTGCATGTTTAGAAATACATGCAGAGTCTGAGTACTAGTTGCATTCAGTGGGCACATGCCGAAAACCTTGAAAATGTGCTTTTAGAGCTATATTTTGACTTGCCATATCTTCTGCATCACATAGGGGTTTTAGTGAAATAATTTGTGCATGCTAAACATATCAAACTTACTTTCATGTTCATGATTGAATGATGCAACATCTCAT
The DNA here is from genome assembly GCA_036937905.1 of Salvia rosmarinus. Classification (NCBI taxonomy): domain Eukaryota; kingdom Viridiplantae; phylum Streptophyta; class Magnoliopsida; order Lamiales; family Lamiaceae; genus Salvia; species Salvia rosmarinus. The sequence goes on from CM072817.1 coordinate 43,359,329, forward strand.
AATGAATCTATGCCGGCAATATCTTAACACCATATTTATGCACTCTGTGTTGATAAGTAGGCCTCCTTCTCAAACACTATGACCGACCAACTGACGCTACCTCACGGTCACAACTGTGTACTTAAACCCTTACTGGCAGCTCGTCCAACATAGGGCCGACATCGTAATTCTCTTGTAGATTGGCAACATGCATCATGCTATAAAAACTTGGCAAGTCAAACTTTTTCTCAAACAACATGCATATCAAGCATATCAAATAAACAAGGGTTATTGGCGTATAAATGCACCAACTTTGGGCTAATTTTGGTTTTTCTCACGAACTTTAAAAATTATCACAAAATACACAAACTTAATGACTTTAGTGATTTTACCACGATTTCAAATCTAAACCAAATTAAATCTGACTTGACATCTTAAAATTTACGATAGATAAAACGGTTAGTGATATAAATGACATCGTAGAGAGAGGATATCGATTGTTTTGATCCCAACTAGAACCAGACGATGAAACAAATGAGAAGACTTGATTTTTGTAATGAGGTTGACCCGATGAATCATAGAAATCAAAAATCTGATTTATTTTGATGGAATGACGATGTTTTATGTCCTATCTCTACGATGTTGTTTATATCACTAACCGTTTAGTCTATAGTAAACTTTCGAGATGTCAAGTCAGATCTAATTTGGTCTGAATTTGAAATCGTGGTAAAAACACTAAAGTCATCAAGTTTGTGTATTTTGTGAGAATTTTTAAAGTTCGTGAGAAAAACTAAATTGACCCAAAGTTGGTGTATTTATGCGCCAATAACCCAATAAACAATAATCTCTTGTCTCGAGCAATATTTTAATTAAGAAATATCCACCTGGATGTCCCTTTTACTTAGAGGGACTAAACCTTGACTTTTTCCCATTCTCTACTACTCCACTTAATCCTTTCAATAAAAGAGGAATATTTACAAGCATGGGAAGAAAAATAAACATAGAAGGAGGTTAATCTTAACACTCCATTCTTATAAGTCCTTAAGTAAAAATCAGTGGGTATATGCCAAAGTGAAATTTAGTTTTTGATGGTTGTTGTTGAACTTGATGTTTGTGATATCGAACCTGTTTGTTAACCAGGGATTTGCTTGTGATGTTCTTGGTATGTAATTGTTTTGACCAAAAATTGTATATGATGTTTTTGGCCTTTCATCGTGAATTGTTATTGAAACATGATTTAAAAATATTCTTTTGTCAGGTTTGATTAACCTGTGGTATCAGAATGTTATTGTTTGTTATCATTTTGTTCTTTTCCCTTCGTTACCCCCAGTCACGGCCTAATTTCTTTATTAATCCTTAGTTAAGGGATTGGGTCACGACAAAAAGACTCTATCAGTATCTGTTTGATCTTGAGAGATAAACTGAAAACTATCTAAACAATATTCGACTAAGTGTTTTAATGCCAGTTTAAGCTTTCACTAAGGCAAATACAGCAACCACCACATTCCATATGCACATCAGTTATCAGTCCAACTGGGTAGCTCTCTCAGCAGTAGTAGGTTTGCTAACTGACACGACTCAGTATAAGACTCCATTTACCTGAGACGACCAGTAGGACTGAACTTTCAGTTATATGATCGGCTACGACCAGTAGCCAGTCGAGTCTTGTGAACCGAGTTGATGCTTGTTTAATTTGTTATTGAATAACTTTGGCTAGTGCTATAATATATATGGTCATCACAAAATATATCTCCACAACTAAAATAGTGTAATTCTAGCAAGAGGTAAGTCGGGTTGTCATTCCTCAGGGATTGTATAGGCGAGAACACAACAAATAATCTCATTTCGACATGTTATCGTTGTTTAGGTAAAGCATAGCATGAAGGAAAATGGTATGAACAAATTGACTTTTCAGTCAACGAAAAATAAAAATAAGCAAATAAAACAAGCATAAAATAAACAGGTAAGAGGAAGACAGAATAAAAGGCATTGATCCTAGGGAAGTATGTATGCTTAGCTTCAGATTATGTGAATATTGTGTTGAACCAGTTACCAGATTTTAATCTAAGACATGCAGAAGATCACTCACATACTCATAGCATTCCTCTCAATAAGTCCTATGAACGTTGATTAACACGGCCTATTATCCTTATGCTTCAAGAAACCGTACTAACTCCCCAAAGTCCAAAAGATTATGCTTCCTACAAAAGTTACTAAACTTCTCGGTCATCTAGTACTTTTATATCATAAACTCTTGTTTTCCATTATTCCCTCAAACCCTTTCGGTCATCTAAGGAAACAACTACACATGCTTCAAAGGTGATCAACAATCTAGCATGATAAAAACACCAAGAGTACTAAACATACAACGAAAGACAACATGAATAGTCATCAACCAAGTAACATACAACCCTAGAATCATAAATGAAAGCAAAAATAACAAGGAAAGTAAAGGTGCGAAGAATTTAAAGGTTGAACTTGAAAATGAAACTGGATTTTGAATGTAAAGTAAAGAAACAACAATTGTAAGGGAAAACAATAAAACAGAAACTAAATCTAAACTAAACTACAAAGGCTAACCAACTAATCGAACCTACTAACAGAAAATGAAAATAACCGACTAAACCCTTCGACAAGGAAACATCTTCACTATTTATATAGGGCAAGGGAGATGGTAAACTAGTCTTTTTCGGATCTTAGGACTAAAGGGCGTCACTTCAGCTCTAAGGGCATATTAATCCTTTTATATCAGCGTGGACCACCGATAACTGTGCAGAGGCTTTTGCTTTAGAGGACGAGGCTCCAGGCTAAATCTGCACTGTTCTAATTTTTATTAGGATGAGTCTGCACGACCCCAATGAATGAGTATGTGGCCGACATTCTGGATGTATTTCTGCATGGACGAGCGAGGGACGACCGCGTTACATTTGTCATCTTCGTTTTATGTGCTTTCTTTTGGATTTATATACTGAAAGCGAATTATTGAGCTTGTATACAATGTTTCCTCTTACCACTATTACAATCTCCTAGTTGAATTGTTTACTTGATTGCATATGTTATCCCGTTATCTTATACAAAAGTTAGATCATACAGTGTGTAGAAGATCAGAGAAGTCTGTATGTTGGTTAAGCTAGATGAGATATAAAAAGGATCACAACTGAGAAAACTTGAGGACGAATTGTCGGTATAGGCTGCAGTATAGATAACAAGTAACTTGACTTGGTTGCTTGTATATGATGGTACGTCTTGACATATTGATGGATCATAGTGATATGAGTTCTTCTATCTGACCTTCGTGAAGAACCTAGATCTCGGTGACTTTACGTTGATTTAAATCTCGATAAGGTTTTAGGTAAGTATAAGTTGCTGACCATCACTTTGATTTGTTATAGGTGAAAATTACATGAGATAACCTAAGATTTTTCGAGATTTTTCGTATCTTGGGTGGTGGTAGTGATTTTATGTTATGCTAGTTACCGTATCGAGTCACCATAGCTGTTTAGGATGATGACATCCCCTAAAGGAGCTCAAAAAGTTTATTGTACTAAATCCTACAGGTTGAGTTAGCTCAAGTACAACAATAATAAGGTTGAGTGGTACTACTTAAGGAATTAAAGAGATTAATTAGTTTAAGTAGTCAGAGTGCTATAAATAATTAATAGACGTGCGATATTTTAAATACGGGGATTCATAAGTCTAAGTGCAAGCCCGACTCAGCTTTGATAATAAAATGGTAAGTCAATATTTATTCTCTAGTGGAATGAATAAATGTTTATGAATTAATTTATGTTCTCGGCTGAACATAAGATAATTAATTCATTTTAGACACATATTTTGTAGGGAAATCAGATTTTACCCTCTTTCCGAAGATCTATCTTTGATGTTTAATTCACCATGCATTAATTATATACCTAGCATGCATCTATATAATTAATTGCAACACGTAGGTATTTACTCGTGTTTACCTACGAATTTCTCGGATATAATATCAATGACAGACTCCAGCTTTGATCTTCTGGACTGTATCCCGGATGAATATTCTCCAATGTTGAATGAGAGCAATCTATGGAGAATACTGCAAAAATTCGCATTCTTCCTTCTACTATGAGATTTTCGAAAATCTCAACTGAATGAATAGGAATATTCTGATTTTCTCTCACCTTGTATTTATAATGCATTCCTAGAATCCTATTTAGATAGCTTCCTGCATATCTAATAAATACAATCATATTTTTACAGATAAATCATATCTAGAATTATTATCTCTTGATATCTAATAATATCAATTAATATCTCTTGATATCTAATGATATCGGATAATATCTCTTGATATATAATAATATCAGATAATATCTATCTAAATACTGGAGACCAGAACAGAGTCCCAAGTGGGTGAAAATTCAGCAACTCCAGGCCTTGATGGGCTAGTTCAGGGATCAAATGCAATTAATAAAGATGGACCTAAAATGAATTAATTATCTTATGTTCATTCATTCCACTAGAGAATAAATGTTGACTTGCCCTTTATTACCGAAGTTAAGTCAGGCTTGCACTTAGACTTACGAATCCTCATATTTACGATATTGCACGTCCATTAATTATTTATAGCGTTCTGACTGCTTAAAATAATTAATCTCTTTTAATTCCTTAAGTAGTACCACTCAACCTTATTATTGTACTTGAACTAACTCAACCTGCAGTGGTTTAGTATAATAAACTTTTTGAGCTCCTTAAGGAGACGTCATCATCCTAAATGGATACGGTGATTCGATACAGGTAACTAGCATGACATACAAGCACTGCCACCATCCAAGATGCGGAGAATCTTGGGTTATCTCATGTAACCCTCACCCATAACAAGTTAAAGTAATAGTCAATGACTCATACTCACCTAAAACCTTATCGAGGTTTAGATCAACGTAAAGTCACCAAGGTCTAGGTTCTTCACGAAGGTCAGATAAAAGAACTCATCTCACTATGATCCATCAATACGTCAAAGACGTACCAGCATAGACAAGCAACAAAGTCAAGTCATTTCTTATCTATACTGCAGCCTATACTGACAACTCGTCCTCAATTTGTTTCAGCTGTGATTCTTTTTATATCTCAATAAGCATAACCAATCATACAAATTTATGTGATCTTCTACACACTGTATGATCTAACTTTTGTATGAGATAATGAGACAAACATATGCAATAAAGTAAACAATTTAGATAGGAGATTGTAATAGTGATAACAAGAAACATTATATACAAGCTTAACCATTTTGTTTTCAGTATACAAATTCAACACTTTATTTCTTGCATTTGATCCCTGAGCTGGCCCATCAAGGCCTTTTACTAGCTAAATTTGATCCTCCCCATGTAGAGTTCCACTGGACTCTTTTTTGATTAATGTATTATTTTAATACATCTCATATTTCTTGATAGATATTATATGATATTATTAAATATAAATACATAATTATTCTAGATATAAGTTATCTTTAAGGATTGAGGATAATTACTTTATTTATTAGATATGCAAGGATCCTATCTAAATAGGATTTTAGGGAATGCATTATAAATGCAAGGTGAGAGAAAATCAGACAATCTTATGCATAACAATAATTTTGAAAATCACAGAGAACAATATAGGGGGTGAAAATTTTGTAGTATTCTCCATAGATTTCTCTCACTCATTATTGAAGAATATGCATTCAGGATACAATCCAAAAAACAGAGCTGGAGTCCGCAGTTGATCTGCTAATCCAAGAATTCGTAGGTGAATACGAGTAAACACCTATGTGTTGCAATTAATTATATAGAAGCATGCTATGAATATAATCAATGTATGGTGAATTAAATATCAAAGATAGATCATCGGGAGCATGAGTAAAATGAGGTTTCCCTACAATTGGTATCAGTGTCGGGATCAGTATCTTGGCTCTATTTGATTAATTCACGTTTGATTATTACATGTGCTATAATTAATTATAGATCTTTTGTTCATCGTGGCTCAATTATTTGTTTTTTCGTTGGAATCGTTTTTCACCACGAAAAATCTGTGGTTAGATTAGAATTTATTTTTTGTAAATTATATCTGTAAAAATGAAAAACGAAGATGAAGAACACGAAGAAAGAGACGACATGATAGAGTCCCGTCGCACGGTGCAACGAGAGACGGTGTGGGCAGTAGCTCACGATGGGGCGATGATAGGCCCTGCTTGACCCGACGGGCACAGCGCCACGCACGCAGCTAGAATAACAGCGACATGGCAGCAACACAACGCGCCTCCTACACGAGGGTAGACCCGCACGCGGCTTCGCGCGGACACGTGGGCCGATAACGGCGGGCGGCGGACGGGCTACGGCGTGCTGCGCAGCATACACACGGGCGTGCGCACAGCGCACAAGCCTCAGCGCGTGCGTGCAGGGCGCTCGATGATATCGATGGGTACAGGGACGACGGGGCGAGGCATGGGACGTATGGGCGTACGCTGGACGCGCACGCCGTGCGGCCTTAGAGCGCGACCCGTGCGGACACGCACGTACAACACAACGTGACTGGCGAGAGACGGTGGATGCCTGGGCGGCGCTAGGGCTATGCCCTAGCACGCGGCCCAGCCCATCTGACCGACCAGATTCTTTTCGTGACCCGTACCCGACCCGGATCTATATTTTCTGACGGGACCCAAATAACTGTTTCGATCCAGTTTTGATTTTTCGGTCCAAATCCAGTTTTGACGAGTCCGGTCCGTCTCCGTGCACGCGAGGCCCTTTTCAAAGAAAAATTGAAGATATGTACTTTGCAAATTCATGAAATAAATTAGGTAAGAACGTCATTATCCACGATTGGGCGCGATGAACAATTTTATTTATTTTATTTTTATCATTCATAGCATGTTGTGGATGTTTATATTATGCAGTAGCATGCAATGTATGTTTAATTATGTAGATAAACATGGATATATGTTTTCATGATTAATTGCGTTTAGCAAGCATGCTAGGTTTATCGCGTTTTTAAAGTATGTTTTAGAATTCCGCACGAGCATATTTTACTTGTTGAGTTCTGGAAAGAGCATGTTAGAATTAAGTGATCTGCATGGACAAATCTTTTGAAATAAAAAGTCTAAGCAAGAAATCCGATATTTTAATTATTAAATTAAATACGTTAAGACCTCCATATTTTGATATCTAAACAAAGTGATACGCATTTTGAGTAAACGTTCACACGCGTGGCTTGCTTGCACTATTTATCATAAGTTTGTTATGAGTTTTCTAAATAAAACATTTTAATCTATTGAGAAGTGGGAGTTTCATGTGTAAAAGTCCGCACGCGTGGCTTGCATGTGCGATTTTCATAAGTTCTCTAAAGGTGGATGTAAAATGAGTGACAAATGAAATTGAATTGCAAGCGGTGTGGTCGCGTGAGTATGCTAATTCTAAGAATCTTCTAGTGTCTACCCGATTTAAACTTTCTGATGTCACAATTATCATCAATTTCCCTGTCAATCAGGCTTTTTTAGTCTTTTCACTAAACTTAGTCTATCTGAAAGTAGATCTTTTAACATTGAGTTACTTAATTTTATACCTTAGAGGATATAGTTTTAAGCACGTTGTCGGTTGCTTCTGACTTCGTTGACTCAATCTTGCTGCGTTAAAGCTTGAGGCTTTTCTTCTCTGATGAATCACTTGTTTCTTATCCGAAGCGATTTCTGACTGAACGTCTTCAATTTCAATTTATCTTCAGACAAAGAACTTGCCAAGCTAATTACAGCTCCCTAATAGTTGATCTTACTAATATACACAACATTAGTGACTAACTGACTATCATCGTAAAAATGTATCTTCATATATCTTTTCAGTTAAATATTGAAATTTAATGAAAACAATGTTTCGATCCCAAATTCCCAATATTTTGTTCTTTAACTTATAACAAACAACTATGAAAATTATATATAAAAAAACTAGAATTTCAAACATTTAATCATCAAACTTTAGAAAAGAGTGGACCTAAAATATATCTATCCTGGTTCAATTCAACCACCTTGTACACTGCGAACCCATTTAAAAGCTCGGACCATTTCTTTTCTTTAGAGAAGTTAATATCTTGATTACTACAAAAATATAAGTGCATGCATATATTTCGATATCGGAATTTCATATTACTATTGTTCTTTCACTGTTTTATTTCATAATCCGATCATGAGATTGTTGTACTGTGTATTTTAAAAAAATCAAAATTTATACTAAAATAATTAGCAAAATCTTGTTATAATCTTTTTTTTCCTGAAAAATAAGATAAGTTTCTTTATTGAAATAGCAGATGGAATAACGACTCTCTTTTTTAGGAGAATGGAATATGATTTTAGAATAAAAAGATTTGTTTCATTTTTATTTCTCTAAAATAAATGGGCCTTTTTGTGGGCCTATGCAACATCTGTATTGGGTTGCATTTGATCGGCAAAACTCCTTTATTTTACTTTAATATTAGTGGCTTGAAAAACCTAGAACACTTCTCCACTGAAATCTCTACTGTATCTCCACTGTGATTATTCTCATTTTGATCCAGCAATTTCTAAAACAGGAATTAAGGTTTGGGGTATTGCCGGAAATGCCTCCGAAAGCAGCTAAATCGAAGGAAGCCCCAGCTGAGAGGCCAATCCTTGGACGTTTTTCTTCTCACCTCAAGATTGGAATTGTAAGTTTTTCCGGTTTTTAAATTTGGTTTGAGCTGTTGCTTATTTGTTTAAAGATTAAATTGTTCATTATATCAAGATTGGAGTGATAATGCGTTACTGGGAATCTTCATGCAGTTTACTCTAATTGAATTGTTTGCTTAGGCGAACGCTTTTTCGGTATGGTGAGCTTCGAGTTACTAGGAAAAAGCTTAAATTGTAATGATTGGTGGATCGACGCCGGATAATTATAAAGCATCTTAGTTTTTGAGATAATCTGTACAGTCTAATGAAGAGTTAAATTGTTCAACTCGATGAATATCTAGTGTAGCAGCATTTTGTGGCCTGTACAGGAGTTAAGTTAATCGCTTATTTGAAAAAAAATGGAGAGTTTAATGCCTTTCGTAATTTATTGACTGGAATCTATTTTCAGGTTGGGTTGCCCAATGTAGGGAAATCGACCCTATTCAATACCCTGACCAAGCTATCTATACCAGCTGAGAACTTTCCTTTCTGTACAATTGAGCCCAATGAGGCTCGAGTGAATATTCCGGATGAGAGATTTGACTGGCTATGTCAACTCTTCAAGCCGAAGAGCGAGGTTCTTTATACATTATTATTTTATTTTAATGTTTAGCTAGGATTCTGAGTCTCCACGGTTCATTAATGTTAGCTACAATCTATGTGATGTAGGTATCAGCTTTCCTAGAAATTCATGATATTGCTGGACTTGTTCGTGGTGCTCATGAAGGACAAGGACTTGGAAACAACTTCTTGTCTCATATTCGTGCTGTTGATGGAATATTTCATGTATTACGTAAGCTGATATCTTTGGATCTTTCCTTTGTCAAATATCTTTTAGATGTGATGCAAGATTGATAGTATTGGTTTTTTACTGTATGAGAAAAAGTGTAGTTTCTATGTGTAAATTGTACATGCCATATGATGCCTTCTTTTCTTTTAGATTTTCCTTTACATGCATAAGGGTGATTTTTTATATTTATATTTTTATTGTTTATTTGTTTTTTTTTTTGTTTTACATGAAGAGTTTTGATCTGTATGTTCTAATTTGAGAGCTTGAGCTCTCCATCAATATTTAGTTAGTTTTAAGTCTCTGTATTTATGATGTAAATTTGTCAAATTATGGCACTTAAAGCATTTTTACTTTTATCTTGAAAAAGGACACTCTTCTCTTCTTGTAACAACTTTTTATTTGGTGTCATTTGAATGTACTGTCTTAATGGAGTTTGCCTTTTAGGTGCATTCGAGGATCCTGATATTATCCATGTTGATGACTTGGTGGATCCTGTAAGGGATCTAGATACAATATCTGCAGAACTACGTCTGAAGGTAATTTTGGTTCCACTACCATTGTTCAGATTTATTTATTTTGGTTCTAGAGACCTATCCAGTTATCCACTCCCTTCCCTCTTAGGGAAATATGTTGAAGCTTGACCCTGTAGATGGTTTAGACTTTAGACTCCCTGAGAAGTTGTCAACCCAATTCTTTAACGGATTTGACTGGTTTTGAACATTAAAGTTTTATGTGATGGCAGGATATTGAGTTCATGGAGAGGCGAATTGAAGATCTTGAGAAGAGCATGAAGAGGAGCAATGACAAGCAACTGAAAATTGAGCATGAGTTGTGCCTGCGGGTTTGTATATTATTTATTTCTTCTATTTAAGATTCTTGCTACCTGTCTTTCTATCTTTATTGTTTTTTCCATAGAGAATCTATTATTTATTCAGATATTGTTAGATCACTGCATGCTCTGTTAAATTGTAGTAGACACTCTATAATTTGTGCTGCCTCCATCCAAAATATATAATCTACTTAAGTTTTTCATGTGGATTATGAATGATACTGAAAAATCAAATTATATAAACAAATTTCCTACAATATCCTCGTTTAATGAGTATTGGTCTATTGGGTTTAACATAATGATTGAATGACATTAAAGCGTCTTTTCAAGATTTCACCGGGATTGTTTTTGTAAGAGAATGTAAAAAATAATTTTGAATGTAGAAGCAGGACTATATGTTTTTGACCAATCAAGGGATATCGGGGGGGCGAGACCACGTTGGGGCACAGGGGCCCTTGGGCCCCCAACATTTTTCAAATATTACTATTATATATCCATATAAAATTATAAGTTCCATTGTAGCATATTTGGATTGGGCTCGTCGCCCACTTCATCAACGCAGTTCAATTCCTTCCTAAGCCTTTTATTTCCATTATTTTCACCTCTTTTCCTACTTTCTTTTCTTTTTTTTTTCTCCACTTTATTCACTTTCTTTTCTTTTCTTTTTCTATAATGTGTTTTATGTTGATAAAATAAAATATATATGTAAATAATAAAGTTTCATATATAAATTAATAAAATCAATTCAATTTCTAAAAATATTATGATGAATTTATTATAATAGTTATAGGTAATATTTGTTTAAATTATTTTAATAAGTTATATATGTGAGTTAATTCTATATTTCATTATATATTTGTAGTGGGTACAAGAAAATCAAGATTTGAGTTTTGTAAGATAATACAATTTACAATATTAATATTTATAATTTTCTAATTATTTTAATTTTTGTAGATATTATTCATTGGTTGTTTAGTTATTTATAAGTTAATCTTATTATTTTATTTTTGGAAGATATTAGAACATAATGAAAAAGAAATTTAATATAAAGAATTACCTCTATTCAAATAATATGCTATTATTTAAATTATTATTATTTAATTATTTTTAAAATTATATTTTATTATCTTTTAAAATTATAAATAATTGGGCCCCCCAATTAAATTTTTCTGGCTCCGCCACTGGATATCGGACTATAATTTTGTGAGTATCTACCATGTGCATTTTGGCCCTTTTTATTGAATTTGTTAGTTGAAGCTAAGATATCATTTGGCTCAGCTTATACTAGATTGCTGTTCGGTTCTGCATCTTATAGATATTTTGGAGCTTAAAAGATTTTAAATCTGACTTTGCATAATCTCAGAATATCTTTTAACTGTTAAAATGTCAGTGAAGTCGAATATTTTGGTTAACCATGAAGAATAGTTTTTATTCATTTTCATTTGCCAACCATTTTCTTATTTGCTTCATCTGGGGTTATGGTAAATACTATATCCATATAAGTGAATGACTGATGCTAAATTTCAGCATAATAATGATTATCACCGTCAGTAGGGGTGTAGTACTAAATGTTGAATTTTTGGGTTCACAAGATCAAGGCAAGTTTGGATGTGGGAAAAGATGTCCGCTTAGTGGATTGGAAAGCTGCTGAAGTTGAGATACTGAATACTTTTCAGTTGCTCACTGCAAAGCCTGTTGTTTACTTGGTGAGTACATAACATAATATATATAGTAGAAGGTGTTTCTTGTTTTGAATTTTAGTTACAATAATTTCTCATGTTGAATACATAATTAATTTCAGTTAATTTGATTGAGTGCCATATTATGTCTCCCGGTTACTTAGTTAATTTTGGTAGCTAAACTTCTACTTCTCAGTGAAAACCTTATAGAGTTTTTGTGAATGAAGACTGGATTCTCTTCATGGCAAATAAAAGCTATTTAAGTTGATGAAATCCATTTAATACTAAATGAAATATAAAAGTAAGATGAACTGGAATAGAAATCCGTTGACTGCCTCTGTTGTCTCTTTTCCAGTTAATGAGTAGGCTTCCAGCATTTTTCATGCTTGCAATTGTTACTTCCTTCAACAGGTGAACATGAGCGAGAAAGACTATCAAAGAAAAAAGAACAAGTTCCTCCCAAAGATCCATGCTTGGTATGTTTCATCCATCAACAATTTTCTAATCCTTTGTTTTCCTTTAAACTCCGCATATACTCGTTGACATATATGTATACTTTTTTTTCCTGCTCACATATGCTCCTCTCCTGTCATGCTTTGCTTTTTTTCTCCATGGCTCCTTTGATGAGTTCCATTTTACCATGTAGGGTGCAAGAGCATGGTGGTGAAACTATGATCCCTTTCAGCTGTGCTCTTGAGAGAAATCTTGCTGATATCTCCCCAGATGAAGCTGCTAAATATTGTGAGGAGAACAAGATTCAAAGGTAGGTGCAAGAATGATTTTTCATCTCAAATATATGCTGAAAATATATTGGAAAATTCAACTCCATTGATATTCAGATCCCTCTAACCCAACTTATTTTCTTATATAATAAAGAAATTCCTTAAACGTAGGAGCATTTCCTTCTTCATTAATTATCACTTATCAGATAATAAGTATCCATAGCATGAGGTTCCCTTCCTTATATGGATGATTCTTTTGAATGCAAATAACATTCTGTGAATTTATGGCCATCTGTGCATGTTGAGGGATGTTATATGTGCTGATAGTTGGCACCAAGCATGGTAGTTGTAATGATTTAGCATTCAGCTATTAGAAAATCTAAAGAATTCTGTATTTAGGAAGTGATTTTTGAGTTTGAATAATCCATAATAACTTCCAGACTGGATACTTGATTGTTGTTTTGGGACTCGTATGGCAGCTTGATAAGGCTGAAATGAATTTCTTTTGTTACAGTGCTCTTCCAAAGATCATAAAGACTGGATTCTCAGCCATTAATCTTATATACTTTTTCACTGCCGGACCAGATGAGGTACTTTCTAATATATTCTTTTTAAATTGTCAACCTACTTTATTTTCCAACCCATAATTGTAACTGTACGTTTTTCTTAATGATTTCTAGCAACTACAAAATAACATTGTTCCTATACACCCTGTCGTTTTATTAGCTTTATTTAGTGGTATGTCGTGACTTTGGAGTGAATAATGGGGATAAAAGCATATGCTTGTCCCAGATATAGAAGTGATGTAAAAAAATAGTCTATTTATCCTATCCATGGTTCCTTCAATAGAAGTTGAACTGTTGAAGTTTGTGCTATCTAGCCATTGTTGCCTCTCTAATGTACTTAGGCAGCTCTTCAGATAATGTATTCCTTTCTTTGTTCTTCAGCTTCTGACAATATTTACCGGAAATGCGTCCTACTTGCTCTCTTGCAGGTAAAGTGCTGGCAAATTCGTCGTCAGACTAAAGCTCCTCAAGCTGCAGGAGCAATTCATACTGATTTTGAAAGAGGTTTCATATGTGCTGAGGTAGTTTCCCCTTGTTTCTAGACATACATATAGCAGTCCATAATCATTTGGATTGTTTTGTTTATTTAATTTCATTGGTGATTTAATTCTGATCATGGGTTGATACCTCATTTTCTTTGTGTTTCATCATTTTGGCTTTCTTTTAAAAAAATTCACTTTTTTGTTATTAAAATGTTCTGTGTGCTGGCTTCAGCGAGCAAACTGTTGAATTCATCTTGGTATTTTGCTTGTTTCATTCACATTATAATGGATTCTGGAACCGATGTTTTAGTGCACCACTTTCCATCTTTTCTTAATTGCATCTACTTATTACGCTTTAATTTTTTTTGATTGACTCGATTGTTAATGATCACCTACTTGGTATTATTAGATATTAAAGGATATTTTGTAATGTTCGTGTCCGTGAAAGAAAAATTGTATTCTCAACTTGGGAATCTTAACAATCGAGTCAAACAAAAAAAATTAAAGCCTAATAAGAAGATGCAATTAAGAAAAGATGGAAAGTGATGCACTAAAATATCGGTTCCAAAATCCATAATAATGCAATTAAGAAAAGATGAAAATTGTGTTCTCAACTTGGGAATCTTTTTGCTTATGCTGACTCCTGTCTTGAGTTTTAGGTTATGAAATTTGAAGATCTAAAGGAACTTGGAAGTGAATCAGCAGTGAAGGTAGAGTGTTTAATTCTGTGGTCGATGGTCACCCTGTCTGGTGTCATTTTTCTGGCAATTCGTGCCTAATTTATTTGAAATAATCAGATATTTGATGAACTAATCTCTTGCACAGGCTTCTGGGAAGTATCGGCAGGAAGGGAAGACGTACGTTGTCCAGGACGGGGACATTATTTTCTTCAAATTCAACGTATCCGGTGGTGGGAAGAAGTGAGATTTTCTATCCGATTTTTCAATACCAATTCTACAGGTTGAAAAATTGGATACTATTATTGTAACTTATAAACTGCTTTGGGATTTATCTGGCTTATGAGCATTGTGTACAAATTTGTGGTCTTGGTTAGAAATATGGAATATCACCGTGTTGTACTAGTTTTGCTTCTTGATCCCAAATTGATATAATCATCTCTTTTCTGATTTTCCCATTATATGTTTTTGGTATGCTTAGTGGGACATTCACCTTTTTAAAGAATGGTCTAGCTGGTGAAATGTGCAAATTTATGCTTTCCTTAACTCGAATTTATAGGCTATTGCACATTAGTACATGGGCAAGAAAAGTAATTACGCCCTTCGTATCAGCTCGATCCTTTACTAGTAGGTCAGATCCTTTACTAGTTTTGTGCTAACTTTTTAATCTTCTCTCTAATTGTGATTGTTCCATTGGTGATGACCTCCCACATGTGGTAATATTGTGCAATGAGGTAGCTTTTGAGTCTGAATTTTTAGATTTCATAATTGTTTACTGCGACGTGGGGAAAAAGTCAATATGTTGTAGTTAGTTTCCATTACAGCAAATATGCACCAATATGCAAAATATATCAGATTGAAAGTTATATTCAGGGAGATCGACGACTAATGGAGTAAGTAGTTCTTGCTAACAACCTGGGGGTACGTATTGGTATATAGGGAAGGGGGAGAATACACCAGTTAGGTAAATTTAAAACTTTTCTTTTACAAGACTTGATTGGCTATTGTTTAATAGCTGTCAGTTAATTGATGATAGTTTAGTACTGTTATCAGTACTGCTAGTTAGTTCAAATAAGGGGAGTATTGTTCAGAGTGATATCAGATAGCAAACCTATTGACTGTTAAGACAGTTAGTCAGTTGGACTAATAACTGATATGCTTGCGGAATGTGGTGGTTACATTTTTGTAATTATTGAAAATTCAAACTGATGTAAAACACTTAGTCAAATATTGGCTTAGTTAGTTTTCAGTTTATCTCTTCAGTATCAAACTAATACTAATAGAGTATTTTTAAAATGATGCTATGATTTGTGTGCTGGTGATGTTCAGTTCAATAACATGCAAAGTAAATACATTACTAAAAGTAAAGAATTGAATATAAACAACACATGATTTTTACGTGGTTCAGAGAGATTAACTCCTATATACAACACATGATTTTTACGTGGTTCAGAGAGATTAACTCGTATATCAACGAACTGATTGCTTAGTCAATCCGCTAATTGAGATTTGGTCTTGTTTATGGGTACAAGATATAAATATAGATACAGACTTTAACCTTTTCTATATTTCGTCAATCTTGGCTTTCCTCATACGTTTATTGGTGCTAGGAAATATCTAGCTACTTACGGGTGCACTCGATCTAACATCTTGCTTACAGTACAAGATAACCAAGCTTTCAGCAACTAACATTTTATTGTTTACTTACTCAACTTCTACTTAAAATGGGGATTTATCACATGCAACAAACTCAATGTATCTAGGCTTGAGATATACAAGAAAGATATCATAAACTTGAAGGAATGTATGTTGAAACCTTGAACCGGTAGATATATTTGAGTTCTGAAGGTTTACTGATAACATTTGTACTCATTTTTTCGAAATCGTTGGGTATAAGTTCTCGAGCTTTGAGTTTTGATTGCTTTAGAATATTCAAATGTGCAGCATTTAGGTAACCTTCAAATATTAGATTCTATACGTATTTATAGAGGGAACGATGAATAGTGTTGTTGGATGGAGCACCGATCACATCACTTTATTTGTCTTTTGAATTCTTCCGTTTGAATCTTCGTACGTCGCTTTCAAAGTCTACATCATGTATATTGTAGCTCTGCAACTTTGAAAAGGTGATCTGGCTTGTCAGGATCTTCTATAAATATGCTACGATACGTGGCAAGTCAAACACTCAAGGTTTAAATATCTCTATGTTTCTTCAGTTGAGTTGACTATGTGTTTTATTAGTACGTTAACTTCATGTTGGGTCAGTCGAGTCTGTTCCATCTTTTATCAACAAGTTGGACTCCTTCTTTTACCATACAGGGCCGGTCCTGACAAATAATGGGTCCTGGGCGAAACAACAAAAATGGGCCCTTTTTTCACTGTGGATACAATTGAATATATCTAAAAAGATGTACAATATATCATTTATAAAAGAATTTTTTTTTTACAAAATTTTGGGACATTGAATATTTTTATTTTTTGAATGAATATTTATATTAATATAAGAAGATATATAAAATTTTGGACCCCCTAAAATTATGGGCCACAGACGATGCATGTCTTGGCCCGCCTCGGGACGACCACTTTACCATATTGGGAACCGAGTCAATATGACGTTTCAGCTTTGACGTAGATATACATAACTTTAATTTTTAGTCACCAACTTTGACTTCCTACTAGTAGCTTTGATTTATTGTCACCAGCTTTGACTATTCATCAGTAACTTTGACTTGCATCAACCAACTTTGGCTATCCAGTTGTTGGTATGACACTTAGTCATATTTTGACTTTTTTGCTTTCAGTATTGCTGAGTCTTCAGTCTTCCGACGTCAGTATTCAGTCTTCGATTTCACTCTTCAATGGCCACAATGCGATACTCATATCGATCTGTTGGTTCAATCTTATTTGAACTCCATCAGTCTTAGGTCTGTCCAAAATGGCAGTTCATCTGCTGAAACATGTAATAAAAAAGGCTAACTCCATAACATGTGAGTAACACTATGTTACATCAGCAGATCAATCATCAGAGGATTTGAGATCTAATCAAAACATAATTTGCATAGAAAATTCTCAACAATTTACAAAATTTTCCCAACACTTGTTGTTCTTCTGAAATGGTTGGAGAAAATAGGTGCTGGAAATCACAAAATATTATAAGTTGTTGTAAAACTCGGTGGTTGCAATGAGAAATAAGCAAGAAGATTACAATTGAGCTAGGGAGGAGATAAATTTTCTTCTTCTATTTCGTTTGGAAAATGATCGATCCAATTGAGGAGGGAAGGTATTTGAATTGTTATAAGGTGTGCAATATCCTCATAAGGTACATACTAATGACTAATGAGTAGGGCTGTATAGGTGTGTAAGGATTGATTGTAAGGGTTGTGAGGAGGTGGAGGGAATTAAGGAAGAAGTCGAGATATTTAGGGAAGTGATGCAATGCGATGATTTATCGTAATTTTAGTTTATCTGGGTAGTTTATGTTTTCGTATTAATTCTTCAACTTTCGTTAATCTTATTCAATTTAATTCTGCAAATTTTAATGAGATTGACCAGTTAATTCTTGATTAACAATTAACAAGCTCGTAATATGTATAACCAATTATCTGATAAACATTTGGAACATGGACTTTGTCATCTCAATTAGTTATTTAAATAATACAAAAAAATTTAAATAATCTAATTAATCGGCTATAACATTATTAAAAGATTCAGGGTATTACATTGTACAACTGAAGTTCACCATTTGTCATAAAATATAAAAATATATTATATATATAATTTAATTAATTTAAAATAAAACGAATGCTCACTGTCTATATACATAGATGTGTATAAGTTATTAATATTAATAATTAATACGTTATAGTTTATAATTTAGAACTAAATTATCAAAACATGTAACATAAATAGATTTTTAGAATATTTTGGGATAACATGTAGTCTATTTAAGTAAATTACAATTTTAATAATTATATAACAATGAAATAGTTGGAAGAGAATATTGAAAAGTAATATAAAAATTATAATATTTATAAAAGACTTGTACATTGGAAAACCTTTGTTTGAAACATTGCAATTAACAAAAAAAAGAGAGAAAAGATAAATATTGCAGTTCACAAAATTTATCGTCGCGGTTTTATAAATGCTTGATTGTTAATTTTTTGGAAATTTAATTGAAAGCGACAATTTTAATTTCTAATAGTATTTATTTACTAATAGAAACACAGGAAAAATCGAATAGTGTTGTGATAGTGGATCGTTGATACTTATTTTAATGTGAAGAGTAAGAGGAATAGTAATTTCAACTTTCGCCTTTACTTTTCCTCCCTGTATTATTTTATTTTTTTCAACACGAACTTTATAGATCAAAGATAATGTTATATAATTAAAGCTAGATATCTTGAATGAATAATTTTCCTTCTCAATGATGCTGCTAGGTGCATTATAAAACTAACATATAATATACTATGAGTGCTTTTTAATAGCAGCCCGTTCCTGATATTTTATAGGTCCTAGGCAAAATAAAGAATATAGGCCCCCATTTTTTAAAATTAATATAAAACCCTTAGTCATTATTGTTTCGCATGTTTTGTTTTGTTTTCTTTGTTTTGTTGTCGTCGTTTTGATTCCATTCGGTTATATTTGAATATCTTTTATTGGAATCATGTTCGTTGGTGTTTTGTGTAGGGTAGGATTGCGTTGAGCTTTTGTTGCCAAGAGCGCACCCAGCGCCCGGACTCGGCGTAGCCGGTTGGGTCTTGCAGCGCCGCGTCGCCGGCCGAAGGAAAGCGCGTTCGGCGTTCGTTGCGTCCGCGCTAAACACGCCTCGAGAGCATTCGCGTCCGGCGCCTCGGCTCCGTCCGGCTGGTTGCGTCGCAAGATTGGCCCGAGTCCTTGCGTCCGGCGCCTCATCGCGTCCGTGACGTACTATTGAATTTTCATCCGAGCTCGGCGAGTCGGCGCCTCATTGCGTCCGTGGCTAGCCGATCAGAGCAGCGTCCGGCGTTGGCATGAGTCCGTGGGAGGTCCTTGTTCTGACGCGCGCGCGTCCGTGCTGGGATCGCGTCCGGCTGCGCGTTAATTTTGGGCCGATATATATACGTTTTTCAACGCTGAAAACCCTACCTTTTATTATTTTTCTTTTAGCCGTCTTTTGTGTTTTTAAGAGAGCAGAGAGATTTCTGAGTTTTTTTCTTTCCATTGCTTTTCCTACTCTTTTCTTTTGATCGATTCAAGAATATTGTACGGATATTGGATTCGGACCAGAAGTTTGCATTATCTATTCCATCGTTTGATTGTTCGTAAGTTTCTTCTATTGCTTTATTCCGTTAATCGTTTCGTATTTTATTATTATTGATTTCTTCGTTGGTTTATGATTTATTTTGATATTTATCCGAGTAATCTTGTCTTCGTTCAATTATTTTAGATTCATGCCTAGGGTTTATAATTTCAATTTCATGTTCTTTGATTTAGGGTTTAATTCTTGCTTAGATAATTTATCTGCTTTATCAATTTCTGCCTAGTTAATTCGTCTTTCTTTCGTTAATAATTTCTTGCCTAGGTAATCTATCAACCCTTTTGAGAGTAGAGTGTTTAGGATTTTAATTGTTTTTTGTGTTGCAACTTAGTAACGCCCTGTTAAGTTTTCCTTGAGAGACGACTAGGGTTAGCTTTCCCTATTACAACACCTCATTCGATTGTGAGTCAATTAAGAGTATACTTTTAGTTGGAACAATTATCTTCTGTGGGTCTTAGGTAAAACTTATATTTCTTTACAATAGCTTGCAAACGTACAGGACGACTAAACAACACTTGAAAAATCGGGTATGACTGACTTGAACCTATAGAGACGATAATGAGGTTTGAACTCGTGACCTTTGGCCACATGAACTCATTTAACCATTAGACCGTACAAAAAGGTCCCTTATATTATACTTATAAAATAAATTAAATTTGTAAATTTGCGTAAAATTCAAGTGATCTACAAATAGAAACAGATAATAAAAAATTGTCAAAAACATATATAACTTACTTATCATCCTTATATTTCTATATCTCAACTCTTATCTACGAAACGATATCATAAAAAATAATTTCTTCGAGTATTTGCAGATGCAAAATCATTAATAATCACATCAACATCAATATTTTCTAATATATTTTAGGACCAAATGAAAACATATATCTATAAGTAAAATATATAAAGATTACTTTAGACTTTAAAATAAAATAAAATATTTAAATGATATAATATTTTGAATCCAAATAAATTTATATATCTATAAATAAAATTAATTTTTGAAATAATTTGGACCCCCTGAGATGGTGGGCCCTGGGCGATCGCCCAGGGTAGCCTACCCTCAGGGCAGCCTGTTTAATAGCAACAACTGATATGTAATCCACACACGTATTTTTAAATATTATTTTATTATTCTAATGCCTCATAAATTATTATTTAAATATAATATTTGTAAGTTATATGAAAATCAAAGTTGATATAAAAATTTTAAAATTAATTATATTTACTTATGGCCCGATCTTTGGACCAGGGATATAAAAATGGTCACGTCTCGAAAATATGTAAAACGAATAATATTTTTTGAAAAAGTTGTACAAATATAACATGAGAAAAAATAGTCACATAAATGATCTAGCTCATTTTTTCGAGGTTGGAAATTTGGTTCCACTCCATATTTACAATTTTGTTCGAATAATAATTGTCTTTTTGTGCATTTAAAAATGTCATGCTATTCTTATATTCGAGCCAAAGACCAAATAATAGAATGTAATTGACCCTCTATTTAACTTACAAAGTATCAAAATCCGTATGTACGTAGGAGACAGCTCTTTAATTTAATATGGCATAAGATTACTTTCGGCAACAAATCATTTTGGTGATAGACAAACATATATTAAACGACTTTCTCATCTTCAAGATTCCTGTCCTTACTAAGGGGGTTGTTTGGCTAAGCTTATTTTAAAGAGCTTATAAGCTTCAAGAGCTTATAAGCTCCAAGAGCTTATAATATGTTTCAAGAGCTTATAAGATGTAATGTCTCAAGTGCTAATAAGTTGTTAAAGTATTTGGATAATTGATCTTATAAGCTAGAGAAAGAATCGTGAGTTAGAGAGAAAAAATCATAGTTAGAGAGACAAAAAATTGACGAGATGTGAAGTTGAGAGTGTATGTGCAGAAAATAACGAACTATAATAAGGTTATTTTGGTAAATTCATGATTGCTTATAAGTTAATAAAAAAATAAGTTATGGTTGACTAACTTATTTTTAGGGGAACTTATAAGCTGTTGGAGCTTATTTTCACAGCTTATAAGCTGTTTAAGAGCTTATTTACCAAATATTTTGAAACAGCTTATAAGCTGTTTTAAAGAGCTTATAAGGTCAGCCAAACACCCTCTAAATCTCGTTGTCAATAGCTCAAAAAATGATGCATATGTCAAAAAGTGATTTTATTAAAGAAGATGTTATAGTTAATTTTGTCATCAATTAATTCAAAATAAACTTTTTTATTAGTACAATTATTAGCTCCACTTTGAATCACATCAAATATAAAGAGAGATTGGAAACACGCTAACAATTGATTTAGCATCATTACTCACAGCATAATCTACATAATCATCAGTCATCACAGTGTTTCTAAATATTTTTGTCGCTACTGCTTAATTAAAGTAAGCCTCCAGCCGTAAATGAAATATATGGTTCAAGAAAAGTTATTTCGAACTATTTCATGATGCTCTTACTTAGAAATATGATAATTATTTAACGATATCTATCATTGAACTATTGAAAGAAAGAAGCATGTTACTATTGATTAGCACCAAAGCTGTCAAATATGATTATTCGACCAAATTTTTTACACAAAAACTCTTGTACATCTGTTTGTACAGTGCAGACAGATAAAAGTATCATTTATACTGAAAAAAAATATTATTTATTTTTTATACTGCAATTCGAAAGTATCATTTATATTGAAAAAAAATATCATTATCCGTACATGCGAACATCCAGCACATGAGACAATCTCAATTTTATCTGATTTTGAAGTCCGAATAGGATTTCCCACGTAGAATTAGTTAGTCCAAATGAGTAAAATCACACACATTGTTCGCAAGGCAAAGTTGAATGCTCGAAGGCATAGTATATCATAACACTTTTTTGGTTGCCTAATCTGATAGGATTTCCCACTAAAAATTCTTCAATTAATATAGAGGAATCTAATAATATCGGTCTATAAAAATTTCGTTGCTCAAAAGATGATTTTAATTTTTGTTTTTATTATTTTTATAAAGGAGAGGTTACTATATAGGGATCAACAGTCGGATTTTCATTATTTATTGAATCCAATTCCAAACACATCAAATCAAAGAAGGAATACAAACATGATAACCACTGCTTTTAGCATCATATATCACGACAAATTATATCTATTAATAGACACTATACATAGCTTGGAATTTCCCTTTTCCAAGCCAAGTGCCCGTTAAAGAATTAGGCATTAACCAAATGACATTTTTTTATTATTGGCATGTTCAGCGGAATAAAAAATAAAATAAAATAATTATTTTATATTTTTATCTTATAAATTGACTATATTTTTATTTTGTATCATTCATACTTTTTTGGAATCAGATAAAGTAGTAATAAGTAATATTATCAGTATGTAAGTTATATTACCTTGCATCTCTAAACTATATTTTCTTTTAATCTATTAAATATAAAGTTGTAAATAATAGGTATTAAAACAATTAAGTAATACAACCGTGAATCTAATTTAGAGTTAATACAAATAATAAAAGATGATCTTGCAGCCAATTTGCAATTTGGACACGATTTTTCGAACATTTAATTAATTTAAGACACCTTTCACTTTATAGCAAATTCGACATCTCTAAATTTTTTAAATCAATTAAAAAATTGACAGGGAAACTCAGTTTGTTTTACGCATGGCTTGTAAAAAACAGACTTGAGTTGTTGAATTTACTAGAAATCAGAAGGTATGATCTTAATTGAAACGTTTCAAAAGTCAGGTTATATATGTTGGAAGGCATACATGCAA
Organism: Salvia rosmarinus; assembly: GCA_036937905.1. Lineage (NCBI taxonomy): Eukaryota > Viridiplantae > Streptophyta > Magnoliopsida > Lamiales > Lamiaceae > Salvia > Salvia rosmarinus. The sequence continues at coordinate 43,382,811 of CM072817.1, forward strand.
TAACATACTTGAAATATAAAATAATTCAAGTATGTTAATAAAATGACTTAAAACGCTTATAAAAAGGAGAAATTAAATACTTTCTCCTTCCACCAAAAATTTAAATTTAGTTTCTTTTCGATCCATGCATCCACCAAAAACTTGGATTTTCTATTTCTGGAAACATCAACTACACTCGGTCTAACTACTTATTTACAAAAAAACTATGTTTTACTTTCATTTCTCATTAATATATTCATTTATTATCTTCACTCATTTTACACTCACTATAATTTATTAAAACTCATGTCAACAAAAGCAATGCAAGCTTTTGGTGGACGAAGGATGTATATAAATATTGACAACTTTCTTCCTTCACTATTCTCTCCCATTCATGCAAGTGCCGCTCTATCACACAATCGTGAGTCGTTCTTCAATAAAAAATTTCTAGATCCACCACTACATACATGTTCTAACGCCAAAAAGTTGTTAGGGTACCTAATATCCACACTATAAATATGTATATAGTAATAATATCAAACAAAAAGGAGAGAAGAAATATAAGGCCAAGTTGGATGAAAGAAAGAGTAAATGGCAACTCTAACTCACTCGCTCTATCTTCTCTTAGTCATCGCTAATTCCTTAATTTCTGCGAATGCCACATCGAGATCCACATGTGACTGCGGCGCCACGTCGTCTTCGTCGATCGGCCGTGGAAACTTTCCAGAAGGATTTGTCTTCGGGGCAGCATCATCAGCTTATCAGGTGATCATGTTTGATGAAAACACTTATTTTCGTTTCTTATTTCCTTTTCTTTTTTTTTGTGAGAGGAGACATTTACAGTCGTTATCCCTATTTTCCAGTACGAGGGTGCTGTAAAGGAAAACGGGAAAGGGCAGAGCTTGTGGGACAATTTCACGCACGTTTATCCAGGTTTTGTCCGATCCTACGTGGAATAGAAAATTTCCACAGCATGATATATACATTTGTTATTGATTCTTGATTACTTATTGTTGTTATTATTATTATTTTAGAAAAGATTAAGGATCATAGTAATGGGGACATAGCCATCGATTCCTATCATCTGTACAAGGTAAGTTCGTCTTATAATTTACAGAAATTGTTATAATTGATTCCGGATTTACTGAAGTTGTTAACTCTGTGCAGGAAGATGTAAAGATTGCAAGAGATTTAGGTCTCGACGCCTATCGAATCTCGATATCATGGACAAGGATCTTGCCAGGTGATTGATGTTTATGCTGGAATTTAGGCAACATTGACAGTTTCCAATAAATGTTGTAATTTTGAAAAATAATAATGTCAAATTTTTCATTTGCCCATTTTCTCCTCGATGTAATTTTATTAGTTGTTTGTTTTTTCATGCAGTCAGGGTTGGAGCTGAGATTTTAAAATTGGACGAGCAAAATTATATTTTTTTATGTAAAATAAATTTGGACAGAAAAAATTATATTTTTTCATTTAGGATAAAGTTCGGCTGATTATTATATACAATCACTAAGGATAAAAAGAAAATTAAAAAGTAAATTTACCAATTTTGTTATATACGATATTTTACTATATGAAACAATTATTTGGAGACTGTGAGAGCACACGCATATGAAAATATTTTGATATGATACAGGTGGAAAGATTGAGGCAGGTGTGAATCAAGATGGCATTGACTATTACAACAATCTAATTGACGAACTCCTTGCTAATGGTTGGTGACACTCTTTGGATTTTGGATTTGTATAAAACACCCAAGTTTAAAAATAGTAGTAATTCCTAGTAGAAACTATTTCGAATTGATTCAACAATCCTTTTTTTATGTGGATTTGATTGTTTCATAGCTCTATAATTAAAGGACAAAAAGTTAGATGTAGTCGTCGGCAATTGATTATACTTAACTATAATTAGAGATTAATTATGATTTAGTAATTCGTTCATAATTAGGATTTGTTAATTCATACATGAAATTATTAACCATTCTTTATTTTTTAACTAATTTTTTTAATTAAAGTTTAGAAATTAATTTATTTTATTTAATATTGATTAAAAAAATAAAAGAGACGAACATACGTATGATGTAAACGTCTGCATGGGTGAGACTCAATTAATTAGATTTTTCATCTAATGAATGACATTGTACATAGGTATAGAGCCTTTTGTGACCTTACTCCATCTTGACGTTCCCCAAGCTCTACAAGATTCATATGGTGGATTCCTATCTTCTCAAATTGTGTAAGCCCCTTCAAAAAATCTCCAATTTCTCGTATTACTCCAGTTCTTGAGCTTCATTTGTCCTAAAATAATTATAGGGGTGATTTTCTCAACTTTGCAAACCTCGTTTTCAAGCAATTTGGTGACCGTGTCAAGTATTGGGTCACTATAAACGAACCGTGGACTTTCAGCGTGTATGGCTACGCCTACGGCGTTTTTGCACCCGGCCGATGCTCGGAGTGGCAGGATCTCAATTGTACGGGTGGGGACTCTGCCACGGAGCCGTATATCGTGGGACACAATCTTCTTCTAGGTCATTCTGCTGTTGTTAATTTGTACCGGGAAAAGTATCAAGTATCGCAGAAAGGAAAAATCGGTATAGTTTTTGCAGCATATTGGTTTGAGCCGTTCGATGAGACGAATGAGAATGAGAAAGCTAAGGATCGAGCCATGGACTTTATGCTTGGATGGTGAGATTTTCTTGAATTCTCTTTTTTTTTTTTTTCTAAGTTGGAATCATGAGGAGTGAATAGTAAAGAGAGATATGGGGTCGTCTCATGGAAATTAGACCGCTTGATTAGAGGTGTGTATTAACCGAATCGAATCGAAATAACCGATCGAACCGATAATTTTCGGTCAGTTCGGTATGGTTTTTAGGAAAATAGGTTTTCGGTTTGGTTCAAAATTTTAATAAAAATCAGTTTTCTATTCGGTTCTCGATTTTACGTTTTAGGTTCGGTTGGTAACCGAACCGAACCGATATTATTATTTTTATATATTTATATATTTTATATAATAATTAATTAATATCTTAATTAAATAATTATGATAAAAATATGTTTATTTAGAAAAAATATATGTAAAATATATGTTTCGGTCGGTTTTTTGGTCTCACCGAAACCGATCAATTTTTTCGATTCGATTTTCGATCGATCGAAATTGTAAATCGGTTCGGTTCGATTAAAAAAATACGTTCCGTTCAGTTTTCAATTTGTAGAATTTCGATAGGTATATCGAACCGACCGACCGATGCACGATCCTACCGCAAAATGAAACCTTGATATTCAACTCAACAATATAACACAATTTTTCATAATAAAATAACGGTTACATCTTATTAGGTATATGGAACCACTGACACATGGAAGCTACCCAGAAAGTATGAAAATTCGAGTCAAGGAAAGATTACCTAAATTCGAGGAAAATGAGCTTAACATGGTTAAGGGGTCCTTTGACTTCATAGGGTTCAACTACTACGGTGCCATTTATGCGGTCGACAAACCTAACTCGACTAGCTGCAGTTACGCGACAGACTCTGAGATGGTGATCACAGGTATACTTTAGTAAGTCATAAATGAGCATTCATTTCTAATTGCTTCATCTCATTCATTTGTAGGGAGATTAAGAGGGTGTGTGGCTAAGTTTATTTTAAATATTTTATAAGATGTAAATTATCAAGAGTTTATAAATTATCAAAGTGTTTAAATAATTAAGTTTATAAGTTAGAAAGAGAAAAATTGTGTTAGAGAGAATAATCGAGAGAAATAATATGGGAATGGTATATGTTGGAAACAAAATATAGTAGAATTATTTTTTGTAAATTGAATGTTGCTTATATGATCATGAAAAAATAAGTTGGGACTGAGATCTTATTTTTTGGGAAGCTTATAAGTTGTTAGAGTTTATCTTTACAACTTATAAGATGTTGAAGAACTTATTTTGACCAACAATTTACAAGAGTTTATGAGTTTTTTTAAATAACTTATAAATTGTTTTAAGAAGCTTATAAACACAGTCAAACACCCTCTTAATCCTCGAGTCCATCTTTTTTTTTGGTCAATTAATACATAAATTTTTTAAAGGTTGCGTCACGGTGGACTCGAACCTGAGTCCTTTGGCCTCAGACATTAACCACTCTACCACTAGGCCAACACATGCACATCCCTCGAGTGCATCTTTTTTTTTTGGTCAATTAATATAGAAATTTTAAAGGCTGCGTCACGGTGGACTCGAACCCGAGACCTTTGGCCTCAGACATTAACCACTCTACCACTAGGCCAACACACACACACAAACAATATTTTATCACAACATGAGGAGAGAACCTCGAGTCCATCTTTTTTTGGTCAATTTAATACAGAAATTGAGATTTCGATATTGATCAATTAAATGTCGACTGATGATGCATAGTGCTGAATAAATTGTTATATATATATATATATATATAGACACAATATATATTTATAGGGGTGGGTTATTATAAAAACTTTTGTTATCCTACAAACGTGAGAACAATGCATTCTCCATAAAAATTATTACGCTAAACAAAAATATTTCAATTTTCGTTCGTCATGGGTTTCGAACCAGGATGGTGTACAATACACTCATCCAACAAAGTGATGCATCCTCGTAGATCTTTGCGATCTAATGACTGAAAATAGTTTTTACGTTCTCACTTTAAATAAAGTTTTTATTTAAACCTACTCTTATATTTACATATAGCAATAAATAAATTAACTGTCATGCATACAATATTTACATATGGCAATATCAAAGATGAAGGGGAATTTAAAAAATATGCCACACATTATCATTTCAAAATGGCAATTGAAATTATTACTAGCATAACTATACTTCATTTTACTATATATTTAGACACAATAATGGGGTAAGGTAGTTTTGTTATACATTATATGTTTCATATCTTATGTCACGTAAACATTCATGATATCTTCTAATATATTGACATGATATCTTGCACTCATTGTAGGGACCAAAAATGGAAAGCCAATAGGAGAACAAGGAAGAAATTCAAGCAAGCTCTACATTTATCCAAAGGGACTTCGCCAAATTCTCAAACTAATAAAACAAAATTACAATAATCCACAGATTTACATCACGGAAAATGGTACAAACCTACATCTTTACATATATTTCTCATATATTTCTTAACATTTTTGTTCGATCATAAATATTCCTAAAAAATTAATTCGATTTTAGGGCTTGATGAGGCAAGAAACGACACGTTAGAACTATCCGAAGCCTTACAAGACAACATGAGGAAAGACTACATTCAGCATCATCTCTGCTGTCTGAGTGAAGCAATTCGGTAAAACCCTTTTTCCTTCTAACATCTATTTTCTTGAATATAACTTTGATTTTGCTATTTTTTTAGATATGTGCAGCCAGTGACGGAGCCAGGAAATTTTTTCTGGGGGCCCAATTAATTATAATTTTAAAAGGTAATAAAATACAATTGTAAAATAATAATAATTTAATAATATAATGAGTTTATTATAATCCTTTTAGAAATTTGATTGGTAATATTAATTAACATATAAAACTTTATTATTTGCATATATCTTTTATTTTATCAATATAAAATAAATTATAGAAAAAGAAAAGAAATAGCAAATAAAAGAAAATAAGTATAGAAAAAAGAAATAAGAAAATATGTAACTAAAAGGAATCGAACCAAGATCTCCTAAATGAGAGATAAAAATCCTAACCCATTAGACTACAATAGATTTAGTTATTAAATGCTAAATATTTATAGAAAGCATGATGTTTAGCTAAGAATTAATTCACATAGTGTTATTATTTGTATACATATTTTATTTTATCAACATAAAATAAATTATATAAGAAAAAAAAAGGAAAAAGATTTAAAAATAAAGAAGAAATAGAATAGAGAGGGAAAAGAAAGCAAAACCAAAAGAAAGAATTAGAGGAGGAAAAAAAAGAAGGAAATAAAGAAAGAAAGAAAGAAAGAAAGAAAGAAAAGAAGAAAGAAGAGAGAAAACACGGAGCGAGAGTGAGAGAAAAAAGGAAGGAGAGAGAGAGAAAAGGAAGTAAAAAGAAAAAAAGAAGGAAATAAAGAAAGTGATGAAAAGAAGAAAGAAAGGAAAACGGAACGAAAGAGAGAGGAAAAAGGAAGAGAGAGAGATAGAAGGAAGGAAAAAAAGCAGAGAATAGGTCATGGAGATTCGAACTCGGAGAACCAGAAATGGAAGAGAACTCTAACCACTAATTTAGACAAACCTTTATAATATGTTTTATATTTAAATATATAAATTGTTTTTAAAAAAAGTTAGGGGCCCATGAGCCCCCTAGACCCCTATGTGGCTCCGCCTCTTTGTGCAGCCGTTATTTCAATATTTCATTGTTAAGACCCGTAATAATTAATATGCATGTTTATTATGTCAGGAAAGATGATGCAAATGTGAAAGGATATTTTGTATGGTCATTGGTGGATAATTTTGAGTGGGCTGGTGGATTTTCAGTTCGATTCGGACTAAATTATGTGGATTATAGAGATGAATTGTTGAGAAGATATCCTAAGATTTCTGCCCTTTGGTTCAAGAATTTCCTATTGAAGACAACTTGGTCACAGTGAAATCACATAATTTCAAATTAACGCCCCTAAGTTTAAATTTTTATTAGTATTGTTAATGGTCTTGTCTACGTGAAGTTTGAGTCACCATGCAAATCCCAATCAAATTGAAGTTATTTTTATCAATGAGAGATCTTTCTCGATTGGATTTCTATATATACATTTATTTATCCACTTTATTTGTACACGTATCCAACTTGCGATAGTATCATAGTGTTGTGCATTAGCTTCATTGCTAGACTAATTAATTTAGCATAGGCTTGGTGGTGCATGGTGAGATGTTCAAGGGTATTTTCTTGAGTGATGCTATTTTGACATATTATGGTTAGTTAGAGGTGAATAAAACGAATCCAAACCGAATAACTGAATCAAATCAAACAATTTGGTCGGTTTGGATTGATTTTTAGTAACTTTGGTTTCGGTTTGGATGCAAATATTGAAAATCGAAATTTTTTCTGATCGGTTTGGTTTAGCATTCGGAAATTTCGGTTTAAATCGAACCGAACCGAAGTTTTTATTCATATATATCTAATATATATATATATATGTATAAACTATATAAAATTAAATTATTAAAAATTATGGTCACATATGGATTACACTAAATGATAACAATATTAAATTTAAAAATTTAGTGGGCTTAATCATATTCAATTATAATAAATATGATATAATTTAAATATTTTTAAAATATGTTATTTTATAAAGTGCTATATCTAAATGTTGCAGAACGATTAATTTATCTCAATATTATTTATTTTTGTCAGTGTTTGATAGTTGGATTTATGCTCTGAACGTTGTTGAATTTAAGGTTAGATGGTTGAATTGTTAAATTTATGGTTTTATCATTTTCTGGATTAATTTTAGCAGTCAGTTTATTGAAGTATTAGTTAAAATTTTGATTAACCAAAAACCGAACCAAACCGAAGTTTAAAATTCGGTTCGGTTTGAAAAAAGTTTGGTCGGTTTGGTTGAAATTTTTGAATAGTTCGGTTTTGGACTTTCGGTTTTCAAAGAACCGATCGAATGCTCACCCCTATGGCCAACCATAATCCAACCCAAATGAAAAAACCAATTTACTTAAAATTTGATTTATTTAAAAAATTGGTTTTACATTAAAACCATACTTATGGAATTTCATTTTTACCCCTATTGTGTTCTATTGAATACTATTCTATTAAATGTGTTCCTATTTCCTTTTCGCATATGCAGTTATAAGTGTTCTATTGAATACTATCCTATTATCGATGTTCTAATATCATTATTTGACATTTTTAGATGGAATTAACACTTCACAAATTAGCAAAATAAATGATTACCACTTTATGTTTGCCGCTGAGATTATTTTCAAGTAGTAAAAACGCTTTGTAAAAATAATATTGCAACTAATGAAAATCAAATTAGTGGTAATTACTAAAATATCCCCATATGACCAATCATAATGTAACCGTATAGCTCTATTGTATTTTCTTTGGTGCAACACAATTTGATTTTTCATAATTGTAACCATCTGATTTGTATACACCATGGATAAAAAGATCAATTTGGGCACTTTATGGAAGGATTTATCGTGAGAACCAAAAATGATGAATTCGTTGTGAAAGTTGATGAATCCATCGGGAAAGTTACCGAATCCAAAAAAATATAATTTTCATCTCTCATGGGATTCGAACCCGGTGAAAAATGTCTAATTTTTGGATTCGAGAACTTTTCCAATGGATCATCAACTTTCATCATAATTCATTTTGTTCATAATAAACTTTGTGGTTCTTGGTTACCACGTTATGATGATTCTTATTCAACCTAACTCTCTCTCTCTCTCTCTCTATATATATATATATATATATATTGATTTATTTAATTATTTATTTTATGCACAAGTCTAGTTTATAATTTTCTTTTCAGTTAAATGCTATGGATGAGTTTTACATCCATTATAATTGTAATATCACTTTCAGATCTAGTCAATGTGATATATTTTGGATTTGTTGTTATTGGGATTATCTTTAAATTCAACTAATTTACTAAATTTTAAATTTCAAACAAATTCTTGTCTTTCAAGCTCTTAATTTGAAACGAACATCTTGACGCGTAAGCTGAGGTCAATATCTACTAATTAACCGCGACATATTTTAGCGGAGCACCCATATTCGATAGCGACAAACAACATATGCTAGTACTAGACATCAATTTTCATAATATATAAATGATAATCTCCTCAAATTCGTCAAAATCTAGCTTTTTATTTCTTGAATCAAATTCTTAGGTGGTGAGGATTTGTTTGAAATATAAAATTTGACAAATTAGTTGAATTTGGGTTGATCATAACTGCAACAGCCTAAAGTTTGACTTCAAATAGAATTAACCATTTTTCTAAACGGATATAACGATTCTTAATTAATAATTCAAAAACTTAAACTAAATCATAAGAGACTAGAATTAAAGAAAAACAATGAGAAAATAATAATTATACTTGGACCACAAGTGGGGCGCCATAAAGTGTTATAGAGGAAATGGGATAGAGGATCTATCCCATTTTATGGTGTTCCACATGTGTTTCACTGTCAATTTTTTCTTTTCATTTTATTCTCCTGTTTCAATCTCCATCATTTTAAATTATTTTTTATAATAATTAATTAGGATTTATTAATCCAATTTAAGTTTATATTTGCTACTTTTTTAGTTAATAATTATGGTACATACTTTTTTAAGCTTCGAGTTTTAGTAATAAATGTTAATTAGGATGATCCGTTATATGTTTTGGCATGATTGTTTTGTGTCTTAAGGAAATTATATAAAGAAAGAAATAAAAACACAGATAGTTTTGTGTACCAACCCGACATGCAAGCGATTGGCGACAGACAAGTTTCGGTGTTTGGTTCTTCATCCAAACCTAACCTAACATGCCATAATTTATACATGCAAACTCTATGAATTATGATCTTATTTAAGACAATATATTTGTAACTTTTCTCTCTACTAAAAACTGTTGAAAATCGCGTGCATATATATATAATATTATATATGTGGTCAAGTTTCCAGGAAGCTACTTTGACCAAGATTTTGAGTGACGTAACGTTTAATTTTGTGAAATTAAGCGGCATAGGATCGATCTACGTTCGAGTAGATGATCGTGGTGTATTCACATTCTCAAATCCGATTTCGGTGTGAGAAATAATGGATCAAAGTTGGTCACTTAAACATGGAGTTATGTGATTAATGGGATAAGCATGGATTAATTAATCCTTATCCCACATTGATTAATGTACCTTCATTAATTGTCTATATAAGTGGGTCATTGAACACTTAGTATAATTATGTGCACAAGTGATGGGTGGAAAGCCCACGCATGTGACACGCATGCCGCCGCCGCCTTGGGCCGGGTGCCGGTGCCGCCGCCGCCGCCGCCGCGCTTGCGCGTTGCCCGGCCCGCCCGGCCCGGCTCCGGCTCGGCTCGGCTCGGCTCGGTTCGGTTCCGTGGTCCGTGGTCCGTGGATCGTGGATCGTGGATCGTGGATCGTGGATCTTGGATCTTGGATCTTGGATCTTGGTCTTTGGGTGGTCTTTGGGGCATTCTTTGGGCTGTTCGTGGGCTTGCCCGTGGGCCGGTTAGTGGCCCATTGTCCTATATTTTGGATCAACGTTTGATCGAGCCCAAAGATGAAGTTGGTCCGGGGCCCATTCGTGTAGCCCGATCCGTTGGGCTGCTTGTGCGATGGAGTTGGTCAGGGCCCAACTCGTGTGGCCCAATCCGTTGGGCTCTTTGTGCACTTGAAGAGGCGTCCGGATCGTCCAATGAACACAGGACGCCGCGTTGTCCAAATTCGTCGAAGCCGTCGGTAACGCCCGACATGATGGCTCTGCGGAAGCGTGCCACGTTGTCTAAACCGCCGCGCACTCAATAGGGGACATAACTCCGTAACACCCGACATCAATGCGGTGTTGACTCAAAGATCTTCCCATGAGGGGCGACGCTATAAATAGGACATGTCTCCTCAAAGATAAGCCATCGATTGCAAAAGCATTCCAAGATACAGAGCACTCCTGCATACATATTTTCGTGTCGAGCTCGCCTCGCCTCCGTCCGATTCGCGGAGCTCGTTGGTCTGCGGTCTTTGCCACCTACGAGACATTGCCGTTTCGTCTTTGGGGACGATACGCGAACCGAGAGCACTACCGGGCGTATCTCGTCTTGCGAAAGAGGCCTCCTCGACTCGGCATTTGTTTACGGTTTTCTGATTTCGATTGTATTTATACATTTTCAAATTCATTGTTAGTTTTGATCTCCTACCTTCATTTCACGTTGTAATACGCCGGCAAATCTTGTCATCGCTCGTACACCTTTTTCCAACAATCGCAAGGCGAGATATTACTTGCCACGAAGAGTCGGACTTAAAATTGACTTAAAACTTTGAAACCTAAACCTTTGCTTGGAGATGTCATTGTTCACGCCACCGACCGCCCGCCGCCGCCGCCGCCGCTTCCGCCGCTTGCCGCCTCGCCGCCATTCGCACAATGGCTTCGGTCATGTTTGGTTCGATGCCTTGGTCAACCATGGGACCCTTTGGGTCGATTGTTGGTTCCACTTTTAGTGGTTCAACAATTGGTTCCACTTTTAGTGGTTCCTTTGGTTCGACATTGCACTTTTCGATTGGGTCATTGTTGGATCCATAGGATCTAACACGGTGGTTCTCATTCGAGTTCCATGTTTGACACACTTAGTGGTCTTTGGTGGATCGATCGTGGATCGATCTCGGCGCTGTTCATACCGCAGGATGATGCGCCGCCGAGAAGCCGTAGAAGTTTGGAGGATCCGACTTGAGATGGCAGCAAAGATCCGTTTCTACCTCACGACGTTGGGCTTTGACTTCTTGGTGGAAGATGAGCCCGCCGTTCGGAAATGGTAAGTGACGGACTTTCACGTCCGAAGCGACATACGACAATCTGGCGCCTTGGCGACTACCTTTGTAAAATTTTATACTTGGTAGTTTAGAAGATAGCTTGTATAGTGTTTATCTTTGTTGTAACGACATCCAAAAGTATGTGGGATCGCTAGAAAAGAAGTACCGTAGTGATGATGCGGTACTAAAAGTTTATTGTAGCCAAATATTTGGACTACAAGATGGTCGATTCCGACCGATCATGGACCAAGTGCAAGAGTTTCAACTCATTGTGCACGAGGTTCGCCGAAGGCACACTTGTTTGAGACGGCTTTGTCGTCGCTACGATGATTGAGAAGCTACCGGGGTGGAGACTTGAGGTCTACCTTAAGCACAAGCGAAAGGATATGACACTTGAAGACTTGATCGTCGGCTAGCATCGAGTCGGCGTGAAGAAGCTAGAACTAAAGGAAAGGGCGATCGATCTTAGAGCCGACTGTTGGAGAGGCGGTCCTCCAACAAGCGTGTTCGTCGATGTCGAAGATAAAGCGAAGGAAGGTGGTTTCCGTAAGTTTGACGGGGCTCATTACAATTGTGGCAACATGGCCACAGTAGAGGCTGCCGTCGACTGAAGAAGAAGAAGGCTAAGCAAGTTACCAGCGTTGTCGAGAAGGACTTGACAAATGGGACAAGGATGACTTGGCTCTTGTGGTGACCGAAGAAGTCGATCACGTCGAGAATCAAGGTGGATGGTTCATCGACATTTGGCGCAAGCTAGCGCGTATGCGCCGAAAGATGCGTTTCTCCACCTACAAGCTGTTGAGGAGGAAGCTCAACATGGGAACCAAGCTTCGTCCGAGGTTGCGGAGTTGGTGATGTGGTGCTCAAGATGACGTCCGGCATTGAGATCACATTGAAGGATGTCTTTGCATGTCCCGGACATTCGCAAGAACTTAGTGTCGAGGCTCTATTCTAGTTAATAAAGGTTTTAGACTAGTTTTGAGTCGGACAAGTTTGTCTGACTAAGTTTGGAAAGTTTCTTGGTAGAGGTTATCTCACCGGGGTCTTTTCAAACTAAATGTAATAATTTGTCTTGCCGTGTACCCAAAATTATGATGAATGAAAAGCATCTACTTCCTCTTACTTGATGAGTGCTCGATTTATGGCATTGTAGATTAGGACATGTTAATCTAAATGCAATAAAAGATTAGTAAATTTAGATTTACTAAAGTTAAATGAAGTTAATACACAAGCGAAATGTGAGGTTTGTGTGGAAGCTAAAATAGCTAAGTTACCGTTTCATTCGGTAGAGCAGACACTAAGCCTCTAGAACTTATTCACACCGATGTGTGTGATTTAAAGTTTGTACAAACTAGAGGTGGTAAAAGTACTTCATCACGTTTATTGATGGTGACAAGATATTGTTATCTTTACCTTCTAAGTAAAGGCGAGGCTATTGAAGCTTTTAAAACTTCAAGAACGAAGCCGAGAATCAATTAAATTGTCAATTAAGACTGCTTGAGTGATAGAGGGAGAATATGTAGCTCGTTTGAGGCATTATGCAACGAAAGTGGTATAATACACCAAACGACGACTCATATTCACCTCGGTCTAATGGCGTTCTTGAGCGTAAAATCGAACATAAGGAGATGATGAATGCTTTGTTGATTAGTTCGAGGTTGCCCAGAACTTGTGGGGAAAATTGTTTTGTGACCAACTACATCTTGAACAAGATTCCACTCAAAGGTAAGGATGTCACTCCTACGAGTTGTGGAAGGAAGAAAGCCATCGTCAAATATCTCAAAGTGTGGGGTGTTTGGCGAAGGTTGAGGTGCCTCTTCCAAAACAAGTTACAATTGGACCTAAAGCGATCGATTGTATCTTTATTGGGTATGCTTGAACAGCAGCGCCTATCGTTTCGATCCACGGTCGAGGTACCGGATATGTTGTGGGGACGACGATTGAGTCGAGGAATGCTATATTCTTTGAAAGTGTTTATCCACAGTAAAGATAAGGATAAAGTGAAGCCAATTCTAGCAATAGAAGGCGATGGTGAAGCTTGAGTTCTAAACCTTTGGAGGAAGAACCGATATCGCATAGCGATCGAGGTGCGATCCGGAGAGGTCGGAACCGAGGCGTGGCGATAGAGTCGAGCGCCAAAGGACTTTGGTCACGACTATATTGCGTTCATGTTGACGAAGAACCAACTTCAATCAAAGTAGCTATGCTCGGCCGGACGGGATGCTCAGCGAGAGGCATTCAGTGAGATTGATTCCATTTGCAAAACCACACTTGGGTCTTTGGTTGATTTGCCGAAGGTTGTAAGCCCTTAGGATGCAAGTGGATCCTTAAAAGGAAGTACAAGGCGGATGGATCAATTGAAAAGTATAAAGCCCGTTTGGTTGTCGAAGGTTTAAACAAAGAGAAGTACGATTTCTTGATACCTATTCACCGTGGCGAGGATTACGTCTATTAGGGTGCTTCTCGCAATTCTTTGCTTTGCACAATCTTGAGATTCATCAAATGGACGTTAAGGCGCATTTTGAATGGTGACCTCGAGGATGAGGTATATATAGAGCAACAGAAGGGTTTAGTACTGAGTCGAGAGGCAAGGTATGCAAACTCGTGAAGTCTCTATATGGTTTGAAACAAGCGCCGTTGCAATGGCACTTGAAATTTGACAATGTAATGTTGGCAAATGGTTTCAAAATCAACGAGTGTGACAAATGTGTCTACGTTAAGAACACCGATAATGGTTATGTTATAGTGTGTGCGTATGTAGATGACATGTTGATCATGGGTAGCAATACTCAAGTCATTAATGACACAAAGCGCATGTTAAATAGAAATTTTGACATGAAGGACATGGGTTTAGTGATGTGATTCTTGGAATCAAGATTCTAAGAAGATCAGACGGAATTGTCTTGACACAATCTCACTACGTTGAGAAAGTGCTTAAGAAATTCAACGCGTTTGATAGTTTGCCTGCTAAGACCCCATTAGAGCTCAATGTTCACTTGAGTAAGAACAGGGGTGAACCTGTTGGGCAAGAAGACTATGCTAAGGTCATCGGTGTTTGATGTATCTTACAAATTGCACCCGACCCGACATAGCTTGCGTAGTGAACAAATTGAGTCGTTACACGAGCAATCGAGCAAGGAGCATTGGAAGGCTTTAGTGAGAGTTTTGAGGTACTTGAAGTATACTCAAAATCATGGGCTGCATTCACGAGATATCCCGGTGCTTGAAGGGTATTGTGATGCCAATTGGATATCGACACGAAGATTCACTTTCTACAAGTGGAGTGCGTGTTCACGATTGGGGAGGTCTGTTTCTTGGAGATCCACGAAGCAGGCGTGTATAGCCCGATCCACCATGGAATCGAATTCATAGCTTTGGATAAAGGCGGTGAGGTCGAGTGGCTCAGTAATTTTGGAAGATATTCCATGTTGGTCTAAACCCGTGCCACCGGTGATGATTCACTTTGTGATAGCCAAGCGCTATTGGAAGGCGAAAAGTGGTAAGTCTCGACATATCGTCGGCGACATAATACCGTGAGGCATTTGATCTCAAGTGGGGTTATATCAATTGACTATGTCAAGTCGATAGATAATCTGGCGATCCGTTAACCAAAGGTTGAGCAGGGATCAAATGATCAAGTTCTAGAGGAATGGGACTAAAATCCACATCTTAAGAACAATCATAGTGGTAACCCAACCATGATGATTTGGAGATCCCAAGAACTTGGTTCAATGGGAGAACTAAGCTATATGAGTTCGTGTATAAACACTCGAGTTAGTACATTCTAGAAAGCAAACGAGTGTTGAAAAACTTGCCTAGTGGTGAGGTTGAGTCGTTGACTCTCAATGATTCCTAAGATACCTCGAGGAGGTTGAGTATGGCAAGATACTCGGTAAAGAATCACCTATGTAAGTGCAGTGGGGCGCTTCAAACAAAACACTTATGAATCCAAAGTGGATGTCCATGGCCAAAATGGAATCAAGCGTGAGAGCGGATGAGGTTGAGGTGTTAAAGTGTTAATACCATTGTTTGATTGCTGCTGTGGGGAATAGTTCAGCGCATCGTGTCCACTAATCCGCTTGTGTACTCGATGGTACTAACTATGGAAGGTTCAAGGCCATAAACCACCTGTCCAAATATTTTAACATCTCTTGAGGAGTGGTGTGTATGCATCATGCATATGGCTATTTCCACTCATGTGGGGATTGTTGAAAATCGCGTGCATATATATATAATATTATATATGTGGTCGAGTTTCGAAGCTACTTTGACCAAGATTTTGAGTGGCGTAACGTTTAATTTTGTGAAATTAAGCGGCATAGGATCGATCTACGTTCGAGTAGATGATCGTGGTGTATTCACATTCTCAAATCCGATTTCGGTGAGTGAGAAATAATGGATCAAAGTTGGTCACTTAAACATGGGTTATGTGATTAATGGGATAAGCATGGATTAATTAATCCTTATCCCACATTGATTAATGTACCTTCATTAATTGTCTATATAAGTGGGTCATTGAACACTTAGTATAATTATGTGCACAAGTGATGGGTGGAAAGCCCACGCCTGCTTCTGTATGCCGCCGCCGCCGTGCCCGTGCCCGGCCGTGCGGCGCCCGGCGCCCGTCGCCCGCCGCCGCGCCCGTGCCCGCCCGGCCCGGCCCGCTCGGCTCCGGCTCGGCTCGGTTCGGTTCGGTTCCGTGGTCCGTGGTCCGTAGATCGTGGATCGTGGATCGTGGATCTTGGATCTTGGATCTTGGATCTTGGATCTTGGATCTTGGATCTTGGCAATTGGTCTTTGGGTGGTCTTTGGGCATTCTTTGGGCTGTTCGTGGGCTTGCTTCGTGGGCTGGTTCCGTGGCCCATTGTCCTTATATTTTGGATCAACGTTTGATCGAGCCCAAAGATGAAGTTGGTCAGGGGCCCGATTCGTGTAGCCCAATCCGTTGGGCTGTTTGTGCGATGGAGTTGGTCCGGGGCCCAACTCGTGTGGCCCAATCCGTTGGGCTGCTTTGTGCACTTGAAGAGGCGTCCGGATCGTCCAATGAACACAGACGCACGCGTTGTCAGATTCGTCGTGGCCGTCGTGGTAACGCTCCGACATGATGGCTCTGCGGAAGCGTGCCCACGTTGTCTCCGAAACCGCCGCGCTCGATAGGGGACATAACTCCGTAACACCCGACATCAATGCGGTGTTGACTCAACATGCTCCCATGAGGGGACGGCGCTATAAATAGGACATGTCTCCCGGCATAAGCCATCGATCGCAAAAGCATTCCGGCATACCAGAGCACTCCCCGCATACATATTTTCGTGTCGAGCTCATCCTCGCCTCCGTCCGATTCGCGGAGCTCGTTGGTCTGCGGTGCTGCCACCTACGAGACATTGCCGTTTCATCTTTGGGACGATCGCGGAGTAACCGAGAGCACTACCGGGCGTATCTCGTCTTGCGGAAAGAGGCCTCCTCGACTCGGCATTTGTTTACGGTTTTTACAGTTTCGATTGTATTTTACATTTTCAAATTCATTGTTAGTTTTGATCTCCTACCTTTACATTTCACGTTTATGTACTTGGCAAATCTTGCATCGCTTACATACACCTTTTTCCAACAAAAACTAGTATAAACATTAACTAAAAAAGTAAAAATACATAGCTAAAAAAAATATAAAGCCAAGTTGGAGTCAAGAAAAATGGCGAAGGAATCAGCAATGTCAACTCAAACATACTTTCTCTATCTTGTGTTACTCAATGTGCGACTGTTCATCAATCGGGCTTGGGAACTTTCCAGAAAGATTTCTCTTCGGATCAGCATCATCCGACTTCTGCTTATCAGGTAGTCAGAAGGAGTTGTTTTGTGATATTTTATTTTATTTGTAACGAGGAGAAATTTATGTCTTTCGTTGTTTCATTAGGAAGGTGCTTTTGAGGAAAACGGCAAAGGGTAGGGCATGTGGGATGATTGTACGCACGAGTATCCCTGTTTTATACAGTAGCCCGAGATTCATTAGTTGATCCGAATAAATCGATAATATGATAGAGTTAGGGTTGGAATTTTTCAATCCGTAAAAATGTCAACCTGAACCGAATAATCTGATAACCCGATAGAGTTGGCCCGACAATAACTAGAACCTGAATGGGTTGGCTCGAAAGTTGAGAAGATTGATCTAAGTAATTGAAATTTTCCTCGTTACATGATTTTCAAACTTCATTACTTATTTTTGAAAGTTACTATAATAAGATTTTTTTTCAAATATGTTTTGCTTTAATATTCAAAGTTATCGTATTATTTATTTCTCTTTTTACTCCAACACTAAATACAAAATATTTGTTATAAACATATAACTATCAAGAAAAGTATATATAAGCTATTTTTTTAAATTTTCTGGCGCAATTAGCCGGACGGATTAGCCTGAAATCCGAGATTTTAGGATTAGAGTTAAAAAATTTTAACCCGGAAAAATATTAACCCGAATAACTTGAACCGATTAGCTTGACAACCAGAGTGGGTTGACCCTAACACGAAAGAGATGGCCCGATTGACATCCCTAATTTTATATATCCAAGTTTAGCAAGGAATTGAATATGCTTAACACAATTTTTTTAATCATCATATACTAAATTTCTTTTACTTTTTAACTATGGATAAATTTATTCATTTATAAAATGTATATATATAATATCATTTTAAATAGGATTGAGTCGGCCTCATTCAATTTCACTTTGTTTGTTACTTAATTAAATTATGATATGTCTTTTTTACCTCTATATAGATCGGTAGATGTGCATCACAATATTTGGCATCAATAGTCTTGCATTAAATTTTAATTTTCCTTAATTAACCAATATGTGCTTCCACAATTTTGTCAATGTTATATAATAGCTAAATTACTTTATATCAATACTTTATGCGATAGATAATTTTATTAAATTAATTATTCTTCTCCTTTTTAGTTTCAATTTTGTACTTCTTCCCCCTTCTTAATTACTTTTCTATGAGAAAAAAATAGATATCTTTCAAATAGAAACATAATATATCTCATGATTGGGTAAATAACAGGATAACTACTTTATGCAATAAATAATTTCATTATATTGGAATTTTATCAATGTTATATCAATACTGAAATTTCAATTCAAAATTATTTTATGCGATAAATAATTTCATTATTTTTATTAGTTGAAAATCTTGACCATCATTATATTATATTGACAGCAAATTATGGAATTCGATATTTTATTATGATATTATTATTTCATATTATAGACTATTGTTTGATATATGAGAGTTAAATTCAGCTTAAGCAATATCACATTATGTAATTAGAGGTAAATTGACGTTTGGGAGCAATATATATCACACTAGTGTATAACCTGTCGAACATCATATGTTGTAATTTATATGTATCACTTAAAAAATAAGTCAATATTTATTTATAAGAGATAGTATTTCAAATGTTTGTTGAAAGAAGTGTTAGAAGACAGTTTAAAATTATAATATAAAAATAATTTAAAAAGGGTGTTACTTGAATTTTTTTCCCCACTTCTTATCTTAAAGAAACCAATATAAATCAACTAAAAATCCCAATAGAAATTAACTAAATGTTTCTAAAAGTTGATATAAAATATTTCTCCAATATAGATTATGATGTCTAATTTAAATAAAATATTTCTCTAAAATATAAAAATTAACTTTGCATACACCTCTTGATCAATTAAAAACTGTATCGTATGCTACGTGAGTTTGTTGCATTGTCACATACGTGAGTTTGTTGCATTGTCATCTGACCATCGTCATTACAAATTAAATTTTGAGTTCTTTTTTGTTAATAACTCATGAGATTGCAATGTACAATTGTTTGAACACATGTTTAATAGGTTTAGGTCATGCACGCAAAATTGATTGGCTAGATGCTCATTCTATTGTTATAGTTATAGCAAAGCAAACAGTCGTAATATCATGGCGATGTGTTTGGATCCGTTAAATAAGTTGTATTTTATTGAGTTTCAACAGATAATCACTTTACATTGTCATTTAAGTAGAAATTTAAAAAATAACTTAATACTTGTATAAAGTTCAGTCACCATGAATATGAAGCCAAAGGATGAGGCTAGTGCTCAACCACCCAGAGTCATTGATTATGGCGGAACACAATAATGAACGGAAATAATGAACTTAGGTGTCAAGCCACATGTACCCATGTAGAATGTATATACTTGTACTCGTTCCAAACTCGATTAAAAATTTAACTTTACTATTAAGTGTAGTAGAAGAAAAGCTTTTAATATTAATTAAAGCCTAATTAAGTATAATTAGGGGCCTTAAAAGCCATTAATTTATAAGAAGGTATAAAGAGGTATATAATAGATTATTAATCGATAGAAATTCGATAAATTATTAATTGAAGGAATAGAGATTTGAAAACGTAGAGATGGCTTAGAAATGAGTTTTATTATGATAAAATGTGTGAGATGTGATTATTAATGTGTATTGATTGAAAATGGTATTTAATTGAAATAGTTTATTAAGAAATGATTAATTATGTTATATGAAAATTTTCTTATAAAATGAGATGAAATATTATTTAAATTATTAAATGTCTCGAATAAATTATTTTATTAATATGTAGTGTTAAAAGAATTATTTCTATGTTATTTTCGAAAATTTATAGAAGTTGAGTATAATTAATTGATTTTAACTAATGAAGAAATTTAATCTCTATTTTATGATATGCATTCCAATAATGGATTTAATTATTTTGGATTTATATATTAATGATAAAATTTTAGTTTTTACTATTAAAAGAATATTAAATACAATGTTAGCAATTTTGGAGAAAAATGTAATAATTTTTGAAAATTTTAAAGAAGAGAAGAATATGAATGAAAAATTAGTATAATTATTTGACATTTTAATTCATGAGAAAATTTAAATTATGCTATATGGATTTAGTTTCAATTATGAATATAAATTGTATTAGATTTTATTAATTATTGGGGATATAGTTTAATAATTAAAATATACTAAGGTATAACATTAGTAAAAGTTGAGGTGTAATTATAAATTTGTGGAAATTAGTGTATAATTCTAATGAAATTAGAGCTAAATACACATGAAATTTTACTTATATAATTCTAGAACTACAATACATGAAATATATCATCTTCAACCCCAAAACTCCCTCCATTTTCGGCACTCTCACACACTAACACACACAAATTTTATTTTTCACTTTTAAATCCCTAATTAAGTGTGGAATTAATAGCAAATCAATCCAAGCAAGGTAATTACTTCATCTAACTTAAGTTTATGTGATTTAATTTGATGAAAATGATGTTCTATACATATAGGGTTTTCAAAAATTTTAAGATTGTGATTATGATTAATTTGTTTAATTTTTGTTATGTTTATTGAATTAATTATGTTTATAAAGCTTGATTAATATATCCTATGGTTTTAAATTCTTTAAATTCATGAAGTTGAAAAATTAAAGAATCACTCATAAACCTAATTTTTGTATATGAATTTTATGATGGGATTTAGTTGAATTGTGCTTACATATATGCTTAGGAATGAATATAAACATCATATGATCAAAAAAAATTAAAAGTTAAACCATGCTTGTTTAATTCTTGAAATTTTTGAAAACTCTAGTTGATGGGAACTTGAGGATTTTGATTTTATTTGATCAATTTAACATGATATTTATGCTTAGTGATATAAATAATGCATAACATGAATTTATAGGAATTTAATTCAACTATATACAAAATGTACAAATTTTCGAAAATGAAGGGCATGCCATGAACTATGATTTCTCGATTTTATTTGATACATTTGATATGATATTTGAGATCTATAATAAAAATAATGCTTAAGTTGAATTTATAGGAATTTATGAACGTAAAATATAAAAGTTGAAAAATTAAAGTTTAGCAAAGTTATTATTTTATGTGTTGAATTTGAGTTACGAATGATAGTGAACTTGGATTGATGATCATTGATGCTATATGAGTATACTTATAGGACAATTGATATCAAATGGAATGTAGATGGTAAAATTCTTGAAATTTTCTATATATGTAGTTGAAGGGCATTAGGCGATTAAGTTGTAAATGCATGAGTTTAAACTTATTTTAAGTTCTTATATGTATATTTAAGTATATGTTGATGATATTGGGGAGTTTGGGATGAAATTGGATGAGTTTGGTTTAATTGGGCTATTCCTATTATAAACGTTACTCTGTCGAAATTTCGGTAAAATTTGTTTATTAAAAAGGATGTTTCGAAACTATAATCGGCAAATTATTGATAAATAGTTAATTGAATAAAAAGATTTCTAAAGTCGATAATAATCTTGTGTTCTGAGGATCAAGCAAAGGAAGTCGGAAGTAAGGGCGAGAAACAAATCTTTTGGAATAGTCGTCACAAGGTGGGTAATGCTTTATAAATTATTTTAAGCAAAGTTTATGTTATGCTTTGAATATGTTACTCTTATGAATTATTTTAATCACCACATTATGCATGAGTTGAAAGCGAATGTTTTACCACATTAATAGTATGACGGCGATTTACCTATCTACGGTAGGGAAAATTTTTATATACTGTGCACAGGTTATGGTCGTGAGCTTGCAAATGTAGGCCGACCATGGTATTGGGGACGAGACCTACTTCCCATTACCGAATTACGTAGATAGGGGTATGACCGTAGTTGTGATCCTTCAGACCAACTCGGGTATGTGATCAGTATGTTTAAAAATGAAAGTGTGGTGATATGTAAATGAAAGATTATTGTGATATGATGATTCTTGTTATTTCCCAAACTCTTGTTTGAATTAAAATTTATAAGTTTTGAAAGTTATATTAGCATTTACCCACCGAGTACTTTTGGTACTCACCGCAAAATGTTTTCTGTTTGATCTGAGTTGAGTATGGAAGAGCTATGGGCCTTGGGCCGAGCTTGATAGTTGCTTTTGTTTTCGTTTGTTTGAATAATTATGCCCAAATGTTATGTCTCCATACATGACATTACCTACTCTTCATTGTTAACTTTGGGAAATTAAAACCGTACTTTTGAGAAACCTTGTAAATATTTTGAAGCTGTTTATGTATGTATTGGGAGGTCAGTAACCTCGTTGGAAATTGTTGCTTGTTGTTGGCCATTTGCTGAGTGCATGTTGACTTATTCATATTTTAGAAGTTATACTGCAGTTTGTCGAATAATTTATTTCATATAAACCTCTTCAATTGTTCAGATTTTTAATGCCCTAATTAGTCACGGCCTGATTAGTTAATCATCTAATTAATTGGTCGGGTCGTTACAGAGTGGTATCAGAGCAGTTGTTCGCTCTGGACCTGTAAATTTCTTTCTTTGAGCCAACCTTTCTGTGTAAACCTTGAATTATTGATAAAAGCTCATCGTTCCAGTCCATCTCTTCAGCTCAACCATGTAAGTAAATTGTGAGGTATGTTTAGAAATGAATATGTATATATATATATTGAAAATAGTTTTTGAGTATGGCGAATTACTGTGATGCAATACGTATGATCATAAGTGATATATGATTGTTTTAATCAGCATGTAAGTTATATCTGATTATAGGATGGCAAGGAAGAAAGTTATCGCTCGAAAGAAGGTTGATAATAGTCCGCCTGGATTAGGCAGCGTTGATAGGTTTTTCTCTTTTAGAATGAGAGAGGAGCAGCACCTGCCGTTCGTTCTCAACCAGTACATGATGATGTGGAGGTCAGTTTTAAAGAGTGCAGTGACTGAGTTAGATGGACTGCTCGAATTAGTACAAGCTCTACCTCATTCTTGGCGGGGATGGGCGTCTGAAGTTGCTCTGGACTATGTACACCCTGATGTGGAGTGCAGAATTACTGGTAACTTAGATAAATTTGTAAATCTTATCAAAAATCAGTACAGAATGATAGAGGATCCTCCAATATTACCATATAGTCCTTTTGATCAGATTATTCCAGCAGTTCATCAAATCTTATCTGATATCCTAGACCCAAAAAGTAGAGAAATTAAACCTGAATCCCACGAGATTGTTGTTTCTAGTCCTACTTATGAATTATGTCATGATGATGATAACTCATTTCCTCTTGGACTTCAGTGGACTTTGGATGATTTAGATTTATTTGATCAACCATTTGCATTGAAAACCCCTTCACCACTTTTATCTCCCCTTCCCGAAATTCCATTAACATTGTCCCCACTCAGGTAGCTCATGAGTTTGAACATCAGCCATCTGTTGGCACTTTTTATTTGAGACCTTTATCTGCTAGTGAAATGCCCTCCCTATCCGATCCAACTCTTCTTTTGCCGGGAGAGTCCACTTGCTCAATCACTGATCATTCTCATGCTCCTAAAGACGAACAAGAGGAAGAGCCAGAAGAGGAGGAACCAGAAGAGGATCCGGAGGAGGACCCCGAAGAAGACATAGATGGTTAGGGAAAGTGAGTTTAAATCTAGTTAGGATAGTTAGAAGGGCAAGGCGGAACTACCAGCCAATTGTTGGATTTGTATCTTGAAAGCAGTTTTGGTTGAGCTTGTATACAATGTTTCTATTACCACTATTACAATCTCTATCTGAATTGAATACTTGATTGCATATATCGTGTCCCTTATCTCATATATAAGTTAGATCATACGATTGTGTAGAAGATCACATAAGTCCGTATAATTGGTTAAGCAATGAGATATAAAAGTTTCACGGTGAGACAACTTGAGGACGAGTTGTCGGTATAGCTCGGATAGATAGAGAAGTGACTTGACTTGGTTGCTTGTCTATCTTTGATGCGTCTCGACGTATTGAAGGATCACAATAAGATGTGTTCTTCTATCGACCGTCGTGAAGAACCAAGATCTCGGTGACTTACGATGATCTAAACCTCGATAAGGTATTAGGTGAGTATGAGTTGCTGACCATCACTTTGACTTGTTATGGGTGAGGGTTATATGTTCTAACCCAAGATTCTCCGCATCTTGGGTGGTGGCGATCTTGTATGTCACGCTAGTTATCATGTCAGTCACCGTATCCGTTTAGGATGATGGCGTCCCTTAAGGAGCTCAAAAGGTTTATTGTACTAAACCCTGCAGGTTGAGTTAGCTCAAGTACAATAATAAGGTTGAGTGGTACTGCTTAAGGAATTAAAGATATTAATTATTTTAAGCAGTCAGATTGCTATAAATAATTAATGGACGTTCGATATCTTAAATACGGGGATTCGTAATGTCTAAGTGCAAGCCCGACTCACCTTCGGTAATAAAGGGGTAAGTCAGCATTTATTCTCTAGTGGCATGAATGAATGTTTATAAATTAATTTATGTTCTGGGCTGAACATAAGATAATTAATTTATTTGAGGCCCATCTTTATTCCTTGCATTTGATCCCTGGGCTGGCCCATCCAGGCCCGTAGCTTCAATGAAATCGGCGCCCCCTATATGCTCTCTAAGGATAGATTTTATTCTCTTTATCCTATAAGGATATTATTATATTTATGGGATATGCATGGATCATTTCCTTATGGGATTATGGTAATGCATTATAAATATAAGGTAAGAGATAAAGTCTAGTTTTAATCCTTAATAATCTACGAAGCATATTTTCGAGAATCTCATAGTTCTCTTGAGAGGATTTTTCGAAAATTGTGTGAGAGAAAGAGGGTGATTTTCCGAAGCATTCTCCATAGATCGTCCTCACTCGGCGTTGGAGATTGGGCAACCGGGATACAGTCCAGAAGGTCAAAGCACGAGTCCGATCCGTTCGATCCATTCATCTCGTTCCACCGACCTCTTCAGATCCAAAGGTAAACACGAGAAAACCCCTACGTGTTGCAATTAATTATATAGACGCATGCTAGGAATATAATCAATGTATGGTGAATTAAATATCCAAGATAGATCCTCGGGGCGAGGGCTTGACATACGTCATCCCAACACCAATAACAATGAAACTAACCTATTTTGTAAAAGTCCTCACTGAGGCAATTTTTCTTGTAAATTATAACATGCTGTCTATCTTTGTTATTCTGTAAATTATAACATATTGTTTATCTTTGTTGTGATTAGATAATTGTATCTTTAAAATCTTGTGATGATTGAATCTTGCTATAATTTGAAACCTCATTCCTTTGCTATGATATTTTTTCAACTGTTGTGGAAATAATATCTTTCTTTTGCATCAATATGCCTCCAAGAAGAAGGAATCCAAGTTTAGAAGAAAGAGACAGTGAAGCTACACCCCAGAATTTTCCAAATCATGAACCCTCACCACCAAATCGAAAAATAGCAGAACTCTTTCTTCGTCAAAACCCACCGAACTTTACAGGGGCTGATAGTCCTGCCGAAGCCGAAGAATGGGTACGTGCAGTGGAACGGATATTTAAGTTTTTGGATTGTAATGATCAGGAATGTTTGTTGTGTATAAACTTTCTGATGAAAGGACCGGCGGATTTCTGGTGGGAGGCCAGACAGAAAACCCTCACCCCATAACAATTGGCGAACTTTACATGGGATCGGTTCAAGGAAGAACTGTACGCTAAATTCATTCCACGAAGTTATCGAAAATAGAAAGAAATCGAGTTCATGAACCTGAAGCAAGGAAGCAAGAGTGTGGCGGAATACGATCGGGAATTTTGCACGTTATCCCGATATGCACCGTACAAAGTGGAAACCGATGAAAAGATGGCATAAATGTTTTGATCCGGATTGTGACCTGAAATTCGGATTATTCTTGCTGCACAGCCACCTATGTCCTATGCTGAAACTCTTAATCGTGCGCTAGACATGGAAATGGAAATACAGTCAGAGAAGAATACGACCGAATCAAATGCAGGCGTACCCCAAAGTCTAGTTTCATCGAAACCTTCTCAAATGGAACAAAGGTATAAAGGAAAAAGAAAGTGGGAAACCAAAGGATTTCCAAGTAAGAAGCCTTTCCAGCGACAAGGACCTATGGTATCGAGACCTTTTCGACCATCAGTACCCGAACAGACACCCTTTCCTTCGAACCAGATGAGGCCGCCCATGTGTCCTCAATGTAATCGTCCACACTTTGGCGTATGCAGAAGCGGAAGTAACACATGCTTCACCTGTGGACAAGTTGGTCACTTCGCATATGCTTGTCCATATCGACCGAATGTCTTTCGAAGAGGTGACAAATCGAAATCTTTTTGGCCAAACCAATCTATGAAGGCTATGACCGGTTACCCACAACCACCACGATATCAACTTCCCCCTCCACAAGACAACTCAAGCCCAGATACTTCTACTCCACAGACGCAGCCTCAACCTCTTCAACTGCAGTCCCAACATCAAAAAGCGTATGCGCTTAAGCAGAAACAACCGGAGAAGAACTCGGGCAATTTGACAGGTATGGCTCAGTTACAAGGTGTGCCTGTTCTAGTTTTATTTGATACGAGAGGTTCGCACTCTTTCATTTCAACTGCATGTGTGGAAAATCTTAAGCTTCCTGTAGAACGAGCTGAAGTAGATTTTAAAGTGGTTACTCCGATAGGTGGGGCGACTGTGATTGATCAAATGTCCTAACTTAGAGTTTGAGCTAGGACCCCTTCATTTAAAAGCTGAATCAGTACGTCTCATTTGCATGTGGGACATAGATATTATTCTAGGCATGGATTGGCTGACTAAATTTTTTGCCACAATCCGGTGCGAGCAAAGGGAGATAGCATTCCAAACCCCAGGAAAAGAACCCACCTGTTTATATGGGATAGATGAGAGAAGAAAAGATGTTCCTGTAATTTCTGCTTTGCAAGCAGTAAAATTGTTGAAAGGTGAAGAAAATCATGCTTGTCTTATGTATCTGAATGATGAAAGTAAGAAAGAAAGAAAAATAGAAAATGTGCCGGTTGTGAGAGAATATAAAGATGTATTCCCAGAAAAGTTACCAGGTGTACCGCCGGATCGACAATTGGATTTTGTTATCGATTTGGAGCCAGGGTCAGCACCGATTTCAAAAGCGCCATATCGAATGGCACCGAATGAGCTACAAGAATTGAAGGTCCAATTACAAGAACTTTTGGACTTAGGATTCATACGACCAAGTGCGTCGCCTTGGGGAGCACCGGTGTTATTTGTCAAAAAGAAGGATAGTACCTTAAGGATGTGTATTGATTATCGGGAGCTGAATAAGGTGACCTTAAAGAATAAATACCCATTACCAAGGATCGATGATTTGTTTGACCAATTAAAAGGAGCGAGGGTATTCTCAAAGATAGATCTGAGATCGGGTTACCATCAAGTGAAGATCAAACCCGAAGATATACCTAAAATCGCTTTTAGAACCCGATACGGGCATTACGAATTTGTAGTGATGCCGTTTGGGTTAACCAATGCTCCAGCCGTGTTTATGGACCTTATGAACCGTGTTTTTCATGAATATCTTTATAAATTTGTGTTAGTGTTTATCGATGATATTCTGATATATTCTAAGAGTGAACAAGAACATGAAGTGCACTTGCGAATTGTGTTGGAAAAGTTGAGAACACAAAGACTATCGCTAAGTTTAGCAAGTGTGACTTACGGTTGAAAGAAGTGAACTTTCTTGGACTTATAGTTTCGTGAAGGAATAAAGGTTGACCACCGCAAAGGTCAATGATGCAGAATGGAAATCACCTACAACTCAAATGAGATTCGTAGTTTTACGGGCTTATTTGGGTATTACGGAGATTTATTGAAGGATTTTCTAAAATTGCTAAGCCAATAGCGCAATTGTTGAAGAAAGGGTGAAATTTTAATGGACCCAAGGCGTGAAGGCAGTTTTCAAGAACTCGAGGAAAGATTGATCGTTGCTCCTATCTTGACAATACCTGATCCGGAGAAGGAATATACTATATACACCGATGCGTCTAGAAATGGGATAGGATGCGTTCTGATGCAAGAAGGGAAAGTCATTGCATATGCTTCGCGACAATTAAAGATCCATGAACACAACTATCCTACACATGATTTGGAACTTGCGGCAGTGGTTCATGCTTTAAAGATATGGAGACATTATTTATACGGATCAAGATGCGAAAGTTTCTTGATCATAAAAGTCGAAGTATTTCTTGAGCAAAAGATTTAAATATCGACACGAAGATGGCTTGAGCTGGTCAAAGATTATGATTGTGAAATCAAATATCACCCGGGAAAGGCTAATGTCGTCGCTGACGCTTTAAGTAGGAAAAATCAGGAAAGATTAGGAATCATTTTACAGCACATGAAGAATTATTGAAGGAATTCGAAAGAATGAAGCTTGAAGTGGTGCTACCTCCTCAAACTACTCAAGACATAGTAGCGGCATTAATGGTATTTCCGGACTTGAGAGCTCGAATAGTTGAAGCGCAAAGACGAGACGAACAACTGGAAGCATTACGAGCGAAAATTAGAACAAGAAATCTTCCGGAATATCACGAAGCGGGGGATAATGCGATTATGTTCGGTAATCGTATATATGTGCCTAATGACGAAAGATTGAAGAATGAAGTTATAAGTGAAGCTCATAATGTTCCGTATGTCGCGCATCATGGAAGCACGGAGATGTATCAAGATCTTAAACAGAAGTTCGTGTGGACAGGAATGAAGCAAGACATTGCGTCTTACGTCGAACGATGTTTAGCGTGCCAACAAGCAAAAGCATTACATCAGCGACTGTATGGAAAGTTACAACCTTTAGAAGTGCCTGAATGGAAATGGGTTCACATTGCGATGGATTTTGTAACTGGATTACCCAAGTCGAGGCGAGGAACATCGCTATCTGGATAATCATTGATCGATTAACCAAGAGTGCTCATTTCATCCCAATTTCAATAACGTCGAGCGGATAAGCTAGCACATATTTACGTTGGAGAAATCGTTAAGCTTGCATGGAGTGCGATATCGATTACATCGATCGTGATACTAAATTCACCTCACGGTTTTGGGCGACCTTTCAAAAGAATTGGATACTCGATTGAATTTTAGTACCGCCTTTCATCCCCAAAGATGGTGGTGGCGAGAGGGCGATTCAAACGTTAGAGGATATGCTCCAAACAATGGTGCTCGAGCGGGAGATCAATGGGAGCAGATTTTACCATTGATCGAATTTTCTTATAATAATAGTTATCAAGCTACGATTAAAATGGCTCCTTACGAAGCGCTATATGGCGAAGCGTAGATCAACCCTCTATTGGGACGAAGTTGGAGAGCGGAAGATTCTTGGACACAAGCGATAGAAGAAATGGTCCAGATAGTACAACAGATAAAGAAAAGAATGAAAGAAGCTCAAGATAGGCAGAAATCCTATGCTGATAATCGTCGTACAAAATTGAATTTTGAGATAGGATTAAAGTTTTTCTCAAAGTTTCCCCAACTAAGGGAGTTCATCGTTTCGGTATAAAATGGAAACTAAAGCCATGATTCATCGGACCGTATGAAGTATTAGAAAGAATTGGGCCATGGCTTATAGGTTAGCGTTGCCACCAAACTTCGCTAACGTACATGATGTCTTCCACGTTTCCCAACTCAGAAAATATGTGTATGACCCAACACACATCTTCATTATGACAAAATAGTTCCCGACCCAGATTTGAGTTATGAAGAAGAACCTGAGTGCATTCTGGACCGGAAAGAGCAAAAATTAAGGAATAAGATTATTCCTTTGGTGAAAATTCAATGGAAACATCACGGTCCAGAAGAAGTGACTTGGGAGCTAGATGAACAAATGAAGGAAAAGTATCCCGACCTATTGTACAAGGTACTAAATTTCGGGGACGAAATGTTTTTTAAGGGGGAGGGAATGTAGTAGCCGAAAAGATTTTAATATTAATTAAAGTCTAATCAAGTATAATTAGGGGCCTTAAAAGCCATTAATTTATAAGAATGTATAAAGAGGTATATAATAGATTATTAATCGATAGAAATTCGATAAATTATTAATTGAAGGAATAAAGATTTGAAGACGTAGAGATGGCTTAGAAATGAGTTTTATTATGATAAAATGTGTGAGATGTGATTATTAATGTGTATTGATTGAAAATGGTATTTAATTGAAATAGTTTATTAAGAAATGCATTAATTATGTTATATGAAAATTTTCTTATAAAATGAGATGAAATATTATTTAAATTATTAAATGTCTCGAATAAATTATTTTATTAATATGTAGTGTTAAAAGAATTATTTCTATGTTTTTTTCGAAAATTTATAGAAGTTGAGTATAATTAATTGATTTTAACTAATGAAGAAATCTAATCTCTATTTTATGATATGCATTCCAATAATGGATTTAATTGTTTTGGATTTATATATTAATGATAAAAAATTAGTTTTTACTATTAAAAGAATATTAAATACAATGTTAGCAATTTTGGAGAAAAATGTTATAATTTTTGAAAATTTTAAAGAAGAGAAGAATATGAATGAAAAATTAGTATAATTATTTGACATTTTAATCCATGAGAAAATTTAAATTATGCTATATGGATTTAGTTTCAATTATGAATATAAATTGTATTAGATTTTATTAATTATTAGGGATATAGTTTAATAATTAAAATATACTAAGGTATAACTTAGTAAAAGTTGAGGTGTAATCATAAATTTGTGGAAATTAGTGTATAATTCTAATGAAATTAGAGCTAAATACACATGAAATTTTACTTATATAATTCTAGAACTACAATACATGAAATATATCATCTTCAACCCCAAAACTCCCTCCATTTTCGGCACTCTCACACACTAACACACACAAATTTTATTTTTCACTTTTAAATCCCTAATTAAGTGTGGAATTAATAGCAAATCAATCCAAGCAAGGTAATTACTTCATTTAACTTAAGTTTATGTGATTTAATTTGATGAAAATGATGTTCTATACATATAGGGTTTTCAAAAAATTTAAGATTGTGATTATGATTAATTTGTTTAATTTTTGTTATGTTTATGAAGCTTGATTAATATATCCTATGGTTTTAAATTCTTTAAATTCATGAAGTTGAAAAATTTAAGAATCACTCATAAACCCTAATTTTTGTATATGAATTTTGTGATGGGATTTAGTTGAAATGAGCTTACATATATGTTTAGGAATGAATATAAAAATCATATGATCAAAAAAATTAAAAGTTAAACCATGCTTGTTTAATTTTTGAAATTTTTGAAAACTATAGTTGATGGGAACTTGAGGGTTTTGATTTTATTTGATCAATTTAACATGATATTTATGCTTAGGGATATAAATAATGCATAACATGAATTTATAGGAATTTAATTCAACTATATACAAAATGTACAAATTTTCGAAAATGAAGTGCATGCCATGAACTATGATTTCTTGATTTTATTTGATACATTTGATATGATATTTGAGATCTATGATAAAAATAATGCTTAAGTTGAATTTATAGGAATTTATGAACATAAAATATAAAAGTTGAAAAATTAAAGTTTAGCAAAGTTATTAATTTTATGTGTTGAATTTGAGTTAAGAATGGAAGTGAACTTGGATTGATGATCATTGATGCTATATGAGTATAATTATAGGATAATTGATATCAAATGGAATGTAGATGGTAAAATTCTTGAAATTTTCTATATATGTAGTTGAAGGGCATTAGGCGATTAAGTTGTAAATGCATGAGTTTAAACTTGTTTTAAGTTCTTATATGTATATTTAAGTATGTGTTGATGATATTGTGGAGTTTGGGATGAAATTGGATGAGTTTGCTTTAATTGGCTATTCCTATTATAAACGTTACTCTGTCGAAATTTCGGTAAAATTTGTTTATTAAAAAGGACGTTTGAAACTATAATCGGCAAACTATTGATAAATAGTTAATTGAATAAAGAAGATTTCTAAAGTCGATAATAATCTTGTGTTCTGAGGATCAACCAAAGGAAGTCGGGAAGTAAAGGACGAGGAAACAAATCTTTTGGAATAGTCGTCACAAGGTGGGTAATGCTTTATAAATTATTTTGAGCAAAGTTTATGTTATGCTTTGAATATGTTACTCTTATGAATTATTTTAATCACTACATTATGCATGAGTTGTGGAATGTTTTACCACGATTTACCTATTCTACGGTAGGGAAAATTTTATATATTGTGCACGAGTTATGGCCGTGAGCTTGCAAATGTAGGCCGACCATGGTATTGGGGAGGAGACCTACTTCCCATTACCGAATTACGTAGATAGGGGTATGACCGTAGTTGTGATCCTTCAGGACCAACTCGAGTATATGATGCCGGTATGTTTCAAAAATGAAAGTGTGGTGATATGTAAATGAAAGATTATTGTGATATGATGATTCTTGTTATTTCCCAAACTCTTGTTTGAATTAAAATTTATAAGTTTTTAAAGTTATATTAGCATTTACCCACTGAGTACTTTTTGGTACTCACACCGCAAAATGTTTTCTGTTTGATACAGGTTGAGTATGGAAGAGCTATGGGCCTTGGAACTGAGCTTGATAGCTGCTTTTGTTTTCGTTTGTTTGAATAATTATGCCCAAATGTTATGTCTCCATACATGACATTACCTACTCTTCATTGTTAACTTTGGGAAATTAAAACCATACTTTTGAGAAACCTTGTAAATATTTTGAAGCTGTTTATGTATATATTGGGAGGTAACCTCGTTGGAAATTGTTGCTTGTTGTTGGCCATTTCTTTGAGTGCGGGTTGGCTTATTCATATTTTAGAAGTTATACTGCAGTTTGTCGAATAATTTATTTCATATAAACCTCTTCAATTGTTCAGATTTTTAATGCCCTAATTAGTCATGGCCTGATTAGTTAATCATCTAATTAATTGGTCGGGTCGTGACATTAAGTTTCATTACAAACCTGTGTAGTAGTACCCTATAATTACTTGAATCCCATAAATTTATTGTTGGGAAAATTTAAAAGTATCGAAAATACTAGGAAATTCCTGTGTTTCAGGAATTAATCTATCTTAACTGTGTTTTTTTTTATATCTCAAAACCTCTAATGACTGTCATCTTTGAAGTAACTAATGCTACTGACTTGTTTGAGAGTTAGATGATTATGTTACAGGTTTCAACATCAGAACTACCAGCTTGGACATACCTAAGACTAAAGGAGTTCAAGAAATACTGAGAGTCAGCCATACTAATAGGAGTATCAATTTAAACGCAACTGGCGACAACTCAACTGAAGGATCGCGTACTAAAGACTAAAGAATAACGGAAGGCCAACTAATGTATTAAGACTGAAGTACAAGCGATGTTGAAGATCAAAGCTATCTATCGATAGTCAACTGACTATCAATACCTATGTCTGATTGAATACATCATGTTGACTCAGGAGTTCTAAGCTGACAAAAGACGGAGTCTAGACTACTGATGATAAGGAGATGCAGTCTCGAATGGTCCAACTTGTAGTCAATACTGATAAAACACGGAGTCAACTCGACTGAAGAAACCCGAAATGATTTAAACCTTCAGTGTTTGACTCACCACGTGTTGTAGTGTATCTGCAGAAGATCCTGACATGCAATATGACCTTTTTAGAGTTACAGAGCTATAGTGTACGAGATGCGACCTTTGTCAGAATACATACGAGGATTCTCAATGGGAAGAATTCAGAAGACAAATAGAAGGATTTGAATGGTTGTCCCTCCGGCACTATTCTTATTCATCTCCATATATATTGTACTGAATCCAACATTTGAAGGTTACCAAAACGCTGTACAATTGAAATCTTAAGCATTCGAGCTCAAAGCTCAAAGTCAATCAAACAACGATTTCGAAGAATGAAGTATTCATTCACTACAAAAATACAGCCGAACAGCGACGGATTAGCGACGGCCAAAATTCGAGTCGTGATTCAGCGACGGATTAACGATGGAATACATACGAATTTTATTAACGACGGATTTTCGACGGATCAACGACGGCATTAGGCGGGAATATCTCGTGGGAATGATTAACGACGACATAACCGTCGCTGGTTCGTCGTTAAATTTAACGACGGACTTATTTCCGTCGTTAAAATTACGGATTTTTTATTTTATTTATTGCAGACTAAATTTTGCGACGGACTAGGTCCGTCGTTAAGTTACACCCGTCGCTGATCCGTCGTTAAATTAGCGGAATTTTTATTTTTTATTTTGTATTTAATTTAACGACGGACTTTTTCCGTCGTTAATATTAATTTTAAATTTATTTATTCCAAATAATTTTAACGACTGATTTTTCCGTCGTTAGTACGTCGTTATATTTAACAACGGATACGATCCGTCGTTATATTGTCGGATTTTTTTTTCACATAATTTAACGACGGATATTAGTCTGTCGTTAGTCCGTCGTTAAAGCCTTTTAAATTTAACGACGGAAAATTCGTCGCTAATCCGCCGCTAAAAAATAGATATCAGACGTGCTTCTTCCCCAAATTCACTCTGCGCCCTAAACGTAGCCCAACCCAAATTCCCCACCCTGCTCGCTGCGCCTGCCACCGCCATGCCCGCCACGCCCCGCCCGTCGCCTGCCAGCCGCCCAGCCCGCCATTGCCCGCCCCGCCCCCCGCCTCCACCCGCCCGCCTTGCTGCCACATGCCCCGCCGCCTTGCCCCCCACCGCCGCCCCATGCGCCAACGCCGCGCCATCGCCCCCGCCCCAGCCCAACGCGCCACTGGCCACCACCGTCACTGACTTGCCGCCGCCACCATCCGCCGCCCCGCCCCGCCTTCCGCCGTTGTCCGTCGGGTTGGCAATTCAAATTTTTTATTTATTTATATTTCAATTTTTTTTTATTTTGTTGATTTTTTGTGATATATTGTTGTGATGTTATAATATAGTG
This sequence comes from Salvia rosmarinus, assembly GCA_036937905.1. Classification (NCBI taxonomy): domain Eukaryota; kingdom Viridiplantae; phylum Streptophyta; class Magnoliopsida; order Lamiales; family Lamiaceae; genus Salvia; species Salvia rosmarinus. Next base: position 43,418,109 of record CM072817.1, read on the forward strand.
ATATGTTGTAATATATTGTTGTTGTGATATATTAATGTTGTTAATGTTGTTGTGATATATAATGATATGTTTTTGAAATATTAAAGTTTATATTAAGTTGCTAGAATTATATTGATGATGGATAAGTATATATATGAATTGATTGAAAATTAATAGATTGTGGATTGAAAAGTTCATGTAATTGCATAATATATGGTTGAATGGCATGTTAAGAATAGGATGTAAATGGATTATTTTAAACTTGTTTTGAGTTGTTAACTATATAATTATGCATATGGTGATGATTTGGTGAAGTTTGGTTGAATTGGGAATGAAATGGCGATTCATTTTATAAAACTTACTCTGCCAAAATTTTGTTAGAATTGGTATATGAATAATATGTTTTATAAGTAAGATTTGCTCACTTCATGCTTAGGTTAAGGTTAAGTATATGAATAAGATGTTTTGAGTTGTTAAGTGTATAATTATGCATATGGTGGTGATTTGGTGAAGTTTGGTTGAATTGGGAATGAAATGGCGATTAATTTTATAAAACTTACTCTGCCGAAATTTTGTTACAATTGGTATATGAATAAGATGTTTTATAAGTAAGATTTTCTCACTTCATGCTTAGGTTAAGGTTAAGTATATGAAACTTGAATTAGGGTTTATGTTGCCTCGTAGATAACAAACCAATAATTATAAGTAAGATTTGCTCACTCTACTCAATAAACTTATGAGTGTATAATTAGTCTATATTGTACAACTTATGTTGAATATGTTTAATTAATTATTTATAATTAGGAGCTTGAAGAATGAATGACAATCGTGAGTGGATGTATAAGAGGTTTAGTTCGCGTGGTGGATTAAATATTGAATTTCGAGATAGACTTGAAAGTTTTATTGAATTCGCTAGTGCTCAGTTTTTATTCGCGGATGGAAAGAAAATCAAGTGTTCGTGTAAGAAGTGTAAGAATATACCTTATCAGAAGAAAGATACTGTGCAATATCACTTATCAAAATTTGGATTTGTTCCAAATTATCATACATGGATATTTCAAGGAGAGACAACCACGACAACCACAAGTAGGGACAATGTTGTAGATTCGAGATGCTGGCCGTCAACCAAATACGTATCATACGATAGTAGTGGATCCGCTGGTCCACGATTCAACTTTGACGAGATCGAAGAGGAGCCAAATTCGATGCACAAAATTTTACGACATGTTGAATCTGCCGATAAACCCTCGTGGTCGGGTTGCTTGAATCACACAGTTGTCATTTGTGGCTCGACTTACGAGTTGGAAAGCGAGAGAACAATAATGAGAAGGTTTTGATCAAATATCGAGGCGATGAAAGAGTCGCATCCGGATGGAAATTGTGTGCTGATGACTTTTGCAAGACGAAGAGATTGTTGCGTGGCATGGGGTTGCCCGTACACAAAATTGATTGTTGTCCATTTAATTGCATGATTTATTGGCGCGAAGATTCGAATCGACGAGCTGCAAATTCGTAATCATCCTCGTTTCAAGAGCAATACTCGAGTGGTGGAAGTCGACGGAAAGCACAAGTAGCATATAAAAGATGTATTATTTTCCTCTAACTCCTCGACTACAGAGATTGTATGCATCCAATGCTACGACGAAAAATATGCATTGGCATGTATCGTCGATCGATGATGGGATCATGCGTCATCCGGCAGACTCAATTGCATGGAAACATTTGAACACGAAGTTTCCCTTATTTGCATCAGAAATTCGTAACGTGCGATTGGGACTCCCAACTGACGGTTTTCAGCCATTTGGTCAATCAAGAAAGCAATATTCATCATGGCTCGTTATACTTACCCCTTATAATCTTCCCCCGTGGCTGTGTATGAAGGAGCAATACATGTTTCTTACGATCTTAATGCCCGGACCGCGTAATCCGAATGAGAAGATTGTGTTCTTGCAACCATTGATAGCAGAGTTAATAGATTTGTGGGATGACGGTTTTCTTACTTATGATGTATCGTTGAGCGAAATTTTCAAATGCACGTTGCATTACTTTGGACAATTAGTGACTTCCTGCATACTCTATGTTATGCGGATAGAGTATGATGGAAGATTAGCTTGTCCGCATTGCATGGAGTATACCGATGCTTTTACTTTAGCTAAAAGTGGTAGTAGTCATGGTTTGATAACCATCGTAAATTTCTAGCTCCTAATCACCCATTTGAAGGGATCAAGAGGTTTGAGAAAGAACACGGTGATTACTAACGATCCACCGTAAGCGCGATCGGAGATGAGCACATCACTAATTATGGGTATGGGACTAGTCTCCATAATGAGATTGGCGGTGATGAAATAAATAGCGAATATCCAAACAGTTTGGGCGGATGGAAGAAAATAAGTATTTTAAGGATCTACCTTCTTGAGTTCTCTTTTGATTCGGCATAATTTGGATGTCATGCACATAGAAAAGAATGTGTTCGATAATGTCTTCAACACGATCATGAATGTCCAATGGAAGACAAAGATACGAGCAAATCTAGAAAAGAACTTAGTTTATACCGCTCTGAGACTGAGTTGACGATGAATGAATCAATAGGAAAATATCCAAGGCTTTATACACTTGACAATCGTGAGAAAAAGTCTTATGTGAGTGGGTAAGAGGTTTAAGATTTCGGATGGATGCGTTTGAACATGGGTAGATGTGTAGACATGACAAAAGCGAAGATGTTTAGGATGAAGAGTCATGACTGTCACATTTTCATGCAGTGAATTCTACCGATTGCATTTCATGAACTTCTCCCACCCAATGTTTGGAAAGCTATAATGTAATTATCTTTATTCTTCAAAGATTTAACATCTCGAAACATAGGGCTTGATGATGCGTGCGAGACTCAAGAAAATATTCGATGATTTTATGCAAGTTTGAGCGCATCTTTCCCTAGTTTCTTCGACTCCATGGAACATCTACCGTTCATCTAGCTGATGAAGCCCGTATTGCAAGGCCTGTTCAATACCGATGGATGTATCCATTTGAAAGGTATTGCTCGTACATTATCACACACACACACACACACACACACATATATATATATATATATATATATAAATTGAAGAACAACGTTCGAAATTTTGTAGATACTTACGTAAGTTGAAGAACAACGTCTGAAATAAAGCCGTGGTTGAGGGTTCTATCGCAATGCTTACTTAGTAGAAGAAGCATCGACATTTTGCTCATATTATTTTGATGATCACGAAGAACGAAGTTCGAGATTTGCATCATGGTCAAGCGGAGATTAGGCACGAAGACTATCCAGATATGCTTCAAATCTTCAAGCAAGATGGCAGACCTTTTGGAAATATGTCAACGAGATATTTGGATAGTAGAGAATATGATGCTGCTCGTTTATACGTGTTGCTCAAGCGTGTTGAAGTTGCGAGACATTTACATGGCGTAAGTGTCGTGTTTTCTCGAAGTCATTGTTAATTATTATTATTGTTATTATTAACTAGGATCGTAAATATATGTTGATGTAGTTTATTCATCGATGATGTGAAAAGATCAAATCCACTGATCTCTAGCTCTGATATTCAAAGGTCGATTGAAAGAGGCTTCCCGCTTTGGTTTGAGGCATATGTGAGTGTTCTGATGATTATTAGTAGGAAATATTTAATATGTACGTTTAGCCATTCTAATCATTTTTATACTAATAATAGGTCAAAGATCATACTAACAACATTGTCAATCCGTTCATATTGTCTCTTGCCAAAGGGCCTTCAGCTCTAATTAAGACGTACCCAGGGTATTATATAAATGGGTACAAATTTCACACATTAGAACATGGGTCACAAAGATCAACTATGAATAGTGGAGTGTGCATTAAAGGTGAAACTTATGGTACAGACACTCAAGAACTCGATTTTTATGGGCAATTATTGGAGGTTTGTGAGTTGGAATATCCTGGGCTACCAACGAAGACCACAACATTGTTTAGATGCGAGTGGTTTGATTCTTCACGATTGGGGTTATCAATTCATTCCGAGTACAAGTTGGTTTCGGTAAATCATACGCGAAGATATAATAAGTTCGAACCATTTATCCTCGCTAATCAAGCCATTCAAGTATACTATTGTGCACATCCAAGTTTAAAACAATCTATGAAAGAGTGGTGGGAAGTATGCAAAATTAAAGCTCGATCTAATGTGGAAGTCTCACATGAGAGTTCTGCGTCGATAGTACCTCCCCCTTTTCTAGAGGATACATTAGGTTCGTTGTGGATGATGACACGACACTAGTTCATCCTGACGGTACACTCATAGACATTGAAGAGACATCTGATGATGCGGATGATGAAGTTGAATTGTCAGAGTCAAAAGACAATCATACATTGGATGATGATGATGATGACGGCGATGATGAATAGGGTTTGAATTTATTATATAGTATGCACAAGAAACGTTTTAGTTTCTAGTATGCACACAAAACGTTATGATATGTATTATTTGTGAAATTTTCATACAACATTTTTTTACCTTTGTTTGCAGATGTGTCACAGTGGACGAGGTGCCTCGTCATCATGTCGAAGGCATCCAGGATCATATACGCCGTCGTCCTCACCTGTCGGGCTCGAAGAAGGTATGGAGGCACTGTCTCACAGCTCCGCCCCCTCGAGCAGTAGTGCAGTGCCGTCAAGAGAGGGGATGAAGAAGATAGCCATTGTGAATGGGTATGTTATCTATTGTATATCTCAGTTAAAATAAATTATTACATTCTGATGTCTATATTTCTTGTAAATTGTAGCATTTTGTGTCCGAGCAATGATATAGCCCGCGTGATTACGGAGTCATTTCGTAAATTCATGAATCACAACGGCTTCAATTGGAAATTGGTGCCTCAAGAGTTCAAGCAGATTTATTTCGATGAATTCAAGGTTCGTGTTGTTTATACGAAGTCATTTATGTTTTGACCTTTGACACCAGTCATATTGTAATCATATATTTTTTGCAGAAATATTTTTATTGGGATGATACGATGGGCGAGGCAATGATCTACTCCTCTTGGTGCGCAAAAGGCAGCGAACGCTATAAAGATCTTGTTCACAAGATCAAGCGGAAGGACTCGCCTAACCCACCTCCATTTATCCCCGAGGCGAGATTGGGATAATTGGAAGGCATATTGAGCTCGGACGGGCGTCAAGAGAAGGCGGCAAGGCCCGACAGCAGAATGTCCGAACCAGATGGCGAGGGTACTGGGATAGTCAAGCATCGAGGTGGCTCACGCTCTGCACTCGAGTATGCGAGAGAGATTGTAAGTACTTAATTTGAAGTTTTAGATATAGTAAATTTATTTAAGAATCGTGAGACTTGTTAATTATTTAATTTGTTTTACTTATTTATAGGCAAGAGAGCATGGAGTAGACATATCAAAGGTCCAATGGGATGTATTCCAAAGGTATCATGCCACCGACGATGGGAGCTATACAGACGGGAAAGCTCGGAGTATCGCGGTAAGTATATTCGTTAGCGCAATAACGAGCATTTAATTAAATAATAATTATACGAAATTATATTACAGAGGCAGGTTGAGGAACATGTCACTCAGTTGAGCCAATCTGGGGGGAGTGATGAGGCGACACCAGAAATTGATAGGACTCAAATTCTCAAAATGTCATGGGAGCTCCTCAAAGAAAAAATAGGATGTTTGGAGTCGGTTCTCTATCACGGACATACATGCGAGCGAAGTGTCGTCTCATTCGATGGAGAGTGCCCGGCCTGCTGATTCCACGACTTATCATGCACGACTATTGGAGATGGAATCTAGATGGCAAGCGAGCCGAAGCGAGCAATCTGAGGCAGTTGCAAGTCGAGCTGAGAGCGAGACGACGCGTGCAAGCAGATTCGAGCTCGGCCATGCGCTCGGCGAGGCCTTGAGGCCATGGGCGCTTCCCCTCGTGATATCGCCCCGCTTCCCCCCTCGTCATATTTGAGTTGTATTATGAACAAACAAAACATTTTATTTGTAAACTTATCGTATGATTTAGAATTGTTTGGTTTGTTTGATATTATGACGTGAAATTGTTTTATTTTAATTGTGTCGCCTGATTTAGAATGATAATGTTTATCATTTAGAATTGGTTTGTTTGGATTGTATTTGTTTGAAAACAGGTTTGTTGTTGTTGTAAACGGCCGTCCAAAATACAAATAGAAACTGTCCAGTCAGTGCACATTTAGCGACAGATCGGCGACGGACTAGCGACGGATTGGCGACGGATTTACAACGTGAAATAACAGAACAAACTGTAACTAACGAAGGATTAGAGACGAAACTGAGACGGACTAGCGACAGATTTGTTACGTGAAATAAAAAAAATCATAATTTTAACGACGGAATTTGTCCGACGCTAGATAAAGACGGATTTTCGTCGAATTAACGATGGATTTACGACGGTATTTTTTAGCTACGGTGTTATTCCGTCGTTAATCCGTCGTTATTAACGACGGATTAGAGTCGTATTAACTATGGAATATGTATTAGACGACCGTTCGGGAGGTTGTCTATTAGCGATTGAAATTTCCGTCGTTAATCCGTCGCTAATAATTAGCGACGGACTAAACTCCGTCGTTAGAAGGTTGCCAACCAGCTTTCAACGACGCTTGATTCTGTCGCTGATCCGTCGCTAATCCATTTTAACGACGGATCCGACATGATTAGCGACAGAATTTTCTGTCGCTATTCGCCTGTTTTTTTGTAGTGATTATATCAGTAAGATTTAAGAGCTCACATATACCCATCAGCTTGAGACTTCAACATACACTTCCTTACATCTAAGATATTCACCATGTATATCTTAAGTCTAGACATCATGAGTTTATCATCTGTGATTGTTGGATTTGTATACTGAAAACAGTTTGGTTGAGCTTGTATATAGGGGTGGGTATTTGGTATTGGTTATTTGGGTATCTATATAACCGAACCGAATCAATGGATATCGGTTAACCGAATAACCGATATCATTGGATACGGTTCGGTATTTGGTATGTAATTTTTAAAAATTTCGGTTATCGGTATACCCATTCGGTTATCGGGTATACCGATAACCGAAAATAATTATATAAATATATATATTTATTTAATTTTATAATTAATATTTTAAAAAGCGAGTATATTTTAAAAAAGCGAATATATTTATTTAATTTTATAATTAATATTTTAAAAAGCGAGAATATTTTAAAACCGAATATATATATTTATTTAATTTTATAATTAATATTTAAAAAAACTGATTATATTTTAAAAAACTGAATATATTTATTTAATTTTATAATTAATTCGGTTATTTGGTTAACCCGATCGGTTATTTGGTTAAACCGATCGGTTATTTGGTTAACCGAATAACCGTTCGGTTCGGTTATCGGTTAGTATCCAGAGTTGCTAATCGGTTTCGGGTAACCGAAAATTCGGTTCGGTTAACCGAACCGAACCGGATACCCAGCCCTACTTGTATACAATGTTTCCTTTTACCACTATTACAATCTCCTATCTGAATTGTTTACTTGATTGCATATGTTTGTCCATTTATCTCATATATAAGTTAGATCCTACAGTGTGTAGTAGATCACAGAAGTCTGTATGATTGGTCAAGTTTAATGAGATATAAAAAGAATCACAGCTGAGACAACTTGAGGACGAGTTTTCGGTATAGGCTATGGTATAGATAAAAAGTGACTTGACTTGGTTGTTTGTCTATGCTGGTACGTCTCTGACGTATTGATGGATCACAGTGAGATGAGTTCTTCTATCTGACCGTCGTGAAGAACCTAGATCTTGGTGACTTTACGTTGATCTAAACCTCGATAAGGTATTAGGTGAATATGAGTTGTTGACCATCACTTTGACTTGTTATGGGTGAGGGTTACATGAGATAACCCAATATTCTCCACATCTTAGGTGGTGGCAGTGCTTGTATGTCATGCTAGTTACCTGTATCGAGTCACCGTTTCCGTTTAGTATGATGACATCCCCTTAAGGGGCTCAAAAGGTTTATTGTACTAAACCCTGCAGGTTGAGTTATCTCAAATACAATAATAAGGTTGAGTGGTACTACTTAAGGAATTAAAGGGATTAATTATTTTAAGCAGTCAGAACGCTGTAAATAATTAATGGACGTGCGATATCTTAAATACGGGGATTCGTGAAGTCTAAGTGCAAGCCCGACTCAACTTCGAAAATAAAGGGGTAAGTCAGCATTTATTCTCTAGTGGCATGAATAAATGTTTGTGAATTAATTCATGTTCTGGACTGAACATAAGATAATTAATTTATTTGAGGCCCATCTTTATTCCTTGCATTTGATCCCTGGGTGGCCCATCAAGGCCTGGAGCTACATAATTTCGTCTACCTCATAAGGATCCCAAAGGGATTTTGTTTTGATCCTCTCTATCTGAAAATATATTATCATATTTATTAGATATGCAGAGATCCTATCCAAATGGGATCTAGGGTTGCATTATAAATATAAGGTGAGAGAAAATCAAAGAGTGAGTATATTCATATTTTTAAAATTCTCGAAAATTGTGAAGGAATAAGAAAGACAAATTTTGCAGTATTCTCCATAGATTGCTTTCACTCAGTATTGGAGTTTTGGCAATCGGGATACAGTCCAGAAGATCAAAGCACGAGTCTTGATCCAATTCCTTGCCCGACAAATTTGTAGGTAAATACGAGAAAACACCAATGTGTTGTAATTAATTATATAGATGCATGCTAGGAATATAATCAATTTATGTTGAGTTAAACATCCAAGATAGATCCTCGGGAGAAGGTTAAAATCATATTTCCCTACAATTGGTATCAGAGCCTGGGATCAGAATCTTAGCTCTGATGGATTAATTCACGTTTGATTATTACGTACACAATTAATTAATTGTAGATCTGTCGTTCATCGTGGCTCGTTTTATTTTTTGTCGGATTTCGTTTTTCACCACGAGAAAATCCGTGGTTAGATTATGATTTATTTTTGTAAATCAAATCTGTAAAAGAAGAACGAAAAAGAAGAACACGAAGAACGAGATAATGGAGTCCCGTCGCACGGTGCGAGGGTATGCGGGCGATGGCACGCAGAGCGTGCTCAACGCCGCACAGCACGCCGCTAGATAGTTGCGCTCGTTTCTCAACAGCATATGGTCGGCAGACGGATAAGAGCTACGGGAATTCTCAACGAGCATCGTTAGCCGGGCGTGCGGGGTGCACGATTTTCTGCACGGATATCTCGACATGCCTCGGTGCTAAGCGTGTGGGGCGCGTGATTCTCGCATGGACGCTTCGGCGCTGGACGTGCATGTGAGAGTTCTCGACAACGGTTGGGCATCCTCGGCAGGGCTTGGGCAACAACGCGCGGGTTCGCTTGACGGGCAGGCCCAACGCGCGAGTCGCGCGGGCTCTCCTCGAAAGCATCTTCCGGTAGCTCTCGGTAGGGGCGTGACAAAGCATGCAGGGTCTCTCGGCCAGGCTGCCCGACGATGCTCGATACGCCTCGGCAGCTCGAGTCGCCAAGCTGGGCGATTGTAAGGCGCGACCAAGCTGGGCGCGCGTTTCTCGTGCAAAAACTCGACAGGGCCTCGACGACACGGCAGATAGCGCTCGACGTTGTCGGCAGGTCATCTCGGCGATGTCGGACGGGGAGCTCGACGAGGCAATTCTCGGTGGGCTGGGCGACGGTGCGAGGTAAGGCGGCGGATGGTGCTGGCGTGTGTGTGGGTTGTGCCCTAGCGCACGGCCCAGCCCCTCTTAGGCCGACCCGACCCAGTTTCGGCCCAGACCGATTTTTTTTACCTGATTCCAGTTTTTCGACCCGACCCGGCCCGATCCACTTTTCCGACCCGTTTTCAAATTTTCGGCCCAAATCCGCTTTGACGAATCCGGTCCATGCCGTGCACGCGAGGCCGTTCGAGATTTTTGAAGATTCAGACTTTGCAAATTTATGTAATAAATTAGGCGAAGTCTGAGTTCCACAGTGAGCCGCGATGAATAAATTTATTTTATTTTTATCGTTGAAAGCATGGCGTGCATGTTTAAAATTATACAGAAGCATGTTATGTATGTTTAATTACGTAGATAAACATGTTGTATGCTTTTGTGATTGGATGCGCATAGTAAACATGCTAGGTTTATCGCGTTTTTTGTAGCATATTTTAGAATTCTGCGAGCATGTTTTACATGTTGAGTTCATAGAAAGTATGCTAGGATTACGTGATCTGCATGGACAAACCTTTTGAAACAAAAAGACTAAGGAAGAAATCCGACATATTAATTTCTAAAATTAACATGTCAAGACCTCTACTTTTTAATCTCTAAACAAAGTGATACGCATTGTGAGTAAACGTCCACACGTGTGGCTTGCTTGCACTGTTTGTCATAAGTTTGTTAGATGAGATTTCTAAATAAAATATTTTAATCTATTGAGAAGTGGGAGTTTCATGTATAAACGTCCACACGCGTGGCTTACATATGCGATTTTCATAAGTTCTCTAGAGATAGATTTAAAATGAGATGACAAAAGAATTTGGATTGGAAGCGGTATGGTCCGAGTGAGTATGCCAATTCTACGAATTCATTTTATGCTGTTAAAATTATGGTCATTGCTTAGGCATCACCTCAAGTACAACTTCCCGCGAAGTCCCTTCTTGTGATAGTGATGTGGTCTAGTAAGGTCCAATCATTAATTTCATTTGTCATAAGGAAAATGTATATTTTAGTCTGGTTGAGGGGTTCATGTGTAAACGTCCACACGCGTGGCATGCATGTGGGATTCCTTGGACGATTGGAGGTTTCAATTAATATTGTTTTATCAAAAGGTTGCAATATTATTGTTATGAATTATGTGCGATCGTATGCTTATGTGTTTACATTGTTTTTAGATATGTCTCTTACACCGATTATCAATATGCTCGCACAAAATCCTATATCCAGTCCAAATTTTATTGAGTGGAAACGAAACATTGAGATTGTTCTTACTGCAGAAGAAAATTTATTTGTACTTACTACACCCCGTCCCAAACCCCTAGACGATTCATCTACTGATGAGGAGTGCAAGGAGCACGAGAAATGAGACAAATCAAATAGAATGGCAAAATGCCTTCTTTTGGTCACCATGTGCGAGTCCTTGCAACTCCAGCATCAAGAGATGGATGATGCAACCACTATATGGCTAAATCTCATGAAATCGTATGGGGAGTCGGACAGAATCGCTAGTCATAATTTGACAAAATTAATTATGTCAAGTTCAATGAAGGAAGGCGATTCAGTGCATGACAATGTAGAGCAAATGATCAATCTCTTCTGAGAGCTCGAATTGGTTGGATGATATATTGATGACATAGTCAGAATCGATATGGTCATCAACACTTTGCCCAAGCCTTTTGATGACTTCCGTTATGGAGTAGTCCTTTATGATAAGAGTTATACTCTAGATTCATTGCAAGAGGATTTAGTAAAGGAGGAATGCAAAATGGGCAAAGGTGCACAATCTTTAATACACACCTCAAGGAAAACCACTGCTTTATCAAAAGATGAAAAGGTAAAGTGGAATTCAAGAGATGCTAGGGCTAAAGAAAAGAGTGGGAGCAATACAAAGGGATCTACCAGCGGTTTGAAAAAGCCAAAGAAGAAGGGCAAATGCTTCAAGTGCAGTGAGACTGGGCATTGGAAGGCTAAGTGCCCCATGCTCAAGGCTAAATGTACGTCATTTGCTTTAGTAACGGAAACATGTTTAGCGACTTGTTCTACTCATTCATGGGTAGTAGATACGGGTGCGACTGATCATGTTTGTTACACCTTGCAGGGGTTCCTGCGGACAAGGGAGCTGTTTGATAGCGAGATAACGATCTACATGGGCAACGTGGCGAAAGTCAAGGCTGTTGCAGTCAGAGATGTTTTTTTATGCTTTGATAGGAAAGTTTTAGTATTAAAAGACGTTTTATATGTGCCGGAGTTTCGACGAAATCTTATTTCGGTTTCCAAACTATTTATACATGGATATTATGTTGTTTTTGATAGTAGTGTTTCTATCATAAGAAATAACGAAGTTATCTGTGGTGGCACTTTATACAATTCGCTTTATACTATTTCTGCCAAGCATAATACTTTTAATTATGTTGCATCTACATCAAACCTTAAGAAGATGAAGTTTTCTTAGCTAAATGACACCACATTTCTTTGGCATCTTAGATTAGGTCACATCAATCCAAATAGGATCCAAAGACTGGCTAAGAATGGAGCGTTGGGTGAAATTACAACAGTTACTCGGTTCGATCCGGGAATCACGTATAGAAGGAAAGATGTCGACCGGACCTTCAAAGCAAAGGGTTATAGAGCCAAAGAAGTGTTGGAGTTAGTCCATTCGACATGTGCGGACCGATGTCCACACAAGCTCGTGGAGGGTGCAGTATTTTGTCGATTTCATTGACGATTACTCAGTGCGGATACATATACCTGCTTCACCGCAAGTCTGAATGCTTTGAGAAATTCAAAGAATTTAATACGGAAGTGGAGACGAAGCTAGGAAAGAGTATCAAGTCACGGCGTTCTGATCGCGATGACGAATACCTCAGTAACGAGTTCATGGACTATTTGGTGCAGTGTGGGATTACCTCACAGCGCACTACACCGGGCACACCACAGTAAAATGGTTCTTCAGAACGAAGAAATAGGACTCTCTTAGAAATGGTTAGATCAATGATCAGTTATGCAACATTGTCTATTTCGTTCTGGGGGTATGCCTTAGAAACAACGGCATCTTGCTCAATCTAGTACCATCCAAGACAGTCGATAAGACCCATTTCGAGTTATGGTTTGGGTGCAAGCCTAGTTTAAACCACATAAGGATATGGGCGATCCAAAGACATGTCTTTGAACAAGAAAGCTAACAAGTTGAAGGCTAGATCTCAAGCAATGCTGTTTATTGGTTATCCTAGAGGAACGAAATGTGGTTATTTCTATAGTCCCTAAGGATCGGAAGGTCGTTATTAGACTAATGCCCGATTCTTTGAAGATGACTATATGCCCGATCATACTTTAGAAGAAGAGGATTAGGTACAAAATAAACCACAGTGGGAATCGACACCAAAAGTTCGAGTTGAAGTGGATCGAGTTCCACCGATACCAGAAATGGCACCTACCCAAAGAAGTTGTGCAAGATAGAGAACCACGGGTTATCGCACCCACCATCGCCATTATACCGATTCGCATACCATCGTAGTGGAAGGGTTGTTCGTCAACCCGAGCGATTTATGTTCGTGGGTGAATCTTAAGATTTAGTCCCAGGAAACGAGTAGGCTGTAATCGACCCATGGACATACATTGAGGAGATCTGAAGACACGGATGCAAGATCATGGCACACCGCTATGGACTTAGAAATTGAGTCCATAATGACTATGGATGTATACAAAAAGACACCTCTACCAGATGGCAAGGAAACCATAGGTAGTAAGTGGTTATACAAGAGGAAAAGAGATTCAGATGGAGAGGTTTCGGCTTTTAAAGCCAGGTTTGTGGCGAAAGGGTACACTCAAATTGAGGGCATCGATTTCGATGAGACCTTTTCGCCTGTGGCAATGCTCAAGTCCATCAGAATTCTTCTATAGCACCTAAACCTTGAGGTTTGGCAAATGGATGTGAAAACAACTTTTCTAAACGGTTACCTTCAAGAAGGTAGAGATATCTATATGCAGCAACCCGAGGGTTATGTGGTGAAGGGTGAAGAACATCTAGTATGGAAGCTTAAGAAGTCCATTTATGGACTTAAGCTACGTTTTGACGAGGTGGTAAAGTCCTATGGATTTACCCAGTTGCCTAGCGAAAGTTGTGTGTATCGTTTGGATGTCAACGGTGACGTGGTATTTCTTGCACTTTACGTAGATGACATCCTTCTACTTGGGAACAACGTGAAGCTGTTATCAAACGTAAAGAGTTGGTTATCCGATTAGTTTCAAATGAAAGACTTATGAGATGCAACGTATATTCTTGGGATCAAGGTTTACCGAGATCGCAAGAGGAAAATGTTGAACTTATCTCAGGCATCTTACATTGATACTGTGATTACTCGTTTTAGCATGCAGACCGCCAAAAAGGGATTGCTACCTTTCAGACATGGTGTTCCTTTATCTAAGGAGCAGTCACCTATTACTGCAAATGAGATAGAGGAAATGAGACAAGTTCCTTACGCTTTCGCCGTAGGAAGTCTTATGTATGCAATGCTATGTACGCACTACTAGAAAAATCAGTATAGACTACGCATAATATGTGTAGTCTTTGTGCGTTTTGGATCGTAGAGAAAAGTGGTGTAGAGAAAGCTAGGCGCACATATAATACGCTTTTTATGTGTAGTCTATACCGACTATAGACTACGCTTATCGCACATACACTACGCTTATCGCACATACACTACGCTTTTTAAGCGTAGTCTATACCGACTATAGACTACGTTTAATTTCACACATACACTACGTTTTTTAAGCATAGTCTATTCGATTATAGACTACACTTAATTTCTCATACACCACGCGTTTTATGCGTAGTCTAATATCAACTATAGACTACACTAATTTTCGCATATATACTACGATTTTTGGGAAAAAAACGTAGTCTTAATGCAAATTTACTACGGTTTTTATGTTAAATTTACTATGGTTTTTTATAAATTACTACGGTTTTTATGTCAAATTTTATATTTTATATACTACGCTTTTTCTATTACATCCGTAGTCAATTTAGCATACGACTACGGTTAACTTTTTAAACCGTAGTCAATATATCTTTTATACTACGGTTTTCAATTTCAACCGTAGTTAATTTCTTTATTTAAAACTTATATAATTAATAACGCGCAATCTAATATCAAATGAGATTAAAATATACTTGCTTTAATTACATTCAAAATTACTATACAAAAATATATAATCTGTTTTCATTACTGCTACAAAGATTTTAAAACATTGTATAAGAGGATAACACCAATAAACAAGACGAAATCACTCAACAAAACAATGAAAAACACATCCCTATATACAGCCAAGGAACTAGAACACCAGATATATCATTGCTTTCAAATGAGAGAACAGAACCAGGAAGCCTAGGGAAGTTATTTAAATTCCATCCAGAGTTGATATACTTGATATCAGAAGCTGAACTAACTTGCTGAGCAGTTTTAGGAAATCCACTGCCAAATAATCCTGTTTCGAGATCAGCCCCATAAAGCACCTAAAAAAGGAAGCTAAGTGATCAGACTTTAAAAGCATGGATTATAAGTTTCACACTCACGAGAAAAATTCATTCTAAAGCAGTAAAAGCAGCAGAAGATAAAATTTATCAAATTACCTCAATCATATATCATCTATTATCATTACAGTGGGACCCACCACTTAAAATATTTATCTATCTATACTAACCACTAAAGTGTTCATCTTTTGCATATCAACCACAAATTCAAAGTGGAAACATAATCAAACAAACATATTTTTCATCTTCCAAACATGTGACTAAATATACCGTTTACAGAAATCAATGTGTAGTAAACTGCATTTTAAACAATGAAGACTGAAAAACTGTAGCTGGAAGCAAACCAAACATCCCCTAACATTCCTAAGCTATATAATGATCACATATGTAAGATTACTAGTTTGAGGATGATATGAGACGAAAATATTTCAGTAGTTGCATAATAAGAACTTGCATGATTGAAGTGCCTGTACTTTGCATTTCTTCAGAAATGAGAGACTTGCCTTTTGGCAGTTCTTACAAGATTCACACCCACAAATGATCCCTTTCGGAAGTTGGTGCCTCAAGACATCCTGCAATTGTAGAAAGTATATGAGTTATAATATGGATTTATGGAAGAGATAAGTGCACGTATCACATTGAACTACACTAAATTAACCTGCTGAGATTCAAGTTCATCGCCAGAACTCTTATCAAACTGGTGCTTTATCCCGACCCTACGCCTAACGGACTTTATAGATTTTGAGTCATCATTACTGTCAAAGTCCACCTTTGTCTTTACTGTTTGTTGTTCAAAAGCAGTACCAGAGCTTGAGTAACTGCCAACTTGGTTATCCTGTGACCTCTTTAAAGTGAAGGGCACAAGTGACTCAAAACCAGAGGGAATTGAGGAAATCTCCATACTGTCGTCTTTGATGCAAGGTCCAACAAGTTCTGTGCCCATTACAGCTGATAAACAATGACAAAATTTAGATGAAAGACTGCCTACAACTATATCAACATTAGGGACAAAAGAATGGCACAATATAAAAAATACTAAGTTATCTGTTCGATAGTAACTTACAGTGGTATCTCCAGTTAGGCGTCTTCGACTCTTCTATAAAATAAAACATAGGAGGCCGAAGTTTTGATCTTGTCCTCGCTGATCGGAGACACGTGGCTGTCGTCAAAGTCGTACCACCGGTCACCACCATGCTGCATCAGATGTCTGGTGCACAAATCACATCAGAATACCAAAAAGAAAAAGAATGGGGCCTTTGGCTTCTGCTAACAAGCAATGTGATGTCCAAAAAATGAGTATATTTAACCAGGGTGAGAGAAAACATAAGCACTAAGGACAAAAAGAAATCCAGTCAATTATCAATTAGAACAAGCTGAACTTACATGAACATATGCTGTGTAGTGACCACCTCCCACACTTCCATAATGGTTACTAATTGCATAAAGTATGTAGCGGTTAGAAGATTGTTCGCCCTTCAGAGCAATGTAATTGGATAGGTCAAGATCATGAATGGGGAAATCAACAAAAGTCACCAATTTGTTTTTGAGGAAACAGTTGTATGAGAATCTTTTCAGGTGAATCACCAATATTTCTGGCAATCTCCAGAGATCTAATTTCTTCCCAGCTTGACAATGCTTCTTGCAAACAGGACAATACCTAAAGTTGATGATACCGAATTAGAAAAATTATGCTTGCTAAAGTACCCAACTGAGAGAAGTGAACACCCAAAAATGAGTAAATAAAAAGAGAAACAGAAGAAATTCATAATCTGCTAAAGTTAACAAAATGCTCTCAATGTGGACAAGAAATACTAGATAATTCATGATGATGTTGTTTTGAAAATAACTTATTGGGTAGCAAACTTGCATCAGAAATATTTGTATTTAGGTGTTTCCAGTGAAGAATTTATTGGTGTCATGTATGGATTCTACTTGCAGTAACGGGTCACAGTGATATCAAATGTTGTTTCACAATGTATAGTATGGAAACTTATGAGTTAAGGAACAATCTTAAAAAAGAACAGGTGTGTAATATTATCAAGTATGTACTAAACACAATTTCCTTATAATTGAGATATAGACACAAGAATTACTAGTGAGCGAAGCAATGGTATAGAAAGATTTGGAAACCAGGGACTAGCTTACTGACCACATATCATCTGGTCCCAGTGGCTCCTCCTTGAGGAATGCTTCAAGACATTTATACAAAGAGACAGA
This sequence comes from Salvia rosmarinus, assembly GCA_036937905.1. Taxonomy (NCBI): domain Eukaryota; kingdom Viridiplantae; phylum Streptophyta; class Magnoliopsida; order Lamiales; family Lamiaceae; genus Salvia; species Salvia rosmarinus. The sequence goes on from CM072817.1 coordinate 43,435,570, forward strand.
TTCTAGTGGTCTTTTTGTGAAGAATGCAGATTTGGAAACTTCCGGAAGCAAGCTAAGAGGCTGTATGTTGTACCGTGTAACCATTTTGTGTGACCATGATACTAGCACATACTGTATTTCAGGCACAGGTGTAGGCTTTATCAGCTCTTTCATTTCAATCTCGGAGCCCTTCTCTGTTACCTTTTCATTTGTTGAGTAAAACTGAAACTCTGTATCAGAATGTGCATCAGATTCTTCTTTATCAGATGCCTCAGGGGAACCACTTAATCTTACATCGCTGCTGCTGTCCGTGCAGATTCTGTGAGTGCCTGCACCCAGATAAAACGGGAGAAGCAGTTAGAGTAGACAATTACTATAAATAGAGGAAGAGATACAGGCATTGTAAAGTACAATTCAGAAACCGCTAATTCACTGAAATCAAATCATAATAATCATGTCAAATCAACATACTACGGCCTTTGCAACTCAAGGAGGCAACACAGCCCCGTGCTTAGACTTCCAAATTTTGAGCTACCTTTCACGTTGGAGACCGATCGTCTTACTATGGCGCTGTGTTAATGCCTCAAAAAGCAAAATCACATACAGTTAAATAAAAGGAGGAAATCGTGATATGATTCAGCAGATCTAACACTAACCCTAATTCAACCCAATTGACTTGCAATCACGCAAACAGCAACCAATTTACAGATTGTACCCAGATAAAATTTGATGCATAATTAAAGAACAGTCCCAGTTCGATAAAACCTTTTATTTTGATGGTAAGAAAAATTACCTTATATTAAACCCTAGATTTAATTTGGCAATCATTCGAATGTGGTTGTTTTCCGCCCGGTGTGTTGCCTCGCTGGAATAGAAAGGTTTTATTCAAGATGAATAAAAGGATTATCATGCAAAATTAAAACAAATTTGCAGCATCCCGCTAGCTAACAACTCTCCTAACAATATTACACGTGTCCTTCTTTATCGACTATGCTCAAGATCGATATGCTCGTGACCTTGACGAACTACCCATCCACGGTGACAAATTACCTTATATTAAACCCTAGATTTAATTTGGCATCATTCACACGCAAAACAAATTTGCAGCATCGGGATACTTCTTCAAGAATCCCAATACTCCACGATTCCCGTGTTTAAATTCCACACAAGAATCACAACAAATCAAGTCAAAAAAGGGAACTGGTGCAGCAAGTATAAGCAAATCACATAATCATCAATTAAATTGAGACATAAAACTTTAACCACAGTGCAACTGAATATGGTGTTGTAAGAATTACAAAACAAAATGCGGCACTGAATGATGTGGCCGTCATTTCCGGGAAGAGAATGGAAGAAACATAGTATATCTAGTATATTGTTAGCTGAAGAAAGAAAAGAAGACTATGAGGCATTTGGAACTAAAACTGATGATCATCATAAGTTGTACACACACACAAACACACATCTAAAATTTCAATAAAATGTCAAACAGCAACTTCTACAATAATCACCCACGATTCTCCATCATTGAAAATTTTCGGCTCAATCACACAAGACAACTTTATTTCACATTCTGAAATAAAAGATAATCATACACTATCATAGAAATGCTTAGCTTTTAAATACCACGACGACGATATCACCATTGAATCTCAAATTCAAACACTTTAAACAGTTAAAACAATTATTACCACCTACAACGGGTACAATAAATTGTGAACGTAGCAGAATCTAGTAGCAAAACTTGAAAATTCACATGAAACTCGAAAAAAAGGTAAATTTGTACAACACCACGCTAAATTCTCTAAATCAATCAAAATCCGCCAATATAACTAAAAATAGAAAACAACAATCGACCAAAATAATAATAAAGAAGAAGAACAAACCTCTTTAGTAGTCTGCGAATATTCAACCATATACTCATAGGCATCAGCCTGCGCATTAAACCTAGTCTCGGTGCCCTCAACGGGTAGGGCAAAAGCGTCCATGACGATAATGGTATCACCGTCGGTCTTCCCCTGCATAAGCCCCATGACCTCAATCGTGCCGCCGGAGCGCGCGTGGACGACCATCTTGAGGAGAGCGAGGGCGGAGATCTTCACGCGCTTGAAGTAGTGGGGGTCGTTCGCCCACGGCTTCTCCTGCTGGAACTTGGCCTGCGCGGCCTCGTCGAAATAGAAGATCGCGTCGGACGGGGTGGAGGAGGAATCGCCGGCATCGGACGCGGTGGTGACGATGTTGTTCTCCAGATCCCAGGTTTGGCGCGCGATTGCGGAGGAGGAAAAGGGATCCATAGCTAAAAGTTGAGTGAGAAAACTTGAGTGCAGACTACTAAATTAAACGCCTCTCTTTCAGAACAGTTCGAAACTTAGGCTGTAATTTTATTTTTTTTAATTTATGTAGATAGACTATGCTTTTTTGAAAACCGTAGTGTATTGAGGTATCAAAAACACGCATATACACTACGTTTTTGTTAAGCGTAGACATTACTTCATAAAGACTACGCATATTAAGTACACCGTAGTCTATATTTCAACAATTTTCGTACATAAACTACGGTTTTCATAAAAAAGCGTAGACTACGATTTTTAAGAAAAAAACGTAGTCTATGAGGTGTAGAGAAAATGTAAAATTGTAGTAGTGACGAGGCAGATATCTGCTATGCGGTAGGCATAGTAGCTAGATATCGCCTAACCCCGACAAGCTCATCGGATCATGGAAAGCATATACCAAGCACCGAAAAGGACTCGAGATTATAGGCTAGTTTACCAAGCAGATAGTCTAATGTCTTTGGGTTATTTAGACTCGGATTTTCAAGCTGACCGTGATGAGAAAAAGTCTACCTTAGGCTATGTGTTTACCTTGGGAGGAGGAGCCGTATCCTGGAGGAGTGCAACGCAGCGATGCATTGCGGACTCTACCATGGAAACCGAATATGTAGCGCTTCGGAGGCTGCTAAGGAGGCGGTATGGTTCAAGAACTACATCATGGATCTAGATGTGGTACCTTGTTTGCCCAAGAGTATCATAGTATACTTTGATAACTCAGGTGCAGTGGCAAACTCGAAAGAACCACGGACCCATAAGGCGACAAAACACATAGAGAGAAAGTACTATGTCATACGAGAAATCGTTAGATGAGGAGACGTGCTGATTGAAAAGATTGGTACTGCGGATAACCTAGCTGACTCATTCACGAAGAGTCTGTCACAAAAAGACTACGAAGAGCATGTTCGAGGACTTTGATGGCTCAAGATGGCACCCACTTAGAAATGAAAATTTTGTATAAGTGGGAGAAATCAAAGTGATGGTGTTGTTTGTAATAGCTAGTAAAGAGACACATTGTATACTAAAAGTTTGCTTTAGTATAAGTGGAAGATTGTTGGATTTGTATACTGAAAGAAGTTTGGTTGAGCTTGTATACAATGTTTCCTTTTACCACTATTATAATCTCATATCTGGATTATTTATTTGATTGCATATGTTTGTCCATTTATCTCATATATAAGTTAGATCATATAGTGTGTAGTAGATCACAGAAGACTGTATGATTGGTCAAGCGTAATGAGATATAAAAAGAATCACAACTGAGACAACTTGAGGACGAGTTATCGGTATAGGTTGTGGTATAGATAAAACGTGACTTGACTTGGTTTCTTGTCTATATTGGTACGTCTCTGACGTATTGATGGATAAAAGTGAGATGAGTTCTTCTATCTGACCATCGTGAAGAACCTAGATCTCGGTGACTTTACGTTGATCTAAACCTCGATAAGGTATTAGGTGAGTATGAGTTGCTGACCATCACTTTGATTTGTTATGGGTGAGGGTTACATGAGATAACCCAATATTCTCTGCATCTTGGATGGTGGCAGTGCTTGTATGTCATGCTAGTTACTTGTATCGAGTCTCGTATCCGTTTAGGATGATGATGTCCCCTTAAGGAGCTCAAAAAGTTTATTGTACTAAACTCTGCAGGTTGAGTTATCTCAAATACAATAATAAGGTTGAGTGGTACTACTTAAGGAATTAAATAAATTAATTATTTTAAGCGATCGTAAGCGTAAATAATTAATGGACGTCGATATCTTAAATACGGGATTCGTGAAGTCTAAGTGCAAGTCCGACTCAACTTCGAAAATAAAGGGGTAAGTCAGTATTTATTCTCTATTGGCATGAATAAATGTTTATGAATTAATTCATATTCTGGGCTGAACATAAGATAATTAATTTATTTGATGCCCATCTTTATTCCTTGCATTTGATCTCTGGGCTGGCCCATCAAGGCCTGGAGCTGCATAATTTCGTCCACCTCATAAGGATCCCAAAGGGATTCTGTTTTGATCATCTCTATCTGAAAAGATATTATTATATTTATTAGATATGCAAAGATCCTATCCAAATAGGATCTAGGGTTGTATTATAAATATAAGGTTAGAGAAAATCAAATAGTGAGTATATTCATATTTTCGAAATTCTCAAAAATTGTGAAGGAGGAAGAAAGACGAATTTTTGCAGTATTCTCCATAGATTGCTCTCACTCGGCATTGGAGTTTTGGCAATCGGGATACAGTCCAGAAGATCAAAGCACGAGTCTTGATCCAATTCCTTGCCCGACAAATTTACAGGTAAACACGAGAAAACACCAACATGTTGCAATTAATTATATAGATGCGTGTTAGGAATATAATCAATTTATGGTGAATTAAACATCCAAGATAGATTATCGGGAGATGGTTAAAATCAGATTTCCCTACAGTGATAACTCATATCCCTAGTTGAAAAAGCACTCTACTAAACCCTCCCAAAAGTTAAGTAAAAGTTTGGGTAAGTAAGCAACACAGTGTTAGTTGCTGAAAGTTTGATTTCTAGCACCCATAAGCTAGATGTTGAGTCAACTGCGTCTTGAAAGTAGTTAGTGGTTCCTAGCACTAGCAAGCGTAGGAGGAACGAAAAATTTGGTGGGATATTGTAAAGTTACCCCAGTATCTAGGTTTACTCTTATATCCATAAACAAGACTAATCCAAAGTTAGTGGATTGACTGTGGACATAGAAGTTTATCTCTCGAACAACGTAAAAAACGTGTTATTTATTTTCAGTTATGCTTTAAAATTACATATTATTAAATTGATATCACATATCATTGTTTTGAAGCTCTTTATCAATATTAGTTCGACACTGAAGTTTTATATATATATATATATATATATCTATATATATGAAAACTGACTAATCAATATTCAACTAAGTTCATAAACCCGAGTCTCAGTTTTTGTAAGGAAAATCCAATAACCATCACATTCCGCACTTACATCAGTTATTAGTCCAATTGACTTGATGTCTCAGCAGTCTGTAGGTTTGTTAACTGATAATCACTCAGCACAAGACATTCTCTATTTGAACTTACCAAGAGTATCGACACTAGATCGGATCGTTAGTTACTCGACCGATTCTTGTCAAGAACCACACGCCTTGTCACCGAAAAAAAATTAAATTTGCTTAACTGGTGTATCCCTTCTCCCTAGACTGTGCATCGGTCGGTCGGTTCGATCGACCGACCAGAAAACCTTGAACCGAAAACCGATCGACTTGTTTACTTCATTGGCCGAACCGACCGCCAATTCCAATCAAACCGAAAATCGACCGAACCGATCGAAAATATAAAAAAAATACACTGCCATTTAAATTTTGGCTTGTAATCACATATGTGCTCATTCCGTCATTCGTAATCCCAATTCAAAACAAAAATATATATAAATATATATATTATATACATATTTGTATTGTAAGTTTGCAACATACTAATAATTCAAAACAAAATTATGCAATGAATCGAGCCTCCACACTACGAATAAGCAAAAATTCCCAAATAGACATCAACTAGAAAGACCATACATTAAATTCAACAATCCAAACTAAACAACTATTAATACAATCCAACATTCAAGTTATAAGTTTCGACAATCCATCAAATTAAACTAAATCAAAACAAGACAATAATCATCACAAATACTTCAAGGCTCAAGTTCAACCCTCCATGTCATCCTCATTGGCATCACCTATACCAAGACTTAACAATACTACAAAATGACGGAAAAATCAAACAATCACAATTTTTACAAAGTAAACGAAAACATTGAATAGTAAAGAAATTATTCATTTGATGTAGAAAACCATTACCTTCTTCGTGCTTTTGAATGGACTCCAAATCCTCTTCGATTGTAATTGGCCTCTTTGACTTCCTCAACCAATCTTGAGTACAAATAAGACTCTCAACAATATGAGGAGTCAAAGAACTTCTAAAAGGATCGAGGACCCTCCCTCCGGTGCTAAAAGCAGACTCGGATGCTACTGTAGAAACAGGTACAGATAATACATCCCTAGCGAGTTTGGCAAGAATAGGGAACCTAGGCTCATTAACCTTCCACCAATTCAAGATATCAAAGTTCTTCACATTAAGTACATTTCTTTCTTTCTCATTCAAGTATAGATCCAAATCATTAGCCAAATCATCTTCTTCAAGAAGTTGTTGTTTCTCATACTTGTCCACCAACAAGTAAGGAGTCTCATTAACTTCTAAATGACGTGAAGATTGACCTTGTGTTTCACCATTGGAAGGTTGATGCACCTTTTTATACTCATCATACAATGCATATAACTCTTCCTTCACACAGCCAGCCATAACTATGCCATCTTGTCCATATGATTCAGTAAGCATAAATGAAAGGAATTTAAGCTTAAATCTGGCGATGAAAATAGCAAAAAAGATGAGCTTATTCATTTTCACTGGATCACCCCAATACTTATCAATTTTTTCTTTCATCTTCGTACTCATTGGCCTTACATCTAAAGTCGAGCCTATCACCCATTCTTTCAACAAGCACATCACGTTAGCAATCTCATTGAAAAACACATTTGAAGTAACATATAATGATCCGGAGATTCTAACTGTCAAATCAAAGAAAGTCTTCAACACTTTACTCATTTTTCTTCCATTGTTTCAATCCACATGACCAGGTAGGGAATCTCCTAACTCGATCTTATAATATGGATCTCTCACTTCAAACAAATCAAAAGCTTTTTCAAATTTGCAAGCAACCTCCAACATAGAATAAGTAGAGTTCCACCTAGTAGGCACATCTAAGCATAATAAACATTTGCTTTCAATGTTTTCTTCTCTACAACATTCCTTAAATCTTGAAATTCTAGAAGGAGAATGTTTAACAAATTTAATCGCATCTCTAATCTTCTTAATTGAATGATTCAATTCCTTCAATCCATCTTGCACAACCAAATTAATAATGTGAGCCACACACCTCATGTGAAGAAATTTTCCTTGACCCAAACAACCATCCCGAGCAATCAATTTATTTCTCAAAGTAGCAACCAATACGTCATTCGAATAAGCATTATCAACTGTCACTGAAAAAACTTGAGAAATTCCCCACTCACGCAAGCATGCATCAATCTGTCTACCAATTTCCACACCCTTGTGACTCTCAATTGTGCAAAAATTGATGATCTTTTTTTTCAAATCCCAACTATCATCAATGAAATGTGCAGTGATGCACATATAATTCAACTTTTGCAATGATGTCCAAGTGTCTGTAGTAATGCACACACTTTGCTTTGTTTTTCTAAAAAACTCCTTCAGAATTTCCTTCTCACTCTTAAACATTTTCTAAATATCACGTGATATGGTGTAACGTGAAGGAATCTTAAATTTTGCTTGCAATGCATTAACAAATTCCTTAAACCCTTCACCATCTACAATAGAAAAAGGAAGCTCATCCTTAATCACCATTTCAACTAGTTTTATCCTACAATTTTCCTAATCAAATTTCCATGAAGTTAAGCTACCCAGTACTGCTGAATTATCACTCCCTCCTTCTTCAGGAATCGGATGCAAAGACATTTGTGATTGTCTTACATCTGTACTACATGGTTTTTGCTTGCAACTATCCATATGTGCTTTAAGTGAAGAAGTGTCATTCTTTTTTGGGTCAGAGAAGTAAGACTTACTACAATAGTTGCACTTTGCTTTCTTGTTACCATCTTCATCAATAAATCTCGTGAAGTGGCTCCATACCTCGGACTCTTTTCTTTCACATTTTCTTTTTTTTCAAAGTTGTTTGAATCGGATTCTCATGACTCTTATCCGATGATAGTGGTGGGAGTTGTGATATTTCTTCCTCATCTTCAACATGAGACATCTTTCACACCTAAATTGCAAAGTATTAGAATTAGAGAAATTATAAAATCTACTCAATCAAACAACCCAATGCAAGTAAGACATAATTATCTTACTAAGAAATAAAATTAAGTACATTGTATAGTATTGTTTAATCAATGGAAAAAGATCACACAATACGTTTATTTAGTATATGATTTAATGGAGACAAAAGAATAAATTAAGAAGGCAAATAGAAAAGTTGACTTAAAACTCTAAATAACCCTTCGCAAAAAAAGAAAAATATATATTAAACGATACTTATTTTGAAATGGAAAGCATTGCAAACGAGACTTTTCTGCACATTTCAACAAGTGAAAATTCGTCCTATTTGATTATTCACATTTGTTTTTTCTTGAATTGGAATCATCAAATTGTGAATTCTGAAAGTCAACAAATCTTATATATGGCTATTGCTACAATTTCATTTCAATTGTTTTTATTTTGTTACACAATTTCATGATCAGATGGATGGAAGAAGCATATTCCATGTACAGTCGAAGCAAACTATTCAATCATCTTCAGAACTATGAACTGAGTGTGCTTGATCGACTAATAGGAGCACGTGAAAGTTGTCCTAGTTCGACAACCACCATGAAAATGGCGACTGAAATAAGATTTCTCCAACTCCAAATTATTCAATTATATTTCAGAACACGTTAAACATCAAATATAATTAAATTTTCACCAAACATCAAATATTTCAGTCCATATAAATAGCTCATCCACAACTAAAATAGAAACCAAAATTACAAAAAGAAAAAGGAAATCGAATACGAAACAAGATAACGACTTACAAAAAGAAGCATAGCTGCGACCTACGACCTGCGACCCTGCTACGATGAGTCGATGATGGCACTATCTCCGTGCATGAGGTGAGCCGTAGCTGCCCATGGCTGCAGCTTGCCGATGACTATGTTGTGCCGTGCGAGTGTACGACTGTGCGACTGTGGTGCGAGAGAAAGAGAATAGATAGGGGGAAGATGTGAGGCTACCGTGTGAGTGAGGCGAGGAGGGAAGATGTGGTGCGACTGTGAGAGAGGAGATAGCGAGAGGAGATAGTGGGGGAAGAAAGTGAGAACTGAGAAGGGATGGAGATAGGCGGCGTGAGTGAGGTGAGGAGGTGAGGACTGAGGAGGAACTGAAATTAGATTAGGGTTCCAAATAATTTTAAAATATTAATTAATTAATTTAAATAATATATGCTCGGTCTGTCGGTTATCGACCGAAGCATAATTTATAAAACCGAACCGATCGAGCAACCGAATTTTTTCAGAAAAATTAAACCGAATCGACCGCATAGGTGTATAAAAACCGATCGAAAACCGACCGTATTTTTCGGTTTCGGTCGGTTTCCTCGGTTCGGGCGATTTCTGCACAGCCCTACTTCTCCCATATACACCAGTACGTATCCAACGGGATCCATCACTTATAAATATAAGTTGTTATAATAATCTCTGAATATTTTCAATAAAATTTTGAATATTACAAAGTAAACATTAATTATAAGTAGTCCAAATAACAAAAGATTGGAAATGGAAACAGTTCCATGTAGACATGTCAATTAATGTTCGTAATTCATAGTTCTTATGTCCATTACGTAAGACCCATTTAGAAGTTGTATACTCATACTTGTCTCATTCCTGATATAAGAGTGATTTTATTACTAGCCCCCATCTTAAACTTGTATAGTAATACATGTTAATTGTCCAAACTCGTGTAACATTATAAATATAAGTTGTTAATTGATTATCTGTCTCAATAAAAATCCAAAGATTATAGAGTAAAAATTAATAATAAATAATACAATTAGCAAAAGATTAAAAAATAGAGAAAAATCCACCTAGGCATGTGGATCAATGTTCGAATCTGTTTTAGAATTTATACACTCATATATGTTCCCAATTCGATATATACATGATTTTATTACTCTTTCTCGTCCCAATCTCATATGATAATACCCTCTAGTTATCTGGATCCACTATATATGGACATAATGCTTATATAAATTCAGTAGTTTATATAACGACTATATATGAACTAAATAATTAATTAATATAATTTAGTACATATGTAATTATATAGATTAATAAAATATAATTTAATATTTGAAATAACGTGAATATATTTTGGTGTGATACATAGTCATATTATAAATTTAGGTGTTTGTGCTACCATAAATATTTATTCATATATAACTTTTTGTCCTCAACAATGATGATAATATGACAAAAAAAAGTTAAAAAAATTAATTTCTAGAAAAGTTAGATACAAAATGAGCTTTTAAGTAGAAATACAATCAACTCAAAGAAAAATGTAGAAAGGCAATATAAAATACTTTAACGCATATTGAATACTTTATGTGTAATTAGCATATTGATTGATTATATATTGAATCAATCAATAATGTATAGGTAAGGACTCATGAAATTATACTATAGATCATATGTTGGGTCTTATTTAGTAGGTAATATTACATATAGTATTAAATAGACACTAAACAAGGAAATTAATTAATCACCAACTATATTTTTAAATCCAAAAAGTAAATACATGGTCACTCTGTAAATTAGTTGGGTTTATAAAACAAAACATAAAAATAAAAGCAATACAATAGGAAAAAAAAGGAAATTGCAGAAATTTTAATATTGGTATAATCAATCCAAACAATAATTTTAGCTAAAAAATGAAAATTAATAATAAAAATAATTATAAATTGTAATTAGATTAATAAACTCTGATTAATAATTATAAAATTAAACTAAATCACAACATATTGAAATTGATGGAAAATAGTTGAAATTATCTAAAAAATTGTTACTTAGACGCTAAAATTAGGATTGAGAATTCCAAGTGGAGAACTTAATTAACATAGAACTTAAGAAGTGAGAACAATATAAGTTTCTATTCACATGTGTTCGGATCTATTTGTTCTTTAAGTCGCTCGCAATCGTACGAGGTCCATTTAGAGCAGTAAAGTTGATCCAATCGTACTCTCAATGAAGTCTTAACAGGGCTCCGATTCTATATCACGCAAAAAAAGAATAGAAAAGAAACTAATGTACTAACATAATTGGGGACTGTCTCAGAACGGACAAAAACAGGAAAAGAAACAAAAACAGGAAAATGGTGTACTTGGACAACAAGAGAAATTGACAGATACACAAAATTGGAGATGATGTTCTAAGGTTCAAACACTATTATCGTTATCAACTAGCCAACAACCGATGCACAATGTAGTGAACTACCCAACGGAATATACACTTAGTTAGTTGCTTAACAATCTTGTGGCAGCGAAACGAGTCATGGTAAAACGAGCATATTCCTTCGCTTGTACATCGAAGGGCCCCAATATTCCATCGAAAGGTAGGAGAAGAAAGAGGGATGCTAAGGATAGTAGAGGCAAGGGCAAGTGTTTCAAGTGCGGTAAGACTGGACATTGAAAGGCTAAGTGCTCTATACTCAAGGCTCAAGGTACGTCATTAGCTCTTGTAACAGAAACATGTTTGATGACTTATTCTACTCACTTGTGAGTAGTAGATACAGACGCAACTGATCATATTTGTTACACCTTGCAGAAGTTCCTACAGACAAGGCAGCTGAGTGAATGCAAGATAACAATCTCCATGGACAACGTGGTGAAAGTCGAGGTCATTACGGTTGGAGATGCTACTTTATGCTTTGATATGACAGTTTTAGTTTTGAGAGATGTACTCCATATGCCGATGTTTCGACATAATCTTATTTCCGTTTCTAAGCTTTTTTGTTAATGGTTATTAAGTTATTTTTGATAGTGGTGTTTCTATCACGAGAAATGACTAGTTTTTTTGTGGCACATCATACAACCCTCTTTATATTATTTTTGCTAAGCATAATACCTATAACTATATTGCATCTACTGCATCAAATCATAAGAAGATGAAGTTTTCTTCGTAAGAGGACTATGCATATCTTTGGTATCTTAGATTAGGTCACATCAATCTAAATAGGATCCAAAGACTGGTTAAGAATGAAACATTAGGTAAATTTACGATTACTCCATTTGAGTCTACGAATCATGTAAAGATGGCAAGATGTCAACCAGGCCCTTCAAGGAGGAGTATAGAGCTAAAGAAGTATTGGAATTAGTCCACTCTAATCTGTGTGGACCAGTCTCTACACAAGCTCGTGGAGGGTACGTGTGTTTTGTCACTTTCATTGATGATTACTCAAGGTACGAATATGTTTACCTGCTTCACCGTAAGTCTGAATGCTTTGAGAAATTTAAGGAGTTTAAGGCGGAAATGGAGAAGAAGCTAGGTAAAAGTATCAAATCATTACGATCTGATCGTGATGGCGAATACCTCAGCAACGAGTTCATAGACTATCAAGGGTCTGATGCAAGAACCCTTCCTTACCCCCACATCTAATGAATCTGAGGTTCTGACTCAGAAAAAGCATAGAGAAGGAATCAAATATAAAACATCACATCCTTTTATGTTCTTCATGACACCTTTTGTCTAATCAGATGTGGAATTTATATGAATTAAGGGCAATGACTAGATGCCGGAAGGGAAGAAGTAAAGATTTTCAATCTCAAAGCAGGAAAGATCAACATAAGACAACAATCATATACCCCGGGCAACATGATCACCAATCCAATTGGTATTGATGTCAGAGGAGAAAGTAGGATGATCAGCCGAGGGAAGAAGAGCAAGCTAGCAAACGTTGAGATGAAGAAAGATTGTAGAAGGTCGAAAATTAGAAAAATGTTGTGCTTAAGGCCTAGCAATCAGAAACTTTTGTGGGATGAGTAGATAGCAGCAGTCGAGCTGAATAGGAAAACTTAGAAGAAAAACTCAGAGGATTGTTGAAGGTCGTGTTGTTACACTACGTAATAAAATGGCTAAGTTAGCAGCTTTGTAGTTAGTCTTTAGCTATCATCGTAAAGAGTCAATCAACCTAATACTTTTACCAGATCTATCTAAAAACATTTCACATTTAATACATCTATTTGTTTAAGGTATCTTTTCAGACTAGATATTTGGATCATCGACTGTTGGGAATTTGGGATCATGAGATATGTGAGCGCATATCTATACTAGATGATCGAATTGTATGAGGAAAGGAATTCTAATATATAATAATTTCATATGCATGGTTAAATTAGGACACAACTTTATTTTAATGTGATCTAAACATAAGCAGGACAAAAGGTACTCATCGAAGATGAGAAATACATGAGCAAATTAAATTTTGCAAGAATAGTCTCTTTTATAATAATAATTGATAATGGATGCCCAAGCCTCATGACCACAAAATAAAATATCTTTGTTAGAAAATCTAAATTATAATTTTACCGCGTATAAGCAAACTAGTCAAGAGGCACCCAAACTCATATAAACAGCGTAGTCAAGAGACGAGCTCTTACACTCCAATAAACATAGTAAATTACAATTTTACCTCGTAATACACAGCGGTCAATAAACACCAAAACCTTGTAGGCGTGAAATCTCTTAGAGAACCAAAATTACAATTTTACCACAATCAGTCAAGACTAGATACAAGTTTTTAAACTATAATAGACACCCAAGCCTTTTGGGCGCGAAATCTCCTAGTTACAGAACCAAAAGTTACATAAACGGAACTTTCAAGAGACGAAGAAGCCACAATAATTAACTGACTCCAACCGACTGTTCAGTTCTACTCCATTTCCATATTTGCACATACTCACTACCGCACGCCATGCTGCACACACTCTCTTCCCGCCTCTTAAATATCGCTATCTGAGAAGCGAACCCGGGCTCCACATCAGCAGCACCACCAACGCCATTGAACTCGACACTGTAGTTGTGCTTGGTGGCCAGCGCAGACGCCCAGTGCTCGAACTGTGCCCTGGTCCATTCAAACTTGTGATCATGGTTTCGGAATTTGCAGCTCTGAGCTTGCTGGTTCCTTTCATCCGGATCATCCTCTTGGCCATGTAGCGTGCATCCCTGGAGGATCACATTGTACTCGTAGTTCGGGGTGGAGACAATGAGGATCTTGGGGGCGAACGAGCTGAGCACTACGTTGCCAAATAAGCATGCTTCTTCTTCCTCCATATGTTCAATCACCTATATACCAATGCACAATGCATCATACTTTAAGACATTCACCGAACCACAAATTCCTTCTATGTAAGCAATATACATTTTCATTCTTGTTATTTTATACACTCTGTGACATGCTAAACAGACATCAAGAAGGCATTATAATAGGGTTAATAGTAGTTTATGACCTCAAACTTTGGTGTTTTTTATTTCACAATAACAATACGCAATGCATCATAGTTTACGACGTTCACCATACCACAAAGTCCGTGAATTGCGTAATTTAGAAGAGAGAAACAGGTACCTCCAAGCAAGTTGCGATGTCAAATCCATGTAGCTGAGGATCAAATTTCGTGATGTTGCCATAAAAAAGAACTGCAGATTTCATCTTGCTATTTGCCCTCTTGGGATCTAATAAACTGTTCAACTTTGAATGGAGAGACTGCATTGGTTGAACGTCATACATCAGAAGAAGAAGCGCATGAAACAGCTAAAGTAAACGTCAAATCTAACCGTTGTGGTGATAACTGCTAACCTTGGCTGCTTTTGCAAGACTTCGCTGTGAAAGATCAACACCAACAATTTTCTCCAAAGAGGTAGGATACGACAGCAAGGAATCCAACAAACTTCCAGAACCACAACCAAAATCCACCTGCAATTGGAACAAATATTCAGTGGTCAAGTCCCTAAACATCACCTTCGTGGAAACATTTTTATGAAGCTTAGTCTATACCAATGAAGCTGCAGAAGATTGTTTTATATGGCATACTGCAAACTCAACACGCTGCTTGGAGAGAGGGGGGCTAAATAGGGCTTGCTCCATTCGATCTTCTAATGGTTCCGTCACCTGCAATAAAGTAACACAGTACTCCAATTTGCAGCTTCCTGCCACCAAAAAGGGGAAATAAAATTTTATGGTCGAGGCTCGCCACCTGATTAATCCAGTTATGCCTTAAACTGCGAACTTACTTGGAGACAATAAAGATAGAGTTTCTGTAGAATCACCAGATGCAGCCAAAATGAACTCACTGAGAGGTGACTCCACTGTGAAATATGCCGACTGGCCAACAGCCATCTTTTCCACAGCTGCATCAAGAAGAGGCAAGACAGCTTGATTGCCTACCTCGAACTCAAACTCTTCAGAGCTTTCAAGATATTCTTTAGTGCCGTCGCTTTCTCTTACCAATGAGACCGTGTAGCTTATGCATGCTAAAGAGCCATTAGCTGGAGTTACTCCCAAATTCTGACCCTCAATTTCATTAATAGCTGTATCTGCAGCTTGAGTTATGGTGGTTCCAGAGCTGTGCAGATTATGGCATAACGCGAATCCCTTAAAGAAGTCAGGAGTAAACTGAATATCATAATTTTTTGCTAATAAGCCCAAATCCTCCATGGAGAGGTCCGGTTTTTCAAAAAATATGTCCAGCCAGCGGAGGACTCTCAAAGCAACACTTTGCACGGCATCCGTCTGCTTTCTGTAAGATTCTTGTGGTGGTGAGCATTCTAAAAGCACTTCTTGATTTTTCGAATATATCTTAATGTTACAACTAAAAGCTCCGGTTGGGGCCACGGGACTCCCAGTAGCAGCAGCAAGGCCCGATTCACTTTTTTCCTGCTTACACAACTCTGTAGCTTTCAACTTTTTGCAGGATCCAGGTAAATCTACTAATGAATCCAAAAACTTTTTGAGTAGAGAAGACAGGTTCAGATAAATGGTGAGAACGGCAGAATGCACAAAGTATATCTCTGGGGAAGGAACCTCTCCAATTGCTTTTCGTCGTGAATGCTAAAGGCAACTGGGCAGCAAGAATTGCATCTCTAGATATCTTGTATGCTCCACTTGGTATCTTGCTGACAAAAATTCTTGACAAAAGGGAAAACAGAAACTCAAATTAAACAGAAATTTTCTCAAACAGGTAATCTTGTATATTTAACATAAATTATTTTCAGAAAAGAATGACGGAGAGTGAGACCTATATATTACTACTTTTACCTATAGTATGAGCACAATGAAATAGCTTCTTGGAAAATTTCAGTGGACTTCCATGTGTAACCCACAGAAGCCAGAATTGCATCACCATATACCTCTTGGCCAGCAAAATAAGTTGCTCTGATGTTTAGAGATCCTTCTACATGGTTAGCTTGAGGCTTTGACAAGTTTTCAAATATAAACTTTGGAGTGGAGGAATATATTCTCATTTCAGATGAAGCTTTGCCAATCGTTCTGCATAATTATACAATATATGTTGTGTTTTAGAAGGATACAATAGATGATATTTGCTGAGAATAAAGCAAGCATTTCTGAATATTATAGATCATGAATTAAGCATGTCGGGCATATTTCACAATAAAGAGTGAATTCTATTTCCAACCCAATATCTATACAAGCAATATAAATTGTCGTTCTTGTTATTTTATGCATAAACTCGACATGCAAAAGATACATCAAAAAAGGCATTTATAATCCTTAGTCCAGAATAACACCTATTGTTCCACACTTCATCTACTACTATATGTTGATGAGTCCTTATGTCTGTTAGAAACAAAATATAGAGGGTGTTTGGCTGAGCTTATAAGCTCTCAAAACAGCTTATAAGCCGTTTTTCAAGCTTAAAAAACAGCTTATAAGTTGTTTTTGGGAGCTTATAAGCTCAGCCAAACACCCTCATAGTATAGATGGTATAAATCATGCACTCCACATGCATGCTTATCTTACCTGGATATTATAATATCTGAAGCCCCCGCCAAACCTAGTGCACAGGCAATAACATCAAGGTAATAACCAGTTGCAGAAATGTTCAGTTTCAATGGTTCAACAGCTTTCTCACGTGAAACTGGAATACGTATTACATCAAGCGGAATACTTTCTGACAAGCTTACTTCATGGTTTATTGAAGATATAATCTCTGGTGAATATGAAATCCTCCTCTGTAGCGAAAGTTGGTCATCAGACACCACAACTAAATCAGTCAGTTTAGATGCTGCCCTCGAAACTAGCAACATCACCAGCAGTGCATTCACCTCAGTAGTAGGATTTATGTATTTGCATATGCTACCAGTCTTAGCATCATAAGTTGCAATCACTGAAACTGGAACGAAACCATTGAAATGACCCTCTCTTCTCAAAGCTGCTCTGAAGTGATTACCGAGTGGATGGGGGGATGAAAGAAACTCCACAGTTGCCAAATGAAATGGGCAATGAAGTGACAAAAGACGAAAAATAAAGAAAAAAAGTTAGTAAAAGAAATTCTTGAAGAAAAATGCATAGCTCTAAACAACAATGAAAAACAGTATTCTGCACCGTCCCCAGCACATCTTCAGACTGGCCCCAAATCTATTTTATTTAGGACAGTAAAGCAAACAGGAGAGTAAGTAGGTAAAGTTACATGCAAGATTAAGCCTTAAACCACAGATCAACTCATCAAAGAAAAGGAAGTTGCAGTCTATCTGGAGTGTTCCTACGGAAAAAGCTCTTTGATATGCACACTTATATAACCAGAGAATGACATCAGTTGAGGAGCAATATTGCACAATACCCAACCTAACAGAAGAGCAATAACTCTCCAAATCATGTTCCTGAAAGCAAATCTACATTCCAGTCTACTAAACTGAAAAAGCTCGAGTATATTTATCAGTAAAACTAGAGGCATGTGACATTCAGAAGAGGATCATTCTCTAAACAATATTGAGGAACAAGGAGCACTATAATATATCAAGGATAGTGGATTGCAAAAAGAGTAATATCAAGATTCAAAAACCATCATGATAAAAGATCAGGTTGCATAAACAGAAGCAAAATAATAAATGAATGTGGAGACTAAAAGTTTGTATTTATTCCAAACTACATACCTCATTTGCAAATAGAAAGGCAACACGACGTGTTAAGTCATCCCAAGCTTCCTGCACACTGGGATTGTATTCCTTCTGGCGTAGGCCTAACTGTAGGACAGAATGGAGATTGACACAGTCACACAGGTAATGAAAGCTGTTTCTCAGGAATGCAGGAGAAGATGATTTTATATAAGTATAACAAAACTGGAAATGCAGTTGAACCATGACATTATAATTATTTCAGCACATACTCAAGAAACAATAATATAAATAGTCAGTTTATAAAAAGAACACAGTAAGACCTTTTCTATGGCCTTCTCTGCAGCTGATTGTTCAGCTTCCTTTTTCCTTTTACATGTATCAGAGACAATAGTAGTTTCCGGAAGATGCAGAGTGCAACGGTAAAAACATGGTGGTGCCTTCTGTGGGATGGCTAGCCCTGGACATCCATTTTCTGATGTAACTTGCACTTCTTCAACCTTGTAGGAGGCCTTATCACCATACTTCTGGTGTATGATCGCCTTAGGTGTCAATGATGACATCTTCGTAGGACTAGCTTGGGGTTTTCCTGCTTCAGTCATTTTCCCAGCAGCAGAGAGAACAAATGATTTAACCTATATAACAGGTTGAGTAGTGTAGTCCTGAAAAAAGAAATGTTGCTGCTTATACTCAACACTTAACTTGATCAGGTCAGAGACAAGTTCCAAATTTTATTAATAAAAATGACCAATTTATGTATAAAGTCAAGCTCATTGTAGCAAAGAGGGTCATTATTGGAGCCTCGGAACCTCAGCAAAAAAACTTGCATGTGCATTGCCCGGGACCTTTAGCAAAAAGCACAAGGATGAGAGAAATTAGTCCACCGCAATGTTTACAAAACTAAAACTTATTTTCCTGTCTGAACTCCCATCTTCAGGCAGAATGCCGGCCTAGAAAGAGGAGCCAATGTTCCATTAAAGATCCCAAACAATATTAAGTTGACATATAGAAATAAGAAATGCAAATTAGAGTGAAAAACCAACCCCACATGATCACCATCGAATTGCATTCTTCTACTATACTATCACAAACTACAAGCATTAGTTTACAAGAACATTATACATACAAAAGAACTTCCCTACAATATCCTTACAATTTGCCAGTATATGATCAAATAAGGGGTAACCTTGATCAACTTCAGTGATACTCCCAAAGATCCCATACCAACGGCAGAAAGCACAGCACCCAATCTGAAATATCTATCTAACGCTACCGATTAAATTATAAATAATAAAAGCTATTTCACTCTATCTAGAAAATTGCAGCAACCAACGAACGAATGATTAAAACCACAACTGGTTAGCATCGAGATAAGCACATAGGTTGAAATTGTTTTTCCAAACCACGAAGATTCCTTCAAAAAGAACAATTTTTGCCCTATCATCCAGAAAACATTCTATGATCAAACCATATAAAAGTATCACAGTACCTTCACATCGACAATGGCTCGCCCATTTAAGCTTGTACGTTTGCCTGCGACTGTTCACTTTTCTATGGATGCATATTCTTAGTTTTGCATTGGCTGCGGTTTGCTACAGATTTTTTAAACATGCATATTTTGCAATATCAGCGGCCACACTAATTAAACGAGATTTGCAATATCACAATTTACAGACAGAGAGAAGACAAGATGGTAGTGGAACTGGAAGACTTGAGAAGAAAGAAAACCTATTACTCTGCTTCCTTTTTCTATATTGATTTATTTATGCCCGGCTTTTTTTTTCCAGAAACTACTTCGATGATTTGCAAAATTCTAGATGACATGTAATTTAGGCCCAAGAGGCTGTTCAGAATTTTATTGCAAATTCTTATGATACTTATTTCTTAGTTGTAAATATTTTTACTTTGAGAAATTTAATTTTGAATTTTTTGGACTTGAGAAGGGGTGGTGGAGATTGACTTGACACAAAGGAGGTCTCACCGCTTGGAGTTGGATGTATTCTTTGAAATATTAATTTCTGAAATGTTCCTTATAGCAGTAATATCATATCTTTTGTTGGGTAGTTTTTGCTTGAAGGATTATTCCATTACAATTTACAAAAAATACGTTAATTATAAAATACTTTTTTTTTTCAATTTTGTATGTTTTAGTTACATTATACTTTTTTCAATTGAAACATGTATAATAAACAAATGTTAAGTATTTTAATTCTTATAATTATACGCCTAACTAGAAAGATGATAATATATGAATTCATATATATTTATTAATACAAAAAATCGCAAATATGCAAAGACATTTACAAAAATCTATATTGAGTTGTTGACAATTAATAAATATATTACAAATAGACATGGTCTACAATTTTAAAGCAAATTTCAAAATTGTTCAATAGGTTAACTTATATCATTATCTCTCTCTATCCTATTATAAAAATCAATATACTTGCAGCATACTAATAAGTAATAACTTTTAATATTAATGGTGCGTCGATTTATTTTTTAGACAAATTAATGTTCATACCATTCCTTTATGATGAAGATCATAAATGATCTTTTATTTTTGTAAAATTTGATGACAGAAGGTTTTTTAAGTTACTACAATTAAATATAGATATTACATTTTGAGACCTTTATAAATATATTAATTCTGACAAAGTATTTCGGAAAAAAATAAAGTCATCGGAAACTGCAACTATTATGTGCGAACTGATAAAAATTTTGGTAAATTTTAAATAATGTGATAACAAATTATTAATTCCCGAATTAATAAAAAGTTACCATTTATAAAATTGACATACTATTACTGAATAGCTATTATATGAGCAATCAACAATACGATTTCAATAATGTCAATAGAAAATTAAAATAACCAACATTAAAAGTATGTGTTTTTTAATTATAGAAAATTTGTCACCATCTAAACTCTCGAATATTAGTGCGAGTACGTATGCAAGGTAGACAAACTTTTGCTTCATCTTGCAATATACAATTAGTTAGATTATATTTTGTTAGTATAAATAATAGTTATTGATTCTTTCATTTATATATATATATATATATATATATATATAGGAGTGAATCAAATAAGAACCATTTTTTTGCGACTCTGCGAACCATGATAAGGCGTTGAAGATGATGCAAAACAAGATAAAGTTGTGTATAACGAAAACTTTCTAAAATTATTTTGTTGTGCAACAATTTTAAAAGTTATTCGTTATGCACAACTTTATATTGTTTTGTGCATCATCTTCAACGTCTTATGCATGGTTCTCAAGTTCTCAAAAAAGAAGAGTTCTCACTGGATCCAACCCCTATATATATATAAGTTTATATTCTACAACATGGTATCAACACATTTTTTATATAAAATAAATAACAAAATATTTCCCGCACACGGGGAAACACTAGTTCCAATAAAGACGGAGGGGGGTGTATGTGTGTGAATTGTGAGAGAGAGAGAGAGAGAATAAAGGTGCGAATTCTTTTGAGTAAAAGTAAGTGGGTTTTGGGTTTATGACTGAATTTCTCTCTAAGTTATTTTTCGTACAATTTTCTATAGTTTGCTTTTTCGTACGAAAAAATACATGAGAGAAATTCAATCATAAACCCAAAACCCACTCACTTTTCTGGCCTTACTCAAAAAAATTTGTCCCTTTATTCTCTTTCTCTCGCACTCACTCACTCACAATTCACACACACACACACACACACACACACTCTGTCTTTATTGGAATTCCATTTACTCGAGCACAACTGCTAAGCATGTGAACAGTCGCAAGCAAACGTACAAGCGAGCATAGTCACAGTAACTGGTTGAGCAAACCTTTTCGCACATAATTACCATCAATGTTGTAAAAAACTTAAGACGTAAATGAGGCGTTTTGTCTTAGCAAAGCGAGGCGTAAGCCTCTAGGTGGTCCGAAGCACAATCCTCGACTAAAAAAAAAGATTCATAAAAAACATTAAATAGCAAGCCAAACATCAAATTTAATACTTTATAACTCTTAAGAATATAAAACTAAGGCATAAAATGTTCATAAACATCAAATCATAGAAAATCCAACTATTCAAGCAATAAAGTCATCCTCATCAACGTCCTCATCTGCCAATCTTGATTGTGGTGCGAATAGGAGGCAAGCGAGATGAGAGGAGAATGTTTCTGTTTTAGGCAAGCGAGATGAGAGGAGAACGTTTCTGTTTTTTGAGGAGCCGTAGCAGGATTCTCTGTTTTCTCTTTTAAATGTAATTACTGCTAGGGTTGAATGTTTAAATAAGTGTTGAGCTTTAAATTTTAAACTTAACAAGTATGGAATTTTTATTTAGTTTTATTTGAGTTCTAAAAATTAACCCAAAACACTTGAAATTCTGTAAAAAGATTGAAAGTTGTGAGGTTTAAGCCTCGAGGCGTGCGCCTCGGCCCTCTGAGGCTTAAACCTCACGGACAGCAGAAAAGGCTTAAGCTTTGATATTTTTGATAGCGCCTCGCCTAATGTGTTTTATATTGCGAGCCTCGAATTTATATATTTTTATGTTTGATATATTTGGCGTAATATGTTTTATAAACGCGCTTTTTTCAACGTGATGGTTACCATCGATGCTTAAAACATACATTAACCCTTGCTAGGAATTCTCCCTCTAGTTTAGGATCCGAATTCGATTAACATCAAGTTGACGAACCAACACAGATAGGATACATATATAAAACATAAACATTTTGGATAGACAATTAACAGTAAACATCATCATCATTTCATTTCAAAAGAAGCATCTTAAATAAAGCATTTGACATTTCATTTTATCCTTGAGGAGAAAGCCCACTTGTCTAGGACAAGCTTGGAGAATTGAACATGGTACTTGTTTCGAGAATAGCAGCGTCAATCCTTTCATTCAACGGGGCCTACAAGATAACCTAATCTTAATAGGTCTCATAATGCTAACTTTAAATCAAAGTGGGGTAAAGCTACTAACTCTTAATCCTCTAGGCTCGGGTATTCAAAATTACAACTTAAATTTTGAAAACAAAATTTTTCGACTAAGGGCAACAAAATTTCCTTGCTTGGCTTTTATTAAAAGCTTAACATAATAATGCAATCCATTTCATGATTACTTTCTTTGCAAATAATTTAAAACATAATTGGTTTATCACAATAATTTTTCTCATTATATAATCACATAATCAAGTAATTAATACTTAATATATGACATACTAATCACTAGTAAACATTATATTTTCGCGAGTTATTTTCCTTTAAAAGGCAATAACTCTATTTTAATAATCTCAACAAGCTTAATTGATAATTACTCCTATAAAAAAAATAATCTCCTTATAATAATCCTTGAAGTATATTATCAAGCATACTTAAATTAATCATGCTAATTAAATCGCATAATTAAATTAATTGCATCAAAATTAAAGTCTAATTCGATTAGACTGATCGTTAGCTTTGGTCTAATTAAAAGGAAATAACATGGGCCCAACTTTATTATCCTTATTTCATTTTACTAAGCTCAAGTATTTATTAGTTACAGCTCATTCTAATTAACAACTAAGGCCCAAACTAAATTATTTAAGCTTATCTCATTTCCCCCTTTTTTTTTTATAAAACTCGGCCATCTTAAAAGACAGGCCCATATTGTCTTTAATTATAGAATCAACCCAGTCCTTATTTCCAAAAGTCCAACTTGATTTATCAAATATTAGCCCAAGACGAGCCCAAAACCCAAACCCTATTCTCCCTCTCATATCATGCGCCCCCATCACTCTCTTTTCCTCAAATACCCGGCGAACACAGCCGCTTGTCACCTTCTCGGCAACAGTCGCCTCAATCGGCGCCGTCCATCCGTCGCCGAAGCTATCGCTGCTTCCTTCACTGTCGCGCTCCATCACCGATCCTTCTCCGACGACAACAGCAACAATAAGTCACCGCCGCTGCCGTTAGCTCGGCCGCGCGTCGCCATCAGACGGCCTCAGTCCAGCGACACAGATGATGTTGCCTGCGGCCACCGCCATGACAGCAGCAGCGTGGCGCTTCCATCATCGACCACCACCACAACATCTATTACCGTGCCTTGATCTTTAGCAGATCCCTACTGACGACTTCGCCATCAACCCACAGCAAGAGATGCTGTCGTCAACCCAAATTCACCAGACTTTCTCCTCTTTTCTGGTCGATCAAGCGGCAGCAATCTCTCTGTTCCCGTCGATCACCACCTCAAACGGCGCCGTTCTCCCCTCTTTCGCCTCATTCCAAAATCAGTAGCAACAAACAAACGCACTTAAACCCCCAAAATCCAGTCCTAGCCCGTCTTTGTCCGACTCAACAAACTTGATACATTTATTTACCCTTTTCTGTAGCTAAGGATTTGTACCCTTATTGTAGTGTAGAACAATTAAGCAGTTTGTATTTATTTATTTAAAAAATAAAGCCTAACCGATTATGTATGAGGGTGAAACAAAGTGAAGGTCGTGCTGTAGATGGAAGTTTGGTTTTCTATGAACAAATTCATGCTGAAATCAGTTGAGTAGTTAACGGTTTGTCACAATATGGGGTTGGATAAAAGGGAACCTCACCTTGATAATAGTTCTTCTTCTTCTTGTTGATCGCTGATACTTTGGAGCTGGCGTGAAGGTTTTGATCGGCAGATGCAGTGTTATAAAGGGGCGAGAGATGCATGCGTGGATGTCTAATTTCACTTTATTACTTTGATTGTGATTTCAGCTTAATTACAAAAATATCTGATGGGCTCACTAAAATAAATTATTTGGCCCATTTACACGCCCAAATTGGAACTACAAGTCTATCATATAATTTTTCTTTCCTCTATCTTATTTTTAGGTTCAATTTAATTAAGGTTTGACAATTACTACTTTATCATGGACTGACTGTCTAATACTCTCTCCGTCCCAAGGCATTAGTCCCAAAACTTTTCGCCCCAGACCAAGACACACTTTATTACTCATTAATACCTTCCCAACCATCTTTATTTAATTTATTTTATTCCTAATCCTTCTCACCTAATCATCATTACCTTTATTATTTTTAATTCTCAATTTAGTTATATCCTTAATTTTTTGTCAATTTTTTTAAATTGCTTATTGAAGTTAATTTTTTATTTATTTTTTCGGCCACACACCAAAAATAAAATAAAATTATAAAGTGATAGACAATTAAAAAGAAGGAGAATTTGAAACATTAAATTAAAGTGATTACTCATTAAACATGAATTCATAGAATTAAATTCCTGCTATTTTCTTAAATTGAGAAACATTAAATTAAATTAAATTTCAACACATTAAATTAAAGTTCAAAACAGTAAATAAAAATCAACCACACACATTACAAAGTGTACAAGGGGGACCCAACACTTAGTGAGGAAGAACCAAAAGTTTCGAACAACACTTACAGCTATTTTGCCTCCAAAAATTTCCAAATATTTTGCCTCCAAAAATATTGGCTAAAAAGAGGGAGAGTTTGAAACTTCCCTCTAAAAATATCTAACTTATCTACTCTATAAATACACTACACAAGTTATACAAATTCTCAAACTACAACAGCTTAAACATCCAAAAGAGAAAGAGATGGCCAAAACCAAAGTTATTCCATCATCTAAAGTGGCAACCATTGTGCAATTCCTTCTTGAGGACATGAAGGATGGCAGACCAAAGAGAGGGAGGGTGAATGAAGTTGCATCAACCTTCGAAGTATGCCGGAAATCCACCAGCCGTATTTGGGCTAAAACAAAGAAACAGAAACAAGCAAGTCAAGTAATTTCAATCAAAAATAAGAGGTGTAATGCATACACAAAGAGAATTGAAATAGACTTGGAGCTTATTTCAAATTTGGAACTCATGCAAAGAAGCACCATAAGAAGATTAGCAGTAGGTATAAAGTGCAGCAAAAGTGTGGTTGGGAGATGGGAGATGGGTATCTAAAGGGCTGATCAAATCTCATTCAAATGCAATCAAGCCTGGTCTAACAGCACCAAACAAGCTCTTAAGAATGAGGTTTTCATTAGATGCATTAGAGTTTGATAGGGTTTTGAATGTTTTGAAGTTTAGAGGCATGGAGAACATTGTACACATAGATGAAAAGTAGTTTTACATGTCAAAAACTTCTCACAGATTCTACCTGACCCCAGATGAGGAAGAACCTCATAGGGCCTGTAGAAGCAAGAAGTTTATAACTAAAGTCATGTTCATGTGTGCTGTATGTAGATCCATCTTTTCGGTGAAGGCGCGATCCTCTTTGATGGAAAGATTGGAATCTTTCCATTCACGTGTCGTCCCCACCAAAAAGAGGAGCAAAAACAGAGATGCTGGCACTATGGAGACCAAAACAATTGCATCTATCACAAAAGATGTAATCAAAGATTGTGTGATCAATCGATAGGGAGATCCAAAGATAGATGTGTGATGACAGTGGTATGGAACTCCAAATATAGATGTTCATGTGACATTCCATGGAGAAATGTATGTTGTTGAGCTTCTTACAATTGTAACTTAGTTGCTCAATATACTTAAATGTAGCTACATGTTTATGTACAGATAATTCCAGCCATCATGTCAAAGTGGCCATCTCGGTCAACAAAATGATTTACATACAACAAGACAATGCAAAGCTTCATATAAAAATGATGATCCCGATTTGTGAATGCACCACAAAGAATGGCTTCAATATCATCATAACACATCAACCCCCCAATTCATCAGACACAAATGTGAATGATTTGGGTTGGTTTAGAGCCATCCAAAGCTTACAAACAGAGACATCATGCAAAACAGTGGAGGAACTTGTGAATGCAGTTAAGAACTCATTTGAAAGATTATCTCCTACTACTTTAAACAATGTTTTTCTGAGTTTGCAAAGTTGCATGGTGGAGATTCTGAAAGTCAGAGGGCAAAACTCATACAAAGTGCCACACATGAAGAAGGGGACACTAATCAGAGAGGGAAGACTTCCAGTTAACTTAGAGGTATCTATGGACTTAGTCAAGGAATGCATTGAATACCTACAAATGTCAGGATTTGCAGAAGAAATGGGTCAAGTCATGCAAATGCTGGGATTCAACACATTCCATGAAGAATAATGATTCTAAGCGTGTGCGGTGATAGTGTAGACAATGCTTTTTAATGCATGGTATGCATGCTTTTGTTAATAGATAGTGTGGAATTGATTCTTTGGTTTATTGTTTTGATGGAAAGCGTACTCAATGCCCCAAAGGCAATACAAAGTGTTTTGTCTTAGGTTTAATAAACCTAAGGATTCGATATGTAGTGTAGTATGTGTGCCATCATAAAATGTCAAGAGAGTGATCACATATCATCATCATCACAACCCACCATCACACAAACCATCAATTTTGCATCACGATACCAAAGAATCAACCCACACCATCTCTCCAACTTGCACGACTACCAAAGACACAAAACAAGCACATCCATTACATAGCCAACACACAAACCACATCTCACATTGTCATAGATGTGAAAAAAAAACATAAATGAATGGAAATATTATCATTTCAGCAACCACATCTCCCAACACACTACAAGTTAGCCCACACACCAATTGAGGCAACAATATCTCAGCCACCCACCAATTGGGGCAACCTGATCTCAGCCACACACAAATTGCACACCAACAATATCTCAGCCACCCACCAATTGGGCAACCTGAGCTCAGCCAAACAAAAATTACACAACAACATAGTGCAGAAATCATCACACACCAATATAGTGCAGAAATCATCACACACCAATATAGTGCATAAATCGAACACACCAATTCATTAAATACGGCGCATAAAAGAATGATCTCACCCAATTCCTCAACTGAGGTAAGAGAATGCACATCATAGGCTTAAGATCGTCAGGAATATCCCTCATGTAAGCATTCAGCCTCATCTCCGCATATGTCCAAGCCATAGTCTCCACGGTATCGTCGGCCTCCGTCCCGTATGTGTCGGCCACCCAAAGTGCAGAGACCCCGTGTGCAGAGACCCGCGTTCAGAGCCCTCACCCCTGGGAATCAAGGGCGCATCATCGGCCTCAGCTTGCAGGCAGTCAGGAGGGTCAGCCTCCTCGGCCCCACGCACGACCCAACACGGATCTAAGTTCGCATAGTAAGTGTGTGCACCACATCGAACCATAGGGTAGTAAGTAGGCGGTGGGGAAGAGAAAGCAAGAACACGACAACCACAACTAGTGAAGGGGTCGGCAAGGGGCAGAGAATTACCTACAAAGTAATCATCGACCTCTGCTTTCACCAGATCCATGTCGGTGGGTGGCGGATCTACGAAGTTTGAAGGCATCCCGTCATCACCGCCTCGTCGACCGCCACGAGGAGGTGAAAACTTAGGGTTTAGTTCATCATCGGCCTCAACATTCACTGGAATGAAGGGTTCATCCTTCACACGACGGAGATTCGTCATTGCGGGAGGGGTGAGAGACCGAAGGCGAGGTCTAGCAAATCTAGGGTTTTCGCCGTAAATGGCGAAATATCGCCGCAGAGATGGGAGAGAGAGAGAGAGAGAGTGGATGGAGGGTTTAGGGACTATTGGGGTGGAGGCGCGATTTCTTCGGGCAAATATAGGTTCTGGGTCGATGAAGCAAAATCGCCGTAGAGAGCATCGAGAGGAGAGAGGGAGATGAAGCTTAGATAGAGAGCAAATGAGTGAAAAAAGGGAGGGTCGCATGTGGTTGGGCTGTGATGTTAGGGCTTAATTAAAATTTGTTAATTAAGCCCTAATCCGACCCAAAAGTGGTAATGGGACTAATGGGCTGGGACATCCCATTTAGGAAAGAGGGACTAATGCCTTGGGACGGAGGGAGTAATTCATAGTTCAATCATTTGATATTAAGGCTCGATTAATAGTTTAATCGAATTTCATCTCTAAATATTAGACGATAACAAAAGAAATATACAACGTAAAATCAAATAACTTTGGTGAAATCTTTTTGTGAAATCTTATCCATTGGTGAAATCTTTTTGTTGGAATTAAAGAAGAAGAATTTTTTTTCCTTTGGACGCAAATCGATTTATAAATTAAATTTGGAATTTCCTTTCATAAATAATAAATATGTCCGGGGCATTACAAATCCGATCCGAAAATCTAAATTTTTGAGAAAAAAAATATACCATCTGAACCATATTATCCGAATCTGAAAATTTCATTATCAAAGCCGATCCGATCCGAAAATCCAAAAAATACGCAAAAAAATTGGAAAATTTGAAAATCCCGAATATGTTTATTATTTTTTTCCTTCCATTTTTAAACGAAAATCTGAATTTTTGAGAAAAAAAATATATCATCTGAACCATATTATCTGAATCTGAAAATTTCATTATCAAAGTCGATCCGAAAATCCAAAATATATGTAAAAAAATTCGAAAATCTGAAAATCCCGAATATGTTTATTATTTTTTTCCTTCCATTTAAAAAAAATCTGTAAATATATCAACCTAATAGATTAGATAATCACAATCTTTATAAATACATAAATACCATATCATTCATTACAATCAACCAAGTCTCAAGATAAATACTAGATATTTCGTTGGAAAAAAAAAGAGTTTTAAGAAATCCACCAAATCATCGACAATGTATCATTAACCACATAACCAAAATTTTCAAAATTCCTAAATCATTCTCTCCGGTAGCTTCCAAATTCCAACTGATTAAAAAAACGCATTAAAAATAAATCCTCTTTTTCTCTCTCATATGTTATCTCCCATCATTATGTTTTCTGAATCTATTCATTTTCTCTCTCATATGTTCTTTCCCACCATTGTTTTTCTGTATCTATTCCTCTCTCCCTTTCTCATCTTCACCCGTCCTCCCCTCCTTCTCTCTAGAATCACATGTATTTCTTCTTTAGCTCCCTCACAGTCACGAGCACCGACTCGATATCTCCCTAGTTCACGCTATAAGGGGGGCTAACACCATTTTTCCCACTGGTTCGAAAATCTTGAAAAATAACTTAACTCAAATCTGATGGTAGCAGCTGAACGGGAGAAGAGATGACAGCTACTGGTTCGAAAATCTTGAAAAAGCAGCAAGAAGGACAGGTAGTGGATCTAAAATATTGAAGAAAAAGAGGAGGGGACAGCACCGATGTAGGGAACGGGGCGCGGCAAAGGTAAAATTAAACGGCGTCAGAAGATGGGGCGGTGGGGCAGGCAACCGGCGAGGTGAGTCGGCGACGACACCACTTCTAGGGTTCCTCGACTCGAGGTTGAGTTAACTCCCCATGGTGCATAATCTATGAAAAATATGAGTAAAAAATATATGAAAACTTTAATTTAAAGAAGATAATTATGTATATATCGTCTTATCATACCAGGTCCACTGGGATCAGCAACACAGAAATCTTAAAGAGGGCTTGAATCAGATGCTAAAGCGACTGAACAAACTGGGAAAAAACGTCAAGAAAAGTAAATCGGATGCCATTTTTTTAATTTTGATCTTTTCGTATCGTCTCTGAATATAGATGTTTTTATAAAAATATCTTACTCAGAAAACATGATTCATAGAGCTGAAAGTGAGATAATTGCTGGCTTCTGCCATCTTACATGTGCGAAAATTAAGCGTGTTGAAAAGGTGAAAAAAAAAACATTATATTCTCTGATGGATGCAGGCGCTATCGAATGTTAATTTTCAAATCAAAACTTCAACTTATAATCCAAAATGAACAGACGGCTTCCTAAACCTGATACTTTGGGAATGAAGCATTAAAAAATAAGGTACTTTTCTCATTAATTTAGTTTGAAATAGTTTCAAAAGAATCAATTTAGGTTATAACCTACATCCGGCCGATTGCTATATTTCGTGTTCTGCTATTAAATAATTATTATTAGTTATAATATTATTACAAAAATATTATAGTATAACAAACTATAATCGATTAATATTTTATTTGTGAAAATTAAGCTGTTGTCCCCTAATTTCCTTCCTGATAATCTTGATACGAATTTTAATAAAATTTAGGAGTATATTGTGAGTGGAATAATGATCACACATTAGTGTATTGTTAATTAAATTAGTAATGGACATGAATGGTAAATGTGTAAATAAGTGGTGATATTGACGGTAATAAGTAGGAATAATGGTAGTCATAGGTGATAAAAAGTGTAAATAAAAGATGTTGATGAGATTACTAAGTAAGAAGTATTTTGTGGGATAGTTTTCAGAATATGAAAAAAATTGAATAACGTACACTATGAAGAAAAATGGGATACATAGTGAATATATCGTAATTGTATAATAATTAATCATCTACAACAATCAATTATGAACTAATTGTGAAAATTAATTAAATGCTATACAAATTATTATAATTCCTAATTAATAATTGTAGAAAAATGGAGCAAAAAATTACTAATAAAGAGACACCAAAAAATATGACATATTAATTTTAAATGTACGACGTGTAGGTAGATAGATATGCAAGTAATTTTGTTTGACGAGGTCAACGGGGTCCATCATAAAAAATGTCCAAGCTTTGCATCTATATTTTTCCTTGTTTTTTTCGAAGTTTGGAGGATTTCTGATTTGAATATTCTCATCTCATCGTCTAAGAATACATTATTCGAAACTCCAATCAAAGCCCTCATATTTCCCACCTCAAAATAGACAACTATCTTAGCAACTTTGTAAGGGAAAAAAAAAAGAAGATCCCCAATTTTATTGTTCTTGGATTCCTCATTACAATCTTTTCATCTGCTCTAGCATCTGATTCGAGCCATGATGGGATATGGCCCAACCGACCGGCCCACTATGACTGGCAAACGAGCTTGCCTAACGTCGATATGAGCCCACGCGGTCGAGCCGGCCAGACTTAATCATTGTCAAAACCAGCCCCGCAACCGCTATCGCCGGCCGATGGAGGGCCGGAACAGGTCGGCGCCACCTCCACGTGGCGCGTGGCGAAAGGTCCGGCTCGGCCAATGGAAGGCATGCGGAGGAAGAGTCACACCACGACCAATGGAGGTCGGGCGCGCCTCTGATGGCGGTTCGGGCTGTATAAATAGAAGGAAAAGCGATGTTAGAAGGGTTAGCAATTTTACGAATACAAAGGTCAGTAACCAATACTCTCATGACGAAAGCTCTAGTAAAGCATTGAGGAATCATTCTCAGTGGACGTAGATCTCATTAACGATCGAACCACGTAAAAAGCACAGGTGTTCTTTATTGCTTTATATAAATCTCGCACTCACATAGCTAGATTCATCATTGGCGCGCGTCGTGGGAAAATTTCGAACACAAAGCTTCGTTTTCTACATTTTAATGGCGAGAACATACGACCGCCGTCAGCCGGCAACAACCGTCTTGAGGGCGACGGTGGTCGCTCGGCGTCGCGGAAAGGAGATCGCGAGACGCCGGCGGTCACGCTCACGAGGGCCACATGGAAAATGTCTCCATACACCCCGGGACCGCCGCCCAGCGTGGGGAAGATGTCGACCTCAACGAGGGCGAGCAAACAGCTCATTCGTCCACGAGGTCCTCGGCCGAGCTGTGACCGAGTTCCTCCACGCCAATCTTGGCGATTCAAGCTTCTCAACCGGAGGAACAAAGGCGGGTCCTCTAGGCCCCGGATCAACACCACGGCCGGCCGAGGCCGCTCCCATCCGGCGATCGGCGCTCACCTCGGCGTGATAGCCGCGAACGCGCATCGCGCCCCGCACGCGGGCCGCTTCACCGCGGCCGAGCCGCCGACCTCGTTCGCGGAGCCGCTCACCGCGGGCGAGCCGCCACCACCGATCGCCCCCCGCCATTCGCGGAGCCGCTCTCCACTCGCCATGCCGACCAGAGAGTCGGCGAAGCAGGAGGAAGAAAGGCGGTCGAACTCCGCCGGAGGGGCGATGGCGTCGCTATCGATCCCCACCCTCAGAAAGAGATGGCGGCGATCTCCGGGGTTCGGCCGATGCGGAGAATCATCTCCCTTTCTCCGGGAGATTCTAGACACGCCCCACCCGTGATGCAGGGCACCCAATATAGCGGCTCACGATGGCCTCGGAGATCCTCAGAGCTTCCTTTTCGCCACACCACCAACATGGCGAATGAAGGAATGGAAGATTTTCACATGTACAAAATCTTCCCGGTCTTGATCTCAACGCGCGGCGTTGGTTCACCTCGCTCGCTTGAGCGACATACAATTGTTTCGGGACCTCATGGATCGATTCAGTGGCGCTTCTATCGGAAGATGCCGCCCGGACCAGCCTTCCTCCGACACGCTCACAATCCGCCGAGGCGGGGCGAGACGATGTCGAACCGTCTTGAGGTTCATCAAAGAGTCGCTCAAAATGGCGGCGACAGAACGACCTCTACATCATCAGCGCGTTCAGCGGGATCAGGCCGCGCGTTGAACAAAAAATCACCAGGAGAAACCAAAGCGGCGAGTAAGCTTTGGAACTGGTGGAAAACTGTCGAGGAGGCGAGTCGGATCGGAAGAAGAAATGCAGGACGGCAGTCCGGAGAAAAAGCGGACGGCCAAGTCGGTAGCGAGACCGTCGGGCGCCTTGACCCGAATCAAGAGAGGACGCTGAGTCTGAGCTGGGACCTCGGCCCGACCACAGCGGGCCTCACTGCTCAAATCGAGGCGAAATATTGAGCTCCACGCCGAGCTCTTCCGGCTTGCCCCATGAAGGGGTCGAAGAGGTCCTGAGGCAGTATTGCGACTATCACCAAGGTATGGTCATGATACCGAGGCTGCGAAACACAGGCTCACGGATCGGCAGGCTCGTTAAGGTGGGGCCTCAAAAATATCTCGGACGAGTGGTCAGAAGAGCGAGAGCCTTGAAGGAATGGGCGGCAACAGCTGCGGACCGACCCCGGCGACCCAACCCGAAGGCAGCGGGACGAAGGTCCCAACGCTATGGAGCAGGTCTATGTTGTTCTGGGGCCCCTCGGGACGGCAGGTCGTCCACTGAAGAACGACGCCGGGGCCGGCCACGAAGAGCGAAGAACAAGCGACTCCGGGATGGTGAGAACATAACGTTCTCGAGGAGGACCCGTGCCCAAGATCATGCCGCACGGGCGCCATCACCATACAGGCTGCGGTGGGCAACAAAAGCGTCCACCGGGTCTATATCGACGCCAGGCCTCCGTCGGCATCATCTTCGAGGCATGCGGATAAGCGAGGTCGGAGGCATTCGAGTGCTTCCGCGCCCTCCCGGCTACGGGCTTCACTCAAGCAGTCCGGCCGAGGGGTCATTACCCTTCCGGTCCGTAGGCGGGCTCCAGTCGGTCACCAGGCCATCCGATTCTTCACGGTCGGGCTCCTCTCCGTACAACATTATCCTCGGGAGAGATTGGTCATCGCCACCAAGGCCATCTGTTGGTCTACCACCTCACCGTCGAGATTCCCACCCCGGTGGGAGTGCTCGGCATCGAGGGACCAAGCGGCGGCAAAAGAATGCTCTACTCTCAACTCAAGATGCGGCCTCGCCCGGGCAAAGCAATTACCGAGCCGAGGCCGACACCGGGATGACTGACCGAGGACCTCCAACTATCGACGGCGATCCTCGAGGTCATCCAGTCGGCACCAGGGCGGCGGACGTCCGGTGGCACGCCATCGACACGAAAGAATATAGGGCGTGTTTGCTTGGTCCCGCTCGATATGACGGGGTGTCACCGAGCTCATAACTCACCGCCTCAACATCGACCCGGCCACCAAGCGGTCCGGCGAAGAAAAGGATATTCGCGGGCGGATGCCGGTCAGTCAGGGGACGAGGTGACTCGACCGAAGGCCAAGATCTGCTCGAGGTCAAATACCCGACTGGATGGCTAATCGATCGTGGTCAGAAAGCCGGCGGAGGGTGGCGCGTGTCGTCGATTATACCGACCTCGACAAGCCGCCCAAAGATTGCTACCCTCCACGATATTGACAAGAAGGTGGAGGCATTGGTGGGACACGAGATGTTCGACTACGGACTGTCAAAGGATACCACCGGTCTGATGAGCCGGAGGATGCCCTAAAGCGGCGTTCATAAGCGACTTGTGTCTTCGCATGCAGAAAGATGCCTTCGGCAAAACGCGAGCAACCTACGGAGGATGGTAGGCGCGATATTCGAGGAATCACATAGGGAAGATCGTTGAGGTCTCGTCGGCGACATCGTAGTCGAGCGCCAAAAGGCGAAAAGGCTGCGTCGGCGACCTCGGCACCATCCTCCAGGCTCCTCGGTCGGTGACCTCAAACTTAACCCCAAAATGCGTTCATGGTGAAACGGGAAATTCTTGGGGTGTTGGGTTTCAAGAAGGCGAAGCGAACCCCCCAAGGTAAAGGCGGTGCTCGACATGCAGTGCGAAAACCATTCGCGAGGTCCACAAACTTACAAGGTGCTGGCCGCCCTCGGTGGGTTCTCTCCGGGCTGCCAGAAGCGGCTCCCTTCCTTAAAATCTTAAGGAGGGCCGGGATGACCTGACCGAGGACCTCCAACTATCTGACAGCGATCCTCGAGGTCGTCAGTCGGCACCGGGGCGGCGGACGTCCGTGGCACGCCATCGACCACGAAAGAATATAGGGGCGTGTTTGCTTGGTCCCGCTCGATATGACCGGGTGTCACCGAGCTCATAACTCACGCCTCAACATCGACCCGGCCACCAAGCCGGTCCGTGGAAGAAAAGGATATTCGCGGCGGGCGCGGCCGGTCATAAGGGACGAGGTGACTCAACCACGAGGCCAAGATCTGTTCGAGGTCAAATACCCGACTGGATGGCTAATCCGATCGTGGTCCAAAGCCGGCGGAGGGTGGCGCGTGTCGTCGATTATACCGACCTCGACAAGCGCGCCCAAAGATTGCTACCCCTCACGATATTGTGAAGGTGGAGGCATTGGTGGGACACGAGATGTTGACTTCACGGACTGTACAAAGGATACCACCGGTCGATGAGCGGAGGATGCCCTAAGCGGCGTTCATAAGCGACGGTGTCTTCGCATACCGAAAGATGCCTTCGGCTGGCGCGGAGTAACCTACCGGAGGATGGTAGGCGCGATATTCGGGAATCACATAGGGAAGATCGTTGAGGTCTCGTCGGCGACATCGTAGTCGAGCGAAAGGCGAAAAGCTGCGTCGGCGACCTCGGCACCATCCTCCGGCTCCTCGGTCGGTAACCTCAAACTTAACCCCAAAATGCGTTCATGGTGGCGGAAATTCTTGGGGTGTTGGGTTTCAAGAAGGCTTGAAGGCGAACCCCACCAAGGTAAAGGCGGTGCTCGACATGCAGTGCCAAAACCATTCGCGAGGTCCACAAACTTACG
Source organism: Salvia rosmarinus (assembly GCA_036937905.1). NCBI lineage: Eukaryota > Viridiplantae > Streptophyta > Magnoliopsida > Lamiales > Lamiaceae > Salvia > Salvia rosmarinus. The sequence continues at coordinate 43,471,922 of CM072817.1, forward strand.
GGTGCTGGCCGCCTCGGTGGGTTCTCTCGGGGCTGTAGAAGCGGCTCCTTCTTTAAAATCTTAAGGAGGGCCCGGACTTGGCGTGGCGGGAAGAGCACCACCTCGCCTTCACACGGTGAAGAGTACCTCGCCGACCTGCCCGCCTTGACCGCCCCAAAAAGGCGAACTCCTCTCCTTGTGCCAGCCGCCTCGGACGAGGCAATCGATCTTGATCTTGGTGCGGGACGAGGTCGGACGGCGACTTCCTATCTACTTCATCGGTAGAGCACTCAAAGGACAGGAGACAAGTCGCCGGCCTGAAAAGGTGGCAGCGGTGAATGCTAGCGGCGGCTCAGACCCTACTTTGGGCTCACTCCGTCCAGTCTTGACCGACCTACCCACGAGGCAAGTCTTGTCAAAACACGAATCATCAGACGAATAGCAGTGGGCCACGGGCTCGGCGAGCACGATATCTCGTACTCCCCGGACCGGCCATAAAAGGCAAGCTCGGCGATTTCTGGTAGAAGCGAGTTCTTGAGCTCGGTCTAACCGCTAAGATTAGCTCCTCCAGCGCCTCGCCTCGGACATCGGCCCCTGCGGAGGCAGGACCCTCGCCCACAGATGGTTCTTTGGCGGATGTCGTGGGCGAACTCGTGCAAAGCAGGCGTGGGCGGGCATTCTTCTCCTCGGCCCGGATAAGCGAAGTCACCTCGCCTCCGGTTTGCCTTCCGACCACCAACAACGAGGTGGAGTGCGAGGCCACGATCTCGGACTCCGCCTCGCCGAGGCTGGGGTGGACAAGATCAAATCTTCGGAGATTCCCAGGTCGTGGTGAACCAGGTGTTAGGCAAATACGAGGCCAAGGAGGACCGAATGAAACAATACCTCGAGAAGGCGAGGGGGATGCTAACCTCGCTCCGATTCTTCAGTATTCACCGTATCCCCCGAGAGGAAAACAGCCGAGCCGACGTCCTTAGCAAGCTAGCTGCGTCGTCAACAAGTCCACCAGTGGAGGAGGTTCGTTCCAGAAGCATCGCGGAGTCCCACGTCGGCATCATCACCGAGATGGAGCCGAACTGGATGTCTCCCATGAAGGCCTACCTGGAAGACGGCGCACTACCCCAAGATCGACTCGAAGCCAAAAAGATGATGGCAAAATCCTAGAAATATCTCGTGCATGAGGGCGCTCTCTACCGGAAGTCTTACCTTCAACCCCTCCTGAGGTGCCTCGGGCGGAAGAAGCCGACTACGTGCTTAGCGAGATTCACGGAGGGTGCTTGCGGAAGCCACATCGGATCACGAGCTCTCTCAAAGAAAACACCGAGGTCGGGATACTCTTGGCCTACCTCATTCAGATTCGGTGACCTCGTCAAAAGTGCCCGGTGCCGGACCGTTCCACCGTCGAAGTTACCCCGGACCGTCTGGCGACCTCTGAGGCGTGGCCCTTCATGCGATGGGGAATCGACATCGTCGGTCCGTTCGACCGAGCACCGGTCGACCGATACCTAGTCGTAGCCATAGACTATTTCACAAAATGGGTGAAGGTGAGCCACTTTCGAGCCTCCGCGGCGGAAGGATTCAAACCTTTGTGTGGAAAATATAGTGCGCGACGGCATACCGCACATCTGGTCTCGGACAACGACGCGATTCGTCGACAAAAACTTGAGGTGGTGCGAAGAGCTTGGATCGATCAGCGCTTCACCTCGATCGCACACCCGCAAGCAAATGGTCGGACCGAGGTGGCGAACCGCTGCGATCATACAAGGGTTGAAGAAGATTTGGATCGAGCTAAAGCGTCGGGCTGAAAATCTCCTCAAGTCCTCTGGTCTACGGGACCACACCTCGAGACGCAGGAGACCCACAGCACTGGTTCACGGTGCCGGAGCCGTCATCGGTGAGATCGGTAGCCTTGCCCTCGCACTCCCCACCGACCGGGCGGGGCGAGGAAGACTGCGGGCCAACCTTGGCGCCCTCGAGGAGAAGCGAGCTCGCCTTCATAAGCGAAGCCAATCTGAGAGCCGGTCGCGCTACTACAACAAGAGTAAAGGCCTCACGCTCCGAGTGGCGACCTCGTCTACGGAATAATGAAACAAGCCGAGCCGGCGTCTTAACAAGCTTGATCCGACATGGGAGGGACCTACCGCGTTCACGAGGACCTCGGCAAAGGGGCCTATAAGCTCGCCCACTGTCCGGGGCACTTATTCCCGAACACGGCACATAACTCGTATAAGGAGGTATTTTACATAGCTTTGATTTTAGATCGGCGACATGTTAGCCTCCTATTGTTTTGGTGATGTGCGATCTTTGTTTACTTGTTTAATGAACGTTTGTTTTCTAATGAGTATTTCACCCGTTCGTCTTACATCTATGTGAACATCCATTCGGATATACCACATCTAAACCTTCACGAGGGGCGCCTTACGAAGATGAAAATCCACTAAGTAGAGTGCAGCATCTGATTACCCATTAAGTTGGGCGTCTACATACAAGCATCTGATTACCCATTAAGTTGGGCGTCTACATGCAAAGCATCTGATTACCCATTAAGTTGGGCGTCTACATGCAAGCGACATCGGACCGATCTCGCCATTTCATGCCCTTTATTTGGGAATATATGCACTCGGTACAAAGTCTAAATGCGTGCGACTACAAACAAAGTACCAAGCCATATCTGAGACAATAGGGCTTGAGCTCGTTTATACCCCTTTATTTGGGAAAATACACACCTCGTATACAGTATAAATACATTTACGACCAAAGCGAAGTCTAAGCTATGTTTGTACCTCTCGGGGAAAATATACACTTGAAACAGTCTAAATACATTTATATCTACATGAGTCCTACACTATCTGAGGCCTCATTCGGGCCTCAGGGCTCCCTTGCCGGGACTTTTGGCTGCGCAATTCTCTACAAAATCTCGAGGCCGGCGGTGTATGCAGAGCGAACTCGGTGCTTCAGCCCGGTCGATAAGGCGGAATCACCACGGCTGCTCGAGGTGCTCGGGCGGGCTCGGAGGCGGCCGAGCGAGCGGCGACTCGAGTCGTCTTCGCTGCTCAGGGACACTCGAAGTGGCGGGCGCAAATCTGAGCATTCGGGGAGTGGGGGCGCACCGAGGTCACGCCCGACCCACGGCCGGACAGGGCCGTGTGTGCGACCTCGCCCCTACCCAAGCTCTCGCCGACACGAGGTCCTCGGTGGCCGTCCGCTCGAGAGGATCCCACTGGATGATCGCCCTGCCGGACCCATCAACCTCGGCACTTCGGCATGATCGAGTGGCGCCTCCTCTGCGGGTTCTTCTATGATCGGGTCGGCGAGCCAGCTGTTGCCTCGCCGCCTCGCCCGGGGCATGCGGCGTTTCGGACGATGTCATACATCTCCATAAACTTCGCCACGGAGTTGGCCGGCTTTGAACTTCTTCTGTTGGGCCCTCCTCATCCCTCGGCACCATGCCCTCATGACAAGCTACGGACTCGGTCGTCGGCCGGATATGGTAGTCCCACGGCTCGGACTGCCTCTCGTACTCTGCATGCTCCAAACAACCAAGGCGAGCCTCTCGCGATCAATTCAAGTTGTTCCTCGCCTTTGCATCAAGCGTCCTTGGATGGCGTCGGCGGATATGTCCGCCCACGGACTCATACTGCGCGACCTTGAACTTGCGCCTCGTTCTCGGCGGGGGGCGGGCCACTTCCCGTCGGCCTCGTCCAACTTCTTCGGATCGAGACGAAGCGGTGACTTCCATTATGGCCAAAACTTGGGATAGGTCGGCACGCAGGCTCCTCCGGAAAGCACCTCTTCGTCCTTCTCGGCCGAGGCACCTCGGACTTCTTTTAACCGTCGACAATTCATGGTCAAGTCCGATCCATTTAGGTGTAGATCTTGAAAATAGCGAGGCAACCACAAATCTTGAAATATTGCGTTTATTACTCGAAAAAGGAAAATTATTACAAAGGCCGGGGTCTATCGACCCGGCGGTTCACGCTATTACATCGGGTCCAGCGACCTCGGGCTATGGCGGTCTCGGCGACCTCGATGCTCCTGCGTTGCCCACCTCCGGCGGGACCTCAGGCCCGCCTCCTCCTCCTCGCCGGCTTGGCCGGGACCTCGGCAGGAGCTCCTGAAGCTCGCGATCCTCGTCCACCTTACAGCTGGCGGCGACCTCGGCGGATCGATGGGGTAGAGGCTGGATGCGAGCCTCAAACCTTTGGGAAGGAGTCGACCAAGTAGATCACCCGGGCGTAAGCTTTGTCCCTCTCTTGGGTGGACCTCGGTCCACCCATGCTTGACCTTATCAAAATCGGGCATGGCGGCCGCCCTTCCACAGGTGATCCGACACCACCTTGGCTTGACCGCGGCGAGATCGGCAATGGCGAGAAGCTCTCCGACTCGATGAGCGGCTGGCGAGCCCTCAACAAGGGTCCACAGTCGGCCGACCTCGCCTCCTCGTCTGCGAGGTCATGCCCGCCCGACCAGCTCCTCTTTGAGCTCCTCGACCTTACGGGCAGCCTCCAGTGCCCAGTGTCTCTTCTTCAGGGCGGCCTCAGCAGCAACCCTCCCGGCCTCAGAAGCCCTGGCGGCCTCAGCTTCCGCCCTCGCAGCGGACGCGGCGGTCTCAGCTTCCGCCCTCGCGGCGGCAAGATCCCGTTCCAGCGCCTCTTGCCGGGCTGAGCTCTCAGCGGCAAGACCGGCGGCGACCTGCAGCTCCCGGCGGCCTGGCTGCTGGGGCCCCATCATCGAGCTCCCCACGAAAAGGAGATGCACAAGTCGATAACGATTGCGAAGCAAACAAATCTTAATATGAAGAACTACGTACCAGGGAGGGATGCGACCAAGCTTGGGGCGGTACCCGTACTCAGCGGCCACGAGGCGAGACTCCGATCGGGCTGGACCGGCTCGAGCCCACTCATCGGTGGCCCATCTTGTCCACTTCTTCGGGCCCCTACTAGGTCCAGCCCGCCTCTGCTTTCTTTGCGGCTCACTTGCCCGATGGTGGCTCCAGCCTCGTCCCTCAGCTTCCTTTGCGTCGAAAAGAGAAGACACATTAGTACGGCAAAATAAAGCGAATAAGGACTAAGAAAAGGGATGCCTCACCCCGTCAGGACCCGGTCCCGGCTTGGGCGAAACACTCGGCCGGCCTTCCGGATCGTCCTCGGTGTAACTTATGGATAAGATCTCACCAAGGTGCTCGACAACTCCTCCATATGGCCCGAGGGCTTGATTTTCGGGTCCACGGCGTGCGATACCCCACTCATACCTCGGCTCCCCTCATTACGAAAGAAATACCTATTACGCGATGGGACACCTTGGAGGGCGGCTACCTTAAATTTCGGGGCGGGGTGACGGATAGTACACCCTCCTATGGTCTTCACGCTAAAAAGCGCATCAATACCTCGAAGGACAACTCCCGGCAATGCCATAACAAAGAGCCCGGCCCGCTAGCGACCTAGCAGAATTGGGGTCGATTGACAAATGGGGATGCGGAAATACTCTTGAAGGCTAAGATAAATGGGGACGGAGGGTACCTAAGACACTGCCCTCAAAGCGTACACATAAGCGGTAACAAACCCTCGGAGGAGCCATCGCCTATCGTCCGGGATCGGCCAGACACCACCACGCCTCACGAATCCGGTGCTCCCTAACAACTTCAAAAGTTCACGCAGCGTCAAATCCGACCTCGCCGCGCCCGCCCGGACCATCCCATACAGAGGATACGGCGGAATACTAGAACTCAGCCCTACAGACCTACCCAAACCATTGTAGCACATATAGTCTCTTACACCGGGCAACTCACGCCCAGAACCCGAGGCGGAAAGGGAACTTTCAGAGCGAGAAGAAGATGAAGAAAACATACTTACTTTTCAGGCGAGTATACGGCTACTTCAGCGAAAATCGGGATCAACTCAGAAAATCTCTCAGAAATTCTCTCTCAGAATTTTTAAGTGTCGAAGAAGAAGAAAGTGAACAGTTGCCTCTTTTGCGCCTATTTATAAGACTAGGGGCGCCTGCAAATTGCCGTTTCAAATTCAACACGCGCCTACACGTGATTGGATGTGCGTTACAGCGCGATTCAGTGCCTAACTACCGCTGGCGCGTATGGCGTCGCCGAGGATAGGGCGGAACCGCCGATCGACCTAGCAATCATCATACGGACCGGCGTCCTCCGGATGGCGGCGCCTCAGTCGCGCCCGTCCTTCCCACAAATGCGAGAAATCCACGTCGAACCTCGGCGCCTGTCGGCCGGCCGGCCCGCACGGGAAAGCTTACAACGGATCGGACCTCGGCTAACCGGGCCGCGAGTGCATGCGGCCGAACACACCACGGCATCCCGAAAAGGCGATCGCTCGGGTCGGACGCCGGCGACCACCACGGGAGAAACAACACTTGACCGCACCTCGGCGTAACAAGCGCGAGGCGCGATATCGTCGGACCTCGACTTCCCGATGCCACGTCTCGATTCGGCACGAAGACCATCACACTAAAAGGACAACAACTCGAGGAACAACTTGAGCCGCCACGCCTCACCTCGGCGCGCGCCTTCGCTCACCTCGGCCTCGGCGTCCCTCGGCTATTCGGGGGCTATGATGGGATATGGCCCAACCGTGGGCCCACTGCGAGCCCAAGCAGTGGGCCTAACGTCGATATGAGCCCAGCGGTCGAGCCAAGGCGAGACTTAATCGTGCCAAACCCTAGCCCCAGGCCGCTATCCTCGGCGATGGAAGGCGCCCAGAACAGGTCGACGCCACCTCCACGTGGCGCGAAGCGAGGTCGGCTCGGCTAATGGAAGGCATGCGGAGGAAGAGTCACACCACGACCAATGGAGGTCGGGCGCTCTGATGGCGGTCGGGCTGTATAAATAGAAGGAAAAGCGATGTTAGAAGGGTTAGCAATTTTAGAATACAAAGGTTGGTAACCAATACTCTGCATGCGAAAAGCTCTAGTAAAAGCATTGAGGAATCATTCCTCGTGGGCGTAGATCTCGTGCTGATCGAACCACGTAAAAGCACAGGTGTTCTTTATTGCTTTATATAAATCTCGCACACTCTCATAGCTAGATTCATCAAGCCACCTTGGGATTTCTATATTGCTGATCATGTTGCGGGTGATACGAAAATATACATCATTATATTCTACAAATAGACTTCGTATATATTTTGTTTATTTATCTGTGTCTCATGAATCTCGATCGTGTTTTTGCAGTGTTCGTTAATGGGTTTGTATGTAAAAATCTGAAGTTCGTAGTAGCAAATGATTTCTACATGGGTGGGCTCAACGTTGCTGGAAGCACCGTGAATCCTCTTGGATCGAAGTGACTCTAGCATATGTGGCTCATATTCCGGGGCTCAACACACTCGGGATTTCCATGGCGTGCATAGACTTCGCCTTTTGGGAGTTAACCCTCCCCATACTCTCCCAGAGCAAAAAAATTCTAATCTAACCACGGATTTTCTCGTAGTGAAAAATGATTCTAGCGAAAAAATAAACAATTGAGCCATGACGAACAACGGATCCGCAATTAATTATAGTACACGTAATAATCAAACATGAATTAATTCAACAGAGTCAAGATATTGATCTCAATCTCTGATACCAATTGAAGAAAAATCTTATTTTATCCTGTTCCCGGTGATCTATCTTGGATGTTTAATTCATCATATATTGAATATATATACATAGCATACAATTATATAATTAATTGCAACACATAAGTATTTACTCGTATTTATCTGTGAATTTCTGAGATATCTAATTAATAGCGGACTCCAATGTTGATCTTCTAGATTGTATCCTAGATGTCTATAATACTGGGTGAGAGCAATTTATGGAGAATACTGTAAAATTTCGTCTCTTATTTGTTTCTATGAGATTTTTGAAAATCTCAAACAAAATGATAGGATTAATTTTTGATTTTCTCTCACCTTGTATTTATAATGTATTCCTAGAATCCTATTTTGATGGGATCATTGCATATCTAATAAATATAATAATTATCTTCAATCCTTGAAGATAAATCATATCTGAATATTATCTTTTAATATCTAATAATATCAGATAATATCTATATAGTTACACTTGAAATGTATTAAAGTAATACATCTTATTTAATTGTGAATTGATCATATTGTTTTTGTATCAAGAGACTACAAATGCTCATATTGATAATTGCACAACTGGGACAGGTAACAACATTTTTCCTTTGTAGAAATTCGAGATTAATTTGTACTTGAGATTTTCTATCACACCTTTTGTGTATTACTATTACAAAACAAGAAATAGTACCACTAAACATGCTTGTTGCGTCCCAAGCTTTAGTTTAATTTTGCAATTCGTAATTATTGTTGATATATAGAGTTTAATTTCTATTTTTTTAGTTAATGGCTCCAATATTTCATAATTAGGGCATTAAATTTTTAAGCTCCAATTTTTAACAATATATATTAATCAGGTTCCATAACATTATAAAATATTCGAATCGTTTAATTTGGTATGTTCGACGAAATGCAGGGGAGTATTGCATTGCAATAGTTAATGGGGCGTCGAATGTAAGAAATAGCAACATCATATGTGGACCAGGACATGGCATAAGGTTAATGATCACCTCCATTTCTCATCAATTTAACACGTTCTATTACCATTTTGTGATAAAAAAAAATTCTTGTTTTATTAATTGCAGCATCGCAAGCTTAGGCAAGAATGGAGCAGAAGACAAAGTTGAAGATGTTCGAGTGAGCGACGTCGTTTTCCTATGCACCAGCTAATCATATTATTTTTTATGAATTTTGTAATAATGTAAAATTAATTTGGTTTTTTTGAATCTACGCAGGGAGGCAGAGGATATGCTAGAGACATAAATTTCGAGAGATTCTGGTTCCACGACACGACCAATCCAATCATCATCGACCAATTCTGCTGCGATCATCGCCACTGCAGAACTAGTGTAATTAATCATGCTGTTTGAAGATATTATGTTTGTTTGTAAGGATTAGCAAATTTAATTAATTTGGTGCAGAGATGGGGTGTGGAGATTAGCAACGTGAGTTACAGAATGATGGTGGGGAGTTCGAGGAGGCAAAGTGCGGTGGTGTTGAGGTGCAGCGAGGCTGTGCCATGCGAGGTTTTATCGTGGTGGAGGACTTGCACATTGTCCGGCGGCGAACATTGATCTGGCGGTGACTGCAGCTGCACCAGCGTCTGGAAGAGCTCGTCTGATGTAACTAGCATGACATAAGATGCGAAGAATCTTGGGTTATCTATGGTCAGTAACTCATACCCACCTAAAACATTATCGAGGTTTAGATCAACGTAAAGTCATCAAGATCTAGGTTCTTCACGACGGTCAGATAGAAGCACTCATCTCACTGTGATCCATCAATACATCAAGACGTACCAGCATAGACAAACAATCAAGTCAAGTAACTTCTTATCTATACTGCAACCTATACCGACAACTCGTCCTCAAGTTATCTCAGCTGTGATCCTTTTATATCTCGATAAAGCAACGGTCATCTGGACTTACGTGATCTTCTACAAACTATATGATCTAACTTTTGTACGTGATAACGGGACAAACATATGCAATCAAGTAAACAATTTAGATAGGAGATTGTAATAGTGGTAACAAGAAACATTATATACAAGCTCAACCATTCTGCTTTTAGTATACAAATTCAACAATCTCCCACTTATACTTAGAGATGGCAATGGATCCCGGATCCGATCCAGATCTGTGGATCCAGATCCATTTTTCAGGATCTAGATCCTCAAAAATTTGGATCCGATGAATCTGGATCGGATCTGGATCCTATCCCCATATTTCAGATCTGGATCTGGGATTTAGTTTTTGAGACTCGGATCCGGTCCAGATCCGACCCGTGGATTCGTTAATTTATATATAGATATATAATATTATTTTTATTATAATTAAATACCTAACTCCAACTTAAAACTCTTTAATTTCTTTTTTCAAATTCTCACAAAACAAATTTGCTCACAATTTCATTTCAAATTCTCCCAATTATGTATCAGTCGACATTCACGGCGGGTCATGTCACTTACACCACCGACGATTGAGTTGTTTATTGTTTCCTATCTTATAATAAATTTGTAACTAACGTCTTTTCATATAGTGATAATTATAGAAATTCTAAATAATTATTATAATATTATTTTGTATTTATATTATTATGATGTTACTGTGAATTATAGATGATTTAGAATTTATTTTAGAAGCGAAAACAAATGAATCCGGGTCTAGACCTGGACCCTGCGGATCTTATGGATCTGGATGTGGATCTAATTTCTTGGACCCAATGGATGCGGACGGATGGGACCCAAATAAAAAAATCGGTTGGATGCGGACTAACGGATCGGTCCGATCCGACCCATTGTCATTCATACTTATACTGTATACAATGTGTCTCCATACTAGCTATTACAAATAACACCATCACTTTGTTACACAATTCAAGTCCTCGAACATTCTCATCGTAGACTATTTACGGCAGACTCTTCGTGAATGTGCCATCTAGGTTGTCTACAGTACCAATCTTCTCTATAAGCATGTCACCTCATCGTACGATTTCTCGTATAATATGGTACTTTCTCTCTATGTGTTTCGTCGTCTTGTGAGCCTGTGGTTCCTTCGAGTTTGCTACTGCACCAGAGTTATCACAGAACACTATGATACTCGTGGGCAAACGAGGTACCACATCTAGATCCATGAGATAGTTCTTGACCAATATCACCTTCTTAGCAGCCTTTGATGAAACTACATATTCGGCTTGTGGAGTCTGCAATGCACCGCTGTTTTGCACTCCACCAAGCTACGGCTCCACCTCCCAAGGTAAAGACATAGCCTGAGATAGACTTTTTCTCATCATGGTCAGTTTGGAAATCTGAGTCTGAATAATCCAAATGTGTTAGACTATCTGCGTGGTAAACTAACCTATAATCTCGAGTCATTTTCAGGTGCTTGAGTATATGCTTTACCGCATTCCAATGAGATTGTCCAGGGTTAGATTGATATATTGCTACTATGCATACCGCATAACAGATATCGAACCTCGTATACAACATTGCATACATGAAACTTACTAAGGCGGAAGTGTAGAGAACGTGTCTCATTTCCTCTATCTTCTTTGCAGTCTTCGACGACTGCTCCTTAGATAAAGGAATGTCATGTCTGAAGGGTAGCAATCCCTTCTTAGCGGTTTGCATGCTAAAACGAGTAATCACGGTATCAATGTAAGACGTCTGAGATAAGCTCAATATTTTTCTCTTGTGATCTCGGTAAACCTTTATCACAAGAATTGTAATAGCCCAAAAAATTTAAAACTTTGATTTACTAATTTATTTAGCTAAATCGAGATTTGAATTTAGAGCGATTATTAAATTTTATAATCGTTGACGTTTCGATTTTATTTCGAACGATAAATTTTAAACGAATGTCGGAGAACGAATACAGTTATAAATCGAGTTAGATATTTTTATATGGGATAAATGGTCTAGTTTGCCACATTATTTTTATTCCTCAGAATATTCCACTTTACCCTACTTTACACTATTTTTTCCCACATACTCATTTGTTCAACCTCCACAATATCATCACAAAATTTTACCTTACACTTTCACTCTCATACCTACGTTCATCACTTAGCCTTCACAACCCGTTTACATTTTCAAGCAAGGATAAGAAGCAAACATCTCACGCTTGCACAAAACGAACCACTCTCCTTTCGTCCACTTGAGAAAGAAAAACAAGCGCAAATCAAGACATCACATGTTCGATATCACTCAAACTTCTCAATTAAAATTTCTATGTATTTCATTTACATAATCAAAACGAAACACATAACCAATATTAGTCCACAACAGCTTTCCAGATGCAGAAAATATGAACACACGTATATACTTATTAGCTGCGTACAATTGAAAACATAGAGGAAATCGAAACAAATACAATTCTAAATGCATAGGAGATGCTATCGAACATAGGACTATAGTGTTTGGACCGAGCCACTTACGACTCGGCCATTAACCAACAACGACGACGGCGAGCACGGCGGCCGCACCGGCGGCGGCAGAAACCTCGGCGGGGCCTCGCCGGAGCCCAGTGACGGCGCCAGATCTGGCGCGACGGTGATGATCTCACCGAGAGAAGGAGGGAAAGACGGCGACCGCGAGTTCGTATGTGTATGTGTGCGTCGGTTCACGGGGGAAACGAGAGAGAGAGAAGATGGAGCTGAGGTCCCAGCGGAGACGGAGCGGCTCGCCGATCGGCGATACGGCTGGCCGGACGAGAAGGCGACAACGACGAGCTTGTGTGTGTTCATCCGCATGTGTGTGCATTGTGTGTGAGAAACGAGAGTGATGAGATGAGAGAAGGAAGAAGATGGGAGGGTGCGCGGCACGGTTCGCCGACCGGTGACGACGACACGGCCGGCCGAAGACGAAGGTGGGCGGCGGCGTCCGTGTGCATGAAAACCGAGAGAGAGAAAGATCTAAAATGGGAAGGGGCGCGGCTGGGGTAGAAAAATTAGGTTAGTATATGTTTTTATTTTTATTGTGTTGGGCTTGTTAATTGGGCTGAAAAAAATGGCGTTGGGCCTTGATATGTACCAAATAGATGGGCCTTATTCAGTGGGTCGAAAATTTATTAGATTGGGCTTGGTTTTAAGTTGAATTTTGGGCTGAAAAATTTATATCTTTGGGCTTGAGATAATGGGCCGAGTTTGGGCTCAAAATAATAGTTATATGGGCTTTGAAATTAAATGGAAGAAGGGCTCTTGAATTAATTGCTATGGACTTTTAATAAAAAAAAAGATGGACTTCTGAATTAAATTGAAGATGAGCATAGACTTATTATAAATGGTGGACTAAGAATTTAATTTGGTAATGGACTTGAATTATTCATCTATGATCCATTAAAATTAAATTAAGGATTGAATAAATTCTATATTAATTAAATATGAGATTTAATTCTAGTAATTAAATTTTGAGATTAATTCTTAATTAATTAAATAATAATCTAAATATCAATTATTTAGAGTGAGTTAATTAAATTCATTAGATTGAATAAAGTCTAATTTTTAGAAATCGAATAACATAATTAATTAGTTATGTTAAGGGATAATTTGAGAATTATTCTTTTTAAGTGATTTATTTATGTAACGAGATGAACCTTATGTAAATTGTTACAAATGTGTGATTGGAAATAAATCCTAATTAATGGATATCTAAGATGAAAAAAAATTTAATTTGATTGATTAATCAAATATTATTAGACTTTTTAATTGATCAATTTAATTAAGCTTTAATTATGGATCTATTTAATTAAATTGAAGATTTAATTAAATATTAATGAGTTGATTATGTCAGTAAATGCTTGAGAAAATATTATTTAAGTAACTTTAATTTATAGAGCATTTGTTAGAAGATGATTGATTTATAAGAAACCTTTATTGATTGTGTACTATAGATGTGGGTTTCTACGATAGAATATATGGGACGTGTGAGGCGAGAAACACGGCGAGAAAATGATAGTGATGAATGAGGTATTGGAGCTCGAAATCGTTGATCTGGCGTTAACAAATGATGAATTTAGTTATGAATTTAAGATTCATAAATTATGCGAAACGGCGTGGAGAAACATCGATGAAAAGGAAGAATGCAATGTCGAAGTGGCATTTATTGTCACGGCGAGGCGAACCTAATAGGCGATATATAGATTGTTAGCGTCGTATCGATAACGAAAATCCTAAAACCCAAAACTCTAATACTTAAAAGATATCGAGTTTGTCGAATCTTAATGATACTTACCAAAAGAAGCGAATGGCGTATTAAATTATATTTCTTACGTTGACAAGGTCGATGTGGGCGTAAATGAAAACAACGAGAGGATCGCTAGCGGTACTCGAAGAAGGACAATTTTTAAGGTGGGCTCTCTTGAAACAAAATGATATGCATATCTCAAAGCATGATTTACAAAGCTTTATGAAATATTATCACATGAAATGTTATTGATTGCCAAATGTTTATGTTTTGTTGTTATCCTATTTGAGATTGGTATATCAAAGTGGTATGTGAATGTGTTGGTCCTAGCGTTAAAAGGGTACCGATCGGATCCGACTTAGTTAAGGACTAACTTTCGGATTGTGTATACGTGTGACTGTGTGTTAAGGATAGCTACCTCGACCGGTCATGGCGATTATGTGTAGGTGGCCACCTCCATAGTGCACGATTGAATGAATGATCAGATATGGAAACAACGTGAATGAAATAGTCAGGCCTGACGCTTTTGAGAAATGATAAAATATTTGACAGGCATGAGTCTTTCAACTAAAATCCTCATGTGCTATTGTGGGCAGTTCAATAACTTTTGATAAAGAAAATGTTTTCGGCAATGAGTCCACTAAGTACTTTTGTACTTAGCCCTGCATCTCGTTTTTGATGTGCAGGTTGAGCAAGGATCGATGATGGGTGCGAGGTGGTGCGAGTGCGATTGTTTTGTTGCTTAATTAGAAAGGATTCTAGAACCTTGGGCATGTATCGTCATATGCATGTCCACACGTTTATTGCTGCCTAACTCATATAATTTTTGATGTTTTGACTATAACTGCTTTCATACCGTATTGAATTTGAGGTCGTACCTCGTACCTTAGATTGTGCCCTGATTGGGTTATATTTGAACCTTGAACCATTTTTACGAGTCCTTCTGTGACTTGAGTTTGTATCGAAATAACTTATTCCTTTCAATCTATGCATTTATTCGTAATTGATTGGTTAATTGTATTGATTAGTAATATATATATATTCGCTGCATTATCATACCAGTGACGATCCATATGATTCATATTTCTTTGAGAAGTCGGGTCGTTACAAAGTGGTATCAGAGCACTTGTTCGCTCTGAACCGTAGAAATCCTTTCCTTGGATCTTAAATTGAAATTTGAGTCTTGGCTGTTGGTATTTGTTGCCCTTGCTGCACTCCATCGTCGTCACCTTTCAGCGAGGAAGAAGGTAACTATCTCGATTGGAAGTTGTTTAGAATTGTGGAAGTTGCTTTGAAATGGTGAAAGTTGTTTTGAAATGATGGAAGCTTATGAAATGTGAAATGGACTTACAAAAGTCGCATGGTTTTGAAGGTTGAAATATGTTTGAAAGGAGAAAAGTCTCAAAATTTCAAATGGAGTTGTTGTTTCCAATGATTTTGGAAAAAAAAGGGAATGATTGAAATTGAAAAGTTATTTTCAAAATAAATGGTTGTAGATTGAAAAGAGTTGAAAACTCTGGAGATTGATAAAGGAATGATATGAGAATACCTGTTTATCACAATATATGTTATGAGTTGTGTTTACTCTTATATGCAAAGCATGCTAGAGGCATAATGTAAATGAGTATGTTTTCCCTATGAGAACATAGACTCTTAAGGCGCATGATCCTATTCGTCAACCTTAGTATGAGAACATAAGGTATCCCGATTGAGCAGAATACTAAGGAAGAGCGAGAACATAGAAATTATAAGAATCCGATACGGACGGATCTGAGGATGACAATGCGACGAGTCTATGATGACGAAGCGATTGCTTAACTAGAGGTTCGCACTGCTATGAATCATAACTTCTCTATGTGAAGGAATTTCGAACACTATACGTGCTATTGCTATGTGGCAATAATGAAGAATCAAAGCATAACGTTAAGAAAGTATGTATAAAAAGAAAGACAGAATTTTGAGTATTGCGGGAACGTATATGATCGAATGTTATGATTCGAATGGAAATAAGGAATTCATAACCCAATGAGAAATGGTGACCACTTAGCTATTACCCAAAGGCTAGACATTGAAAGTCTGTTCTATCCTAAGAGACCATACAGTCTCTTTCCGAAGACCAAACTATGAAAGTAGTTTCATAAGAACTTAGGAATATAGGATATAAGATTGTGGTTCGGATGATTTTTACGACTAGAAGTCTTTTATTTTATAAGAGCCACATCGATAAAGTGAGTGCGTTCCTACCGTTCCTACCAGATGTACCGAAAAGAGCGGCGTCGGTGAGTTCTTAACGCACTTCATGCGTCAGCAGGGCTGCTGCACATGCAGGTGAGTACGTCAAACTCTGACGGTGTACTCCGGTGATTGCAATCTGTCACCCATCCTGTATACACACGAGATATCATCGAATACATATATCATCGCCGAGAGAGCTTGATCTTGAGGTGGACTTGCTCGTTCCGTCGACCACGAACTATGTATTCATGGTATCTGGCTGCACCTTGCGGACCGTATCTCCGGCGAGAATATACACGGCATGATGAGAATTATGAGTGGCTTTACCAGAGGCATTTTGTTTGGCATCGATAGACTGTATTCTTATCGGTGTGGCGGGAGCATGTTCGATTTGGACCTTCCGTCCCCGACAGCTCGCTTTCGGTCCTACCACGGTGGGATTCCATCCCATCATTGCTCGCCCAGACCATCGCTGTCGATCATTTCATGCTAGCACCCACCTCTACCTACCGGCATTTCCCAGTGCAACCGCCACCTGTACGGACCCATGTACCACGATACTATAGAGATTAACGAATCACGTAGCTTAACTGCATGCGCCGTGAGAGAAACTTGTGCCCATCTTGCTGCTTCTTCGTTTCCAGCCAATGCATATGAGGATAATGTTTTGTTTATATACTTTTGTATATCTTGTGATGCATGCGGAAATGATAAGTCGTTTCGACATGAACCCTTATTTTGATGACTTCGGTAGCGTTTATATTTTTGTAGTCACCGTGATTAGAGTGCGTGGAGGATCTTGATATTAGTTTTGGGAATATCATACTCCGTACACGGCCCTATTTTGTAAATCTCAAAACAGCGATAAAAATCCTCGTAGAGGCATTCGATTGATATGATGATAGCTCGTGAGAGCCATTGGTTTTGATGTCGTATTATATGATGTTCGACGATGTGCTAGACTTATGCGTATGATTATATATATATATATATATATATATATATATATCGCTAATACATTATGATCTGATGGATGGCATAAGAAGATACTTGATTGCGTGTATTTAAGAAGTATAGAATGCCGACGAAGGAAACACCGTGAGTTACACCCGAAGGAGAGGACACTCCTCTTGTAGGGAAATCTGATTTTAACCCTCTCCCGAGGATCTATCTTGGTTGTTTAATTCACCATACATTGATTATATTCATAGCATGCACCTATATAATTAATTGCAACACGTAGGAGTTTTCTCGTGTTTACCTGCGAATCTATCGGGGATGAACGGATCAAGACTCATGCTTTGATCTTCTGGACTGTATCCCGGTTACCCAATCTCCAATATCTAGTGAGGACAATCTATGGAGAATGCTACAGAAAATCACCCTCTTTTTCTCTCTGCTGATTTTCGAAAATTATCTCCCAATAGCTATGGAATTCACGAAAATTGTGGGATGAGGATTAGCCTTGATTTTCTCTCTCACCTTATATTTATAATGCACTCGCAAATCCTATCTAGATAAGATTTATGCATATCTAATAAATATAATAATATCCTTTAGGATAGAGAGGATCAAGTCAGAGTCCCAGTAGGATTCTAGAGAGAGAGGGGCGAAATTCACCAAGCTACGGGCCTGGATGGGCCAGCCCAGGGATCAAATGCAAGGAATAAAGATGGGCCTCAAATAAATTAATTATCTTATGTTCAGCCCAGAACATAAATTAATTTATAAACATTCATTCATGCCACTAGAGAATAAATCTTGACTTACCCTTTATTGCGAAGTTGAGTCGGGCTTGCACTTAGACATTCTGAATCCCGTATTTAAGATATCGTGCGTCCATTAATTATTTAGAGCATTTCGATTGCTTAAAATAATTAATATCTTTAATTCCTTAAGTAGTACCACTCAACCTTATTATTGTACTTGAGCTAACTCAACTGCGGGGTTTAGTACAATAAACCTTTTGAGCTCCTTAAGGGGCGTCATTATCCTAGCGGATACGGTGACTCGTCTGAGATAACTAGCATGACATACAAACCGCCACCACCCGAGATGCGGAGAATATTGGGTTAAATCATGTAACCCTCACCCATAACAAGTCAAAGTGATGGTCAAGAACTCATACTCACATAATACCTTATCGAGATTTGATCACGTAAGTCACCGAGATCTAGGTTCTTCACGACGGTCGGATAGAAGAACTCGTCTCGCGTGATCCATCAATACGTCGAGGCGTGCCGGCATAGATAAGCAACCAAGTCAGTCACTTCTTATCTATACCGCGGCTATCTGACAACTCGTCCTCAAGTTGTCTCGGTAGTGATTCTTTTATATCTCATTAAGCGACCAATCATACGGACACGTGATCTTCTACACATTGTATGATCTAACTTATATATGAGATAAGGGGACATAGATATATGCAATCAAGTAATCAATTCGGATAGGAGATTGTAATAGTGGTAACGAGAAACATTGTATACAAGCTCAACCAAAAGCGCTTTGATTATACAAATCAACAATCTCCCACTTATACTAAAGCAAACTTTTAGTATACAATGTGTCTCTACTAGCTATTACAAACAAAACCATCACTTTTCTTCTCCCACTTATACAAAAGTTTCCTTTCTAAGTGGGTGCCATCATCTTAATCGAGTCCTCGAGCGTGTGCCGTAGACTTTTACGGCCAGACTCTTCGTGAATGGATCCGCTAGGTTATCCGTCGTATCAATCTTTTCAATCAGCACGTCCCTCGTCTAACGATTTCTCGTATGACATGGTACTTTCTCTCTATGTGTTTCGTTGCCTTGTGGGTCCGTGGTTCCTTGAGTTTGCCATAGCTTTTGAGTTATCACGATAAACTATGATACTCTTGGGCAAACCGGTACCACGTCTAGATCCATAAGGTAGTTCTTGAACCATCTGACCTCTTTAGCGACCTCAAGGCGGCTACATATTCGGCTTCCATGTGGAGTCCACAATGCATCATTGCTTTGCACTCCGCGGATCGGCTCCTCCTCCCAAGGTAAACACATAGCACGAGGTAGACTTCTTCTCATCACGGTCGACTTGAAAATCCAGTCTGAATAACCCAAAGGCATTAGACTATCTGCTTTGTAAACTAGCCTATAATCTCGAGTCCTTTTAAGGTACTTGAGTATATGCTTCACATGATCGATGAGCTTGTCGAGGTTAGACTAATATCTAGCTACTATGCCTACCGCATGCGGATATCGGGTCTCGTACATAGCATTGCGTACATGAGACTTCCTACGGCGGAGCGTAAGGAACTTGTCTCATTTCCTCTATCTCGCTGCGGTCATGGGTGGTGCTCGCCCTTGAATAAAGGGCGCCATGTGCGAAAGGTAGCAATCCTTTCTTAGCGATGCATACTAAAGCGAGTAATCACGGTATCAATGTAAGGCGCCCGAGATAAGCTCAACATTTTCCTCTTTGCGATCTCGGTAAACCTTGATCCCAGAATGTGCTGCATCTCCTAAGTCTTTCATTTGAAGCGATTGGATAACCAACTCTTTACGTCGATAACAACTTCACATTGTTGCCAAGTAGAAGGATGTCATCTCGTAAAGTGCGAAATACCACATCTTTGTTGACATCAAAGCGATACACACAACTTTCGCTGAGCAGCGGGTAAATCCATAGGACTTTACCACCTCCAAAGCGTAAGTTCCGGGATCGTGAAGCTTGCTTAAGTCCATAAATGGACTTCTTAAGCTTCCATACTAGATGCTCTTCACCCTTCACCACATAACCTTGGGTTCTTTGCATATAGATGTCTCTACCTTCTTCAAGGTAACCGTTTAGGAAGCGGTTTTCACATCCATTGCCAAACCTCAAGGTTTAAGTGGGCTGCTATGGCTAGAAGAATTACGATGGACTTGAGCATTGCTACGGTGAAAGGTCTCATCGAAATCGATGCCCTCAATCTAAGTGTACCCTTTCGCCACTAGCCTAGCTTTAAAAGCCAAAACCTCTCCATCAGAATCTCTCTTCCTCTTGTACCCACTACTACCTATGGCTTCCTTGCCATCCGGTAGAGGTGTCTTTTCGTATACATCCATAGGCATTATGGACTCGATTTCTAAGTCCGTAGCGGTGTGCCATGATCTTGCATCAATGTCTTGTATCGCCTCATTGTATGTCCATGGGTTGATTATTGCTTGCTCGTTTCACGGGACTAAATCGAAGATTCACCCACGAACATAAATCGCTCGGGTTGACGAACAACCCTCCCACTTCTGACAGGCGCTACAGGCCTGATGGCAACAGTGGGTGTAGTAACTTGTGGTTCTCTATCTTGCACAACTTGGCGGGTAGGAACCACTTATGCAATCGGTACACTACAAAAATACAACCGATCGTGACGGATTAGCGGCGGCGAAATACGGGTCGTGAATCGTGACGGATTAGCGATGGAATAAAGGAATTTTTTGCGACGGATCGTGACGGATCGACGTAACATGGCGGGGATTTCTCGCGCGAAGTATCAACGACGGCATTTCGTCTCTATTCGTCGTTAAATTTAACGACGGACACTATCCGTCGTTAAAATAATTTTTTGTTATTTTTTAATTGGATAACAATTAAGTCGCTAATCCGTAAGTAAAATAAGCGGATTATTTTTAGTTTTTTAATTTATTTTAACGACGGACAAAATCCGTCGTTAATTTTAATTCTAAATTTTTTATTCCAAAAAATTTAGCGACGGATTGTCCGTCGTAAGCGATCGCTCGTTTAACGACGGAATGTAGTCGTCGTTAAATTAAAATATTTTGATTTTTTATATTACGTGCGTAAATTAACGGCGGATATGTGTCGTCGTTAAACTTATTCGTCGTTACATTCATTATTCCGTCGTTAATCCGTCGTTACATGGTTTTAAATATAACGACGGATAATTCGTCGCTAATCCGCCGCTAAAAGTTTAATTACGATCGCTTTCTTCCAATTTCATATCGAAATTGAAACCTCTCCCCAACCCCAACCCCCCATGACCCTTGCCGCCGTGCGTGCGACCACTATGCCTATGCCACTCCTGAAATCGTCGTCGCCGTCATGAAATCGTCCCGACCCAGACCAGCCCCGCCTAGCCCCCCAGCCCCCCGCCGCCCGCCCACCCCTCATGCCCATCCCCGTGCCCTGCCCATGTATTATCCATCCCCATCCCCTGCCCCCGCCGCCCCACCCACCATTACGCCCCACCCCGCCCTGTCATGCCCCGCATGCCCCGTCATTGCCGCCTTGCCAGCCTCCGCCGATCGTCAGTCTGGGTTGGTTTGTTTGGTTTTATTTTGTTATATATTTGTTATATATATTGAATTGATAGTGAAAATTATTATATGATGTATTGAATTGATAGTGAAAATATTATATATGATATTGAATTGATAGTGAAAATATTATATATGATGCATTGAATTGATAGTGAAAATTGAATTGAGTTTACGAATTGATAGTGAAAATGATGCATTGAATGTTAGTCTTGTGATTTGGGCTTGTGAAATTGATAAGCTTGGATGTGTTGGGATGATAAATTCATCGTTTAAGTGAGTTAGCATGCGCATATGTGGTGTTTGATAAAAATGTTTGCGAAATTGATAAGCTTGGTGTGAATATGTTTAACTTGGATGTGAATTGGGATGATAAATTCATCATTTAGTGAGATGTTTTGAGTTGTTAAGTGTATAATTATGCATATGGTGATGAATTGGTGAAATTTGGATGAGTTTGGTTGAATTGGGAATCAAATGGCGATCAAGTAGCATATAAAACTTACTCTTGAAATTTGGTTAGAATTGTTATATGAATAAAATGTTTTATAAGTGTTTATCGTCATCTAAAAATATTGACCAATTTGCGTTATAGTTGCCACCTAGCTAGTAGTCGATATTTTTAGGATTAAATAAATTTATATTATAGGCGATGACAGCGTTGATTTAATACTAGCTCGTTTTCAATATTTTCAATAATAAAAACTTGAATTTAGGGACATTTTATCATTTTGTGATAGTTTAAAAATTTAATTGTAATTGTGAATAATTTGGGGTTTGTTTGTTAGCATGTCGATAGTTTGGGTGTGTTTGTAATTATGTGTAATTCGATATATTTCTATTAAAAGGTCGATAATTTGGGATATTAAGCTGCAATTTTCCCTTATAATTATAAACATGAAATAAATAAATTTTCTTACTCATATGCGATGAAAGGATTTTGGGTCTTGAAATTTTATGAGTGTATAATTAGTTTATATTGTACAACTTATGTTGACATGTTTAATTAATTATTTATAATTAGGAGCTTGAAGAATGAATGACAATCGTGAGTGGATGTATAAGAGGTTTAGTTAGGTTGGTGGATTAAATATTGAATTTCTAGATGGACTTGAAAGTTTTATTGAATTCGCTAGTGCTCGGTTTTATTCGCGGATGGAGAGAAAATCAGTGTCCGTGTAAGAAGTGTAAGAATATACCTTATCGGAAGAAAGATCTTGTGCGATATCACTTATCAAAATTTGGATTTATTCAAATTATCACACATGGATATTTCGAGGAGAGACAACCACAAGTAGGCACAATGTTGTGGATTGGATGTTAACCGTCGACCAAATCGTATCATACGATGGTAGTGGATCTTGCTGGTCCACAGTTCCAATTTGCGAGATCGAAGAGGGCAAATTCGATGCAAAATTTTTTACGATATGTTGAATCTTGCCGATAAACCTTTGTGGCGGGTTGCTCGGATCATACACAATTATCATTTGTGGCTCGACTTACGAGTTGGAAGCGAGAGAACAACATTCTTGAGAAGGGTTTTGATCAAATATCGAGGCGATGAAAAGTCGCATCGGATGGAAGTGCGTGCTGATGACTTCTGACCTGACAAAGAGATTGTTGCATGGCATGGGGTTGCCCG
The DNA here is from genome assembly GCA_036937905.1 of Salvia rosmarinus. NCBI lineage: Eukaryota > Viridiplantae > Streptophyta > Magnoliopsida > Lamiales > Lamiaceae > Salvia > Salvia rosmarinus. Next base: position 43,494,836 of record CM072817.1, read on the forward strand.
TACACAAAATTGATTGTTGTCCATTTAATTGCATGATTTATTGGCGCGAAGATTACGAATTGACGAGCTACAAATTACGTAACCATCCTCGTTTCAAGAGCAATACTCGGTGGTGGAAGTCGACGGAAAGCACAAGTAGCATATAAAAGATGTATTATTTTCCTCTAACTCCTCGACTACGAGATTATATGCATCGATGCTACGGTGGAAAATATGCGTTGGCATGCATCGTCGGTCGATGATGGGGTCATCGTCATCCGCGAGACTCGATTGCATGGAAACATTTGAACACGAAGTTTCCCTTATTTGCATCGAAATTAAGTAACGTGCGATTGGGACTCTCAAGCGGCGGTTTCAGCCATTCGGTCGATCGGAAAGCAATATTCATCATGGCCCGTTATCTTGACCCTTATAATCTTCCCGTGGCTGTGTATGAAGGAGCAATACATGTTTCTTACGATCTTAGTGCGGGACCGCGTAATCCGAAGGAGAAGATTGATGTGTTCTTGCTGACCATTGATAGCGAGTTAATAGATTTGTGGGATGGCGTTCTTACTTATGATGTATCGTTGAGCGAAATTTTCAAATGCGCTGCATTACTTTGGACAATTAGTGACTTCCTGCATACTCTATGTTATGCGGATGGATGCAATTTGGAAAATTAGCTTGTCCGCTTGCATGGAGTATCCGATGCTTTTACTTTAGCTAAAAGTGGTAGCGGTCATGGTTTGATAACCATCGTAAATTTCTAGCTCTAATCGCCCATTTGAAGGGATCGAAGAGGTTTGAAAAAACACGGTGATTACTAACGATCCACGAGCGCGATCGGAGATGAGCTTACATCACTAATTATGGGTATGGGACTAGTCTCGTAATGAGATTGGCGGTGATGAAATAAATAGCGAGAATATCAGCGGTTTGGGCTGGATGGAAGAAAAGTATTTTACGGGATCTACCTTCTTGGAGTTCTCTTTTGATTCGGCATAATTTGGATGTCATGCACATAGAGAAGAATGTGTTCGATAATGTCTTCAACACGAGGCATGAATGTCGAGGAAGACAAAGATACGAGCAAATCTAGAGAAGAACTTAATTTATCTTTCTGAGACGAGTTGACGATGAATGAATCAGAGGAAAATATCGAAAAGGCTTCTTATACACTTGACAATCGTGAGAAAAAGTCTTATGTGAGTGGGTAAGAGGTTTAAGATTTCGAGATAGATGCGTTTGAACATGGGTAGATGTGTAGACATGACAAAGCGAAGATGTTTGGGATGAAGAGTCATGGTTGTCACATTTTCATCGGTGAATTCTACCGATTGCATTTCGCGAACTTCTCCCGCTGATGTTTGGAAAGGCATATGAAATTATCTTTATTCTTCAAAGATTTACCTTCTCGAAACATAGGGCTTGATGATGCATGCGGGCTCAAGAAAATATTCCGATGATTTTATGCAAGCTTGGCGCATTTTCCCCTAGTTTCTTGACTCCATGGAACATCTTCCGGTTCATCTAGGCGATGAAGCCCGTATTGCGGGGCTGTTCAATACCGATGGATGTATCCATTTGAAAAGTCTTGCTCGTACATTATCACACATATATATATATATATATATATATATATATATATAAATTGAAGAACAACGTTCTAAATTTTGTAGATACTTACGTAAGTTGAAGAACAACGTCTGAAATAAAGCCGGGGTTGAGGTTCTATCGCAATGCTTACTTAGTAGAAGAAGCATCGACATTTTGCTCGTATTATTTTGATGATCACGTAAGAGCGAAGTTGATTTGCATCATGGTCAAGCGGAGATTAGCACGAAGACTATCGGATATGCTTCAAATCTTCAAGCAGATGGCGGACCTTTTGGAAATATGTCAGCGAGATATTTGGATAGTAGAGAATATGATCTTTGCTCGTTTATCGTGTTGCTCAAGCTGTGTTGAAGTTGGAGACATTTACATGGCGTAAGTGTCGTGTTTTCTTAAATTCATTCCACATTATTATTATTATTGTTATTATTAACTAGGCTCGTAAATATATGTTGATGTAGTTTATTCATCGAAGATGTGAAAGATCAAATCCACGATCTCTAGCTCACGATATTCAAAGGTCGATTGAAAGAGGCTTCCGTTTTGGTTTGAGGCATATGTGAGTGTTACGATGATTATTAGTAGAAAATATTTAATATATGCGTTTAGTCATTCTAATCGTTTTTACTAATAATAGGTCGAAGATCATACTAACAACATTGTGAATCCGTTCATATTGTCTCTTGCCAAGGGCCTTGACTCTAATTAAGGCGTGCCGGTATTATATAAATGGTTACAAATTTCACACATTAGAACATGGGTCACAAAGATCGACTATGAATAGTGGAGTGTGCATTAAAGGTGAAACTTATAGTGCAGACACGCAAGAACTCGATTTTATGGGCGATTATTGGAGGTTTGTGAGTTGGAATATCTGGGCTACCAGCGAAGACCACAACATTGTTTAGATGCGAGTGGTTTGATCCTTCACGATTGGGGTTATCAATTCATTCCAGTACAAGTTGGTTTGATAAATCATACGGAAGATATAACAAGTTCGAACCGTTTATCCTCGCCAATCAAGCCATTCAAGTATACTATTGTGCATATCGAGTTTAAAACAATCTATGAAAGAGTGGTGGGAAGTATGCAAAATTAAAGCTCGTTCTAATGTGGAAGTTTCGGATGAGAGTTACTGCATCGATAGTACCTTCCCTTTTCGAGAGGATGCATTAGGTTCGATTACTAATGTCGTTGTGGATGAGGACACGACACTAGTTCATCGATGGTACACTCATAGACATTGAAGAGACATCGATAATGAGGATGATGAAGTTGAATTGTCAGTCGGAAGACAATCATACATTGGATGATGATGATGGCGACGACGATGAATAGGGTTTGAATTTATAGCATTTTTTGTATGCACACAAAACATTATGATATGCATTATTTGTGAATTTATAGCATTTTTAGTATGCACACAAAGCGTTATGATATGCATTATTTGTGAATTTATAGCATTTTTAGTATGCACACAAAGCGTTATGATGAAGGCGGCGATAATTGTCACTAGTATACACAAAAGCGTTTTATTTTCTAGTATGCACACAAAGCGTTATGATATGTATTATTTGTGAATTTTAATACAATATTTTTACATTTGTTTGCGGATGTCATCACGTAGGAGGCACCGGTCATACACGCCGCCGCCTTGCTTGACTAGAAGAAGGCATGGAGCCTCTCTCTCTGACCCAGCCCCTCGGCGGTGGTGGAGTGCCATCTAGAGAGGGATGAAGAAGATAGCCATTGTGAATGGGTATGGCGTTATCTCTTGTATGTCTCGGTTTAAATAAATTGTAGCATTCGATGTCTTTATTTCACGTAAATTGTAGCATTTTGTGTCAGAGCAATGATATAGCCAGCGTGATTACTGAGTCATTCCGTAGATTCATGAATCTAGCGGCTTGATTGGAAATTGGTACCTCGAGTTCAAGCGATTTATTCGATGAATTGAGTTCGTGTTGTTTATACAAAGTCATTTATGATTTGACCTTAATTTGCATATTGTAATCATATATTTTTGCGAAATATTTTTATTGGGATGATCGATGGATGAGGCCTTGGTCTACTCCTCTTGGTGCGCAAAAGGCCGCGAGCGCTATAAAGATCTTGTTCACAAGATCAAGCGCGAAGGACTCGCTTGACCAGCCTCCATTTATCCACAGGCGAGATTGGGATAATTGGAAGGCATATTGAGCTCGGACGGGCGTCGAGAGGCGGCAAGGCCGCGACAGCAGGATGTCCGAGCCGGATGGCGAGTCTTGGGATAGTCGAGCATCGGGGTGGCTCACGCTCTGCACTCAGTATCACGAGAGAGATTGTAAAATACTTTGAAGTTTTAGATATAGTAAATTTATTTAAGAATCGTGATACTTGTTAATTATTTAATTTGTTTGACTTATTTATAAGGCGAGAGGCGTGGAGTAGCCGTAGAAGATGTCGATGGGATGTATTCGAAGTATCATGCCACCGACGACGGGAGCTATCTGAGGACGGAAAGCTCGGAGTATCGCGGTAAGTATATTCGTTAGCGCAACAACGAGCATTTAATTAAATAATAATTGTATGAAATTATATTACGAGGTAGGTTGAGAGCAGGTGACCCAGTTGAGCCAATGGGGGGAGTGATGAGGCGCCGCGAGATAGGACTCAAATTCTCAAAAATGTCCTTGGGAGCTCCTCAAAGAAAAAGAATAGGATGTTTGGGCTGGTTCTCTATCACGGGCATACATGCGAGCGAAGCGTCGTCTCGTTCGGTGGAGAGTGCCCGGCCTGCTGATCCCGCTTATCAACAACGGATATTGGATCTGGAGGCCGATTGGCGGCGGCGGCGCTGGCATCTGAGGCGAGAATGCTGGTGGTGAGGGCGAGATAGCGTGCGAAACAGATTCGAGCTCGGATCTGGCGCTCGGCGGGAGGCCTAGAGCACTTCATGGCCGGCTCCGTTCCCCCCGCCCTCGTGATATGAGCTCCGTTTCCCTCACCTCGTCATATTCGGGTTGTATTATGAATTTGTTAACTTATCGCATGATTTAGAATTGTTTTTATGGGATTGTTTGGATATTCTGATATTTTGGATTGAAATGCTTTGTTTGGATTGAAATGCGCCGCCGTTTGGATTGAATTGGTTTATTTCGATAGTTTGTATTATATGGATTGAATTGGTTTGTTTTCATAGTTTGTATTGTATGGATGGAATTGGTTGGAGGTTGGAATTGGTTTGTTTGGTTGGATTGAATAGATTGAATTGGATGGAATTGGTTGTTTGTATATTTGTTTGGGTTGGTTGTTTGAAAACAGGTTTGGCTGTCAAAAATTGAAATTGAAGCTGTGCAGAATCTGGTAATATAGCGACGGATTAAAGACGGATTAGAGACGGTTTAGAGACGGATTAACAACGTGAAATAAGCGAACCAAGTGTAACTGCGACGGACTTCTGACGGACTAGAGGCGATTCTGACAGTTCTGACGGAATTTTTTACGTGATAGAAAAAAACTATAAATTTAGCGACGGACTTATTCCGTCGCTAATTATGACGGATCGAGGCGGATTAGAGTCGAGAATAACGGCGGAGTAGAGGCGGAATTTTAGCTACGGAATAAGTTTGTCGTTAATCCGTCGCTAACTACGACGGATTAGCATCTCATTAACGACGGTATTTATATCGAGACGACCGTTACGAGGTCATGATTAGCGGCGAATTTTCCGTCGTTGGTCCGTCGCTATTTTTAGCGACGGACACAATTCCGTCGCTAGCGTTTACCAACCGGGTTTCAGCGACCCCAATTCCGTCGCTAATCCGTCGCTAATCCATTTAGCGACGGATCGAGGAGGTTTCTGACGGAATTTTCCGTCGTCGATCGATTATTTTTTGTAGTGGTATCTCCAGTGGAACTCGACCCACTTCAATTTCTTGAAGTATCTGGTGTCGATCCCTCCCACTAGACACGACATCTCGTACCTTTGGTTTAATCGGTGGTGGAATACGATCATCTTCTAATTCTTGAAGAATGATTTCAACTTTGGATTTATGGTTTTTCATATAATCATCTTCTAAGAATTGGGCATTAGTGCTAATAATGACCTTCTGATCCTTAGGACTATAGAAATAACCACCTTTCGTTCCTCTAGGATAGCCAATAAACAGCCTTGCGTCGGATCTAGCCTCCAACTTGTCGCCCTTTTGTTCAAAGACATGTCTTTGGGCCCCATATCCTTATGTGGCTTAAACTAGGCTTCGCCCAAACCACAACTCGAAGGGGTCTTATCGGTGACTTGGATGGTACTAGATTTAGCAAGTATGTCGTCGTTTCTAAGGCATACCCCGAGCGAAATAGGCAATGTTGCATAACTCATCATCGATCTAACCATTTCTAAAGAGTCTATTTCTTGGCTCTCACACCATTTTGTTGTGGTGTGCACGGTGTAGTGGTGGAGGTAATCCCACACCGCACCAAGTAGTCCATAAACTCGTTCTTGAGGTATTCGCTACCGCGATCGGGCCGTAGTGACTTGATACTTTACCAAGCTTCGTCTCCACTTCCGCCTTAAACTCTTTGAATTTCTCAAAGCATTCGGACTTGCGGGTGAAGCGGTATATGTATCCGTACCTTGAGTAATCGTCGATGAAAGTGACAAAATACCGTACCCTCCACGAGCTTGTGTTGACATAGGTCCACACAGTCGAGAATGGACTAGCTCCAACACTTCTTTGGCTCTATAACCTTCGCTTTGAAGGGTGCGGTCGACATCTTTCCTTCTATATGAGATTCGCGAGGCGGGAGCAGAGTAATTGTGAGATCACCTAGCGCTCCATTCTTAGCCAGGTCTTTGGATCCTATTTAGATTGATGTGACCTAATCTAAGATGCAGAGAAATATGGTGTCATCTTCTGAAGAAAACTTTCTCTTTTTAAGGTTTGAAGAAGATGCAACATAGTTATAGGTATTATGTTTAGCGAAATAGTATAAAGCGAATTATATAAGTGCCACCACGGATAACCGTCATTTCTTATGATAGAAACACCACTATCAAAATAATGAATATCCATAAATAAATAGTTTGAAATCGAAACAAGGTTCATGAAACTCCGGCACATATAAAACGTCTTTTAAAACTAAAACTGTTCTATCAAAACATAAAGTAACATCTCCAGCGCAGCGGCCTCGACTTTCGCCGCGTTTCCCATGGAGATCGTTATCTCGCCATCACTGACTCCCTTGTCGTAGGAACCTGCAAGGTGTAACAAACATGATCGATCGCACCCGTGTCTACTACCCAAGAATGGATAGAACAAGTCGCTAAACATGTTTCCGTTACTAAAGCAAATGGCGTACCTTGAGCCTTGAGCTTGGGGCACTTAGGCTTCCAATGCCCAGTCTCACCGCACTTGAAGCATTTGCTCTTCTCCTTTGGCTTTTCAAACCATTGGTAGAGCCCTTTGTATTACTCCCTCTTTTCTTTAGCCTTAGCATCTCTAGAATTCCACTTTCCTTTTCATCTTTCGATAAGCGGTGGTTTTCTTTGAGGTGCGTACTAAAGACTGTGCACCTTTGCCCATTTTGCGTTCTTCCGTTACTAGATCCTCTTGCAATGAATCTAGAGTATAACTCTTATCATAAATGACTACTTTATAACGGAAGTCATCAAAAGACTTGGGCAAAGTGTTGAGGATCATGTCAATTACTGTGTCATCAATGTATCCTTCAACCAATTCGAGCTCTCCGAAGAGATTGATCATTTGCTCTACATGGTCATGCACCGAATCGCTTTCCTTCATTGAACTTGACATTATTGATTTTGTCAAATTATGACAAGCGATTCTGTCTGACTCCTCATACGATTTCATAAGACTTAGCCATATAGTGGCTGCATCTTCCATCTCTTGATGCTAGAGTTGTAGGGACTCGCACATGGTGACCAAAAGAAGGCACTTTGCCATTCTATTTGATTTGTCCCATTTCTCGTGCTCCTTGCGCTCCTCATCAGTAGATGAATCGTCTAGAGGTTTGGGACGGGGTGTAGTGAGTACAAATAAATTTTCTTCGACAGTAAGAACATTCTCAATGTTTCGTTTCCACTAGATAAAATTCGGACCGGATAAAGGATTTTGTGCGAGCATGTTGATAATCGGTGTAAGAGACATATCTGAAAAGTAATGTAAACACATAAGCATACGATCACACATAATTTGTAACAATAATATTGTAACCTTTTGATAAAACAATATTAATTGAAACCTCAATCGCCCAAGGAATCCCACATGCAAGCCACGCGTGTGGGCGTTTACATGAACCCTCGACGAGACTAAAATATACCTTTTAGTGGTTTAATTTCAATCCATGTCAACTTATCCTTATGACAAATGAAATTAATGATTGGACCTTACTAGACCACATCACTATCGCAAGAAGGACTTGGAGAAGTTGTACTTGAGGTGATGTCTAAGCAATGACCACAATTTTAACGATGAAAATGAATTCTTAGAATTGGTACTCACTAGGACCATACCGCTTCCAATCCAATTCTTTTGTTATCTCATTTTAAATCTATCTCTAGAGAACTTATGAAAAAATCGCATATGCAAGCCACACGTGTGGACGTTTACACATGAAACTCCCACTTCTCAATAGATTAAAATGTTTTATTTAGAAATCTTATCTAACAAACTTATGACAAACAGTGCAAGCAAGCCACACGTGTGGACGTTTACTCACAGTGCGTATCACTTTGTTTAGAGATCAAAAAGTGGAGGTCTTGACATTTTAATTTAAAAATTAATATGTCGGGTTACTTGCTTAGTCTTTTCTTTCAAAGGTTTGTCCATGCGGATCACGTAATCTAGCATCTTTGTTCTATAGAACTCGACATGTAAAACATGCTCGCATAATTCTAAAATATGCTTGAAAAGCGATAAACCTAGCATGCTTACTATGCATCAATCACGAAAACATATAATATGTTTGTCACGTAATTTAAACATACATAGCATGCTCTTTGCATAATTAAACATCACGACATGCGAGCGATAAAATAAAATAAAATCGTTCATCGCGGCCCACTCGTGGATCTGCACTCCTTCGCTAATTTATTACATAAATTTGCAAAGTCTGAATCTTGAAACTCTAAAACGGGTCTCGCGTGCCGGCGCGGATCGGATTCGTCAAAGCCGATTTGGTGAAAAAATCGAAAACAGGCGGATCATTGGAGCGGGCGAACCGGGTCAAAACCGGAACCGGTCGAAAAATTGGATCCGGGTCAAAAAAGCGGGTCGAGGCGAACCCGGTCGGGTCGACCCGAACAAACGAACTGGTCGAATTAAGGGCGGGCAGCGCAGGGCACAGCCCATGCGCCCGCCAAAAGACGACCGCCGCCCACCGCCCGCGAGCCGAGACGCCGCCCGGGTGTCGAAAACCGCGACCTTGAGGTTTCTCGCACGAATCTCATGGCCGAGGCTGCCGCGCCGCCGAGGCCTCGTGTGAGATTTGCACGCCTCGCGTCGCCGTGTCGGCTGCAAACCTCGTTGAGGTTTCTGCGCGCACGCTCGCGCTGCGTTGCCGAGCGCGCTCTGAGGTTTCCTCGTGCGTCGCCCGTGCGCACCGCCGAGACCTCGTTGAGGTTTCCGGCGTAATCTGCCGAGAACCACCGGCGCAACCCGCATGCGCGATCGCGCGCTGCAGCCCGATGCCTTGTGCCGCCTCGCATGATGGCGTGGCGCTCGTGAGCGCTGCTCGAGGTTTCCCGCACTCGCGAGGCGTGCCGAGGCCTGCGTAAGGTCGCGCGCCCGCACGCCCGGTGCCGAGCTCGCGACTTTTGCACGCCGTGTCGCCCGGACTGGTGCGCCAAGCGCCGAGATCGTCCGGGCGGTGCCAGGCTGCTGCCGCGTCCGACCGAGGCTTGCCGCCGTGCCTCCGCCCCTTGTTCGCCGATGCCGACCTATCGAGAAAACACGCGCACGCTGGGCGGCATATCTGCGGCGCCACGCACGCACAGCTGCGTGCCGTCGCCCGTCGCCCGTCTGCCGTCGCCCGCTTTTTCGGTGTGCTTCCGTCGTCGTTCTTCGTGCTTTCGTCTTCGTTCTTCTTTACAGATAAGATTTACGGGAAAAATCTAATCTAACCACGGATTTTCTAGTGGTGAAAACAAAATCCGACAAAATAAAAGCGAGCCACGATGAGCAGCAGTTCTAATTAATTAATTGCGCGTTATAATCAAACATGAATTAATCCAACAGAGCGAAGATACGATCGGCTCGATACCAATTGTAGGAAATCGATTTTAACCTCTCCCAGGATCTATCTTGGTTGTTTAATTCACCATACATTGATTATATTCTAGCATGCACCTATATAATTAATTACAAAGCGAGGAGTTTTCGTGTTTACTGCGAATCATCGGGGATGAGCGGATCAAGACTCGTGCTTTGATCTTCCGGATCGTATCCCGGTTACCCAATCTCCAATATCGAGTGAGGATAATCTATGGAGAATACTACGGAAAATCACCCTCTTTTCTCTCTCTCGATTTTGAAAATTATCTCCCAATAGCTATGGAATTCACGAAAATTGTGGGATGAGGATTAGCCATGATTTTCTCTCTCACCTTATATTTATAATGCACTCCCAAATCCTATCTAAATAAGATTTATGCATATCTAATAAATATAATAATATCCTTTAGGATAGAGAGGATCAAGTCGAGTCGATGAGGATTCTAGAGAGAGAGGCGAAATTCACCAAGCTACGGGCTGGATGGGCCGGCCAGAGGATCAAATGCAAGGAATAAAGATGGGCCTCAAATAAATTAATTATCTTATGTTCAGCCCGAACATAAATTAATTTATAAACATTCATTCATGCCACTAGAGAATAAATCTTGACTTACCCTTTATTGCGAAGTTGAGTCGGGCTTGCACTTAGACATTCTGAATCCGGTATTTAAGATATCAGACGTCCATTAATTATTTAGAGCATTACATTGCTTAAAATAATTAATATCTTTAATTCATAAGTAGTACCACTCAACCTTATTATTGTACTTGAGCTAACTCAACTGCGGGGTTTAGTACAATAAACCTTTGAGCTCCTTAAGGGGCGTCATTATCTAGCGGATACGGTGACTCGTCTGGGTAACTAGCATGACATACAAACAACGCCACCACCCAAGATGCGGAGAATATTGGGTTAAATCATGTAACCTCACCCATAACAAATCAAAGTGATGGTCGACAACTCATACTCACCTAATACCTTATCGAGATTTAGATCATCGTAAGTCACCGAGATCTAGGTTCTTCACGACGGTGGATAGAAGAACTCAATACGTCGAGGCGTACCAGCATAGATAAGCAACCAAGTCAAGTCACTTCTTATCTATACCGCACCTATACCGACAACTCGTCCTCAAGTTGTCTCGGTAGTGATTCTTTTATATCTCATTAAGCTTGACCAATCATACGGACTTCGTGATCTTCTACACCGTATGATCTAACTTATATATGAGATAAGGGACATAGATATATGCAATCAAGTAATCAATTCAGATAGGAGATTGTAATAGTGGTAACAGGAAACATTGTATACAAGCTCAACCAAAAGCGCTTTCGTTATACAACCAACACCTCTACCACCAATACCGTCAAGAAGGATTGGGAGCTAATCCTTAGATAGAATCCACCAACCTTCAATGGGACCGGAAATCCGTGAATGTGGAACTATGGATTCGTCTTGTTGTAGCAAACCTTCAATTTCCTTCACCGCACCTCTCAAGAATGCTTGTCATGCGTTGCTTTGCAAATGATTTGGTGCCACCGATTTCGGTGGGAGGTAAGAGAAAGACCTTATATGAAGAGGAACTAGAAGCTTACACCTGGGAAGAGTTCAAGGAGGAAGTGTACGAGAAGTATATTCCTAAGAGCTACCGTAAGAAGAAAGAACACGAGTTCTACAATCTACGACAAGGAAAGACCACGGTCACAGATTACGACCATGCATTCTGCGAGATGTCGAGGTATGCGTCTCAGATGGTTTACACTGACGAGAAGAGAGCTGAAAAGTTCTGAAATAGACTCCGTGATACGATCTCGCCAATCAGTTGGAAATTGACGCGAATACGTAGCCCAGAATCAAATGCGAAAACGAACGACAAATAGATATGATGGATAATCCAATACATTGAAGTCGACCCTCTAAGAGCTGCAGGTAATACTTGACCAATGACCCAAAGAGCAATTCACCTCAACAACACGGGAGCGATGAATGACACACGAACGAGGGATGGATGCCTTGTCGATAAGTCGATAATTAAATTTCTTGGCAAACAAGGCTGAAAATTTAACGGCTTTGCTCGAGCTTTCGTAATTGGTTTACTGGGAACACGAACCAAGTCGGGAATCAACGAACTTTAGTTTGCATCACTCTATCATGAGATCAGAGTGTCACTAGTCGGTCATGGAAATCTGACCTATCGTGAGGCCCTTAATAGAGCATTGGACATTGAGGCTACTTTACCTGAGGATAGGATTGTCCCTGTACATCCACCGAATCACCAAGGAGATCGTGGAAAGAGAAAGTGGGAAGGACCCCACTAAGGGCAAGGATCCAACGCTGGCCAGGCCAACAGGAGGCCATGGCAAGGGAATAACGTGTCATCTGGGCACGGGCAAGGAAATGGACGCCCTATGGTGCCGCACCTGGCAGGGAAAACCAGAAATTTATAAGGCTTCTTGCGTGCCCAAGGTACCATAGGAGTCAAGGGGGTGTGCGCATTCACCAATGAGGGATGTTTCAATTGTGGCCAGAAGGGTCACTACTTTAAGGACTGCCCTGGGATGCGCCAAGGGAGAAATGACCGTCCCAACGTGCCCAACCGAGTCCAGCCAATCCGGGCTATCCAAGCTTAACCGTTCCAGCAACAAACCCCGATCCAGTACTTCCAGCCAAATCAGCGACCATATCAACTACGGCGGCAACAACAACAACAACAACCGCAACAACAGTACCGCCAACTCCAACAACAACAGCAACCGCAGCAACGACAACAACATCATCAACAATAGCAACCGCCCCAGCAAGCTAGGGCCTACGCCTCAACCAGGAAAGAAAATCCCGCAGGAGCCGCCAAGGAACTAAGGAAACTTGGCAGGTTTGGAAATCCTCCTCCAATTGTCTGTTAGCCTACTGTTTGATACTGACGCCTCGTATTCTTTTATTGCTGAAGCATGCGTAGAGAACTTAAGATTTGATCCTAAACGCGCTGAACAAATCATGAGAATTCCTTCTCTAGTAGGAGGCATAAGAACGGTAACCCACACATGCTCGAACCTAGAACTGGACTAGGTTTACTTCAGGTCATGACAGATAATCTTCACGTCATACCTATGATAGACGTGAATATAATCCTAGAGATGGATTGGTTAACCGAACATAATGCGACTATCCATTGCAATGAAAGGAAGATTTCTTTCCAACATCTCGGAAAGAAACCTATAAACTTTCACGGGATCAACATGGGAAGAAGAGTCTCAAATATATCCGCACTACAAGCAAGGACGTTGCTGAACAAGATCGAGAACCATCCCGACCTCGCCTATCTCCAGGAGGAAGATCAGAATGAGAGAAGGATAGAAGACGTCCCAATCGTGAAGGAGTATCTCGATGTGTTTCCAGATGAACTATCAGGATTACCACCAAACCGATAGATCGAGTTCACGATCGACCTTGAACCAGGTTATGTTCCTATGTCGAAAGCCCCATACCGAATGGCATCGAAGGAACTTGAGGAATTGAAAATCCAACTGCAAGAACTCTTGGAGTTAGGTTCCATTAGACCCAGTGTATCTCCATGGAGAACACCTATCATTTTGTGAAGAAAAAGGATAGTACACTGAGAATGTGCATAGACTATCGAGAGTTAAACAAGATAACTCTTAAGAATAAGTATCCTTTGCCCCGAATTGACGATCTATTTGATCAGCTTAAGGGAGCAGGAGTCTTTTCAAAGATAGATCTAAAGTCGGGATACCATCAACTAAGGATTAGACCCGAAGATTGATCGCTCACTTTTCTAACATGAAAAACGTGCAAGTATAAGGTAAGCAGAGTATCGTAACCACATGGATTGTAATGCGAAAACACAGAATGTAACTCAAAAATAATTCATCATTATCCAAGCACAGATTTGATTTGAAAGGTTTTAGGGCTTCAGATATTAAATCCAAAGCAAAGGTAACAACTTGAAAATAAACTAAAGTAATAAAAACTCAAAGAGATAATAAGAGATGAAGACTAACCCTAGGGATGCATTAATCCTACCCACAACGTATGTTTATTGATAACTCTTATAAAAGAGTTATTATAGGACCTTTTTTGATAATAATATCCTTGAGTGTTACCTTTTCTGTTCGTTTGTTTCTTTGTTGTTTTGTATGTTTATGTTATGTTTGTGTGTGTGCGTGTAGGATTGAGTCGGGTGGATTTAAGGGTTTTAAGTACATTTATGTGCTATTTAATTAGTTTATGGCATATAGCGGGAAGAAAAAGTGAAGACGATCTCAAGTCCGTGAGTCGAAGCCAAGCTCCGGGTTGAGCAGGCAAGCGAGGCCGAACTCGTGAGCGAGCTTAACTTCAAAATCTGAGGAAGGATAGAACGAACAAGGCTGGAGTAATGCGGGAGCAAGGTCGAACTTGAAAGATGAAGTCAAGCTCAAAGGAAAAGTGGCCGAGGATCTTTGGAGCGAAGTCTTGAAGCCGTGCTCGTAAGAAGAGCTCTCACACTCAAGCTCGCCGCTGGCCGAGCTCAAGACTGACGAGCTCGTAATCAAAAGCCGAGCTCCAGAAGAGAGAACTGACCACACTCAAGCTCGCCGCTGAAGCCGAGCTCAAGATTGACGAGCTCGTAATCAAAAGCCGAGCTCAAGACTGACGAGCTCGTAATCAAAGGCCGAACTCAAGACTGTCGAGCTCGTAATCAAAGGCCGAGCTCAAGACTGCACGAGCTCGTAATCAAAGGCCGAGCTCAAGACTGACGAGCTCGTAATCAAAAGCCGAGCTCGAGAATGACGAGCTCATAATCAAAAGCGAAGCTCGAGACGGAAGAGCTCGCAACCAAAGTCTAGCTCGTAAGCGAAACCAAACTCCAAGAAAGAAAGAGAACAGACAAGGTTGAGTTCGCGACTGAAGCCGAGCTCGTGAATTAAGTCAAGCTAGTAACCGAAGTCGAAATCTGGAGCGAAGTCAGGTCATAAACGGAGAAGAGCCTGTGCTGATGGATGATCAACGATGAAGTATGAAAGGTTTTGGCTGAAGACTGAGGAGATCTGCAGGACCACAGCCACATGGCATCTGGCCACGACAGCATAAAAGGGATGCGCGGTTTGTTATCTGTCAGAGCCAACAGAAAAGGATGGAAAATCAGAGGTTGAAGTGCTAGCAGGTGCGCCGTCTGTACCCTTAAAAAGAGCAAGAGGTGGTTATTAAAAGGGGGACAGACAACAGAAGAATACTATTCATTTTCTGGGGAAGAACATAATCATTGGAAGAAGGAGGAATCAGAAGAGCGACAACTTGGAGAAGAAGCCATCGGAAGAGGCGACAATCCAAGAAGGAACACGTGATTCCGGCGAGGAGTTTTACTTTCTTTTCTCGAATTCTTTTAACTTGTTATGGCATTCGTTTATCTGGATATTGTTGAACAACTCGCTATGAGCTAAATTTGTAGGACTTGATCTTTTGATGAAACCCATGCTCGTGTGACGAGCTCATTTCTACGCTTATCTTGTTAAATTGCTATTGTTCTCTTGGAGATTATTCATCTTGCTTGTGATTGATCACCATGGGTGGGATTTTAGCTCTATAATTTCGGGAAGTTCTTATAGAGTGGAAAACAAAGAGGACGCAAGAACATGATTTAAATATTATGTGTGTGAATAGCATAAGAATATGTGTTTACCTTGCGTGACATAAATGAATGGATTAGTAAAGATATTCTAGGAGCTGTTTGGTATAGGAATATATCGAATGACTTATAGAATATAATCTTAGATTTGGAAAAATACTAAGAATCGGAGAAGTTCATGTCATGGTAATGAGGCAATGATAATGCTGTAGCATATTTAATGCAGAGCATGGGTGGAATCGAGAGGTCAAGTCTATTTCTCTTCTTATTATCAGTTGTTTTATCATATATTTGTCTGAAATTTCACCTATCTTTGTAGTAACATTCTCATAGTTTTGGTTTCCGTCTGTTTTTATTAAATTGTTACTTCCTGTTTAATTTCCCTTGTGTTGTTCTCTTAAACAAAAATTGATTGTCGGCGTGATTTAAAAAGTGCGATCCCTGTGGATTCGATCTCGGAATATTTCCGTGTATTACTTGTTGACTACGTGCACTTGCGTATATTAATTGTGTTGCAACATATTATCACACAACAAGTTTTTGGCGCCGTTGCCGGGGATCGCCAATTATAAATTACTTTGATATTGCAATTTTGTGTTTATTTGTTATTAGTGGTTAACTCTGATTGTTTTCTTTTGCGTGAAACAGGGCTCCTGGATTGTGGTATATGCGCAAAGCCAAAGCGCAGGTATTACACCCGTTAGATCCATAGATTGAACGCACTTTTCCGTAGAGGGTGGCGTCAAACGTCCATGAGCGCAAGCCAAAATGGCCGCACCAGGAGGTAATGGAAATAATGGAGGAAATGCCATAGTTATTGCTGATGACTGGGAAAGAGGTATACGTGACTACGCTAACCCCAGATTTAATGAGTTAAATGCTGGAATTACCGACCGAGTGCAAGCAAACCGGTTCGAGCTGAAGCGGTCATGTTCAAATGCTCCAAGCGATTGGGCGATTCGGTGGGCAAACCACGAGGATCCACATCTTCATCTTCGGTCTTTCTTGGAGGTCGGTGACTCGTTCGAGTTACCTGGTGTCTCGGCCGAAGCGTTGAGACTTCGGTTGTTTTCTTTTTCGCTACGAGATCATGCAAAAGCATGGCTGAATGGTCTTCCATCAGATTCTATCACTTCGTGAAACGAGCTCGGAGAATTTTTTTTAATGAAGTACTTCCCACCTACAAAGAATGCAAGATTCCGAAACGACATCATGTCGTTCCGGCGAATGATGATGAGTCGGTGTGCGAGGCATGGAACGTTATAAGGAAATGTTACGAAATGTCCTCACCATGACATTCCGCATCGCATTCAACGAGACCTTCTACAATGGGTTAAACGCGTCCACACGCTTGGTGCTCGATGCCTCCGCAAATGGAGCTATTCTCTCTAAATCCTACAATGAGGCATACGAGATATTGGAAAGGATTGCAAATAACAATTGCCAATGGTCCAATTCTCGTGTTCCAATGGGGAAGAAATCTGTTGCTGGTGTTTTGGAGGTTGATGCCTTGACGGCATTAACTGCTCAAGTGGCGTCCATGAGCAATATGTTAAAAGGCTTGCAAGTAGCCAATCCAGTTGTTCAACCGACAAGTGTTCCAGTGATCGCACCCACAATGCAAGTGAGCGAGTGTCATGCGTTTATTGTGGGGAAGGGCATACTGATAGTTGCCCATCAAACCCGCCTTGGTGTGCTACGAAATCGAATGGCGGAGGAATAATCCTTATTCACAAACATACAATCCGGGTGGCGACAACATCCTAATTTCTCGTGGGAGGCCATGGTGCGGAACAAGTGGTGGAGAAATTTTGAGAAAAATACGTGCGATAAAATTTCCAACCGACGCGCGACAACAAAGTTACTACACTGACCCAATTCTATTGAAACTTTGATGAAGGAGTATATGGCTAAGACAGATGCAGTAATACAAGGACAATCCACTTCGCTCATTGAAGGTTCAGATCGGACAATTAGCCAACGAGATGAGGAATCGATCACTTGGCAATCTTCCAAGTGACACGGAAAATCCTCGGAAAGATAAAGAACATGTCAAGGCTGTCACTCTGAGAAGTGGGAAGCAGATGCAAGAAACAGAGTTGCCAAACCAAGAAGAGAAGGCGGAGTCCTCAAACACAAAAAGCAAAGTGGAAGCACCGAAGCAATCCCTTAATGCTGAGAAGCCTGCCGAAGTGAATCCACTGCCGAAGCAACTGGACGAGGTGGTTTATCGTCCACCACCACCTTTCCCGAAAGGTTGAAAAGAAACAACAAGATACTCAGTTTCGGAGATTTCTAGACGTCTTAAAGCAACTGCACATTAATATCCCATTGGTGGAAGCTTTGGAACAGATGCCGAACTATGTGAAGTTCTTAAAAGACATCCTGACAAAAAAGAGACGTATGGGTGAGTTCGAAACAGTGGCACTGACCGAGAGCAGTAGTACCATGTTAAAGAGCAAAATTCCATCCAAATTGAAAGATCCAGGGAGCTTTACAATTCCATGCTCAATTGGAGGACGCGACGTCGTTCGTGCTCTATGTGATTTGTGAGCAAGTATAAATTTAATGCCGCTCTCAATATTCAGGAAGCTAGGGATAGGAGAAGCTAGACCTACGACAGTGATCTTGCAGTTGGCAGATAGATAGATGGCTCATCCTGAAGGAAAAATTGAAGATGTGCTAGTAAAGGTGGATACATTCATCTTTCCCGCAGATTTCATCATTCTGGATTATGAAGCAGATCACGAGGTGCCTATTATCTTGGGACGTAATTTCCTTGCAACTAGAAGGACTTTGATTGATGTCCAAAAAGGCGAACTCACAATGAGGGTAAATGATCAGTAGGTTACCTTTAATGTATTCAATGCTATGAAGTACCCTGACGAAGTGGAGAAATGCTCGGTAATTCAAGTATTAGAGCAGGTCGTCGCGGATAAAATGCTGGAACACTCGTCTCGATTCAGACGGTGATAATGAATATGCCGATCTCATGGAGTTAGAGCGAGGAAGGGGGCCCTCAAGATCCCTCTAACGAGAGATCTGCCAAGTGCCACCTCGTGTCGATCTAGCTCGAGTCATGGGACTCGCAGATCGGTCCGTCCGGTATCAAACTTTCAATAGACGAACCTCCAAGATTTAGTGCGAAAACATTGCCCAACCACCTGAAATATGCTTATCTGGGCGAGGGAAAAACTCTTCCAGTAATCATTTCAGCTGCTCTCGAGCACGACAAGGAAGAATCCCTGTTACAGGTGCTGCGCAAGTACAAGAGAGCTATTGGATGGTCAATTGCCGATATCAAAGGGATCAGTCCTTCTCTGTGTATGCACAAGATATTGTTGGAAGATTGCCACAACACTTCCATAGAGCACCAGCGCCGTCTTAATCCAGCAATGAAAGAGGTGTTGAAGAAGGAAGTTATTAAATGGCTGGATGCTGGAATCATTTATCCGATCTCGGATAGTTCTTGGGTGAGCCCGGTGCAGTGCGTTCCTAAAAAAGAGGGTTACGAGTGATTTCTAATGATCGGCAGGAGCTGATTCCAACTCGGGTGATAACGGGATGGCGTGTTTGTGTTGATTACAGGAAATTGAACACAGCTACTAGGAAAGACCATTTTCCTCTGCCATTCATGGATCAAATGCTTGACAAACTCGCTGGTAAGGAGTTTTTCTGTTTCCTAGATGGGTATTCTGGTTATCATCAGATTGCCATTGCACCCGATGATCAACACAAAACCACCTTCACATGTCCCTATGGCACTTTTGCTTTTAGAAGGATGCCTTTTGGACTCTGTAATGCCCCTGCGACGTTCCAGCGTTACATGATGGCCATATTTTCGGATATGGTGGAGAAGTCAGTAGAAATCTTCATGGATGATTTCTCCGTATTTGGGGATACTTTTGGAGTATGCCTAAATAACTTGGGGAAGGTCCTGGAGCGTTGCGAGGCGACACAATTGGTCTTAAATTGGGAAAATTGCCACTTCATGGTGCAAGAGGGCATCGTGCTAGGCCATCACATATCCAAGGAAGGGATCGAAGTGGACAGAGCCAAGATCGAAGTGATAGATAAACTTCCACGGTCGCATACTAAAGCAGTAATCACGGTATAAATGTAAAGCGCGAGATAAGCTCAATATTTTCCTCTTGCGATCTCGGTAAACCTGATCTCAGAATATGCATCTCCTAAGTCTTTCATTGTAAGCGATCGGATAACCAACTCTTTCGTGATAACAACTTCACATTGTTGCCAGTAGAAGAATGTCATCTACGTAAAGTCGAAATCACATCACCGTTGACATCTAAGCGATACACAAACTTTCGCTAGGCAACTGGGTAAATCCATGGACTTTACCATCTCGTCAGCGTAAGTTCGAGGATCGTGAAACTTGCTAATCCATAAATGGACTTCTAAGCTTCCATACTAGATGCTCTTTCACCCTTCACCACATAACCTTGGTTCTTGCATATAGATGTCTCTACCTTCTTCAAGATAACCGTTTAAAAGTGGTTTCACTCCATTTGTCAAACCTCGAGGTTTAAGTGGTGCTATGGCGGAAGAATTACGATGGACTTGAGCATTGCTACGTGAAAGGTCTCATTGAAATCGATGCCCTCAATGCAGTGTACCCTTCGTCGCACGGCTTTAAAAGCAAATCTCTCTATCTGAATCTCTTCCCTCTTGTATCACTACCTATGGCTTCCTTGCCATCGGTAGAGGTGTCTTTCGATACATCCATAGTCTTATGGACTCAATTTCTAAGTCCATAGTGGTGTGCCATGATCTTGCATCAATTCTTGTATCGCCTCCTTGTATGTCCATAGGTCGATTATTGCTGCGTTTCACGGGACTAAATCAAGATTCACCCACGAACATAAATCGCTCGGGTTGACGAACAACCCTCCCACTCGACGGCGCTCGGCACAATGGCAGCGGTGGGTGCGATAACTTGTGGTTCTCTATCTTGCACAACTTGCTGGATAGGTGCCATTAGCGGTCGGTATCTCAGTGGAACTCGACCCAATTCAATTTCTTGAAGTATCGGTGTCGATCCTCCCACTGAGACCGACATCTCGTACCTTTGGCTTAATCGGTGGTGGAATACGATCATCTTCTAATTCTTGAAGAATGATTTCAACTTTAGAATTATGGTTTTCATATAATCATCTTCTAAGAATCGGACATTAGTGCTAATAATGACCTTCGATCTTTAGGACTATAGAAATAACCACATTTCGTCCTCTAGGATAGCTAATAAGACCTTGCATCGGATCTAGCCTCAACTTTCGCCTTCTTGTTCGCACATGTCTTGGACTACCCTATCCTTATGTGGTTTAAACTAGACTTGCGCCAAACCACAACTCGAAGGGTCTTTTCGTGACTTGGATGGTACTAGATTTAGCAAGTATGCATTGTTTCTAAAGCATACCCCAAAACAAAATAGCAATGTTGCATAACTCATCATTGATCTAACCATTTCTTAGAGAGTCCTATTTCTTCGCTCGACACACCATTTTGTTGTTGAGTGCCGGTGTAGTGGTGGGAGGTAATCCCGCACCAAATAGTCCATAAACTCGTTCGAGGTATTATCCCGATCGAGCAGATGACTTGATACTTTACCAAGCGTCTCCACTTCGCCTTAAATTCTTTGAATTTCTCAAAGCATTCGGACTTGCGGTGAAGCGGTATATGTATCCGTACCTTGAGTGTCGTCGATAAGTGACAAAATACTGTACCTCCACGAGCTTGTGTGGACATAGGTCCACAGGTCGAATGGACTAGCTCAATACTTCTTTGGCTCTATAACCCTTGCTTTGAAGGTCGGTCGACATATTTCCTTCTATCTGAGATTCACTGGGAAGGAGTAGCGTGAGATCACCCAACTCCATTCTTAGCGGTCTTTGGATCCTATTTAGATTTATGTGACCTAATCTAAGATGCCGAGAAATATGGTGTCATCATCTGAAGAAAACTTTCTCTTTTAAGGTTTGATGTAGATGACATAATTAAAGGTATTATGTTTGGAGAAATAGTATAAAGCGAATTATATAAGTGCACCAAGATAACCGTCATTTCTTATGATAGAAACACCACTATAAAAAACAAGAATATCCATGAATAAATAGTTCAACTGAAATAAGGTTTACAAACTCCACATATAAAGCGTCTTTTAATACTAAATTGTCATATCAAAACATAAAGTAACATCTCCATGCGGCCTCGACTTTCGCGCGTTCCATGGAGATCGTTATCTCACCATTATGCGCTCCTTGTCCGAGGAACCCTGCAGGTGTAACAAACATGATCACCACACTTATCTACTACCATGAATGAGTAGAACAAGTCGCTAAACATGTTTACATTACTAAAGCAAATGGCGTACTGGAGCCTTGAGCTTGGGGCACTTAGCCTTCAATGCCGGTCTCACTACTTGAAACATTTGCCCTTCTCCTTTGGCTTTTCAAACCAGGTAGAGCCTTTGTATTACTCCCACTCTTTTCTTTAGCCTAGCATCTCTTGAATTCCACTTTCCTTTTCATCTTCGACAAGCGGTGGTTTTCTTTGAGGTGCGTACTAAGACTGTGCACCTTGCCCATTTCGTTCTTGGTTACTAGATCCTCTTGCAATGAATCTAGAGTATAACTCTTATCATAAAGGACTACTCCGTGACGGAAGTCATCAAAGATTTGGGCAAAGTGTTGAGGATCATATCGATTCGACTCGTCATCAATATATCCTCCAACCAATTCGAGCTCTTCGAAGAGATTGATCATTTGCTCTACATGGTCATGCACTGAATCGCTTTCCTTAATTGAACTTGACATTATTGATTTCGTTAAACTATAACAAGTGATTATGTCCGACTCCTCATACGATTTCATGAAATTTAGCCATATAGTGGCTTGCATCTTATCTGCTTGGAGTTGGGGACTCGCACATGGTGACCAAAGAAGGCATTTTGCTATTCTATTTGATTTGTCCCATTTCTCGTGCTCCTTGCGCTCCTCATCGATAGATAAATGTCTAGAGTTTGGGACGGGTGTAGTGAGTACAAATAAATTTTCTTGGTAAGAACAATCTCAATGTTTCGTTTCACTCGATAAAATTTGGACGGATAGAGGATTTTGTGTGAGCATATTAATAATCGGTGTAAGAGACATATCGAAAAGTAATGTAACACATAAGCATACGATCGCACATAATTGTAATAATAATATTGTAACCTTTGATAAAACAATATTAATTGAAACCTCCAATCGCCAAGGAATCCCACATCAAGCCACGCGTGTGGGCGTTTACATGAACCCTCGACGGACTAAAATATACTTTTAGTCGTTTAATTTCAATCCATGTCAACTTATCCTTATGACAAATGAAATTAATGATTGGACCTTACTAGATAGCGAGCCCGTTTTAGTCTCTTTTGGGTAGTCCTTGCCCTAGAAAGAGTGCATTTTGTGTGTGTTCTTTGCGTGTGTTTGTGCGGGAGGACACTCTTTGGGGTATGCGGGTTGAGCCGGACCTTGGACAAGATCAGGCCACCTCGTGAGAGGTAAAATCCGAAGACTACCTTGGCAAGATATTCGACATCTTGCCAAGACATTGTACGAGCGGGCGAGCACGATCAACGAGCGACGTGAGGCGAAGGTGTCGAGCAAGGAAGAGAGGTAAAAGGACGAGGAGGGCGGTAGATAGAGGTCAAGTCGGGATGCGGTGGGAGATGCGAGAAAGATCTCGGCGATTGCAAAAAGGAAAGATTCAGGCAAGGTCCTCTCGCCGCTGTTTGATTTTGCCGTAAGGAAAGGTCGACTGCAATCTGCGGATGAGACAAACGCCCGGGCCGAGCGGAGGAGCTCTTGTCGGGGTCCGGATCCCGAGCCGACTTGCTGCCTACCACCCTCGAGATCGTGCCGATCAAGAAAAGGGAGTGCACTTAGCTCCCAACATAATTCGAACTCCAGTGTGCATTGAGAGACAACATTCGGAGAGAGCATCAAGTCCAAAATTCTCTGACTTCTCTTTTATTTCTCTTTGCTTTCATGAGTGATTGGTGAGGAAGAAACAATCCTCGAGCAAATATTTATATTATGTATTTGGTTATCTCTGCTGAGCAACGACTTGGAAGAATGCTTTCGTTCGTTTGATTTTCTATCAGTATGGTTTCGTTTATGTTCTTGTTTATTGCTTTTATATTTATTCGATTATATGTGAGTAGTCGGTTTGGTTGGGCTCGGGGTGAAGCACGTTGAGTCAGGTCATACAAGTCGTGAGTCTAAACTACTTAGAACCTTGAGTGGGTGTTCCAGCTCTAGGCCTTTATACCCGTGTTATTCCTTTCCTGGCTTAACTCGGCGGTAGCCTTGGGGGAGGGTAGCTACAGCAATAGCGAGTAAGCATCAGTGTCTCTTTGTCCGGAAGTCTGTGGAGTGGGTGATTGTAGCCATGGCCTTGGGCAAGGGCTGCGAGCCTATCTTGGACCGTGTGGCTAGTTGGTTCTATTGAGTAAAGTTGTTGGGCGACGAATAGTTTTCGGAAGGACTCTTCGAATCATTGATAAATCAGTGAAATGCCTAATAGATAAACTACACTTCTCGAAGCCTTTCGACTCATATGCCATATGCATGAGGAGAGGAGTACTGGATGGATTCTAACTCGGAACCAGCGGGCCTCTGTATAGTCAAAATCTCGCAAATGGGGGTGGGGGCGGTGTGGGACAACCTAAAGGGCATCTATCCATTGGTACCTTTAACCGACATACACTCATGGTGAAAATCATTGAACCTATGACCGACGTCTTGACCGTATCAACGTCGGAACCCTTGGCCAACTACTTGTTATTTAATCTCTTTGCCTTGTGTTTAGTTTCGGTTTACATTACGCTCAAGATCTATCTCATTACATTTCTCTGAGGCCGTCGATCGTGACACCTTGCCTCCGCAACCTCGCTACTCAGCGTGACAACTCGGTGACAACACACCAGCTCTCTTGGGTTCGACCCTTAACTTGCCATATACGGAACTATGTGTTCAAGTTAGAGAGATTATAAATGTATCTTGACGTGTCTCGGTACTTCTAACGACGGGTATCCGGCGTCGTCGAGATAAGCGCCGTTGGGGAGCTGCACTATTCTAGTGTTGTTATTACTTTTTTATTTTTGTTTGGTTTTGCATGCTTCGACCTAACCTTGCGGTGAGCGGAGCTCTGTTTAACGAGATTGAGAGACTTCGGAGAAAGAAGCGAGTGAGGAACACCCCAGTCTTGAGGAGGCACGTGCAGCGAGACAACATGGAGAGAGAATCCAAAAACCCACCACCTCCGGAGAGCGAGGCGCTGGAAATGATGTTTCGAACAACAACGACTCCGTCCTTGGGCATCCCTTGCGAGATCGAGACAAGCAGGAGGCACTCTTTTATCGAGATCTTGCCAAGCTTGCGATATGCGGGAGGACCCCGCGCTATCTCGAGGACTTGAAATGGTGTGAGCACCATA
Organism: Salvia rosmarinus; assembly: GCA_036937905.1. Classification (NCBI taxonomy): domain Eukaryota; kingdom Viridiplantae; phylum Streptophyta; class Magnoliopsida; order Lamiales; family Lamiaceae; genus Salvia; species Salvia rosmarinus. The sequence goes on from CM072817.1 coordinate 43,519,824, forward strand.
AGGTGTCGGATGAAGTCGAAGAGTACATCAGACTCATATCCTTTCATTCACTCTCCATGCGGTGCTCGAGGTGGTACACTTCTACGGTAGTGTCACTACTTGGCGGGGCTTCATGAAGTTCCTTGAGAGATACTATCCATCTCGATACAAAGCATGAGGAAAGGATGAGTTCCTCCGGATGGGGAATGGCGAGGCGGTGTCACGACTATTGGTGTCGTTTCAAATCCATCTTGGCAAAGTGTCCCAATCACCAAATCTCGATCAAGATCGATTGATATTACGTGAATGGCATCGAGGCAGTCGTGAGTGCTGCGTGGAGGTTCCATACTCAACAAACAACCCAAGGCATTCAAACTACTCGCGGACTTGGGAGGAGTCTCGGGATGATGCCAGCAATGGTCGAGCGATGCCCGACCGAGCTACCACTAGACGGATCCGACATGAAGATATGAAGGCCATATGAAACAAATGATGGACCTGAGGCCCTCTATGGCCAGAAGAATGTCAGCGTGTCACTTTGCTTTGCCACCACCCACAACACGGACGAGTGTCTACAAGTGGTGAAGAAGAAGAAGAAGAAGAAGAAGGAGGTGAATGCCTTTGGGCATGTCAACAATGGTGGTGGAGAAAGCGCTCAAGGTCGGAGCCCCTTTGACCCGCACCCACCATGGAATAATCACGAGAACTTGAGGTCGGAGGCACACTATCAAGCACCTCGGCGGAATCCACCTCAAGCTCGGCCATCTTTAGCCGAGATAGTGCACAATCAAGGAGCTACCCAAGGAAGGATAGTGCAAGACCTCGACAAGTTCAAAGCAGACGAGAGGTCCTATCATGCCTGCTCGGTTGAACACCTTGCGCAAGAGATATCAAAGCTCGACCAAAAGCAATGGACACTTCCGCTCAAGTGCAAATCAACCCAATGCGCGTCAACCAATCAACTTGAGGGCGGAAGAACTTGAGCGAGGAGGCCCGGTGAAGGAGCAGTCGAGGCGGAAGGCATAACCGAGGAAGTCGGGACTTGGTCGGAACCCGAACCAGGTGAAGGCTTCCTTGCCCAAGGTAGCGAACAAGGCGGAGATCAAGATCGACCTCCTTCCAAGAAGGTTGGCAAGGAACAAAGCAACCGAAGAGATGAATGAAATGATCAAGATCTTAAGAAGGTGAGATCAACATACCTTTGATCACGCTTTGACCTCGATGCCGAGTGCGCCAAGTTCCTCAAAGAGCGTGTACAAGAGAGTCAGTACGGATGATGCCAAATTCCAAATGGGGAGAGCGTCTGGTGTACTCAAGCGATATCTCCCAATCAAGTGTACCGATCCGGGATGTTCTATATACCTTGCGTGATCGGGACAACAAGGATAGACCAAGCTATGCTCGATCTCGGGCATCAATCAATGTGATGCCCTATCTATTATCAAGAGTTGAAACTCGAACACTCCGACCGTCTTGTGTTGAGATTGATTGGCGGACAAGTCAGTGTCTATCCAGAGGATCGTTGAGATGTGCTCGTCGGTGCAAGACCTTATTTTCCGATGATTTTCGTTCTAAATATGGGCGATGCGGATCGAAGACTCATCTTTAGGTGACCATTTCTCAGCGAACTTTAATCGATTGCGATACGGGAAGCTACATGCAAATTGGGGAGGCACCGCTGACATCTACAAAGCCGAGCAATTTTCGATCGGCAAGATGGTGGACTTTGTCGGTCTCATGAGAAGGATGTTGAGATACTACGCCAGCGTGGTGATCAAGGGCGTGTACGATAGAGTCATCAAAGGACACATTGAAGATTTAGAGTACCTTAACAAGGAGGAGATCAAGGAACCAAGTGCTTGAGGTAGAAGCCGACCAAAGTGGGGACGATCAACAAGCTATCGATTGCACCTAGTGCATGACGAGGAAAGATGCAACCTTCCTGAAAGCCCCAAGCTACAACTCAAGCCTACTTGAAGTATATCTACCTCGGCCACGAGGCGTTGCAGTAATCATAAGCTCGGTGATCAAAGAAGAAGAAAGGCGAGGGCCATCTTAAGCAAGTGAGAGGCCATCGGTGGACCTTAGCCGACCTGAAGGACATCAGCCCTCTTGTTTGCCAACACTACATCTTGCTCGAGGGCGAAGCCATACGGTCGAGACCCCAAAGAAGCTCAACCCGGTGATGAAGGAAGTTTCATGGTGGAGATACTCAAACTCCTTGAGTTGGGCCTCATTTGCCTCTCGGACCCGGGGTCGGCCCGATCCACTCGTGCCAAAGAAATCCGACGTCTGGTGGTCGAGAATGAAGGCGAGGTTGGTGCGATGATACTCGACGGTGAAGGTTTGCATAGATTATAGAAAGCTCAACAAGGTGACCGGGAAGGACCACTTCCCATTGCCGTTCATTGACGGATGCTTGAGACTCGTCGGAATAGGTATTCTTTCCTTGGCTATTACGGTTATATGCAAATTTGTGTGGCATTAGAAGATCAGATAAGACTACATTCACTTGCCGTTTGGCACATTTGCATATCGTCGTATGCCATTTGGTTTATGCAATGCCCTAGGGACATTTCAAATGCATGATGAGTATTTTCTAATTTGCTTGAGCAATGCATTGAGGTGTTCATGGATGATTTTCTTGTTTATGGCAAGGCGTTTAACCAATGCATAGAGCATCTTGAGTTAGTTCGAGAGGTGCGTGGAGAAGGATCTTGTCTTTGAATTATGAGAAGTGTCACTTCATGGTCAAGAGAAATTGTCCTTGGACATGTTATCTCGAGAAGGCATTGAGGTAGACAAAGCGAGGTGGAGATCATAGCCAGCGCCTTATCCACAACATCAAGCAACTCAGGGATTCCTTGGCCACTGGATTCTATCGGCGGTTTGTCGAGGACTTCGCCAGATAACACAACGATGAACCGCCTCCTCGAGCGATGTCCGTGGGAGTTCGACGGCGCGTGTAAAAGCCTTCCGGATATTGAATGAGCACCTTGTCCGCGCCCATCATAAGGCCACCCAAATGGGGCATGCTCTTTGAGTTGATGTCGGCTAGTGGACACGTTGTTGGCGTGCTTGGAAGAATTAGCAAGGAGAGCGACATATACTATTCATCGAAGACCCTACAGGACGCGGATCAGACTACATAACCACGGAGAAGGAGCTTCTTGCGTGGTATTTGCCTCGAAATTTCGCTCCTACCTCTTTGGGAGCAAGGCGGTGGTTTACACGACCACGCGCTTGAAATATCTCATGGCAAGAAGGACACAAAGCAAGGCGATCGGTGGATACTCTCCTCCGGGGTTCTAGTTGAGATCAAGAGAGTGGATCTCAAAATCAAGTGGCCGACCACTGAGCGAATGAGAAAGGATGAGGAGATCATCCGAGCAACCTTTCGGACGAGGAGCTACTCGAGATTTACACCAAGGAGCCGTGAGTACGCGACTTGGTGAACTACATCGTGCGGAGTGTTGCCGTGGGAATGCCAACACACGGAGGAACAAACTCGAGAAGAGAGTCGACAATACGTATGGGATGACCCATACTTGTGGAAGCAATGCTCGACTTGATCTTGAGGAGATGCGTTCGGAAGGTGAGCAAACAAGCATCCTTGAGCACCGCCATGAGAAGGTGCGCGGACATTTTGGGCACAAGAGAGCGGCGAGAAGATCCTTGATTGTGGGTTTACTAGCCTTATCTTCAGGATAGCTACAGAGTGCGAGAATCGATAAGTGTCAGCGAGGTAATGTCTCAAGGAGGAATGAGATGCCTTGGTACCTATCTTGCCGTGAAGTATTCGACATGTGGGGCATGGATTTCATGGGCCCTTCCAAACTCTAGAAACAATACATACTCTAGCGATGGACTACGTGTCAAAATGGGTAGAAGCGAGGCTACCCAAGGCGGACGCAAGGACCGTGCCGTTTTCTCAAGTCAAACATCTTTAGCCGGTTCGGTGTCTAAGAGCCATAATCGGTGATAGGGTACCCACTTCTCAATGCCACCATTGGTAGCTTACTCGAAGTATGGGGTGCATCACGAATGTCCACCGCGATACCATCCTCAAGTCGATGGACAAGTGAGCTCTCAAACCGCATTGTGAAGACTATCTTGAGAAGGCCTTGGGAGAAAGCAAGAAGGGTGGACACTCACCTCGGCGATGCACTATGGCATCTGGACAACCTTTAAACGCCATGGTGTTTGGCAAGATGTGTCACGCCGTCGGTGGAACACGGCATCTGGCGATCCATAAGCTCAACTTTGGTGGGACAAGGCGAGGAGAAAGCGAAGCTTGACATCTGAGCTCGAGGAGATTCGCTGAAGCTTATGACAATGGCGCTATATACAGGATAGGCTCAAGAGAGCCCATGTCTTTGATCGAGGAATAGAAGTTCAAAATGGCAAATGGTGCTACTCATCAAAATAGGTTCCTCTATGCCTCGCAAGCTGACCACCAAGTGGGTGGGACCTTACATCGTGCGCCCAACATCCGAGCGAGACCGTGGAGATAAGCGACATGGAGGAGAAAGTGTTCAGGTGAGCGGGCGGACTTAAAACCTACCATGGGACGACCGAGGCTGAGAATGGGCCGGCAAGATGAGCTCACGAGGTTCCTCAAAGGATCCTCAAAGCGCTGAGCTCAAGGAAGGCGTCGAGCTAACGACGTTAAACAACAGCGCTTTCGGGAGGTAACCGGTGGGAATGATTTTAATCAACATTCTACTCCTTTTGTCGGGGTGGTCTTGACCACTTTTAACACTTTGCCTCGGGCAAGTGTGTGAGTGAACCCACCTCGTTATTTTAACATGCTCCTTGAGATGATTTCTTTCCCTCGAGGAGGTATTTTCTTAACGCAGTGCGGAAGGAACTCAGGCGAAAAGGAGGTCTGGCAAGGCGATAACCTGGCGGGACACGGAAATGAGGCGCATCGCAATTTCGTGGTGGCGAGAGCGTCCATCAAGTCACCCACTACCATGTAACCGTCCCAACCAGTTCTATTACCCCTCATTTCGCACCCACATTCAAACCAACCTAAAACTTCCCCAAACTACAGCACAAAACCTAACTTTCTATCCATGGTGCACACGTCAAGAAGAAACTCCGGACCAACCCGAAAAAGACCGTAGCTCGCGATAAAAATAGAAGACACCACGAACCCGTCGCGAGGAGTCCATCGTCCGTGATGAACTCTCCGAGTTCGTCGAGAGGCGGAAGCACCCACTCTCCACGACATCAGCGTGGGGTGAGGAAAGAAAAGCCCACTCGAGAAGACAGAAACAGGAGGAAAAGAAAGAATCGCCCCTCCACGAAAAAGAAAATGAAGGAGACTCTTCTGCTCCTCATCAAAGAAGACGCCACCCCTCTCACACCGGGTCTATCGCACGGAAACCAAGTGGAGGAGAGGAGGTCTCAGGAGGGCTCCGTGATGCTCTCGGAGAAGGAGGGAGAAGAAAGACCCGGCGAAGAGATCGAGGAAGAGAGCGTATTCCTCCGGAGAGCGCGGCGAAGAAGGTAAAGATGGCGACTCTCTCGAGAGGAAGGCCTACAGGTGAACACCAGGAGCTCGTCAAAACCAAGAAGATGGTTGTGCAAGCGGTGGAGCCGCACTCCTCGAACAACTAGGTGTCGAGGAGAAGTCGAGAGGTTGTTTAAGGGAATAGGATGGGAAGTTTCTCGAATGGGATACCACGATATCGCGCCAATGGTGAAGGAGTTTTACGGAGATCTTGACATAGACCATGACAAAAGGGTGCCGTAGGCATACGGTCACTTCTTCTCGGGAGGCGAAGGAGTTTAGGTTGATGAGATCAACCAAGCTCTCAACATGGTGACATTGATGGAGGCAATGGAGCCGCTGAGGGAGCGGCAGTGGTACCCAATTTCACGACGGAAATGGTCCGGGATGGGGAAACTAATCGGAAAGGATGGCGCGTAGTCGTGTGAGCCAGGGGACAGCCCTCAGGATCCGGCTATGCAAGTGTGCCATCGGATCCTCTCCTACAATCTTTTGCAGAAGGACATCAGCAACCTGTCGAAGGCGAGTTGTTCATCCTCGGGGATGCGAAAGGATGAGGCTTAACTTGCATCTTCGCAATCCCTCACATGAAGACATAATGGGCGGGGAGCGGAGCTCTCCCTGCCACTTGCCGACTAACTTTGCCAAAGAGCGAGCGCTGGGCCCAGCTTTGCCATGACCCCAGAGAGGACACCTTGACTTGAAGAAGATGCTCGGATAGTGGAAGGCAGGCGGCAAGCTCACCATCTTGCGAGAGCTTGAGAGGCAGTTGCCAAGCCGACGCTCAAAGGCTAAGGCAAGGGAGACCTTGACAACAGACACAGCGAGCGCCACTCAGCCGCCCTCGTAAATACAAGAAACCTTGCTAAGATCCGACCGCCAACTGCATTTTTCCCCAAGGATTGGTATCACTTGCATCCCCTAAGCTTTTCCTCTTGTTTTTGTGTTTTGTTTTTTGTTTTATTTTGTGTTTATTTGTTGTGTGTATGTGTGTTTATGTTTTGGGACCATACTCGATCTAACACTTTGCCACAAGCAAAGTGTGTGAGTGTGGAGGTCTCCTGTTTTTGTTGTGTTGTTGACATGTCTTGAGATGAGCATGATAATTATGATCTTGCATAGCTTTAATACATGTTTAGCTTGTTTCGATAAGGTTAGTTTGACGGAAAGGCGTGCAGCACGTGAGAGATTGAGCCTATATGCTAAACCATTGCAAGCATGATTTTTATTACGTGTGATATTCGGATGCTTGACTTGGTTGTGCTAGAACTTACTCTTGTCTTGATCAAAGCCCAACTAGGTCTAAGTGCTCTAGACGATTTAGGCTTTCTTTTCATAGCCATGGTCAACAATGAACATAAACCCAATATATGTATCCTTTGAAGCCCCTTTGAGTGTTGTTTCTTGAAAATTACCTTATGCTCTTCCGACTGGATTTGAGAGAGAAGAATAGGGAGGATATATATGTCTTGGGCATCATTTTGGGCAAACACAAACATTAGATACCTTGGCCTTGACCGGCATAATGAGCTTAAATTCAAAATGTGTAGAAAGAGAAGTGGGGAACAACGTTTAAAAAATAAGAAAAGAAAATAAGTTCCCAAAATATAAAGTGTGCTCGTCGTAGTATCTTGCCAGGAAATGGGAAAACATTCACCTTGATACCTTACCCCAAGATTAAATACTTCCAACTTAGCGAAAGCCACTAATCAACCCTAAAGACCTAGGATAGAGAACTTTGACCAAGGTGTAAGGGCGAGAGATGGCGGGCTGGTACTTCCTTGATCAAGTCATCTAAGCGTGAAAACCCTAAACACGAGAGTTTGAGTACTTGAGAGAACTCCCAAAACTTGCTTTGCCCGATCTTGATTAACCTTGATGCATAGATGTATTAATCACCTATGCCGGATTATCTTTATTATGTTTTCATCTTATCCTTGGTGGTCTTTTGCGTATGTTGTTTATGTGTTTGTTTTTCTTTTGGGCAAGGAATGTTTGCAGCTTGAGGACAACCGTGGTTCAGGTGTGTGAGTGTGACGCCGTTTTGTGCTCTTTTGGGGTAGTCCTTGCCCTAGAAAGAGTGCATTTTGTGTGTTCTTTGCATGTGTTTGTGTGCGGGAGGACACGCTTTGGGGTATTGCGGGTTGAGCGGACCTTGGGCAGATCGAGCCAGCCTCCGTGAGAGAGGTAAAATCCGAAGACTACCTTGGCAAGAATTCGATATCTTGCCAAGACATGTCCGCACGGAGGCACGATCAACGAGCTGGCGTGAAGCCAAGAAGGTGTCGAGACAAGGAAGAGAGGTAAAAGGACGAGGTGACGCGGTGGACGGAGGGTCAAGTCGGGATGCGTGGGAGATCGAGCAGATCTCAGCGGACTTGGGCAAAGGAAAGATTACGGCAAGGTCCTCTTTGCATAAATGGAAAGGTCAACTCAGTGTGCGGATGAGACAAACGCTGAGCTAAGCCGGAGGAGCTCTTGTCGGGGTCCGGATCCGAGCCGACTTCTGCCCTCACCACTACCGTCTCGAGATGCATGCGCTGATCGAAAGAGGGTGAGCTCCCAACATAATTGAACTCCGTGTGCATTCAAGAGACAACATTCGGGAGAGAGCATCAGTCCAAAATTCTCTAGACTTCTCTCTTTATTTCTCTTGCTTTCATGAGTGATTGGTAAGAAACAAGTCCTACGGCAAACATTTATATTATGTATTTGGTTATCTCGCTGAGCAACACTGGCGGAGAATGCTTTCGTTACGTTTGATTTTCTATCAAGTATGGTTTCGTTTATGTTCTTGTTTATTGCTTTTATATTTATGATCGATTATGTGTGAGTAGTCGGTTTGGTGGGCTCGGGGTGAAGCACGTTGAGTCGAGGTTATACAAGTCGTGAGGTCTAAAGCGTCTTAGAACCTTGAGTGGGTGTTCCGAAGCTCAGGCCTTTATACCCATGTTATTCCTTTCCTTGAGCGTTAACTCGGATGATAGCCTTGGGGAGGGTTAACTACAAGCAATAGCAGTAAGACATCGAGTGTCTCTTTATCCGGAGACGATGGGTGGTGTAGCCGTCGGCCTTGGCGAGGGTGCGAGCCACTCCTTGACCGATGTGGCTAGTTGAGTGAGTAAAGAGTTGTTGGGCGGACGAACCTATCTTGGAGCTGCGGGCAAGGCAGGGGCCTCATACTTAGTCCTAAAATCTACGACAGGCTGGGTGGGGGCACGGTGTGCGTGTACCTAAAAGGGCATCTACCCTTGTACCTTGAACCACGATATACACTCATGGTGAAAATCCTTGAACCTATAACCGACGTCTTGTCCGGTATCCCATGGCCCAACTACTTGTTATTTAATCTCTTTTCTTGTGTTTAGTTTCGGTTTACATTACGCTCGATCTATCTCAATACATTTCTCGAGACCCGTCGATCGTGACACCTTGCCTCTAGGCAACCTCCTACTCAAAGCTGTGACAACTCGGTGACAACACAACCAGCTCTCTTGGTTCGACCCTTAACTTGCCATATACGGAACTATGTGTTCAAGTTAGAGAGATTATAAATGTATCTTGCGTGTCTCGATACTTACGACGGGTATCGGATCGTCACTGACCACATCACTATCACAGAAGGGACTTGCGGAAGTTGTACTTGAGGTGATGTCTAAGCAATGACCATAATTTTAACAAAAATAAATTCTTAGGACATACTCACTAGGACCATACCAATCAAATTCCTTTGTTATCTCATCTTAAATCTATCTCTGAGAACTTATGAAAATCGCATATGAAGCCACGCGTGTGGGCGTTACACATGAAACTCCCACTTCTCAATAGATTAAAATGTTTTGTTTAGAAATCTCATCTAACAAACTTATGGTAAATGATGCAAGCAAGCCAGCGTGTGGGCGTTTACTCACGTCGTATCACTTTGTTTAGAGATCAAAAGTGGAGGTCTTGAAATTTTAATTTTAAAATTAATATGTCGGTTTCTTGCTTAGTCTTTTGTTTCAAAAGGTTTCTCCATGCAGATCACGTAATCTAGCATGCTTTTCTATAGAACTCAACATCATGCTCGCAGAATTCTAAAATATGCTTGAATAAGCGATAAACCTAGCATGCTTACTATGCGCATCCAATCACGAAAATATAATATGTTTATCTACGTAATTAAACATACATAGCATGCTTCGCATAATTTAAACATCCACGCATGCTTTGAGCGATAAAAATAAAATAAATTCGTTCATCGCTGACCCTCGTAGATCTGTACTTCCACTAATTATTACATAAATTTGCAAAGTACAAATCTTCAAAATCTCGCGGACCTCGCGTGCGAGCGGACCGGATTCAAAATGATTTGGGCGAAAAATTGAAACGGGCCAGAATGGATCGGTGGGTCGGGCCAAAAAATCGGATCGAAAAATCGGGTCGGGCAAAATTGGGTTTGGGCGAAAAATCGGTGCGGCAGCGGCGGTGAAATGTGACGGGCCGTGTGGCGCTGGGCACAACCCTGCGCATCCGCCCCGGCGCGCCCTCCTCGGGAGCTCGGCCATCGCCCAAACCTACGAGACCTAGGGACGTCGCCGAAGGATCGCCCAGTCTCAGAAATCCGTGCGAGTCCACCGAGGAAACCGTGCGTGACTCGTGCGCTGTCGATCGAGACGGCCGAGCGTCGTCGAGCGGACATACGCAACTCGTGCTCTATCGGCGAGTCTTCTTGCGTCGTCGCCGAGAATCGCCCCGAGCGCCGAGAATTTCATCGCGTGTCGGGCCCTTCCGCGAGTGTTGCCGTGCGTTGAGGTTTCCGCACCGCCGCCGCCGAGTCGCCGAACGCCGAGGCTTCGCAAAATCACGCGCCCGTTGCGTGCTACCGAGGATCGCCGATGGACGCGAGGTTTCCAGCGTGATAGCGCCTTACTGCGTCTGCGAGATCCGCCGGCACGCGCTTAGCGCCGAGGCGTCATGGCATCCACGCGCGATGCCGCCCAGCTTCACCGATGCTTGCACGACCGCCCTTGTTCTCCGAATCTACTAAACCGGCGACCCTGCCACTCCCACCCGAGGGCTACCAGAAACACGCATCTTGCTGGCGGCGTGTCGCGGCGCCAACAGCTGTGCTCACCCGCACACCGTCGCGGCATGCGTCGATTTTTCGAGTGCCGTCGTCTCGTTCTTCGTGCTTTTGTCGTTCTTCTTTCGGATAAGATTTACAAGAAAAATCTAATCTAACCACGGATTTTCTCATGGTGAAAAACAAAATCCGACGAAAAATAAAACGAGCCACGATGAACAAAGATTCACAATTAATTAATTGCGCACATTATAATCAAGCGTGAATTAATCCAAGCAGTCGAGATATTGATCCGGGCTCGATACCAATTGTGAAATCGATTTTAACCCTCTCGAGGATCTATCTTGGATGTTTAATTCACCATACATTGATTATATATCTAGCATGCACTTATATAATTAATTGCAACACGGAGGTTTTCTCGTGTTTACTGCGAATCATCGAGCAAGATTGATCAAGACTCGTGCTTTGATCTTGGATTGTATCCGATTGCCAAACTCCAATGTTGAGTGAGGACAATCTATGGAGAATGCTATAGAAATTAGCCTTCTTCATTTTCTCAAAGTTTTAAAATCCTCTATTTTGGAATAGTAATTCTCGAAAATATTAGCTAAGCATTAGCCTTTGATTTTCTCTCTACCTTATATTTATAATGCAACCCTAAATCCTATCATGATAGGATTTATGATATCTAATAAATATAATAATATCACTTAAGATAGAGAGGATCAAGAGAGTCCCATAGGGACTCTAAGGAGGAGGACGAAAATCTCAAGCCACGAGGCCTTGATGGGCTAGCCAGGATCAAATGCAAGGAATAAAGATGGGCCTCAAATAAATTAATTATCTTATGTTCACCATAACATAAATTAATTCATAAACATTTATTCATGCCACTAGAGAATAAATGTGACTTACCCTTTATTTCGAAGTTGAGTCGGGCTTGCACTTAGACTTCACGATCCCGTATTTAAGATATCGTCGTCCATTAATTATTTAGATCGCGTTAACAATAATTAATTACTTTAATTCTTAAGTAGTACCACTCAACCTTATTATTGTACTTGAGATAACTCAACTGCGGGTTTAGTAAAATAAACCTTTGAGCTCCTTAAGGGGCGTCATCATCCTAGCGGATACGTGACTCGTCTGGTAACTACATGACATAAACCGCCACCACCAAAGCATGAGAGAATATTGGGTTAACTCATGTAACCTCATAGTAACAAGTGATGGAACAACTCATACTCACCTAATACCTTATCGAGGTTTAGATCACGTTAGTCACCGAGATCTAGGTTCTTCACGACGGTCGATAGAAGAACTCATCTCCGTGATCCATCAATATGTCGGAGCGTGCCGTACAAAAAACCAAGTCAAGTCACTTCTTATCTATACGCAGCTATACCGACAACTCGTCCTCAAGTTGTCTCAGTGATACTTTTATATCTCATTAAGCTTGACCAATCATACGACTTCGTGATCTACAACACCTGTATGATCTAACTTATATATGAGATAAAGGGACATACATATGCAATCAAGTAAACAATTCAGATAGGAGATTGTAATAGTGGTAACGAGAAACATTGTATCAGCTCAACCAAAGCGCTTCGATACAAATCAACACAAGGTTATAGAAATCCTTTCTAATAAGCAACAAAATAATGCTACTACTGCACCCGCACCCATCATCAATCCTGCTCAACCTACATATAAAAAGCGAGATGCGGGGCTAAGTAATAAATACTCGGTGGACTCATTGCAGAAAATATTTTCTTTGTTAAGTTATTGAAGCGCCACAATAACTGAGGATTTTAGTTGAAAGACTCATGCTATCAAACATTTATCATTTTCCAGCGTTCGCGAACTATTTTATCCATGTTGCTCCTTATCGATCATTCATCCGTTCATTCATTCAGCGACTATGGGTGGCCACCTACACATAGTGATCGTTCGAGGTAGCTAACCTAACACATCACCGTGTACACAATCCGAGTTAGTCTCAACTAAGTCGGATCGATCGTTACCTTTTTAACGTGGTACCAACTCATTACCTTTTAACGTTGGTGGACCAACTCATTCTCATACCACGTTGGATATACCAACCTCGAGATAGGATCACAAAACATAAATATTTGGCGTCATAACGCTTCATGCAATAATATTTCATAAAGTTTTGTAAATCATGCTTTGAAGTAGACATGCATGTCATTTTGTTTCAGAGAGCCCACCGCTAATCCAAAGCTAAATGGTCTAAGTGAGTAGGGTGTAGTGTCCTTCCTCAAAATTACGCACAATCGAACCCTTCATGAGAAAATAACCGTTCTTAGATTCTTTCTATCGATCGAAGGTCGTTTATAAATTACGACTTAAAGTTCTCAATTAAGGTTTCTTTTGATTTCATGTTATGGTTTTAAGATAATTTCTATTATCTTAAATTCCCAAATTTCAAACTATTTTACTTCATCATTCATAGATGAACCTCAACTTAGAGTCTATACTCGAGTCTATCCTCGACTCTTAAACTTAGTGTTCTTCTAAATGTTATTACGTTATAGATTGTCGGTAATCAAATTATGACTAGTAAATTAGGATATTCTCAAGCCACTAACTAGACTTAACAATTATAGTTACGTCTACAGTAGGTTATGTTGCGACTTGTCGTATTAAACACGACGACGGAAGGAGATCTTGACTTATGATTTGAGATATCTCATACCATTACGTAAATAGATACTTAGGGATTAATGAAGTTCTTGAGAATAATGCGGACCTTTGAGACATAAGGATCGACATCTTATGTTCGAATCTTCGCTTACACTTTACGACATTGTTTGTTTCTCTTAATTCGGTGAGATTATATAAGTTGTATAATCCTATTGTTATCGAGTTGTCTTAACACTCAATCTAACGTCGTATTAGGTTGTCTTGTTGAGTATTAACGTTGTAGCTCGGTTTTGGTTTTCTATCTTAGAAACTCACGTTCGAGTACCCTTTTATTAATAGAAAACCTAATTTGTGTCTAACTTCGATTCTCATTAATTCCTTCTTAAGTTATCGAAATTGATCGATTTCTTTGGATTCTCGTACATAAGTATTATGTTGTTTACGTTTGGGGTTTTGTTTATTGGCATACATAAACATAACCATTCACACCATACAATACCAACACAACATAAACTATACTAAAGCATTAGAAAACCTAATTTCTAACATAATTCAAAACCATTGTGTATGTGTGCATAAGTGTTCCATTCTTTCATCACAATCATAACCATCCATTCAAGCTTATAGATTAACTATCATAGCATCATTTATCATTGAAATTAAACTCACGCTTAACCATTTTACTATGTTTTTGTTAATTAGCAATAATTAGCATGTGTATCCAATAAATTCCGATAAAATCATGTTATACTTCTATCATACTATAGAATTTAATTACCAACTCAATATCATCATATAAAATTTTAAACCATGATTAAATATGCATATAGTTTTCGGTACTTAGGTTTTATTGAACATTGGTGTTCAATAAATTCTATAAAATCATATCATGCTTATACCTTATACTAAACATGAAATATCATCTCATATCATACATTAAAATTCAAACACATGCCTTTTCACTATATATATATTTGGCTATCACTATATATATTTATACATATTCAATAAATTCCATTCACTTCACAATATGTTTATATTATGCCATAAACATGTAATATTAACATTAAACAACAACTAATATTTATAATATGAACCAATGCTTGAAATTCTTTTGTCCTCACATATATTACATATGTGTTCAATAAATTTCAACAATGCATAATAGGTTCATATTATTTCTAAACATCACATACTATATTATTTTCAACAAATAAAATCAAATAAATCCTAATATATATATATAAGCTTTTGGTTATTATAGAAAAATAGGGTAGTTCTTCAATAATTTCAAGAGTAATATATGATGTTCATATCATATATTAAACACTATACCTCAACAATTTTTCAACAAATAAAATCAAAATAATGGCTTAAAAATACTTAAATAAATTCTGTCATTTGTGAAAAATAGGAGTAGTGTTTCAATAATTTCAAGATTAATATATGATGTTCATATCATATATTAAACACTATATCTCAACTATTTTCCAACAAATAAAATCAAAATAATTACAAGAAAATTCCAAAATTCCATATTTATTCTACATGCTTGTAACACATCAAAAGCAACAATATCAAATAATATTCACAAAATCATGCTTTATCTCCTATAAAAGAAATTATAACAAAATCAAAAATAACAAACATGCTCCAAAAATTCCCAAATTTTAAATACAGTCTTAGAACATATTTATAAGCATATTTAATTCATGTCTTGAGAGCATTTGGTGGCTCAAAATCCGAAATTGAAATGGTTAGAAACTAGGGTTTCAAACTAAAAAATTTCAAAACAAATTCCACTCCATAAGGATGGAAGAGGATGATGAATACTACCTTTATATGATCTTATAAACTTATTTTGAGGGTTGGAATGGTTTGAAATGGGGATTGAAGCTTAGAATATGGAAGAACAAAGAAAATTTTGAATTTAGTGAGAGAAAATAAGTCTCAAGTGAGAGAGAGGATATGAACGAAATGTGCTGCTCTCTTGCAGCCTAAAGAGCTGTTATTAGCTCATTTGGGGGGGGGTCTTGGAGGTGGTTGGGAGAAGGAATGGTCAAATTACCCGATTTGACATGTTAATGCCGACTCTTTAAGTTTTATCGCACTTTCGATTGATTTCTAGGAACCTTAAGATTTTATTTTCTCAAGTAGCCTTAAATGACTTATTTCATGGTTCATAATAATTTCATGAAGTTCGAATGGCCTCCGATAAGTCAATTTCGAGTTATCGCGGAAAAAGCAGTCGGCGATTAAATTATGCTCATTCAAAATTCTATTGAATTCTTGAGCTCTCATAATTAATTTGAGTCTTATAAATCATTTCTTATTGATTTAGACCCTTGGTTCGAGTTTGGATGATTCGGATCGGTTTAGAGTTTTTCAGTATTTATACCCGTTGGTTAAGTTCTTGAGAATTTCGTTCGAAATTGATTCTTATAAATTTAAATTCATAATAATATATTCCTCCTTGATTTTTATTGTTATCAATAATTTTCATGATTAGTGCAATTGGAAGTTGATTCGGCTCGTAAATAGTGCTTTAGGTGACCAGAACAAGATGCGAAAATTCTCATTCTTTATCTTCTCACATGTTTTCGTGAGAGGATTCTAGAAATAAAATCCTTTCATAAAGATTCATTCTTGATCTTTCATTCTATGTTCAGGCTATTTAGAAAACCACGATCCGGTAGGACTAGTCACGTTTTTGATTTCTCTAGTGTTCGACCTCGAATCGATTCTAATTGTTTCATTGGTCACCTTAAACATGATTAAGGTCTAAAACCATAAATAATTGGTTTAAGCATCACTAATAAAAGTTTTAAATTTTTGGGTTATTCAGATATTCATTGTTTTTGATAATGGTGTTTCTATCGTGAGAAATGACGAGTTTATCTTTGGTGACACATTATATAATTCTCTTTATATTATTTACGCTAAGCATAATGCTTATAATTATATTGCATCTACTACATCCAACCATAAGAAGATGAAGTTTTCTTCATAAAAGGACTATACATATCTTTGGCATCTTAGATTAGGTCACATCAATCTAAATAGGATCCAAAGACTGTCTAGAACTGAAGCATTGGCGAATTCACATTTGCTCCGCTCTCGTCATCCTATATGAGGAAAGATGTCGTCCGGACCTTCAAGCAAGGGGTATAGAGCGAGGTGTTAGAATTAATTCATTCGACTGTATGGACCGTACTACACAAGCTCGTGGAGGTCGAGTATTTTGTCACTTTCATGACAATTACTCAAGGTGCGGATACATATACATACATCACGCAAGTCAATGCTTTGAAAAATTCAAAAATTTAAGACGGAGTGGAGACGAAGCTAGGAAGTAGTATCAGTCATGCGTGTGATCGCGGTGGCGAATACCTCGACAACGTGTTTATGGAGTATCCAGTGCGTGTGGGATTACGTGTAAGCTCATTACGGCACACCACAACAAAGCGGTGTCTCGAGCGAAGAAATAAGACTCTCTTAGAGATGGTTAAATCGATGAGAGTTATGCAACCTTGTCTATTTTGTTCAGGGGTATGCTAGAAACGCATATTTGTTCAATCTAATCGCAGTCCAGTCGTCGATAAGACCCTTTTGAGTTATGGTTTGAGCATAAGACTAGTTTAATCCATATAAGGATATGGGAGTCCAAGACACAAGAAACCCGTGAGTTGTAGGCTAGATCGATGTAATGTTGTTTGTAAGATATCTTAGAGGAGCGAAGATTGTTATTTCTATAGTCTTAAGGATTAGAATGATGTTATTTGCACAATGCCCGATTCTTGTAGGAGGACTACATGAAAATCATAAATTCAAAGTTGAAATAATTCTTCAAGAATCGGAGGATGATCATATTCCACCACCGATTCCGTCGAAAGTGCAGATGTCAGAGTGCAGTGGGAGGGATGCTAGATACTTGAGAATGAAGTAGGTCGAGTTTCACTAGGGATACTGATGTACAAGTGGTGCTTACCCATCAAGTTGTGCAGAAGGGAACCGATTCATCACTTGTTGTCATTGTACAGGCTGGCCTCTCGTAGTGGGAAGGTTGTGCGATAACCTTATCGATTTATGTTAGTAGGAGAATCTTGGATTTAGTCTCGATGGCGAATAAGCTATAATCTACCCATGGACATACGCGAGGCGATAAAAGACATAGATGTAGGAGCATGACATACCGCTATAGACTTAGAAATGGAATCCATAATCGCCATGGATGTATACGAGAAAACATATCTATCGGATGGCAGAGGAAGTCATGGGTACTAAGTGGGTATACAAGAGGAAGAAAGATTACGGTGGAGAAATTTGGGCTTTTAAAGCTAGCTTGTGGTGAAATGGTACACTCGGATTGAGGGATCGATTACGATGATACATTTACTTGTGAATGCTCAAGTCCATGAATTCTTCTTGCCATAGCACTCACTTAAACTAGAGGTTTGGCAAATGGATGTAACGACTTTCTTAAGCGGTTACCTTGAGGAAGGTCGAGACATCTATATGCAGCAACCCGAAGGTTATCGAAGAAAGGTGAGGAGCTTCTAGTGTGGAAGCTTAAGAAATCCATTTATGGACTCAAGCAAGCTTCCGATCATGGAATTTACGTTTGACGAAATGGTAAAAACCATGGTTTTACCTAGTTACCTAGCGAATGTGCATGTATCATTTAGATATCAACGGTGACATGATATTTCTTACACTTACATAGATGACATCCTTCTACTTGGCAATAATGTGAAGTTGTTATCGGACGTAAAGATTGGTTATCCGATCGATTTCGGATGAAGACTTAGGAAATGTAATACATTCTTGTAACGACCGACTTCTCGAAATCTGAATCATATGGATCGTCCTGGTATGATAATGTGGCGGATTGATGGGATATGGCCCACGCTCAAGCCCAATAGTAGGCCCAAGTGCGGGCTGACTTATCTGACCTACGCGGTTGAGCTGCTGCCTAGCGTCAAACCAATCAAGGCCAAATCAAGCCAAATCGAGGAGAGATATTTAAGGAGATAATCGAGGAAGAAATATGGAAGGAGATCGGATCCCACAAGGCAGGGATCGATACAATATTCATGATCCTCGTATAAATAGAGGTTAAGCGGCGGTAAAAGGGAGCAACTTATTGAATACTAGAGCTTTTAGATACATTCATTGTAATCCGTTTATAGTGAAAGTATTGAGGATCATCACCTCAGTGGACGTAGATCTCATTCTTGATCGAACAAGTAAAACCCTTGTGTTCTCGCCGCTCTACATAAATCGTCTACTTACATACACTAGATTTATCATTGGCGATGCGGGAAACTCGAACAAAAAGCTTGGTTTCTCTACACAAATCAATGGTAAGAACTCGTGCAAATGTTAGCGCCGTTGGTCCGGCAACGGACGATCAAGACCCGACCAGGCATTTAGCAGGGAAAGGAGATACTGACCGCCGATAGCAATATCACACACGAGTGTTACATAGAGGACCTTCCTATACACCTCGGGATCGCCGCCTAGCAGGGAGGAGATGCGACCTCAACCACAGTGAACAAGCAACTCACCAATCACGAGATCCTCGGCAAAGCCGTATCGGAGTTCCTCAAGCCAACATCAGCCGATTTTAGAAGTCCACGAGCGGAGGCAGCGGGCGGGCACCTCAAGAATGCCGGGGTGGTAGTCGCGGGCGCCAAGGTCGTTCACCCCCGAAATAACAAGGCGCCACCTCGGCGAGACGGCCGAGACGCTCACCTCGACACGTTGTCGAAGTCGATCACCCGATGGGTCATCCGTGATCCTTCCTGCGGCGTCCAGGGCGACCTCGGCCCGACCATGCTTGACTTTTCGAGTCGGGACATAGCGGCGACCAACA